>OY829545.1:5536968-6190169 GCA_963691705.1 Viola odorata
ATTTTAAAACTCTTCTTACCAAGAGTGGTATTACTATTTTAGACTCGAATTTGAGAGTTTAATTGAAAATAATCTTTTACATACGTATAAGAGTGGTCACAAATGTGTCTCTAATCATATAATAAACCTTTGTTTTTAAAAGATAGGTTGCTCTCAAATGCAAGTGTAAATGATCATCATGATCGTTTACTTATTAGTTTGATTAATAAATAATTAAGAAGACTTGCCGCAGAGGACGACCACGGGAAGTCAATTTTGAAGGAGGGGCGATGAGTTGGCGAAGTTGAGAATTTGTAGGCTTTGTTATGTCAGCTGAAGACTATTCTCAACAAACAACAACAACAACACAAAAATCTATCAAGGACTAAGTCGGCCTTGACAAACAGTAATGACGACTTTTAAGATCCTAAGATCATAGAAAAGATGGAAGAATATCAAAAAGGAAGCACGATCCTCAAAAGATAAAAACCAAACTATGGAATATATATGTAACCGAAATTGTCATTTTATTCGTCCTAATTATTCACAACAGAAGCTTCGATGATTCTTCTGGTGTGACATATTCCAATTCCTTTTCCATTTCCTCATTGGAGAGAATTGTCCACCGAGCCAGGAGAAGATTGTCGTGCCAACATTCTCATTTAATAAGACCGTACTTCTTATCCCAGACATCTGTGGTATTTGAAATTTTGAATAATTTCATATGTACCACCACGTTTGAATAATAGTTGGTGGAATTTTAAGGCTAATCTAGTTTGTTTTGAAGTCAAATGCTTTTGTCTGACGTATGGATAATTGTTTTAAACATTACTATTTTTTTAGTTAGCAAGCCTAGTTTGACTTGTGCGGGTAATAGCAACTAGTATCAAATACTCGTGTGGGTAACACGATATGTTTTTTCTTTTCTTTTTTCCCACAACAACCCACTGCTTTCTGATGGGAGTTTTGAGCCTAAGCTACAAACAATATGGAAAGGGAACACAGCCGCATGATACTAGGCACAAACCAGAAAATGAACAATGCTTGTAGTTGTAAGTTTGTAACTACAAATGAACAAATAAATAAGAAAATAACGAAGAATGGCTAATTGGACCTGCACATCCGTGGAATCCATGGAAATTATAAGAACAAAAGGCTACAGCACACTTTCCATGCCAATCAAGGGTTGCGTCCAGATTTCAAAGGCTAAGTACCAATAATTGAGCCGCAACATTGACTCTTTATCTTATGGCTTTCGCCCCTCTAAGTAACTAGACCCACAGGAGTGTGTAATGTGTGTTAGTACATGCAATTCATTTCATGTGTTCACGCACATGTGGATGTGGTGAATGTGAATCGCTAAGTAAACCTGAAACTGCTAACGAAACAGGAATGTCAGCCAGGAACCATGGAAAATTCACAACATACATTTGAAATATATGTACATTCCATTATTTTCTTACGTTAGATTCTGGAGGAGATGACGTTACATTTTATGGAGAAGGATAGAAGTGAATTTACCAATGTAAGTTGTTCCACAAATTTCAGAACTTGTATCCAGAGTCAGACAACTCCCTTCGTCTGTTTAACATATTCACAACCAGATTCTACTCATCCTGTCCCATATAAATAAAACAAAACTAGTCATTTTGGCCAAAAAATAAAATCTCTCAAGAGTTTTGCTACTAAAACATACAAATAATTGGATTTTTCCATGAACCAGTTCACATAATTGACACTTATTGCCTTGTTCATCATGGTCCCTACGCTTTTAAAATTCATCCACAAATTTGCTTTGCAAAAGATGAAGGGTTTTACACGAGCTAATTTATTCATCACTATGGTACAGTTTCTCCTCTTTAAAAGGTCTGACTTGCATCTTATGTTTTAATCAATGTTTTCATGATATATAAAATGGTTGAGTAGACAAACTCAACTAGGTTAGATAACTTTTTCTCTAAATCCTGATGGCAAAATTCAACCCAAGAAATCATGTGGTTTAAGCCATGTGATAACAGTTTTATAGACTAATAAAAAGAGGAACCACAACTCAAACAGTTAAAAATTAAAAGCAACAGGTCTACATCAGTTTTATTTTAAGCATTAAGATCATTTTTTGTTCAAATGATAACACATTGATGTTTTTTCCTATTCTAAGGAACACTGAGCTTATTAATTGAGGGTCAGAGTGATAAGGTACTGCATGGAGACAATTACTTCTTTATTTTCCCTTCTTAATATTGGGGATAAAATCAGCATATGAACTTTGGAACCATTTTTCTGCTAATTGACACAGCCAATCTTACTTTCGCATGGTCACAATACACTAAATCAACATCTTTAGCTATTTGCAAGTGTACTCATATAGCATTGACTAACCTTCACACTGAAGAGAAGACTCCTATCTGAGACCTGCTTGCCAGCTGTGACTTGAAGCCCCCGGACATACCCAGCTGATGGTGACTTTACTACGTGCTATTAAATTAAAGAAGAAATGATTAAAATGTTAGTAAAGAAAAGAAAAGTAGATGAAATTCTTAGTGCTGATCACCACAAACCTCCATCTTCATTGCTTCCAAGACTAGTATAGGTTGCCCTTCCTCCACCATCGCTCCATCCTTCACAAGGACCTTAACAACTAAGCCAGCCATGGGAGCCACCACATTTCCCGGCTGTGAAGATTCAGCCTCAAAATGGGGCCTGTGCTGTGTTTCATCATCATTGGACACCTCAAGCCCCAATTTTTGTATGAAGTGATGATGCTGCGACCCATGCCATAAATGAATGTGCTTTATTCCATCCTGCCACCCAAAAATAGGTCTTACATTAACGCCATATAGCACGCACGCCAGACAATGCTTCGCGATCCTCAGCTATTATACAAACAAAGTCTGACTTCTTTTCTTAATAAAACTTTGCAGTTCACAACAAATGACAACATCCTGAAAACAAATATTTCAGAAATAGAAAATGCACACAAAATCCATGGTACCAAGCACCAAATGGCACGTTCGGAAAACATAGGGCACTTGGTCACATTCAGGCTGAAGACCAAGCTCATGGTAAAAATTAATCACTGTGACAAATAGGACAAATTGTCCCAAGGAATATGAAAGAAATAAATGACAGATAAACTGAAATTCTAGATAAGCACTTCATATATCAACAATTGCAGCTGTTGTGTTCATGTAGATTAATCTGGATATTAAAGATTCCTATTTAGAGAAGCAATTACCTTAGAATAATCAGCTACACTGACCACCATGCTTATGCCATCAATTTCAACTCTAAAATCATGGTTTTGTAGGTGTGTTGCCTTCACTTCCAAACCGGGGGAATTTATTTCTCCTGTCTGTATATTAACCCGGTATTAACTGATAGATTCAAATCAAGAACAAATCATTGAAATGCTCTTTTACCATTCTTCACAAGCAGATAAATACCTCTATCAGATATTTCCCATCCAGATGATAAGTGATGGAAGCCACCAAAAGCTTTGAGCCACTGCTATCATGTTCATTTTCCCACTCCAGTTCCATAGTATGCTTAGAATGGTGATGAACTCTGAATGGGGGGTGAGAATACCACACCGAGAGTAAGCCATTGTCCCCTGAACACATTGAACATATTGATGTCATAGGGACTTCAAAGAAGTGCATGGCATTCATTGGAAAACAACAAGGAGCCTTCAACCTACCAGGGGAACTTTCCCATAGAGTGGACCGTTCCTTCTCACAGAGACATGCAGCCACCAGGGTTGCACTGTATTGAGCATTATTATATGCAGCGTTTACTGACAATGTCTTACTAGGATCAATAAAGAGATCGTCTCTGTGGTGCTCGATAAAATGGGTTTCCACATTTCCATCTTCAAATTCCCTATGGCTAGCAAGTTTTTGGAGAAAATTGATATTAGTAGGTACACCTGCCACCTGCCAACAAACAAGGTACTAATTGAAGACAGCTCAACAACCAGATGGATTGTAATTACAAGTTTCACCAAGGTTAATGAAACCAGCCACATTTCCCAGATTAGCTAGTAGAGTTCTGAGAGACCAGATGTTTCACAAGAACCAGGTCAATTTTTTGTTTCTCAAAAACAAAGAAGAAAATGCTCAATCTATCCTTCCTCATATTATAAACATCTTATCCAATAGTTCTCAAGATACTAACTTTCATCTTATTAAATCCCTCAACTTCTGCTTAATCTCCACTCAATCCCTTTCCTCCCAACATTTCTGATGACAACATATGTGCACATAATTTAATCAAGAATAAGCATATGTTTATATTCTTCTTAAAAAATTGAGATAATTATATATATAATAACATTTGATCTTTTACTAGCAAATTTAACGTCTAAAGTAAGAAAAGCATTTGTTGGATATTTTGCTAAAGTTGAAGAGCTTGATAGATGTAATTAAAAATTCCAAGACTAATAGGGCATGACCTATAAATATGAGGATAGATTGGGAGGTTTTCCCAACATAAACTACCACAAATCTCGCTAGACTGTATATCCCAGCTGAACCACAACAAGCTCATATCATACAGCGAATAATTTAAATCAACTTCATAAACAAAATATTATTTCCCCGTGTCGATGACAATAGTGAAATAGCTTGCAAGATGCCCATCTCAAAAATTCAGTCAATGTCACAATGAGCAAACTGCAGACAAAAAACATGGTTCTAGAAAGGACAATAACCTGGAATTTTGACAAGCAATCCTTTAGTTTGATTAAAGCTGCAGCACGATTTTCTCCCCAAACTACGAGCTTTGCAATCATGGGATCATAGTGCATGCTAACAGTATCCCCTTGTTCAACTCCAGTCTCAACCCGAACTGTTCATTGACATAAATTTTTATAAACCAACGAAATAGCAATGCATCGACACTACAAGAAATATTCCATAATGTAGACAGGAGTCCTAACACTCAAGATTGATAGTATACCTTATTCATGACTATGAATTGCAGCTCAGATTTTCTTTGACACATTTTTTTGAAATGCAAATATGGCAGAAAGCTTTAAGTTGAATGACCTAATTTATGAATTCTTTGCTCGAAGAAAACTTTTAGAAAACATCCTTATGCGGAAACCAATCAATAATGAACGATATGACAGATACCATTCAACCAAAAGATCTGGAGATGATATTTACAAGAATATATGGTTATTTCATTAGCAGCCGCACCTGTTGAGGAGGTTGGGGCAGGATGATAATGATGAAGTACTCCAGTTGCAGGAAGAAATCCCTTAGGAACATTTTCTGCATATATTCGAGCTTCAAAGGCATGACCTGTCAAGATAAAGATAACCACAGAGATTTTCAGAATGCGGAGGGTTCTGAAAAGTGCAGCATTCAAAACTAACATCGAGATGACATCTAAAAGCTCAGACATAGATAAAGTTTGAAAAGGAAGTGTAAAGAGTTTACCCAATAACGGCACCTGTGACTGACTAAGAGGTAGTGGTTCTCCATTTGCAACACGGATTTGCCACTCTACAAGATCTTGACCAACAATCATCTCAGTCACAGGATGCTCAACCTACAGAAGAATATGAACACTGCCCATTAGATTATATTAAGCTTGTGGGGTGGAGTTTGAAAAGACAAAATAAGAAGAACCAAATTGAGCACCTGAAGGCGGGTGTTCATCTCCATAAAATAAAATTGACCCGAAACTGTGTCGACTATAAACTCCACAGTGCCAGCATTGTGGTAACCAACTGCCTTCAGACATGTGAGAGGAGCTAACAGGTTACTAAATAAACAAACTATGTCAAAGAAAATTAAAAATAAGTGCTAAAATGCACTTGGATTGGTTTCATGGCCCATTTCAGAATGAGTGGTTATTATTATATAACATTACAGCATGACTTCAGATGAAAACATGTGAATGGCTGGTGTTCATATAAACAATCAAACCAAATGGTTTAGAATATAATTCATCTTACAAATTGTACACACTAGACCCAACTGGATGGCATTACCTTGGCAGCAGACACGGCAGCCTGACCCAAGTGAGAGCGGAAATCATTGATAACATTTGGCTGCATCAGTATAGTCCGATTATAATTCTGATAAATCTAAAAAAGAAAAAAATGAACTAAAATCATGGCAAGCAAATATTACAGCAGGAGCTTCTTCAATTATCTTTTGATGTCTTCTCTGTACACTGCAATCCCTTTCAAATAGATGTAGCACATTGCCATGCTTGTCCCCAAATATCTACACAACATATTAAGAAATCTGGTAACCAATGCACCCACGCATAGACAACAAACTTTATATCACAGGCAACCATCCAACAAAAGGTTGAATTTGAGCCATTAGCTTTGTGTAATAATTAAGGAATCTCTACAACTTAATTTCATTGAAATATGACATGAACTATGAAGCACGAAACTAATATATTTGCCCAGCCAAAAAGGCTTACCTGGACTTCTATGTGTCTTGGTTGTGTTATGTATTTCTCTAACAAAATTGTATTTATTCCAAAAGAAGCAGCAGCCTCACGTTGTGCTCCCAAGAAAGAGTCAACAAACTCATCTGGAGTGTGCACTATCCTCATACCCTAAAGAATCTGCAGAGTGTTAGAATTCGTTGGAAAGAAAAGCCCATTCATAACCCCAAACCAACATGAACAGGTTCTAACACAACAAAACATCAAATGAGAGCAGCGCAAGACAATGGAAGACAACAACACACCTTCCCTCCACCCCCATGGGTTGGCTTTATTAATACAGGGTATCCAATCTTATCAGCTTCCGCCTTCATAATTTCAATATCTTGCTCACTACCATGATATCCTGGCACCAGAGGCACCCCTGCTGCTCCCATTATCCTCTTTGATGCACTGGAGACAAACACACGCATCAATAAGATCACAAAAATCCATTTGCAGAAATAATTCATTGACACCTTTATCTTCACACCTTTTATCGCCCATGTCCCTAATAGCCGAAGCCGGAGGACCAACGAACGTAACACCTTTATCCTCACAAAGCTTAGCAAACTCATCACTCTCTGATAAGAACCCATAACCTGGGTGGATAGCCTATACTCAAACCAGCATATCCACAAGAAACTCTTTAATTACTAAAGAATGACCTGTAATTTATAGTTTAGCATAGGTTTGTTTTGTTTACTTATATGGAAAAATGAATGCGGCCTATCAAAAAGTGAAAATAATGAAAACGAGTAATGAAGCAAGAATGCGATGGTGTTGTAAATTTGGCAAGTAACCAAGATCAAGTTGGTAATGAAATTTAGCTAAACGCAACGTTTAAGATCTCACCTGAGCACCAGTACGGATTGCGGCGTTAATGATTGCGGAGCTGTTCAAGTAACTTAACCGAGCAGGAGGGGGGCCGATGTGGACAGCTTCATCGGCGGATTTCACGTGAAGCGAGTCTTTATCAGCATCGCTATAAACTGCGACGGTTCGAATCCCTAATCTCTTCGCGGTCCGCATGATCCTGCAAGCAATCTCCCCTCGGTTGGCTATTAAGATTTTCTCTATTCGACGATCCGTTTCGTTGGTGTGAGAAGCGGGGGAGCTAGCGGAGAAGTGGCGCGTTTGTATGATAAGGAAGGGCTTGCGGTGGAGCTTGCGACGGAGGATGGATGCGACCGACGACATGGCGTTTGTGAGTTTTGGAGGTAAATTTGGCGAGCCAGAGGGAAAGATCAGTGACGAGCCAACGGTCACGGCGTTGTAGAAATGGGATGAGAGTATTGGACTATTGGAGGGTGTTTCCGGTCATCTAATAGTTCAAAACAGGGGTAGTTTTGGGATTGTATAGTAATAGGAGTGCTTTACTTACGTGACGTGGTGAGATTTTATAGGATGGATGAGCTGATGGTAACGAATGAAATACTGGATATGGATGTGACGAGATGCTTACATGGATGGTACAGTTTTTTGTCGTGGCAATTTGTATCATTATCCGGATATTTAATTGACTGTTGAATTTGGGTTAATCCAGTGAGACCAACTCTTTTATAATTTTATTTGATTATAACCGAACGAAATGAGCGAACAATAAATTATAAACACATTTTTTTCTTCAAGTCTCCAGCTATCAATTTTAACTATCTACTGTTAAAGGCTATGAATACATTGACACTTCAAGGTTATAATATTTTTAATTGTTTTTTATTGTATTGTATTGTATATAATAAAAAATGTAAAGGAAAAAATAATAAAATTACCCTACGTTTGTATTAAATGTTCGAAAAACATCACACATTTATAATTAAATTAAATAAAACTTTACGTTTGTCAATTTTAACAAATTACACTCTAATTTAAAAATTATTTTAAAATCTATTTGACTGATTTAAAAATTAATTTATTAAAAAAATAGACATAATTTTTTTTTTTATTGGGAACCAAAATCTTTGCCTCGACATAAGTATAAAATGACGTTAGGAAGGCCCGTGGATAATGGGCTTTGTAAGAAACTTATGTTGCAGTCAAGATTCTTTGGGCTGCATTTAAAAAATAATAATTTGGGCTGCACATGGGCCTATTTTGATTTTGGGTGGATTGAATATGCCTATCAATAAATATTGCAGCTGAATGGATATAGTTATTAAGATGGAGATTGTAATTTGTAATTGATGTGATGCAGATCGCAAAAGCAGCACATGACACAAAATTAAAAGCACCGTTGGTGATCTTTGATCATGACAGTTGAGGTGGACCACAACAACCTTTGCTTCCACTTTTTCTCCCAACAAAATCATGGCAGTTACTCACACCGCATGTTCCCACATCTAATTTCTCTCATATGCAACGGTCCCTTGCGATGTGTGCATACGAGTCGGTAATTTAATTCGTAGATAGAATGTTAGATGTGTATATAAGAATCGCTCTTTTAACCGGTACGTGTGTCATTTTCCTTTTTCTTTTTCTTTATCATTTTGCAGGTAGGAATAAAAAGGGAAGAAGGGACATGCTTAACGAATAAAGAGAGGAGACAAAGTCGGTGCTGGCCATGGGGATCATCTATTCTAGTATGCATCTGATCACGTGCATCATCCATCCATCACCAAAATGAAAGAACAAATAAAGAAGTTAAAAAATAGTATCTTATTATTTAGTTTCTAAAATTTACATTAAAATTTAACACCGAGACTGAATCGAAAAATGTAGAAATACCCGGAAGGCTGGAACTATATCAGATAATTCTGTACCTAGAAGATCTAACGAAAACTTATCGAATAAAACTGAAGCTTTTCTATATTCTTATTTTGTATCCCTTGTTGAAGAGTCTCTACTCTACTCTACAAATAGTTAGCTTGCAAGGAAAATGGCACACGGGCTGCGTGATAGTTAGACTTAGAAGTTACCTTACCTACTGCTACCTATCAATAGCATCCTTCCATCTCTCAACTAACTAAGCGGGGACATAGTTTTCTTTCCTTCTTTTCTTTTAATAGTTAAATTACAAATAGACATTCTTATACATTTTTTCCGTTACATAACAAATTGATGTTTTATAAACAAATGAGTAATTAATATGTACAATATAGGATCTTTCGTATTTATCGTGAGGTCAATTTTTAGTGAATTTTTTTCTCTCATTTTGCTTATAATATTTAACTAGGTACTCGTATTCTCGTTGGAGTTTCTCGTTTTCCACTTCGACCATTTTGGATGACGCCTATGTACTTAAAAGATAGTTAATTACCGCATAATGTCAATAGGGTTATTTATGAGCGTTGAGTTAAAATATAATAAATAAATAAAAACAATATATAATTCTCCAAACTCTAATCAACCACCATATATATATGTATGTTCTGTTTAGTATTTTGTTCTATCAAGCCAACACAAATTCCAACTCATCTTATCCCTAATTGCAATTATTCAATGCCAATCAAGGTCTTTTTCAAGTAGAAGAGTCCAAATAATAATGCCTCCCACATAATTAGACTTTTTGAGACTATAATACATTGCCTAGCGACCGTCCTAAATCTATGCTTGCCCACCTCCCTTGCAAAACAAAATTATTTCTTAACAAATTAGGTTTAGTCCAAAAAATTTCAAGAAAATCATATTCAATACCCCATTTAAATATTAAATAAATAATTAATAAAAAGAAGAACTATTTGTATTCTAATCTTGGAATAAATTGATTCACTACCTAATCTTGAATGGTTTGGGTTCCTAATTTGTTACTAATTCCTAGACCATATAATATTAAGATTAATGATTAGTTAAGTGAACTAACCATATGCATCAATTATAACACTTTGATCCAACGTGATGCCTTTTAAACAAACACTCGATAAATGTTATGATTAGATTAATTAGAGCCCCCTTTTTTTTAAAAATAATTTTATATTAGAAATCGAACTCAAAATTTAAATCATAAAAAAGACATATAATAATCAGTTAAATCTTCGTGCGTACAAAACTCTTTTATTTATATAATAAAATGATTCCTTGCTTTACATAAAAGAAATAATAAAAATAAAGAATGCAAACAATTGTATAACCTATCTCAATGCCATTGTTTTGGTTGGATATGGTGTTTTTAATTGATTAGTTTTGGTGATCCAATGTCAATGAAGATTAAAAGAGTCCTCAACAATGTACTCGTGGTCCTAATTTCTCCTCCCCAATAGAATTATAGCTTAGGCAAAGGAATACTAAAAAGTTAGAGTGGCGTGAGGAATGACAACTGCCACCCCTCACCGGCCACGACCACCCTCCTATCTTTAAAGTGCCACACTGTGTCATGTCCTACTAAGCAAAGCATTCAAGATTGATGTTCTTTGTTCTTAACAAATTAAAAAGCATTCAAATCCCCAGTTACTAAAATACCCCCAAATTCTCCATTTATTTGTTTTTTTTTAAAAAGTAGATTTATTTTCCAAGTATGAGATTTAATAATTTGAAGGGCCAAAAAACTTTTATGTCTTTTCCTAATTCCCATTAATTCAAGGGACCAAATGAAACACTTGGAAGGAAATTCTATCAATGATCCGTTTGAATTTCAAAAATCCATAACTTGACAAACAAAATAAAAGAAGCAGCAAAAAAGATCAAACTGGAGGTTTTTCCTTGTTAAGCTAATTATAAAAATATTACCGTTAATTTTAAAATTTTGATTTGCTAATTACAGTTTTTGATCTTCTTACTTAATCCTCGTATTTACGCAGTTGCCGCCTACAGCACGTGCAAAATGAATTTCTCATTGGTTTTCTGGGAAGTTAGGTGAGAGTTTTTTGTGAACAATATCGCTCCTTAATTAAATGTTGCAAATCGAATCCATAAATTTACGAGTTTATAATTTAATGATATTTTTTATAAAATTGAAGAGAAAAAATCTCAAATTTGAATATCTTTATCTACATTTCAATACCGAAAAAAGATTTACTGTCATTTATTTCTTCAATTTTTAAAATTGTAATAGGGTAGATAAAATATCGGAATGAATCCAATCCAATCCAATACAATCTTCTTTATTTTGATTAATTTATGCTTCTTAACTGTTAAATATATTTCATCAATTATTTTTTCCGGTTATATCATGTGATAAATATGGTAACCAAATCTCCCTCGAAATTCCCAAGAAAAAAAAACATTTTCGATTTTCTCCCCAATAGAGGACAGTATAGTCATTTCACCAAAAAAATTCTAAAAGACAGCAAAATGTATAATATTTTTTGGAGGTATTTGTCCCTTGCCAACTTTATTTAGTCAGCTTTTTCTTCTCTTTCTTCATTTTTTTAATTTATTTTTTCTTGACTGAGACAGTTTTATGACTGAAAACACCAACCATCAAACCAGTCAGCAGCAGCCAACAAAAAGAGAAGAGGAGGAAGAAGATGAAGAACAACAGAGAGATCTAACAAAATCAAGGAATTAAAAACATGGGTTGAGGAAAAGCTCTGTAAACAAAAATACCAAAACCAGCTACAGTTCTTACAAGACATAAAGGCAAAAGATAGTTCGTTTTTAGCTGTCATTCCCATTTTCTTCTTGTAAGTTTCTTCTTTTAATTTTAATTTTATTTTCATTTGTTTGTTGGTTTTGATCTCTCACTTCTTTAATTGTATGGTTTTTTTGTGTTTTGATGATCGTGAGGACGTTACGGATGAAGTTCTTGTGATCTGATCCTTTTTTTTTTGTTCTTATTTTCTCTTAGATTTTTGTTTGTAGGAATTTTTGGAAGACCAGCGGCTACTTTTTTTAGTTTTCTCTGTTTCCAACAGAAATTAACCGCGGTTAAACACTACTGATCAGGTACTATGTTTGTTTGGTATTTTTAAGGATCTGAGCTTGTGGAGTTGATACTTCTGTTTTGTCTAGAAACTGAATTATCACATGTTTTGACTGGTTGTTTCCTTGACGTTGATTACTAGGTGAGGAGTGAGAGAGATACTGAGGTTTTGTATAGTGCCAATAAGTTTCAACTTGATTGGTTTTTCTGGCCGTATTTGTAACCGACTTCTGGCTTGGATTATCATCCATCATCTATCGTTTCGAGAATCGGTTGCTTTCGTAATCTGAGTTTCGAATCAGAAAGTTGGAGTGAATCGTCATGGCGACCAGGCAAGCAGATTCTAGACGGAAGTACTCGTGGTGGTGGGACAGCCACATAAGCCCAAAAAACTCGAGATGGCTTCAGGAGAATCTTACAGGTAATTGATTCTTATGTCTTCCATATACTTGCATTGTGTCTGTTCATGTTATTGAGATATTGGTTTGCTTGTTAATTTTTACGAGGATAGAGTGCGGCATTGTTGATTATTGCTTGTAACATGAGACAAATTGAATTGAAATAGATGCAATTCTTGGGTTGTTATGCTCTCACACTTTTTGCCCTCATGATATTCGTTACAACATTCTTTCCAGAATTGAATGGGAGTTTCCTATTAGTGTCTCTGTGAGGACTTAATATGGAATATTTCCTTTTTGATCTTTTCTTTTTCTGAAGAAACAAAGAACTCCAAACAGATGCATGAATCTGGTCAGCATATTTGAGAAATGTGGAAAATTTATACTCATAAGCTCAAAGTAGAAGTACCTTATTCATCACAAAACTTCATAGAATTTTGCTTTTCGCCATAGACGCCTGATATGTGAATGCTTGTTTTGGTGATGAATACATCTTCTTCTTCTTTTTTAGCTTCCTGGGTATATGGAACTACTGAACTACAAATTTGGTTGTAAATGTTGTAATTAAAATAGAAAATCTTACATCTAACATGATTTTTGTGGTGTCCAGGATGTAGTTATGCAGATTTTGTCTAGTGGTGATCTTGTATTTGTCAAAGTATACTGTCATTTGTTTTTGACAGTTTGTCTCCTGGATTTCTCTGCAATATTTTGTGCTACAATGAAAAATGCCTTTTAACAATTTGATTGCCTTTGAACAGATATGGATGTCAAAGTCAAGCAGATGATCAAACTTATTGAAGAAGATGCAGATTCTTTTGCAAGGAGAGCGGAGATGTATTATAAGAAGCGTCCAGAGCTTATGAAACTGGTTGAAGAGTTTTACAGAGCGTACCGTGCCTTGGCTGAAAGGTATGATCATGCAACTGGGGCGCTACGGCAGGCACAGCGAACAATGTCAGAGGCTTTCCCCAATCAAATCCCATTCATGATGGCTGATGACTCCCCTGCAGGTTCAGCTGCAGATGGTGATCCAAGAACACCTGACTTGCCATCGATACGTGCATTCATTGATCCAGATGAGTTGCAAAAGGATGGTTTGGGAATCTCGCCATCACATTCCTCTGGTGTCAAGGGTTTGAAACAGTTTAATGATATGTTTGGGTCTGGAGAAGTGAACCATGTAAAGTTTGCAGAAGGAAGGGCAAGAAAGGGCCTCAATTTTCATGACACGGAGGAGAAAGGGGGTCACCGTAATGGTAGCCATGATTATAGGGCTCGAATACCATCAGACTCAGAGCGAGTGAGTAAAGCTGAGCTAGAAATTGTGACATTAAAGAATGTTCTTTCTAAGATAGAAGCAGAAAAGGAAGCTGGCTTACTTCAGTACCGAGAGAGTTTGGAAAGATTGTCTAATCTGGAGTCAGAAGTCTCTCGTGCAAAGGAGGACTCCAAGGGACTTCATGAGCGTGCTAGCAAAGCTGAAGCTGAAGTTCAAACTTTGAAAGAAGCCCTTAAGAAAATAGAGACTGAAAAGGAAGCTAGTTTTCTTCAGTACCAGCAGTGTTTGGACAAAATATCCAATCTGGAGAATCATAGTGAGCGAGCTGATAAAGCAGAAACTGAAGCTCATTCGCTAAAACGAGACCTTGGTAGATTAGAAGCTGAGAAAGAAGCCTCTCTTCGTCAGTACCAACAGGGTTTGGCGACTATATCTAATCTAGAGGAGAAATTACTCCATGCAGAAGAAGAGGCCAGGAAGTTTAGTGAGCTCTGTTCCAATGCTGAACAGGAAGTTGAAGCCTTGAAGCAAGCTCTAGCCAAGGTAACTGAAGAGAAGGAAGCTGCTGCTGCTCAGTACCAACAGTGCTTGGAGATCATTGCAGGTCTTAAGCATCAACTTGCATGTGCCCAGGAGGAGGCACAAAGGCTTAGCTCGAAAATAGATGATGGTGTTCTGAAGCTAAAAGGTGCGGAGGAAAAGTGCGTTCTGTTGGAGAGATCAAATGAGACGATGCACTCTGAGCTGGAGACTTTCGCGCAGAAAGTGGCAGCTCAAAATGAAGAACTTACAGAGAAACAGAAAGAGTTGGGGAGACTCTGGACTTGTGTACAAGAAGAGCGCTTGAGATTTGTGGAGGCTGAAACCGCTTTTCAGACTCTGCAGCATTTGCACGCACAATCTCAGGATGAACTGAGATCTATGGCTGTACAGCTTCAAAACAGGTCTCAAATTTTAGAGGACCTGGAAGCTCACAATCAGAGTTTGCAGGCTGAATTTGAGCGCGCCAAATTGGAGAACAAAGGTCTGACTGAAGTAAATTTATCATCAGCTCTGACAATACAAAACCTTCATGAAGAGATTTCAAGCTTAAGGGAGACTATACGCAAACTTGAAGGGGAGGTTGAACTTCGGGTAGATGAAAGAAATGCCCTTCAGCAAGAAATTTACTGTCTTAAGGAGGAACTAAATGATCTCAACAAGAAGCATCAGTCTATTATGGGACAGGTGGAATCAATCGGCTTCAGCCCAGACTGCCTTGAATCATCTGTGAAGGTGTTGCAGGACGAGAATGCAATGCTAATAGAGGTTTCGGAGAAAGAGAGAAGTGAGAAAGCTGTTCTTTTGGAGAAGTTGGAAATAATGGAGAAACTTCTTGAGCAAAAATCACTGTTAGAGAATTCCTTGTCAGATTTGAATGTGGAACTAGACGGGGCTAGGGAGAAGGTAAAGGCGTTAGAAGAATCATGCGAATCACTCTTGAGGGAGAAATCTACTCTTGTTTATGAAAAAACTACATTGGCCTCTGAGTTACAGCTGTCAAGTGATAATTTGGAGAAACTCACAGAGAAGAACAACTTGCTGGAGAGTTCTCTCCTTGATGCAAATGATGAGCTTGATGATGTGAGGTTGAAATTAAAGAGTTTAGAGGATTTGTGTCTGTTACTCGAGAATGAGAAGTCTGACCTGGCCACCGTCAAAGGAAGTTTGATTTCCCAGTTGGAGACCACTCAGAAAGGACTGGATGATTTGGGGAGAAGTTATATGCAATTAGAAGAAAACTACTTCATCTTGGAGAAAGAGAGAGAATCCGCACTTCATGAAGTAGTAAAGTTACGGATTTGTTTAGATGCTGAAAAGCAGGAACATGCTAGTCTTGCCGAGTTGAGTGAGGCCCAATTGGCTGGTATGACATCACAGATACGTTTGCTACAAGCCGAAGGTCAATGCAGAAAGAAAGAGTATGAAGAAGAACTAGACAGAGCCTTGAATGCTCAGATTGATATTTTCATCTTACAAAAATGCACTCAAGAGTTGGAACAAAATAATCTCTCCCTCTTTCTCGAGTATAACAAACTCTTGGAAGCATCTAAGCATTCAGAGAAACTGATTTCTGAGCTGAAGCATGAAAACCGTGAACAACTAGTGGAGGCCAAATCCTTGTTTGATCAAATCAAACTCCTAAGGCTGGGGATTTATCAGGTGCTGGAGACCCTCAGCATTCGTACAAACCAGGGTGGAGATGGGGCTGATAAAGATGAAAAGATTTTGAACTGTGTCCTTAACAAGCTTCAAGAAATGCAAGAGCTTATCTTAAAGATGCAAGAAGAAAACCATGAGTTGGTCATTGAGAAGTCTATACTTGTTACCCTGCTTGGTCAGCTGCAAATGGAGGTGGATAATATTGTGACAACTAAAAACAGCCTTGATCAGGAGTCGAGGTCCAGGTTTGAGCAAATTCTGATTTTGCTGTCTGAATGCCAAAAATCTGAGGAGGTGAATGAAGATTTGAGATTGAAGATAATGGAGGGACAAGACAGAGAGAGAGCACTGGAGGCTGAACTAAAGAATTCGGAAACTCAACTGTCAGACTTGGAAGGGACTTATCAGAACTTGTACCAACAGAATTGCAAGGTGCTTGATGAGCAAAGATCCTTGGTGAAATCACAATCGGCCCTAGAGACAGAGAAAAGTAACCTAGAAGAGGAGAGCTGTGCAATTTTTGCTGAAAGTGTGTCTCATAGTATCCTTTGTCTAATCCTCAGGAACATTGTCTCTGAAAAAAGTCTGGAAATAAAAAGCCTCACCGAAAATCTAAATGACCTTCATCATGATAATAATGGCCTTGTGGAGAAGGTGAAGGTATTAGAGGATGAGAAAACTGAGTTGCAGAAACTTCTGGAGGATCTTAACTGCAAGTATGATGAAGTTTTGCTGGTACATGCAGATCAGGAAAAGAAGATAACCGATTTATCTGCTGACTTCTGTCAGAAGAGTAAGGAGGTAGAATGCACCCATGAATTGAACCGGAAATTGGAATATAACCTTCAGAAATTACGTGGAGAGGTGCTAGAAATCAGAAGCAGTGAAGAAAATCTGAATCATGAACTGCAAAAGGTTAGGGTTGAGGTTACACTGTGGGAGTCTCAGGCTACTGAATTTTTTGGTGAACTACAAATGTCTGCTGTTCGAGATTTATTAGTCGAAGGAAAGCTCCAGGAGCTCAATAAGGTATGTGAGAGCCTTGAAGATGGAAATTGTTTGACAGAGATGGAGATTGACCAGCTGAAAGGAAGAGTTAGTGCCGTGGAAGGCAGAAATGCCAAACTAAATGCTCAGATGATTGCATATGGCCCTGCGCTCATTTCTTTAAGAGACTGTGTCACGTCACTGGAGAACCATGCTCTTTCAGAAGCAAACGGCCGTGAAGTTGAGGAAAACAAAGTGAAGGTAATTTCTTTTTATTGAATTATGACTTTGCTTCACCATTTAAATGTTAGGTTGTCTGCATCTGTAGGAACGTAATTCATTGATTGCTTGATCGTAATCTTTGTAGTTTGTGAAATTAACTGCATACCTCATTGCCGATAAAAACCTTGATTTTTTGCATTTTGTTGAAAGTTGTCATGTCTAAAGCTGGTCCATTTGCCCTAAAGGAACTGATTCTAATTAATGCTGCTTTGATAGAATTTATAAGAGCTGCCTTAGCAAATAAGTTTTCTTATGTCGAATCTCCATGAGCTTCTTGCCTCTACCGACCTTCCATAAGCTATTTGACACCTGGTTTAGTATGAACAGATTTTTCATGGTTTTAGGTATTCAGCTTGTACTGTTCTTTTGCAGGATGCTGCACTGCCGTTGCATGCTGAAAGCTGCGTTAGTCTAAGTGAGGAACCAAATGCCGAGGTGGCAGATGGACTTGTGGACTTTCAGGAATTGCAGATGAGGATTAGAGCTATTGAAAGTTCCGTCATTGAAAAGGAGAAACTTGCTACGCTGGAAATCTTGAGTGCTAATTCCAAACTTGAGGAGGCAATGAGACAGATTGAGGAGATGACATGCAGAAACATCTTGGCCAACAAGGATCGCCGGTTTCGGAAACAAACATGTGAAATTTCGGAAGATAATGAGGTGATGACAAAAGATATAATGCTTGATCAAGTTTCTGAGTGCTCTTCTTACGGAATCAGCAGAAGAGAAACTATGGAGATTGATGATCCAATGCTCGAGATATGGCAAACTGCTAGCCGGAATGGCAGCATTGACCGTGTCGGGAAGGGTCAAAGGGGAACTGGTGACAAGAAGCACAACCGGACTAATTCCTCCACAGAAGCTCTTATTGTGAGAGAGGTGGGTGTGGACAAACTAGAGATTTCTAAGAGACTCTCAAGTTCTCGTCAAGAAGGAAATGAGAGGAAAATTCTTGAAAGACTTGATTCTGATGCACAAAAGTTAACAAATCTTCAAATAACCGTTCAAGATTTGAAGAAAAAGGTGGACTCTACGGAGAAGAGCAAGAAGGGAAAAGGCATTGAACATGATAATGTGAAGGAGAAGCTGGAGGAGTCTGAGGAGGTGATCATGAAGTTGTTCGACGTAAATCGTAGACTTATGAAGAGTGCCGAAGATTATATGACCGCTGATGACAATTCCGCGTCAATGCCAGATGAGAGCAGCAGTGCCAGAAGAAGAAAGATTACAGAACAGGCAAGAAGGGTGTCTGAAAAAATCGGACGGTTGCAACTACAGGTGCAGAAATTTCAGTTCATTTTGCTGAAACTAGACGATGAGAACAAAAGCAGAGGAAAAACCAAAACGACAGAGCAACAAACCAGAGTGTTACTGCGGGATTATATCTACGGTGGGACGAGAAGAAACCAAAGCCAGAAGAAAAAGAAGAGGCACTTGTGTTCATGTGTGCAGCCTCCCACCAGCAGTGATTGAGGCAAACTTCGTGTTTTAAACAGCATAAAGTCGGTGTAGCTTATGTTTAATTCCAGTACATTAGTTGCTTTGTGCATATCAAATTTACCTTCCTACAGATGTTTTATAGACTGAAAAATGTTAATTCTCCTTGTTTGCTAAAAAGGATCCAGTCTTCCTTGGTTTAATTAAGGATCCTGCTGTATATGCCCAGCTCGTCTCTCATTAGCAGAAGCTGCTCTAATGGAGCATGTCCCCTTTTTTACCCTCAATTTTTCATTATTTCATAAATACTGCGTGTATTCAGCGGCCATAAACAGAATTCCTTAAATCATTTGTCATCTCTAAATGGGACAGAACAGAAAATGAGTATTCCATCCAAATTTTTACGATAGTTCACAAGAAAAAATCCATCTTTTAATGGGACAGAACAGAAAATAGACCATCAGTATACATTTGACTGTAAGAGAGAACCTTGCCGCTGCCTTCGCGCAAAGGACCCATTTCAAGTCCTGATAGCGTCTCAACATAGCTGCTGATGTTACATCCTTTGTCACTTCCCCAAAAAGAGATCGTAATCACAGCAGAAGTGATCTGTGGCATTCAGCTCGAATACTAATGCGCTCAGAATTTACTGATCTCGAAAAGTTAAGGAGTCAAAATGAGTAATCAGCTACTTTGACGGCGCAGCAAGTGTTTTGCTAGATTCTCTCTCAGGGTTTTTCCAGTCACATCCACTTGTGTACAGCACTGTTCACCATAACCGGAGTCGTGATGACCCGACAATGCAACATCAGGATGCAATGGATCTCCACAATCAATCATAATATTATGCAGTAAACAGCATACCAAGATAATACTTGGCAGTTTCCGCTTGTCGGGTCTCCACATAACTTTGTTAAGGATTCTCCAACTGCCCTTCAACTGCAAGAACGACCTCACAGCAAGCGATCTTGAAGCCTCATGCATGACATTGAAAGTGGACATGGAGCCCAAGAGTCCATCGCTGATATCAGGAGTTATGAGCCATGGAAGTAGAGGATAGCCAACCCCACCAACAATGTACTCCCTTATCCCCACTCCTTCAGATAAACTCCTTACACTCCCATTCAGCCGTTCTCCATTCTCGCAGAGTCTGAAAAACCCTGAAAATTTTAATAACCTCGACACATTCATGCCTCCAGGCCAACCAGTCACCATATCAAGAAACCTCATCTCGTGGTCAACCACCCCTTGCAAGAACATGCTGTAATTTTTGGCTTGGTCACACCAATCATCCGAGGTTTCAACTGCTGGAAGGGTCATGATGATGTGTGTCGCATCAATGGCACCACAACAATTTGGCAACCCAAACAGCAGTTCAAATTGGGACTTGATTTCCTCCATTCTACGAGAATCAGGCCACTTTAGGTGGTGCTTGCCTCGTTCTTCTAGCGCTTCAATGAATCGCCAAGTTACTTGAGAGACAGTAGACTGGCCAACTCCAAAGGCAGTCCCGACTGAGACTTGGGACTCACCAGATGCCAATCTTCTTAGAGCAATTGCAACCTGCTTCTCAACACTGAGAAGCCTTCCCTCAATGTTGATTAGGCCCGATGGCGGCCTCGATATAAGATCCTCTTTCACAAGGGAACAAATATATTCAAATGTCTTCTTAGACACCCGGAAGAAATACTTAAACCCTTCTTCCTCATCAGACGGTACTGAACCATCTACAAGATCAAATTCAAAATGTCAACCCTCCACCCCTATCATTCATACAAAATGCACAAACAAAATGCCAATCACATCAATTTCCAAGAATTTGAAATGATTTAACTTTTGAAATAACCAATCAAATCCCACGTTTTACTAATCTGATTTTTTTCATTTTTCCAGCCACACCCATTCACACAAGCAGAAAACTTTCAAGCTTATAAGCAGGTTTTTAAGTGATTTTGTCCACTAAAAACGAAATTTACAAGATTAAATCTAAAAAAAAGGAAAGAAACCCACTATTTAAAACTATAAAAGAATCATAAACAACAAAAAGAACCCTGTAAGGGAAAGAAATGGAACCTGGGGATGAAGAATTCTTGGGCCAGAAACTTTCCCACCAGTCGGAATCATTGGGTCTGGATGGTCCGATGGAGGACCCGCTTGGGTCCTTGCTTTTGTTCTTAAGTTTCTTCTTCTTCTTCAACTTCTTCGACACTTTCTTTGTTTTTTTGGGAGGAACCATTATTTCAGCCAAACAAGACGCACTTGCTTGCACCTACTTCCACTTCCACTGTCCGTTGATGGCAAAAGTTTGTCGGGAATTAACTGGAGAAAAGGGAATAAAGAAGTTCGAACCAGGACCGTGGTTGCCTTTCGATGCGGCGTCGTATAGAAGTCAACCGGACTTTCTTATTTATAAATAAATAAACATTTGAAAAATAAAATGTCACCAATTTAGTACTCCTAACTACTCCCTCCGTTATAAATTACTTGTCGTTTACTGTTCATGCACGCCTCTTTAGGTGGCCCGGATGACGTATTATTTGACCCCAAAAAATTTCGAATTTTTTCTAGGACGTACGTTAAGGATTAACGTACGTTCATAAAAAAAGACGGAATTTTTTGGGGTCAAATAGTGGGTCATTTGACCTCTTCGAAAAGTGTACGTAAACAGTAAAACGTCAATTAATTTATAACAGAGGGAGTACTTAATATTAATAATAATAAGTAAAAGTACTTTTTTCTAGTAAAATAAAAAAAGCAAAAGAAAATAAATGTGGGGTCTTGCCAGCTCGAATCTAGAGTAGCCTGTAGTACTCTACCTACTTATCTGGTAATCAAATGCTCGAATGTATCTTAGAGAGCAAAAAACACAAAAAGGAATCTGATCGAGGCCCATGGGCTTTTACCATGTTGGAAGAAATCTTGTTATCTGAGTCGAGGCCCATGGGCTTTTACCACCCCTTATACGGTCTGGATGACTACTACAGTGAGCCGCCAACTCGCTACTGCATTCCGGCTCTCTATAAACCAAGCCGTAACTTTCTTAGGCTTCTGTTTCGGTTTAAACAGAGCTGAAGTTTTTATCTTACGAAGTTTCAGCTGTGATCAACTCTCTTCCTTCCTGAGCTAAGGTTTGTCTCCTCCGTACTTCCTTTTCTTGTGTCTTTGCTCTATTAAAGCATAATTTATTTATTTCATTAGTCAAATTAATCAGTATTGGTTACTGTACTGTTTGATTTCAATTTAGAGCAATGATATTTTGGCAGAAAAATTAGGCAGAAAAAATGAGCAGATGGCAGTTTCGTAAATAAAATGATTGTTTTATTTACGAAACTGCTATCACTTATTACGAAACTGCCATCACTTATTTACAAAAATATCATCTGCTCATTTTTTCTGCCTAATTTTTCTGCCAAAATATCGTTTCTCTTCAATTTATAGATTTATGGGTTTTGTGAAGTCTAATCGGGTCGTAGAAGTTAAGCAAACAGTCGAGTTGAGTGTTGATATGTTTTAAAGTTTTCTTATGGATTTGACTGTTGATCTCACATGAGAAGCCCGTATTATTACTAACATTTAATATTAGCTGAGTTCTATTTTGATAGCGCGGAGGGCTGAAGCCCGAAACCCAAAACTGATCTCGTGGGGAGGGTGTAATTTTGAATTTGTCATATATAGGGGTTACTAGGAGGTTAGAGTGAATCATGATTGTACACATTCTCTACTTTCATTAAATTGGAAACCTTTCTTGGCCATCTTGCCCGTAGAGTAGGCACCCCTTGCCGAACCATGTTAAAAACATTGTGTTATTTATTTTATTGTTTTACGTTTATTTGTGATTGATTGCGCGCTGTTACAATAATGAAAAATGGGTTTTAGTTGATGGAAAGTTAAGGTTTAAGTTCATGGAGTTGAAGAATGTGGGTCTTGTGAATTTGCATTGCATTTGAAAAATCTGCTGCATCATGGAGCTGAAGAATTGTTTAGTTAATACTTCTTGTATCGAATGTCCTGCTGGTATTAATCTAGCTTTTGTCTCGATAATTGAACGTCTTCTGTTAATCGTGTGTATAAGCCACCGGAGCACCATAGATATGGATTCAGCTACGGTGGTGCACAATGGTGGATGTCATTGTCGAAGAGTAAGATGGCGAGTTGAAGCACCGTGCAGTGTTGTTGCTTGGAAGTGCAGCTGTTCTGATTGTTCCATGAGAGGCAATGTTCACTTCATTGTCCCATCTCAAAGATTTGAGCTTCTGGGTGATTCCAAAGAGTTTCTCACGACCTACACGTTCGGGACACACCAAGCAAAGCACACTTTCTGCAAGGTCTGTGGCATAACTTCATTCTGCATTCCACGATCGAATCCAGATGGGTTTGCAGTCACATTCAGATGTGTAGATCCAGGAACGCTCGACCATGTTGAGATTAAAGATTTCGATGGGAAGAATTGGGAAAGCTCGTACAGTCAGTCAGGCATTTCTTCGTGTTCTAAGAGTGCTGATTAGAGGTGCCCCTAGAGATGATGAAAGGTATTGTTGTAATATATTGCAGGTAGCGCTGATGTGAAAAAATATTGCAGATATTCTCACATGAACTCCAAATTGCTTTTTCATTCGAAATTCCATGTATAGATAGATACACGTTGTACAAATCATGGATGGTTGGACGGAAAAAAATACCCCCAACTTCGCAGCTAATGCATCAACCCAACTTGCGTGATTCATTTTCTGTTGATTTGATGCATTTGTTTGCGCACACACTACACACTAATCCGATTCCTAAATGCACACAACTGAAGGACTAAATGCAAAAACATCAAACTACGGCTCACATCCATTCTTTCTTGCAGGTGATTGATTTGCTTACACATTGTTATATCCTTTAGATTCATCTTTCAAAGGATTTGGTTTGTGCGTATGAAGCATAAAGTTGCAGGCTCCGACTGCTTCTTCTACTGTCAGATACATCCACTCTTGGCCTATGTTCTCGATAAAGTTTGCCTTGTTCAGTTTCTTCATCACCTCAGCTCCAGGGTTGGCCATTGCAAGCTATAATATAGATATTGCAGGAATTAAGAATTACTTTCTTGCTTAATATGTAATAATCGATAGAAGATAGGAAAAAGAATGTTTGATGAAGAAAAGAGATTCGTTACCTTTAGCTCCCTCCTTTCTGTGGTCTTCTTAACTTCCTCAAGCATGCTAATCCCACTTGTGTCAATATTACCAACGGCTGCACACCCAAGATAAAAAAAAAGTGATCAGTTATGGCTCTCTCATCGTAGTTTGTTTCACTTCCCATGGCTCGAACTCGAGACATGGGTTAAGAATAGACAATCGGACCATTTTCCATCACCTACCTCCCATGTCTAGTATGACGTATTGTAAAGTGCCTTCTCCTGAAGATTTTAACTTCTCTTCCTCCTCATCAATCCACCTTGAGATCCTATTACCCATAATGACAAGAATTAGCGCAAGTACTGATTAATTAGTTTTTTTTTATTTGAATTCTAAACACATTGTTAGTGTGCTATTAGAGGTGTAATTATGCATACCTTTCCCTCAAGTAGCCTGCATTGGCAAAGTAAATGGGAGCATCGATTCGAAGAATAAGAATTCCAGGAACATTTGCTGCATTTGGGTACTGCTCAACATTTCTGTAAATCACCGAGTTCGGAATGTTCCCAAGAACAGAAGTTTTGGGTCTGGCAATGAACAAAAGCACCCTGAGCACAGAAATCGCCACCTGCAAACCAACATTTTTACGAGTGCAATGTAAGATGTGAGTTGACAGACTAAAAGTACTCGATAACTAGACTTGTATAGATATGTTGGTGTTTACGTACAGCGATGATCAAGCCCATTTCGACACTGCCGAAGACGACACCCAAGTAGGCGCCCATGCAGACAAGGAAGTCGAACTTATCGACGTGCCAGAGATGGATGGCTGCTTCATAATCGATAAGGCCAAGCATCGCAGATATGATAATGGCAGAGAGGACAACAAGGGGCGTGTAATGGAACAGTGGGGTTAAGAACAGCAACGTCAACATCACCGCCAGCGCCATTACAATGTTCGACACTGCCGTCTTGCATCCTGCGTTGAAGTTCACCGCCGATCGAGAGAACGGTCCTGAAATCGATTTTTCGTAACGAAACCCATTAGCCTAGTCCAGTTAATCAACTAAATTGGGGTGACTTAACTTAATTAATTAAGTAATTAGCTGGTACCTGTTGTGAGGTAGCAAGAGGTGCACGAGCCTACAATGTTCATAGCTCCAATAGCTATCATTTCTTTGTTTCCATCTATATGGTAATTTTTGAACATGGCAAAACTTCTGCCCACTGCTATCCCTTCCTGTAAGAATAATAAGATAAAAAAAAATTATAGATATAGTACTGATCTGTTTTGTCCTATGTTAAACATACGGTAGACAATGTTCGTAATCAATTTTGGTTTCGTCTTGCCATGTTTTTGCTAGTTTGTCTTGTATTGAGATTTTAGTAAAAGATGTAATTTGTTTTTTTCAAGGTTCACATCACATTTATTTTCAAGCTTATTGCGTAATGATTAAAATGTATGGTTTTAAAGCGATCGATAGCTGTTTTATTCGAGTTCGAAATCTAACTATCGCTGTTTTGCAAGAAGTTACACTAGGTAAACATGAAAAGAGTGGAGTGGAGAGTGTGCTTACAGCGAGAGCGATGATGCCAGTGATGATGCCAGTTTTAATCGCCAGCATGAGATAAGGAGGGGTGAAAATCAAATCCCCAAACGACGGTGGATTTATCCCCTTCGTAAGGTGGCCTATCTGATTAAAATACAACATGATGCACCGGATCAGATCATAATTTAATGGAAAAAACAACAACAATAAAGTCCGCATGTGAGATAGGCTCCACTCGAATTCGACACATCACCAGAACCAAACTTTGTCCAAACTTGCTGACACGACAATTTTTGGGTAGGTGGGCCCTAAACAACAAAACTCTGTCCGATGGGTCTTGTCCACTTGTAGGAACAGCCTAGGCTTGCTGCTTAATTGTGGTCCAATAGAAATAGAAATAGAAAGGGCTACGATGCCCGACTCTATTCACGGGAAATCAAATTATTGAGTACTTTAGAAATATAATACGACAGTCTTGAACTAGAAGCACGCAACTATAACATCATTCTATCGATGAGTTATTTATTATATTGATAAAATTCGACACTCGTAAGTATGAATTGATATTCTAAGTAGATTGACAAGTACGAAATATGTGATTGATTTTTTTGTTTAGTAAAAAAAATGTACAGTAGTACTAGTACTGTGTTAGTATGGGGATGCTCACCACTTGAACTCCATGTTTCTCGGCATGGGTGAGATAAACGAGAATGCTTCCAAGAATGACAGTGGTAAGAGGTGCCATTGCTGATATCCAAAAGAACTTTGGTCGCTTCTTGCTCTGCATTATTTGTAGAAATATCCACGTCGTCATCATCAGAATTAATCATATTGTAGTAATTAGTAACATGATTTAATTAATCTCGTTTGGTTGAACTACATTAATACTTTAGATTACTTGAAAAAGAAGGCAAGAAGAATATGACTACCAAGCTCTTAAATTTGTCTTATATGTATATAAACAAGAGTAAACAATTAGTAACGCTGGCACTTTCACTTAATTTAATTTGTTGGGATTTGTTTTAATTATAGAAGTTGTAATTAGTAGCAACTTTTTATGGGAAAAAAATAATATTTAGTTATTAATTTATACAATAAGTCAATAACTTTGAATTGATATGGTGGAAAATGAAAAGTGTTATATATTATTAGCGGGGGTTGGTTTATGTATAAAGAAATATTTTTACTTACAAAGTATCTGGTGGTGAGGAGGAAGAAGAGGAAGCAACAACCCAGAACCGCACTTTCCCATCTCCACTGTAATTACCACATCATCAATCACATTGTTATGTTAGATATAAACAGAGTAAAAAAAACAAATAAACTACCGATTAGGTAATCTTTTAAGTTTGCACCACACGTATCTTTAGGATTACCTGATGGGTTTGGGTGAAAACGGAACGCATGACGGAGACAAGATCCGTGGAATGGGTGAAATGATCAAGACCCAGAATCCCTTTCAGTTGTTGCAGGCATACCACTGTTGCTGCTCCTGCCATGAATCCTACTATCGTTGCATGTGACAGAAAATCCACGATGAAACCTAGCCTGCACGTGCCAGTTGCCACATATATTAAAAAAAATGTTTATTAATAATATTAGGAATTAATTAAAACATTTTTTCTTTTTGTTTTATGTATGTTTGATTTTAGCTTCCAATCTCCTACTTATACTGAAATAATGACTTATCACAGTCTTGATCTAAAACCGTGTGATAGATTTTCTTTTGTAAAATAATTTATCCGATAATTTGATTATTATATTAGATGCTGATCGATTATTTATGATTCGAGCCGAACAAAAATTTAAAGGAAGGTGAAACTCTCCCTCCTGAGTATATAGTATTTCTAATATTCTGTGAAATTATTCCAACATATAAGACAGATTGCTCAGACAGGAAAAAGTTAAGTACTGTAGAGTGTAGACAATTGCAACTTGTTCTTACCCTTTCTGTCAATTTCTTAAAATGACTACTATTTCGGTTGGTTATTCCATAATCAGACATGAAAATTGAATTAAAATCCGTACTATTATTTTGTCACGGGCAGACAAGTGACGGGCATGAATAAAATTACCTTAACAAGCCAAGGGAAGCTTGAAACAGACCGGCGAAGAAAGTAGCGGTGAAAGCAAGGTGAAGATAAAGCTTGGGATTCTCCAAAACACTAACTTCACGACCCAACATTGAACCTGTGAGCATCGACGCCACCGCAACCGTACCGACTGCCAAGTCTCTCGAGCTACCCATCATCGCGTACACCAACGGCGGAACAAAACTCGAATCTGCCAATTAGTCCAAACTAAATTAATTTAATAATTCATTAATTAAACATCCACGTCACTGAAAACACATGTAAATCGGCAGTTATCTGCTAATGAAAAAGTACGCAGAACTCAGTTTAATTAACGTGTAAAAAAAGATACTTACATAAACCGAGAATGGGGGGTAAGTTAGCTAGTTTTGCATAGCTGATCCCTTGAGGAATTGCCAGACTAGCAATAGTGATGCCAGCAATAAAATCCGCTTTCAAGAAATCGAGAGTGTAAGATGGAGCCCAATCAAGAATTGGCAAGAAGTACTTTAACGCCAGCATAAATTTTCTTGCCGGCGGCTGGTTCTTGAACTGCCGGAGTGGATCATCGGGAAAGAAAGTTTCCTTAAGATTATATTTCAACGATTTGATAAACGGCTGCGGTGGCGGAATCGCCACCCGGTGGTGGTGGTGGTGAGCACTCTCCACGTTAGTGGACGGGTACACGTAGTCGGCGTTACCCATATGCTAGTGTGTAACACAAAAAAGTTTAATTTGTGATGACACTTAATTGTGTAATCAAGCGTTATTAATTAGAGGCTAAATGTGGTTTTAATTTTTGTTTTGAGGCAATTCTAAAAATGGTGTTTGTATGAGAGGTAGAGGAGTGAGAGGTGTAGTGGTGAGAGATGGAATTGAAGGAAGAAGGGAATGGCCTTTATAAAGGAAAGGGGACTTGAGGAAGGAGAGGGGATCTTCACTTCTTTCAAGTGCGTCAATGGACCCGCACACCCTTTGTACATGATGATAATGTCATTTTTTAAGGCTATAAGAAAAAGACCTATAGTTTTTTAAAATTAGTACTTCAATCCCTACACTTTTAATATTTTCAATTTGAATCGTAGTTATTGGACACTGATGTGTTGAGACACTATATGTGTGGACACTTTTCAACAATTGAATGAAAAACAGTCCACCCATCTTCTCTTTTCTATCTCATGTGGTCCTCTCATCCAACGGTACAAAAATATTATATGCGTGGATACTATCAGTTATACGATTTTGAAATTTTCATAAAATAAAGTTAAAAAATTTAAGAAATGCACACAAAAAAATCAACTTTTTTTATAGACTTTATAACTTTTTGAATTTTTGTAACTAATATAAACGTCAAAATTGCAAAAGGTTGAAGTTGCAAGTTGTTAGAAGTATAAAGACTGAAATTAATTTTTTTAATTTGAATGTAAATACCTACTAATACTTTAGCACAAGTAAAATAGCTAAAAAATTCTATGTAATCATTAGCTATGAAAATGATTTAAATTTTGAAATGGGGAAAAAAACTTCTAAAAGAGTTTCTAACCTTTTACCATTGGGTTTCATAGCTGTAAATCAATGCTTATTATGGCAATGATTATTAATAAATGTGAATAATAAGTGTGTTATGTCCGGGGAATATTGGTTACATTTTTTTCGATAAGTAGGAATATTGGTTACGTTAATTATTTTTTTATGATTATTTTTTTTTAATGTTGTTGTGTGATTGGTTGTTAATATAATATTTTATTATTTAGTATCAAATATTTTTTCTTAGATTGAAAACAATAGTATATATTAACGGGAGAGATCTAGCAGCTATATGTATTGATTTTCAAATTTGAAATATTATAATGCCTTGATCCATATTAGTTGTAATTAGAGTATGATCATTGGAGAGGGAGTATATTTGGGAGAAATTATATAGCATATTCGGTATATTATGTCATTCTATCTGCCTATTAGCGTAAGTAATATAAGGTCAATTACATAAATGTGAGATCTTTTTTAGGAATATATAAACTTATTAGGCGACAACCATTAGTATAAGTGAGTGAAAAGAGTGACATGACACACCGAATGTACTATATAATGAGTCGTTTCTTAATTAATTAATTAATTGATTAGGATTTAAATACTACTCCCTCCGGTCTCCATAAAATGTCGTTTTAGCTTTTGCTTTTACTGTTTCGGCACGTATCTTAAAACGGCCGGCAGACGACTTATTTGAGACAATTTTGCCCCTAATTTTTTCTGGGAAGTACGTTAAGGATTAACGTACGTTCACAAAAAATTTCGGATTTTTTTGGGGTCAAATAGTGCCTCATCCGGCCTCCTCGATATGCGTTCCCTACTGAATATTGGGATGCGAGGAAAACATTTTATGGAGACCAGAGGGAGTACTATATATATATATATGGATATGGTTTGCCCACCTCGTGGCAAAATTGTATTATTTTGAAGATCTGGATTCTTGACCCGATTCCATTCATGAACCCCCACGACGGCACGACCCATATTAATTTCGAAGCCAAAAGATGCAAAATCCTGAAACCCCACGTATATTCATCTTATTAGCTACCGACGCGACGCCGACGACGGCTGTCTGTATGTATATTGTATACTATACGGTCATGCAGTTGTGGCCTGACAACTTTTTCGTGCTGCCCTAATATTTCTTGGAAGTGGTTGTTCATTTGACACGTGCTCCCTAATGCCTGGTTTAATTATTTGTCATGTCTAAATTCCTTTTTAAAACATGCCCAAAATGGATACTCCCTTGACCATATTTTGACGCGTTCCTTTCTTTTTTTCAGTCAAAATTACACGTATTTGTTCTTAACTTAGTGATACGAAGAACACTCTATCTATTTTATTTATTATTTTTATTTACTTGATTATTTAGTATTTTTTTAGTATTTGTTATCCTTTTCTATTTCTTAATTTATTTTTTTAGAATTAATTTGTTATCCCCATCGGTCAAATAAAACAAATCATTTCAAAGGGAAGACAAATCAAATTTTTTCATGAAATTCATTATACCTCTCCTCTTTTTCTAAAACTGACTGGTTGATTTATTCCAATCAAATATTCCCTTTGTACAGATATAACAATCGTGAAAGATAATAGAAAAAGAATTAAAGTAGTAATGGTTAATATTACAATTAATTTATATTTTCTATCGATTGTATAATGTAATTTTTTGTATATATATTTTACGATAACTATATCGAAATGATTTTATAATTTTACTTCCTTACAACGGCGCCGAACTTGTGATAATTGACGTTGTTGGTTGTCAATTTGATGATTCACAAATGTAGAGAAAGAAATCTAAAATCACTACCCGACTAAAATAGACCGCACCAGAGATTTGTCTGAAAATGAGCTGTGTTTTTTTTCTGTGGAATATAAAAATGAAGTTTGAACAGACTATATGTGTAGTGTGTACGTCTCCTTATCCAGTTGTTGCAACCAATTCGATAATCGTTGCATCTTTTATTTTCCCTTCCTCTTTGCTTGCTTTGTTTTCTAATAAGTATAAATATCTGCTTCTAAGTATTTTGGGATCAAGCTTTTATTAATAATTAAAGTGTAATTAATCTTCATAATAATAATTAAATACTAATTCATGTCTCTAAGATAATTGATAATTAAATACTCCCTCCGTCCGCATATAATGGACGTTTTAGCCAAAATTCGTTGTTCTTATTTAACTGACGCGTTTGCCATTTCAGTCCCCTTTGTTATTATTCTTTCATTTCTGCCCTCAAACGACACGTCGTTTTCATGGATTTCTACGCGTCATACAGGGTGAAAACGGAAAACGAAAAACTTGAAGGACGAATTTTGACATTTGGCAGCAGACGTGTCAGAAAAAGTTGGTCCATTTATCTTTCCTCCTCCGATTTTAAACGGACAATAAAACACGTTTGGCCGACATTCTCACGAAGGTGACCATAGATTCGTGCCGGAAATAACGAGACGAGCATAACGCAGGTGGTTTCGGCCGGATCGGAGGCCGGACGCGCCGGGAGCGTGGTGGCGCGTGGCCGGAGCTGCGGCAGCTCCGGCAGTCTTTGGCGGCGCGTCCGGTGTCCGATCCGGCCGAAACCACCTGTGTTATGCTCGCATTTTCGTTACGCTTCTTTTGGTGCCGGAGGTGAGAAAAACAAAGAACGATAAGGCCTCGTATTTGTCCGAACAGATGGAGAAAGAAAGAAAAAAGGGAGAATGAAAGAAGAGGGACAAAAACGGAATAGGAGCGAATAGGAGGCTGACACGTGGCAATGAATACTGACGAGCGCAGAAAATTCCTTGGTTTGTGTAATTGGCTCCCTCGCGTCCAATATAAAAGGACTGAGGGAGTACTAAATAGAAGCATGTATTTGGCCACAAAGTGGAATCTTGGGTCAAAGTTGAGATTGAAACAGTACCAAGCACTTTTTAACGGCTGGACTCGTAGAGTGAAGAGTGAATCTTTGGTCGGCGTTTATCAATGATCGACACGTTTTAATACCATAACGTGGGTCCTTATTATTGTATCATTTATATTTCGATACGTCGTTTCGATTATATTATTATTTTATTTGAATAAATAATTATTAAGTAAATGTAAAAATGATTTAATTCATGACTTATCAAGAACAACTACGTATTACATAGTGTGGGAGTATATTCGATGCAGATTTTACACCATTTTCCTCTCTCTTTTTCTTTCCTGCTTGTTATTTCATAGTAATTCATGTATAATATGGCCTTTAAAAAATTAAATTAAAATCATGAATATGGCATATTTGCGGCTTAAGGCACCAGGAAGTCCCTCCAGTTAATATTTTCATTTTTGTCAATCCATTTTTCAAATATTGTTCGTTTCAGTCCCTTCTGTTAGGTCCGTTAGCACCACGAAGTCCCTCTCGTCAGAAAAGGACTTAACGGAGACAAACGTCCGTTAAGTCTCATTATTTTATTAATTTTTCTGATACTAGCACTGTTCACGGGCCCCATCTCGTCAGATTTTATTTAATTTTCAAATTTTCCTTCCATTTTTCAAGAAATTAATTAAAATTACCAAAATAAAATTATTTTAACAAAATAAATGAAATTAGCTTAACAAAATTAATTTAAATAACAAAATTAAATTATCTTATTTAATTAAACTAAATAAACAAACTTAAACTAAATAATTTTAATTACCATTCTTAATTAAACTAACTTAACAAAATTAACTTACTAAATAATTTTTCCAAGAAATTAATTAAAATTACCAAAATAAAATTATCTTAACAAAATAATTTTTCTTTGTTATTTAAATTAATTTTGTTAAGCTAATTTCATTTATTTTGTTAAAATAATTTTATTTTAGTAATTTTAATTAATTTCTTGAAAAATGGAAGGAAAATTTGAAAATTACATAAAATCTGACGAGATGGGGCCCGTGAACAGTGCTATTATCAGAAAAATTAATAAAATAATGGGACTTAACGGACGTTTGTCTCCGTTAAGTTCTTTTCTGACGGAAGGGACTTCGTGTTGCTAACGGACCTAACAGAAGGGACTGAAACGAACAATTTTGAAAAAATGGATTGACAAAAATGAAAATATTAACTGGAGGGACTTCCTGGTGACTTAAGCCGCATATTTGCCGCCTGCCACACTTTTTTCTCCAATTTCTTTTAAAGTCGTTCATGAGGTCAAAAATGATAGTGGATGGCGAGAGAAACTGAGGTCAACAAGGATGGTGTCGCTGAGGTAATCGCGCGCGCATGGTTTCTTGTTTCTTGGTTTCTTTTTGACCATTCAGTCTCGCACACATGCTAACGTATACACATATATTGGCTCGCCACATTATTTCTTTGGATTTTTCATTTGGCCCGTGTTAGGTGTGACATATTTAAAAAGATCAATGCTGTGCAGAGGTCCTCCCACTTCCTCAAATGTTTCAATCTAATCCTTATAACAATTTCTCTTCCATGGGACCAGCAACTCTCCAGGTAAAATTGAATGTTACTGTTAATGGGAAATCGAAAATCGAAAACCGAAAATCAAAAATCGACATTTGTTGGTGTTTTCTAGCATGGTTCCAACTCTTTTCAAGAAGGGAGCAGAAATTAAGCCCATGTCAATAAGAAACAGAGATTTGGAGCAAAGTTACTGTGTTCTTGAATTTTGAAGTTTAAATACGAAATTTTACTAAGAATGGACGATTCTTTTACCACTCGATTGTAAAATGATTACATTTTCCTACCTATGCCAAAACCTGAAAGAAGGATAGTTTTTCTCGGTATCTCACGTTTTTTGGTAGTGGAAAATACCTACCCAAGCTGATGAAGTTTCCAGGTAAAACACTAGAAATTATATAGTTTCCTTTCCCTTTTCCCTTTCCAGTTGGGATTTAAACCACAAGTTGAAGATTAATACTTAATGATGTCGGAATAATCACTCCACACTTTTAAGCATAAAAAGTCTTCCACTTAACCAATTTTGTGCAATTTGATGCAAGGCCGGACTGTAGTCGGTACTCCTCCTTGTTCAGTGGACAAAATGGATTGGAAATTATTCAAGTTTAACAATAATTGAATGTTCCAATTCAATTTCTTTATCTTTTTTCCAATATCATCTGCTAATTCGATCACTATATTAGATGCCGACTATTTCAGATTCAAGTTAAATAAAACCTAGAAACGAAGCGAAAGTTTTCTTTTGCAAGTTTTAACAAACTACGTACTCGAGTCTCAAATTTGAAACCTCTAATTAGAATACAATAACTCTTTACTAGTTAACCTATGCGATATTCTTTCCAATTCTATTTATTAATAGAATGATTGATGAAACACGCTATGTCACTATCCATTAAAAATACGCTAATCTAATGGTTTTGGTTAGAGTGAAACTTTTGTCAAGTTATGGATCAAGTTTGAACCTTGAAACCAACTTCTTTAATCATGTCCCTTATAATAGTATAAAGGAATGAGTTTATGATTAACAAGTAATTAATCTCTTGATGATTTTATTATAGTACTAATCAAGCAACAGTCTAATTATTCTATAATAGGAGTTGTCCCCAACAGTCATTCTTTTCAAACTACTAACTCTTAACTTATCTTGTGTTCCTTTTGACAATTGAACTCTCTATTATTTGCACTTTTTAAATCAATCTTTGATGTCTGCAACAACTTGTTACACTTTTTTTCTTCCCTTTGTCACTTCTTTTTAGTGTAAAAAGCATTGGATCATTGAAATAAAGTTATATTTTTGTTCGCACCGAGTTGGTAAGCAAAAGATAGAATGCTCACCGCACTTAATTTATTAACAATTCGCGCCGCATTCTTACTTAAAAGGTGAGGGTGTAAAACTATCACTACAACAGTTTGCAGTTAGAGTCAATATTGCATCAGAAATCTGAGACAAGAAACAACAATTGTATTTGCCTTACATAGTATGACAAACAAAGATAAGAAAGAACGGTTAATTTCCTAGTGGAAACATAAATAGGTCCATGGTTACAGTTACAGAGGTAGACATCAGAAGCAGAGCAAGGGCCACACTGCACGAGTGGGTTTCTGTTGCTACCCTTTCAGAGTTTAACAGTTCTTTGCACAAATGGAATAGGAAAAAGTACTAATCTTTTTGCATCACTCATACATTTGAATGATAAGAACATTGACCATAATACTTATGGTTTAAAATTGTTCTTCAGTACTAACTGGAGAAGAATTATTGCTTTCTTTTTTCATGAAATTAATGATTTATTTATCTGCATTATTGGTTTGACTTGGATGATGATGATACATTATTCTTCCTAGACACCATGAATGAGGTTTCCAAATTCCAAATTTTCATTTTTATTTTCTCGGGTTGGTGCTGGCTACAGAGGAAGTATCTGAATTGTCCAAGGATCTGCTTGCAGCTCTAATAATACAACATTATTCTATCTGCAAAAATGGGTTAAAGTCCTGTTTTAGGTGGGACGATTTATTTTATTCCACTGTTTTTTTGGAGTATATAATTGAGTAAGCAGGTCATGTGGAACATGACCCACAACTCAAATTGTGGGAAAATACTGTTGTTTGCATCACAAAATTATAATTATTAATCTGTAATTAGAACTAAGTAGAATTCGAATTTGGAACGACATTGTACCTGGTTTTGTAGCCAGATAGGTGGAAGAAATGGGGAAAAGGCCCACGAAAAGAGAAGCACTTCCTTATTAAAATATTAATCTCATTTAGTTGATTCTCGAATATGGAAACAACTCTTCCAATATGATTTTTCTCGACTAATCTAATTAAATTGTAGACGGGAGGAGAATTTTCGACAAAGTGATAAAAGATGTGATGAATTGAAAGAAACAAGCACTAGGGCTGTGTGCACAAATATTGCACATGACCCTGCAATGCCTTCTCGGCTTTTCCCATCATCACATTCACCCCAAATTAAATTTGGATCAACTACTCTCCATCTGCTAGAAATTAAAAAGATGCTTGATCCTTTGTCTTTCCTTCCAAATCCATCTCCAACCCCTGCTTTTTTCCCCTCTCCAGTCACTCTTCGGATTCCAGCTGGCCCACCAAATAGCATATTGACCATGAATCATGTCACAAGGGAAACTTATAAGGGTTTCACCGTGACGTATGACGATTATTAATTAGCTTTTAAATATATATATATATATATATATATATATATATTATAATTGTAAAATTTATACATTTCAATATTTTATAGTTATACGACACCACAATTCAAATAACGGTATTATAAATATATTGTTGGGGTTATTTCCAATCGACAATCAATTTGCGCAACAAACAATCTTATCCCAAGAATCAATAACCCCTAGCTATCAAACCAATCAAAAGCAATCAAGAAAAGAACACAAAGATTTTTAACGTGGAAAACCTCAACAGGTAAAAAAACCACGGGCACAAGCCAGTCAATCCACTATATGATGATCAATGTGTACAACCAAGCAAAATCCCTATCTCAACTATAGGAATAATCTGAAATACACCACTATCACCAATAGTACCAATCAAACAATCTAATCAATCCGAGAAAAACAAGAGATATGAGAATAGAGAACCAAAACCAGATTTCCACTGCTTCAATCGGGACAGGATTTCTACCACACCAGATAACTTCTCACCGATCCAACCGTTCAGATTGAAGACCAGAAGTCGTGCACCTGCTGTCCAAATTTCACCCAGATCCAACGGTGAACGAAGTCGCTGCGACGATTCTCCCGCAGCTGCACAGAGTTTGGCGAAATCTGTTTTCTCTCTTCTCTCTCTCAGGATGCTCAACAGCAACCCTCTCTCACAATCTCTCAGGATGTTCAACAACAACCCTTTTACAATCTCTCTTGTCTCTCTATTTTCACACAACCTAGCCACCACTCCAAGTCAGACTCCAATCTTTCCTTTTTCTAATCAAACTAAAACAAATAGCCCCAATTGGGCTAGGCCCACAACAAATCTCTCTTTCAGCCAATATGAGCTGGACTCCAACAATCTCCCCCTCCAGCTCATATCATGGGGGAATCACCAATCTTCATGCAATCTGAGTAGGAGTCAAGTTCGCTTTCTCACCGGTCAACACCGCAAAGCTAACTCTTCTCCTAGGTAACTCTATCTGGCCATCAGCATCATTCAATCTTTTGTAAGTACCTTGTACTTTACTCTTAACCGCGGTTCCAATCAATCGGTAAACATTGTTGGAAGCAAGCTCCCCCTTCATGATTACAGCTGCTCCTTTGCTTACCCTCATCAATCTGTCTCTCGCTGTGTATCTATACCCGCGAGAATCCAATCTTCCAAGAGAGATTAAATTTCTTTTCAACTTCGGCACATATCTCACATTGCCGAGAGTTCTTTCCAATCCATCATGCATCTTGATCTTCACATTGCCAATACCTTCAACCTCCAGTTTTTCGTTATTGGCCAATGTGACAGATTTATCATCACAATCACCAAATGTACTAAACAATTCTTTGTTAGCACAAATATGAAAAGAACATGCAGAATCTAAAATCCAGGAATCCCTTACCTGTTCCTCACTTTTCTGCACAACCAACAATTCAGCATCATCATCCTGAATAGTTGCAGCATCACCAATCTTTTCTTTATCCTTCTGCAGTTCTTTCAAATCAGTCATCAACTTCTGACAGTATGCTTTGATGTGACCCTTCTGGTGGCAATAGTAGCACTATTTCTCACTGTAGTCTACTCTTGGTCTTGAACTGGATCTGTTTCTTCCATTGCCGGAAGAAACTCCTCTTCCTCTGTTTCTACCACGATGATCCCGTCCACTCGATGACCCTTCTGTAGCTAACAGTCTCTCACCACTATTCTTGCTCTCCACTCCTAACAGCTTCTCATTATCTATTAGGAAAGTCGTCACATCCTCCTTCTTCAAACTTGTCTTCCCTGCTGTAAGGGACTGCACCAGTGACTTGTATGACACAGGCAATGAAGAAAGAAGAAGTATCGCTTGCTCCTCATCTTCTACTTTCTCCCATGTATTGAGCACTTTCGTCAACACCCGATTGAAATCCGACAAGTGCTTATGGATGCTCATACCTTCATCCATCTTCAACGAATACAAGTCCAACTTCAAACTAAGTTTGTTTGTCACAGACTTGGAAGCATAAATACTTTCTAGCTTCTCCCACATTCCTTTTGGTGTCTGCTCCCCCATCACAGCATACTTTATTGATGGAGCTAATGCTAGCCTGATCTGACTGGTCGCCTTTTTTAGGGCAGTTGCCCAATCACCAGCTTTCATTCCTTCTGACATCTTATCACCAAGAGCGACGTCGAGATCCTTCATAGTCAACAAATCCATCACAGTTGTCTGCCACACTGCGAAATCATTCTGTCCATCAAAAAGCTCAATCTTTGCGTTGTCGGTCATCTTTCAAACCTTAAGCTCCGCTACCAGTTGTTGGGGTTATTTCCAATCGACAATCAATTTGCGCAGCAAACAATCTTATCCCAAGAATCAATAACCCCTAGCTATCAAACCAATCAAAAGCAATCAAGAAAAGAACACAAAGATTTTTAACGTGGAAAACCTCAACAGGTAAAAAAACCACTGGCACAAGTCAGTCAATCCCTTCATAGTCAACAAATCCATCACAGTTGTCTGCCACACTGCGAAATCATTCTGTCCATCAAAAAGCTCAATCTTTGCGTTGTCGGTCATCTTTCAAACCTTAAGCTCCGCTACCAGTTGTTGGGGTTATTTCCAATCGACAATGAATTTGCGCAGCAAACAATCTTATCCCAAGAATCAATAACCCCTAGCTATCAAACCAATCAAAAGCAATCAAGAAAAGAACACAAAGATTTTTAACGTGGAAAACCTCAACAGGTAAAAAAACCACGGGCACAAGCCAGTCAATCCACTATATGATGATCAATGTGTACAACCAAGCAAAATCCCTATCTCAACTATAGGAATAATCTGAAATACACCACTATCACCAATAGTACCAATCAAACAATCTAATCAATCCGAGAAAAACAAGAGATATGAGAATAGAGAACCAAAACCAGATTTCCACTGCTTCAATCGGGACAGGATTTCTACCACACCAGATAACTTCTCACCGATCCAACCGTTCAGATTGAAGACCAGAAGTCGTGCACCTGCTGTCCAAATTTCACCCAGATCCAACGGTGAACGAAGTCGCTGCGACGATTCTCCCGCAGCTGCACAGAGTTTGGCGAAATCTGTTTTCTCTCTTCTCTCTCTCAGGATGCTCAACAGCAACCCTCTCTCACAATCTCTCAGGATGTTCAACAACAACCCTTTTACAATCTCTCTTGTCTCTCTATTTTCACACAACCTAGCCACCACTCCAAGTCAGACTCCAATCTTTCCTTTTTCTAATCAAACTAAAACAAATAGCCCCAATTGGGCTAGGCCCACAACAAATCTCTCTTTCAGCCAATATGAGCTGGACTCCAACAATCTCCCCCTCCAGCTCATATCATGGGGGAATCACCAATCTTCATGCAATCTGAGTAGGAGTCAAGTTCGCTTTCTCACCGGTCAACACCGCAAAGCTAACTCTTCTCCTAGGTAACTCTATCTGGCCATCAGCATCATTCAATCTTTTGTAAGTACCTTGTACTTTACTCTTAACCGCGGTTCCAATCAATCGGTAAACATTGTTGGAAGCAAGCTCCCCCTTCATGATTACAGCTGCTCCTTTGCTTACCCTCATCAATCTGTCTCTCGCTGTGTATCTATACCCGCGAGAATCCAATCTTCCAAGAGAGATTAAATTTCTTTTCAACTTCGGCACATATCTCACATTGCCGAGAGTTCTTTCCAATCCATCATGCATCTTGATCTTCACATTGCCAATACCTTCAACCTCCAGTTTTTCGTTATTGGCCAATGTGACAGATTTATCATCACAATCACCAAATGTACTAAACAATTCTTTGTTAGCACAAATATGAAAAGAACATGCAGAATCTAAAATCCAGGAATCCCTTACCTGTTCCTCACTTTTCTGCACAACCAACAATTCAGCATCATCATCCTGAATAGTTGCAGCATCACCAATCTTTTCTTTATCCTTCTGCAGTTCTTTCAAATCAGTCATCAACTTCTGACAGTATGCTTTGATGTGACCCTTCTGGTGGCAATAGTAGCACTATTTCTCACTGTAGTCTACTCTTGGTCTTGAACTGGATCTGTTTCTTCCATTGCCGGAAGAAACTCCTCTTCCTCTGTTTCTACCACGATGATCCCGTCCACTCGATGACCCTTCTGTAGCTAACAGTCTCTCACCACTATTCTTGCTCTCCACTCCTAACAGCTTCTCATTATCTATTAGGAAAGTCGTCACATCCTCCTTCTTCAAACTTGTCTTCCCTGCTGTAAGGGACTGCACCAGTGACTTGTATGACACAGGCAATGAAGAAAGAAGAAGTATCGCTTGCTCCTCATCTTCTACTTTCTCCCATGTATTGAGCACTTTCGTCAACACCCGATTGAAATCCGACAAGTGCTTATGGATGCTCATACCTTCATCCATCTTCAACGAATACAAGTCCAACTTCAAACTAAGTTTGTTTGTCACAGACTTGGAAGCATAAATACTTTCTAGCTTCTCCCACATTCCTTTTGGTGTCTGCTCCCCCATCACAGCATACTTTATTGATGGAGCTAATGCTAGCCTGATCTGACTGGTCGCCTTTTTTAGGGCAGTTGCCCAATCACCAGCTTTCATTCCTTCTGACATCTTATCACCAAGAGCGACGTCGAGATCCTTCATAGTCAACAAATCCATCACAGTTGTCTGCCACACTGCGAAATCATTCTGTCCATCAAAAAGCTCAATCTTTGCGTTGTCGGTCATCTTTCAAACCTTAAGCTCCGCTACCAGTTGTTGGGGTTATTTCCAATCGACAATCAATTTGCGCAGCAAACAATCTTATCCCAAGAATCAATAACCCCTAGCTATCAAACCAATCAAAAGCAATCAAGAAAAGAACACAAAGATTTTTAACGTGGAAAACCTCAACAGGTAAAAAAACCACTGGCACAAGTCAGTCAATCCCTTCATAGTCAACAAATCCATCACAGTTGTCTGCCACACTGCGAAATCATTCTGTCCATCAAAAAGCTCAATCTTTGCGTTGTCGGTCATCTTTCAAACCTTAAGCTCCGCTACCAGTTGTTGGGGTTATTTCCAATCGACAATGAATTTGCGCAGCAAACAATCTTATCCCAAGAATCAATAACCCCTAGCTATCAAACCAATCAAAAGCAATCAAGAAAAGAACACAAAGATTTTTAACGTGGAAAGCCTCAACAGGTAAAAAAACCACGGGCACAAGTCAGTCAATCCACTATATGATGATCAATGTGTACAATCAAGCAAAATTCCTATCTCAACTATAGGAATAATCTGAAATACACCACTATCACCAATAGTACCAATCAAACAATCTAATCAATCAATCAATCCGAGAAAAACAAGAGATATGAGAATAGAGAACCAAAACCAGATTTCCACTGCTTCAATCGGGACAGGATTTCTACCACACCAGATAACTGCTCACCGATCCAACCGTTCAGATTGAAGAACCAGAAGTCGTGCACCTGCTGTCCAAATTTCACCCAGATCCAACGGTGAACGAAGTCGCTGCGACGATTCTCCCGCAGCTGCACAGAGTTTGGCGAAATCTGTTTTCTCTCTTCTCTCTCTCAGGATGCTCAACAGCAACCCTCTCTCACAATCTCTCAGGATGTTCAACAACAACCCTTTTACAATCTCTCTTGTCTCTCTATTTTCACACAACCTAGCCACCACCCACCTTTTATATTAGTGGACAACCTAATTAATTAGGTTACACAATCCTACTTCAAGTCAGACTCCAATCTTTCCTTTTTCTAATCAAACTAAAACAAATAGCCCCAATTGGGCTAGGCCCACAACAAATCTCTCTTTCAGCCAATATGAGCTGGACTCCAACATATATCACTATAGAATTTCTCAACTTATAATGTCGTTTATGGTATCAAAAAATCTCATGTGGGTCGGAGAAAAACGGTGGTCCATAACAGGAGCTTGAAACTATCGTAATGGATCTTCTAAAGGGTATCAATTCCACTCTCCATCAGTCTCACCCATGCCTAGCTAGCTACTTTAGCTATAACCATTGCTTATCACAAATCGAATCATCTTCCTTGATCCTACATTTACTTTTTTATCAAAGTGTACGAATCAAAATTTTATATAGAAAAACTATAATAGAAAACTAAAAAATTAAATATAAAATGAATTGATATTGATCTTTTAGTGGAATGAATCATTTTAAGAAAACGGTAAGAACTTGGGCCACAACCAACCGTTTAGTTGTTTGTTTTCATCTCTGCTTGACCATAAGTCCATATCAATGACAAATAATTTAGTGAAAAATGTTATAGTATTGTTAATTAAGGGATGCTTGTTAAGTTGGCATACATTTCTTGTACGCCAGAACACCTCTAATTAGGATCTAATTATTATAATTGAATCAGTGCTGGAGAGGGATTAATGCAAAACCTCACCATCTATATGTGAAATGCAAATTGATGACACGTGTCTGTAGATGTGTGTGGAATGCTCGTATCAATTTGAATATCCTTTTCATGATCTGGAGTAGAATGACAGTGCAATAGGGTTTCTGGCAGCTACTTGTTAAAATGAAGTAATATGATACATCTTACATATATGTAGTGTTTAAATGAACGAGAAAAAGGTGGTGTTCATTTCCATTACCATATTTCGTATTTGAGCTATGTTTTTCCTTACTATAAATTTGATTGTTAAAATTGTTTATGACATTTTCTATCAAAAAATTTGAACATAAAATCTGTAGTGCCGGAAAACATAACCCAATTTCAAACGACATAATCATAAAATCTTGTTAAAACTTGCTACTTTTTATGATTTTTATATATTCAAACCCATAATTAAACATCTCATTGTATATTCGTAATGGTATCGCTCATGGGTTAAAGTGGTTTTAGAAGCTATCCAATGCTACACCGGCCTATACCCGGCCTGCGCTTGACCTGTGAGTTGTGAGTTTTGGACCACAATCTTGGACTTAAGAGCTTGAAAATATTACTACCTAGTCTTCTATAAATTCTAGTACAGTCCTGGAGCACTAGAGCTTGCCGCTAAAGTCTCACACTTACGACCCTTATTACTCAAGGTATACTAACTTATACAAGCAAAGTGTGTAAGGTACGAGCTAAGAGATTGAGGAGAGAATGATGATAGATGGGCATGGATGGCTTGATATGAATCACATGGTCACATGTGTTCTTGCCTTGACTAGTAGGCAGTGGACTCTCAAAGAAAGTGAAGTCTCTGCACTCAACGGAAGAAAAAGACGCAGAGCCTATCAAAAAACGAAAAGAAAAAGGCGCAGAAATGGTCCGGTCCTGTTTTATTAGGCGAGCCCACTCTCCTTTTCAGAGGCCTTGACCCCTGTTTTTCTACGCTTACCCAACTTTCTTACTCAACTTTAGCTTGGTTGCAACGCAACATTCCTTTTTCATTTTTTTGAATAATCTATTATTATTATTATTATTTATTTCTGTTCTTGTTTATTATTTAGGGAATATTATAAGGGGGGAATAATTACATCACTTATTTATCCTAGTTGATGTTGCAATCCATTATAATTTGACTTTCTTTGAATTTATTTAAACTTTGTTTTTTTGTTTTTAGAATCTTAGCTAACATCAGTCAACATCTATTTTTTGAGTGAAAGAGATATATATATATATATATATAACGTAAAAGTTACTAATAAATTGTACGAAAAAATTCATTCTAATTGATGTGGTATTTTTTAATTTATTTTAAGACCCGTCATCTAAAATACAGTGTTTGGATTTGACACATTAATTAATATAATTTTTTTTATAAAATTTGTTAGTATATATGTGAAGTGTTTTCCATAAAAAAATAACTATTAGCAGATTGTACATATTTTTTCTAAAGGAAAATAAAGATTGTAATTGTCAAGCCCATACACGAAAATCCAAAAGAGAGGGGGAAAAGGAAAAAGAAAATTGAACAACCCAAGAAGATTTGTGGGCTTTTGGTTGAAGGCCCACTTTCCATTAACGACCACATATCCTAAGCCCAAATATATTCATTTTAAAAATGGAAGCCCAAATATAAAAGAAAACACTGTGTATATATAACACAATAAAGCCCAAATGTCATGGTTGGTATTATTTTTGTTGGCAGCTCGCGATCGAAAAGTTTCGCCCCGTCGTTTTCAAGATAGAATTCCAAAAACGACACGAAATAAAATAAAATAAACAGAGCGAACAGCGTCTCTCTCTCTACTCCAATTTTGAAATTTAAAATTCTCCTCCACCACAGTAACAGTACACCCCACCCCAACTTTCCTCCCCCCTTTGCCGCTTCTCCTCTCTTCCTCCTCAATAAACAAATAAAAAAAAACAACAGTCAGTCTTCTTCTCCGCCTTTCCCTTTCTCCCACATTTCACACATTCGGAAAAGTTCAAATGCGAAGAACAGGTCAGTATTTTTTGTCAAGAATCGCTCCCCTCTTCTTTTCTTTTCCTCTTTTTCTTTTGGAATAAGTTAGGTCGGGTGTCTTGTCCAATTATTTTAGCTCCATCTATTTTTATATTATTATGGTGTCAATTCAGTATCTTCAACAGTTTCTCATATTTATCAGTATAATATTTTAATATTGCGCACGAATTCCTTATTTTGTCGGTTGTTTCTTTCTTTTCCTTGCTCCATTTGGATTCACACGCGCTATTTGTTGTCTAGCTAGCTAGTTAGCTCAAACGGACTTGCGGTTTTTCCGGCGAGGAAGAAATACGCAGTTATTTGCCGATCATGGAGCAGTATGAAGTTCTGGAGCAGATTGGGAAAGGTTCGTTTGGTTCAGCTCTTCTTGTGCGGCACAGGCATGAGAAGAAGATGTAAGTGCAGTTATAGCTTTAATTTCAAGTGTTAGGGCGTGGGAATCATATATAATTGGCTATCATTTGCTTTTCTTGTGTGCTGATTTCTCTTCTTTTTGCTTCTTTTGATTCTAGGTATGTTTTGAAGAAGATTCGTCTTGCTCGACAGACTGAAAGATCACGGAGGTCTGCTCACCTAGAGGTCCGTTATTTTTGCATTTTGATGGAATTTCGAAATGACTTGTTGTCACTTCCCATTCAAGATAGGATGAATGCTCATAGTTTGTGGTTAGCGACAAAATGCTTTGAAAAACTGGAGCTTACTGTTGTTTTTATGTTGGCTGATGACTTTGTTGAATATCATGTCATTGATCCTGTACCTAGCTTTGCTGTTCATTGCCGTAAAGATGTTGGAGAGTCCATTCTCTTCATGTTTCCTATCTGGTGGTGTAGAGTTTTAATATGCAAGAAGCGTTTTTAATTTTTACCTAACATCATCTTTTTTGAAAATCCAATATGCTGTTCTTTTTTAATCCTGCAGATGGAGCTTATTTCTAAAGCAAGAAATCCATTTATTGTGGAGTACAAAGATTCCTGGGTAGAAAAGGTATACAAAGTGCTCTTGTATGCAGTCGTGCTTTTAAAATTATCTATTATCTGATTCATTACTGGCCTCAAGTCCTTTATTTCCTTAAGCTTGTTGCTTATGTGGGCTTGCTCCAATTTTAACTCTCGTTCATTATTTGGATAGACCACTCACCGAGTGGAAAACATTTTTTTTTAACCTATGTGATGATTACCTGCTCTCTCTCTCTCTTCTGTCGAAGGGTTTGGATGCGCTACTGTTGTTCCGTGATTCACAATCTGATGTCTTCATTCTCAGGGTTGCTATGTGTGCATTGTCATAGGATACTGTGAGGGTGGAGATCTGTAAGTTTTCAATATTAGCTCAGTTCTTGAGAAATCTGTTATCTCTGCTGGACATGACTTCTGTTACTTGTTTTCACTGTTGCACCTTCAGCATTTCACTTTCTACATGTGCAGGGCAGAAGCTATAAAAAAGACCTGCGGTGTCCATTTTCCTGAAGAGGTAGTCCCTCTTACAGTTATTTTTTATGCTGATTTATAGCCATCAATGACTACTGTGTTTTTTTTACCTTACTGTTTTGCATCGAATTATTGTGCAGAAACTTTGCAAGTGGCTAGTTCAACTTTTGATGGCACTTGATTACTTGCATGCCAACCATATACTTCATCGTGATGTCAAAGTTAGTGGCATGTTTGTTGCATTTGTTAGTGTATATTTATCAATCTTTGTATTTCATTTCTATTTCACTAATAATTTCTGCAAAACTTTTCCAGTGTTCAAATATATTTTTGACGAAAGATCAAGATATACGTCTAGGTAACAGTCCTGTTATTGCACCTATTCCTGTGTCCAATTGGCCATTTTTTCTCCACACAATTACTTATTCTTTGATTTCTATTATTTGTTTATTTATTTATTTATTCACGGAGCTTACTACTATCTTAATATGTAATTGTACAGGTGATTTTGGCCTTGCCAAAATGTTGACCTCTGATGACCTTGCTTCTTCTGTGAGTTTTCAGTACCTATTATACTTTTTATTTCTTTCCTTCTGTCAGCTGCTTTATTTAATTACCATCCCATACCTGCTGCTAATACAGGTTGTGGGAACTCCCAGTTACATGTGCCCGGAGCTTCTTGCTGATATACCTTACGGTTCCAAATCAGATATTTGGTCTTTAGGTTGGTTACTTGGTTCTTTGATATTTGAAAATGATCTAAAGTCATGGATAGTGGTTTCCCTTTTGTTTTTTCAATCTGTATCTAATGGGGTGTTCATTGCAGGATGCTGCATTTACGAAATGGCTGCTCACAAGCCAGCATTTAAGGCATTTGTGAGTTACTGTTTTTTTTTTCATAAACAATATTGTTGCTTTATGGTGCTGTGTAGAATGAGCAACTCTATATGTATCTGGTGCAGATTTTTATTAAAATTACCTTTTATTCTCTTTGTTGAGAGCAGGATATGCAATCACTAATTAACAAAATAAACAAGTCTATCGTGGCTCCTCTTCCTGCCATATATTCTGGTGCATTGTGAGTAAATTTCCATCTTCTAGTTCACTATGTCAATTGTCAGCTATGGACATTGTTTCACTACTTAAGTGCAAACCAAAATGATGGTTGAACTATCTTTGCTACTCTCAATTTTATGGGGTACTTAGGTCAAAGTGTAGATGCATGAATGACTTCTTCAATAATCTCTCTACCTCTTTTATTTAACTTTTCAGCCGAGGACTCGTGAAAAGCATGCTACGAAAAAATCCAGAGCTTAGACCAAGTGTATGTTTTCTCCCCTCCCCCCCCCCCCCCCCCCCCCCCTTTATATACTTGTGGTAGTTTTTGCTGAGCAAGCTCAATAAGATTACCATGAAAGAATTGCTAGTATCAGTCCTTCTGTACCCATCATGTAGTAAGAGGTGGGGTGTGTGGAGTGGTGGTTGTTTATGAATAGCATTTCTTGAAAATGGGTCTAAGCATGGACTTGAATTTTTGCATGGTTCTTTTTTGCTTAAATCCATATTCTTCTGACAGAGGCTAGCATATGATTGCTGAGGTGTTATTTTAGCCGTATTGTTAGTGCAGCATAATTTGTAGAACAACTTCACCTCATGATTTATGCTCATTATTGAACATGCACTCTGTTTTGCCAGGCTGCGGAGTTGCTTCGTCATCCATATCTTGAACCTTATCTCCTTAAGGTTCATCTAAAGTTGAACAGCCCCCGGCGGAATACATTCCCTGACCATTGGTCTGATTCCAATTTTATAAAGAAAACTAGATTTATGGAGCCAGAAGCTGTTCCCAGTGTCACTTACAGAGAGAAAAGGCAATCCCTCAGCAATGATAGGGCTTTGAACCCTAGCATATCCGGAACTGAACATGACTCTTCATGCTCTTCACAAGCACATGAATTCCCCAGTTATTTGAATGAAAAATTCTCAGAATTTTCTCTGGGCGTTGTCCATGAGAAAAACAGCATTACAAAGAAAGTTACCCCAAGGGCATCATCCATTGCCAGATCCCCAAGATTGATGCCACCAAAAGCATCTGTTACTCCAAGGAGACAGACAGCAGTGCCAAAGATATCATATACTAGTTCAAAGCGTGATTCGGTGAGTTTTGAAGTAGTGCCATCTGCTTCGATCAAGTGTTTCCATTTGCTATTTTCTGCTTTTCTGCTTCTTCATACAGCTTAAAAACTTGACTGCATGTAATAAAAGTGTATTCTATGATGCCATGATTCCTAGTTCATTTTGGCTAAGTATGTTAGGATCCACATAGGTTTACACTGGAAAGGTGTGCCGATGACGTACTTATCAATGCCAATGACATTAGTTTATAATTCTTGATTTCTTAATAGGTTGGAGCAGTGTGACTGATTAAGTTAATGACATTCTGTATGTTTGCAGCTTCCAGTGTCCTGTACTCCGGCAAGCAAGTCTTCCCATATCACTCGCAGGGCCTCTCTTCCATTCTCAACTAGAGCTGGGGCTCCTGAAACCCCTTGTAAAGCCAAGGCTGGTGGTCTTCTTCGTACTATGGAGTCTCCAGATGTTTCTGTTAATGCTCCTAGGATCGATAAGATGGCTGAATTCCCATTAGCCTCTTCTGAAGATCAGTTCATTCCCGTTCGTGGAACATCATCTACTTCAGCACAATGCTCTTCCTCATCTCGAGGAAGTGTTGAGCGCTCGATCACAAAGGACAAGTGTACAGTCCAGATTGTGGACAAAGCTGTTACAAGGCATCAGATAACTGAGGTCAGCCAAGGAGTTGCACGAATCGAAAGCAATGAATTGTCTGAGCACCACCGTCCAACTAGTGGTCTGTCGAGCAATTCCTCCGATTCTAGACTGCGGCGGTTTGACACCTCGTCATACCAACAGCGAGCTGAGGCATTGGAAGGATTGCTAGAATTCAGTGCACGGCTATTGCAACAGGAACGATTCCAAGAACTTGGGGTGCTACTGAAGCCGTTCGGACCAGAGAAGGTTTCTCCCCGAGAAACTGCCATTTGGTTGGCTAAGAGCTTCAAAGAGACTACAGTTTAGATGGAAGACAACGACTTTGTTGTCACCATTTGTACATAAACTCTCTTTTCCCTCGTAGCAAATGAGTGCACGGTAGCGCAGAATGGATATGGTAGCCACTAGCCAGTGCAGTGGTGAGTGGAGATTCGCTATGCTTTGAACTTTTGGAATTTTCTGATAAAAGAGAAAACAATGTAAATTCAAATTATTGGGCAAGATAAAAATCTTACTCAAAGATCGATCGCAAGAAAAGAAAAGAAAACAGTAATTCCCAATTACGATAGCGAAAAAGAAACCTTTTTTTTCTGTTTCTTTCTATAATAAAACTTCACTTTAAAAAAAATCAAAAGATTAGGGCATTATTATTCTTTAAAAAAAAGGAGAGGAAAAGGTAAAGAGAATTGGGCCTACTGGATGGGCCCTGGTTAAAGGCTGAAGCCCGGGAAAAAGGCTACAGGCTGGCCCATGAGCTAACTGTCTCATTCTAACAGTTTTCGTTTTAGTACGACGATACTAGAAGTCGGAAAAACGACGAGCGGTATGGAAGAAGCGGAAGTGTTAGAACTATACGAGCTCAAATACGATGACTTGTTGCTGCTATCCTCTCCTCCGTCCCATAATGTTTCATCCTCCTCGCCGGAAGAGTTACAGAGACTGGAAACAGTACAGAAAGCAATCATGGAAACCCTAGGCCCATCGGGCCCAGGTCTCATCTCCATCACCGGTGTCCCTAACATTTCTCTACTCCGCCATAAACTCCTCCGTCTAGCCCGCACTCTCGCCCTCCTCGACCACCCCCGCCGCAAACAAGTGCTCAAGGTACACTCTACATCCAATCTTTCAATTTTACTTTTCCAGTCATGTTTCCATTATTTGATTCTATTGTACAGCATGATACTTGTCGTTATTATTAATTTCTAGTTGTAATGTTTAGGAGCATGAGTTGGGGAGTGACGTGTCTTTGAAGAACCCAGATAGAAATGTGTCTTCTTTTGCAATGCAACTCAAATATGACCAAGTTCTTGAATCCCCAACTCTAGGTGAACTAAGTGGTGGAATCAATCCCAATGTGAATTTGGAGCCACCAGGTGATGAATTTAGGAATCTTGGTGATTGGTTTAAGGAGCTAGGATATTGTATGATGGAGTTAGGGCTCCGTCTGGCACGAATTTGTGATAGAATGATTGATGGCAAAGAGTTGGAACGAAGCTTATTAGAATCAGGTACAGCCAAAGGGCGTCTTATACACTATCACTCCCCTCTAGATAATCTTATTATTAGAGAAAGTGGGAGAAAGAAAGGATCCACCAAAAAACAGGCCAATTGTAGAGAGAAACATCAGTCTTCCGTGGAAGGGTTGAACTTGGGTACAAATGGTGATGGAATTGGATCATGTGGAAATCGTGTCGATCTATGGCAGCAATGGCATTATGATTATGGTATTTTCACTGTTTTGACTGCCCCCGTGTTTCTTGAGCCCTTTTGTGCATCAGCAAATATGGTGACTGATCAGTGTTCAACATTGTGTAATCAAGAGTGCCCTTATCCAAATGGAAATTCATATCTGCAAATCTTTGACTCCATTGAGAATAAAGTCCTCATGGTGAAGACTTCTCCGGAAAGTTTCATAATTCAGGTTGGGGAGTCAGCTACCATCTTGTCTAAGGGAAAGCTCAATTCAACTCTTCACTGTGTATCCAGACCAAAATTGGAAATTTTAAGTAGGGAAACTTTTGTAGTGTTTTTGCAACCTTCATGGAGCAAAACTTTCTCAATATCAGATTACATTATGGAACACTGCATCTTCAACGGCATTCAGTCTAATGGTCAAAATGGTCTTACTTCATCTGACTCAAATGAACTTGGTCATGTAATTCAAAAGGTTGTTCCACCGCTTTCATCCCGGTTGAAAGATGGTATGACATTTGCCGAGTTCTCACGAGAAACAACCAAGCAGTACTATGGTGGCAGTGGGTTACAATCCAACAACTAGTTCCTAGCTTGTATTTCTTTGTAGCATGGAATGCTTTGGGGCAGGGATTCTCCCCATATTATTCTGTAGTCACATGCTTAAATGGACTTCAAATGAGGAGATTGAAGCTTTATCGACACAGACAGGGAAATTGATTTCTGAAACAGATTATTAGTAAGTTCTCTTATGCTTAGCCTGAATGATCAAGTTTCCATGTCACTGATTTATAACAGTTTATAATGTCATGTTGTTCATCCAAAAAAAAACATAATAGTTCATGCCAGTTATGAGTTTCTGTTATTATTTTTCTTTTCCCTTTTCAAATTGAAGTCATTGTGTGGAAGTTGTAACACAAAAGCTGCCTACTTTCAGATGCTTTGCGGTATTGTCGCTGCATATGTCCTCTCAGCTGCTGTGGTCTTTCAATTATTTGTGTGATGCCCCAGCCATGGCCATATTTTAGTGCCTGTGCAGCTGTTGGTCTTCATCGTCGGTGCCAGCGAAACAGGCTCTTAGCTAGATGAGGTTGAGTTACCAATAGCATCTGGAGCAGCCATTGAAATATTTAATAACGATCTGCTGTGCTCTCAGTTAGGCTCACTAATTTCAATTAATTTTCCTGCATTTCTTCATTTGGGTGTTTTTGTCTTTAAGACCGATTTCCTGGGTTAACACTTCTATTTCTGGCTCATGGAGTTATAAACTAGTAGTATTAAGTAGTGGCGTTATAGGCTGGGTTTGTACATTGGATGCTAGAATTATTTGTTGCTAAAATTTGATTGTTTGACCATAATAGCAGCACCCATGTCTGTAGGCCCAATCTCAACATTGTACAAATTATTCGTACCTCTCGTATCATGCACCATCCAAAGTAAAGTGCTGTGTCATGTACTTCCCTGTTTTATTTATTTATTTATTCATTTCCTGGTCTTGCGATTACTTCCGACTGAAAAAATGTTGGATATAAAAATGTCTCGAGGTGATTGCGTCATTTTGTATACGTTGATTGTTGCTAGATGAATGAAATGGGGCATCTTGATGATCAAATTAAAAGATCATATGATCTTTTGCACTTTAGTAAATGTTAGAATCATCTTTCTTGTCACTCGCTCATCCATATTGCTTGCTTTAAGTTTCATTCAAAGTCTTTTCCTCAAAATAAAGAAGGAAAGAAGAGCACATATGGGTTTTAGGTCAAGACGAGAGAAATGACATCTTAAGAAGAGCACATTTTTTTATGAAAGGGGTGGGCTAAAAAGCAAAAGGTGAAATGGCAGTAGTAGGGTGGCTGCACCCTATAAAACACTGTGTAACCTTTTTTCTTATTTTTGAACAGAGAAGTGGCTGCTTGGCTGGCTGTGTCAATGTGATCGTTTGTGTGAATGTGGCAAAAAGAATAAAGAGGGGCCTCCTCCTTTAGCTCTTTAGTCAATTCCTTGTACTCCCTCCGGTTCGAAATGTATGATGTTTTAGCATTTGTTTTTACTGTTCCGGAACGTATCTTAAGACGGTCGGAACAGTCACTATTTGAGACAATTTTGCTCCGAATTTTTTCTCGGAAGTACGTTAAGGATTAACGTACGTTCGAAAAAAAGTACAAGAATTTTTTGGGGTCAAATAGTGCTTCATCCGGTCTCCTCGATATTCGTTCGCTACTAAATATTGGGATGCGAGGAAGTCATACATTTCAGACCAGAGGGAGTAATAATTAGAGAAGAAGAACTTTGTAGTAAAAAAGAAAAAGCTAGGTTCATCTCTCATTCTCATTTTGAACTTTTATGATGGAAAGACAAATGATAATACATGGAAAAAGAACGAGGGCAAAAAGGTCATTTCACGACCCTTTGACTTAGTCATCACAAGATTAGGCCACGTAAGCGGCAGAAGAATCCTCTCGTTAGGCCTCCCACAGGAAAGGCTAACGGGAGAATGGCAAGAACAGAAGGTATCCTACATATCGAAACCAACCTTCGTACTCCCTAACGGATGACCATGCTGAGTCATAGATAATCATCACACCCCAAAACGCATTTAATGCGAAAGTGACGGCAATTAATGCGGACCTCAAGGCCTTAGGCTGTGGACACCAAGAAATCTTAGGCAAAACAAAAGGCATTCAATGCGGAAGCGATGACTCTTAATAAGGAAGTGACTGCATTAATTACACTCATCATATGCTACACCTAGCCTGAAATCCGGGCCCCACTGGGCTCAGGAAGCCAAGCAAGGGTAAGGGTATAAATACCCCCACCCCTATGCAGAAGAGGACGGACAGAAAATCACTACATTAAGCTTATACAATCACTCCGGTAACTTTCCCATATCTCTCACTTGTTCGTACTATCCATGATTCTAACTTGATTGTCGGAGGCTCTACGCCGGAGGCCCCCCCTCCGGCTCTTTGCAGGTTATACGTAAAACAGCTCGGACATCCAATCATCACGACTATTGACGGAATAATCCCTACCCCATAATACAAATTATCAACAACAAAAAATGGATGTAAAATGTAGCTGGAAATTTTTATTCATTCTTAATATAGGTCTCATATTCAAATCTGGAAAATGAACACAAAATTATACGTAGAAAGAAAAACCAAACCATTTTGAGATTTGATTATGTTAGAATGTGATCTCTTATTCGAGAAAAAGATAAAATGATACCTGAAAAAATGGAAGAAAAAGAAAAGAAAAGGGTTGTTTCTTGGATGCTTTTGAAAGATTGGGAGGAGGAGGGAAGAAGGGTGAGATCAAAAGGGTAGATGATGACGCAATTGGGCACGCGTATTTTGGCAGGATCATACATACATACATAATACATTGCAAACGCAGCTTTGTGTCCGAAACTGTAGAGGCAAAAAGAAAAACTCTTTGTCCTAAGTTTTGTTTGGACATGTAAACTTTGTCGGCCTTAGATGTTGCCTACTCGTTAGAGGATTAAGGAACATATGTAATCAGTTCGGTCACCACTACACTACACTACGGATTCTTTGACATCTCTATCATCTCATCACCTCTCTGCTGTAAACTTACAGAAATATGACTGATGCATGGTACTGTCGACTGTCGTCCCCATTCCTCTGAGTTCAAATTAAAACTGTATGCGTGCGCAAAACACAATGCACCTTCAATCGAGTTTATATTCGGAACATTTGGACTATATGATTGGACTTACATAACCTTTCTTCTTTCTTTGTTCCTTTTATAGAGAACGACTTTCAAATTCGATTTTTTTTTATAGATGTTTTATCACCAACATATAATTAATACGCTACATATATATATATATCTAACTTACCTTATTATTATGATTGAGTAACGCAATCAAATTGCACAAAAACAGGGGGAAATTGAACTTAGCTAGCTCGAGGAAATAAACAAAAAATTCTACACTACTCTACTAATGTCATATCAAACAGAGGCGTTTACAGTTTTTCTGATTATCAAACATATGTTCCGTTAATTAAAACCCTACTACCACTAGGCCCTACCTAGTACCTATGTTAACCCCAAAGGGATTAATCATAATCATACCTCAATTACCCGTTATTATTGCTGTAATCCATTGTTAAATCAGTGAGCCTAGGCAGCCTAATCATAGGAATTGCAGGAAAGGTAGCCAACCAAAACCCTGAACCCTAAACCAATCTTGATCAAAAGGTGGGCTCCAATGATAAACCCACGTGACCCCACTTCTTCGTTCATCACCACCATTTCAATTTTGACCACATCACTGAACTCACCTCACTCACCCAGTCACCATAAACATCCAAAAAGCAAACCCAATAAAACCTCTCTTTCGTCTTCCCCTTCCTATAAAATAAAAGTCTCCAATTTCCCTCCTCTGCTTCAAAAAACAAAAATCCCAAACATACACCACAGAAGAAAACTCAAGTCTTGTTCAGTTCTCCATCAATCCATAAATGGAACACATCCCTCTAATCACTCCTCGCGGGCCGGATCACAGCCCATTTCCCTGCGGTATTCAGCTCCCCGAAAGCCCAAAAGTCCCAATGGAGTTCCTCTCAAGATCATGGAGTGTTTCTGCTCTTGAAGTCGCCAAAGCACTCTCTACTTGCATGCCCTCCTCCACCACCAACAAATCATCCACACCCTCTACTTGCACAACAACAACAACATCTTCCATTCCAGAAGATGTCACTGCCGAGATTAATACTATTATTGATCAGGAGAATCTCGTCGCTAATAATCAGCTCTCTTTCACTTCCTCTGCCACCTCCCAACTTGTACTCGAACGCATCATGTCCCAATCAGTAAGTCCACCCAATTCAATAAAAAAACACAAAAAGGTTCAAACTTTCCTCAAGTTCTTGAAAAAAGTTTGATACTTTCTTGAATTTCTTGAATTTGAAGCATGTGGGTCATGTTATGATGATGTTTTTTATCATGGTTTTTTTTTATAGAATTTGCAGGAAGTTTCACCATTGACATCAGGGAGGCTTTCTCACAGCAGTGGACCTCTGAACTTAGCTGAATCAGACAGTCCACCCATCTCACCTTCTGATGAATTTGAAGACATTGTTAAGGTCTGTTTGTTGATTTCATTAACTAATTCTGTTTTTTGGGTGTGGTCAACGCATGATGTTTATGAAAAATTTAGAAGAAAAAGTTACTAAAATATTGCTTTCACATCATGGGATTTTAGGATTTGAAAATTCTTAATTTACTGTTTCTAAAGAAAATGATGTAAATAGTAGTATATGATTTGTACAACATAAATTTAAGACAACCACTCTCTCTGGTCAACATTTCTTGATGCGATGCTAGTCCTTTTTTATCGTTTTTATTTTGTTTTGAGTGGAGGAGAAATGGAAGAAAATGAAGACAAGCAGACCAAAGTCGCAGGCTTTTTTTTCGTTTCCTCTGTTTTCTCTCAACAACCCACAGTACAGTCCACACCTCTAATCGAGTTGCTAGTGTACAGCCCTTATGGCTAAGTTGATTTCAGCTTGGTCTGGTCTGAATTCTGATCTTATTACAGAGTTACAGAGCAGAGGAGGATGCTTTTGTCTTCTTCCGATGAAATGCTTTCATCGCACGTTAATAATTAGTAGTAATTATTACTCTTTTTTGAGGTGTCCTGTCGTCTAAGGTTGATTCTCTCTCGTTTAAGGCAAAAAAACAGTCTAAATAGGCTACAAAAGGAAACAAAGGCTGCCACTTTAGCTGACCTTTGCCTCATTTACCGGTCACCGCCATGTTTCTCCGGTTCTTCCTTCCATAACTTTGTGTTTGGCTACAAGTTAGTACAGTATTAAATTTCATTTCTCTTGGTGGTTTTCAGGGTGGGTTTCCATTTTGGGTTTCCAGTTTCCACCAAATAAGTGAACGAAGGAGATTAATATAATGTCCGGAAGAAATGGACCTAACACTAATATTTATTTATTTTTCATCAGATAATACTAGTAATATTTATAGGGATTAGGGATGATGCTGGTGTATGCTTTCAAATGTTTAAAAGTTAAAAACCAGCCACAAAGGGAGGAAATTTCATTTTGAATGGTTAAATCAAAGGGTAGATTTTAGATATATACTACCAAAAAAGTTTTTATCTTTTACACAAGAAGCTACAGTAGTCTCTGATTTCAATTTGCGTAGGAAAAGAAACTCTGCTGACAGGTCTCAAGAACCATCTATGGCCAGGCCGCGAGAAAAAAGCAACTGTCAAAAACCGTAATTTCTTTTAAAAAAAACCCTTTTTTTTATTTCATCTCTATCAGAAAAAAGAGAGAAAAATAGTCTTCTTGGTGAAAGAACTGCTTTGAGTAACGGAGTGGGGTAAAATGTACATGCCTTATTAAGCAGGAAACATCGGTAAATACTAAATGGTGTTCTTTCTTTCATTGCTTCCAACCATATCTGTTGCTGTCTTGCTCATTTGAAGCAAACCAATGACTTCTGCTCTTGCAGCCTGCAAACTCTTACTTTTTACCTTTCTCAATGCGTAAGCAAACCCTTTTCCCCTCCTTTCGGTTTGAAACAAAACAGTACATTACACGACGTTTGCAGAGAATTGAATTGGGTGATCAAAACAGTGTTCTTTTACACTCTTTGGGGAACAAAACTGAGACCCATTCATTCCCATCTCTCAAGATTCAAACTTTTCAAATTATTTTGAATAAAGTTTCTTTCTTTTTCACATTTAGCATTTAACATGGTTGATTGAAGCAGGTGGTCATAAAAAAGATTCTTGCTTTGGCTAATGACATATATTGTGTTGTGATCAATGCAGTATTTCCGTGCAAACAAAACCCTGAACCCCTTATTCTCCGGCGGACGAGCTAGTTCTGGCACTGGAACTGGCACTCCTGCCGTTGGGGCCAAGACAGTTGGGAGGTGGTTGAAGGACAGGAAGGAGAAGAAGAAAGAAGAGACAAGGACTCACAATGCGCAGCTTCACGCAGCGATTTCAGTTGCTGCTGTGGCTTCTGCAATTGCAGCCATTGCTGCGGCAACAGCCTCTTCTTCATCTTCAGCAAGGAGTGAGCAGTTGTCCAAGACTGATATGGCTGTGGCATCAGCGGCGACATTGGTTGCTGCTCAGTGTGTGGAGGCCGCTGAGGCGATGGGAGCTGAGCGCGACCATCTTGCTTCTGTCGTGAGCTCTGCTGTCAATGTTCGTTCTCATGATGATATCACCACTCTTACAGCAGCTGCAGCTACAGGTAATGTAGTTTTCTTGTACTCCAAATTTGCTACCAAAAGATAACTGTAGTATTCGATTGTGATTTAGGACTATAAGTGCCACATTGCCTGCAACCATTCTTAGAACTAATTTTCATTGTTTTTACAATCTGCAAATGAAATGAGGAATGTTGACTAAGATGGAGAGTTTTCCTTAACGGTGGACTTCCTTCCTTCTTGTGCAGCTCTCCGCGGTGCAGCGACTTTGAAGGCAAGAGCACTGAAAGATGTCTTGAATGTCGCGGCAGTAATACCAGTGGAAAGAGGCATAGGTATCTGTGGTTCAGGGAATGGTGGGCAACATAATCGAAACCAAAGCGAAGACCTTGCCCAAGGAGAGAACTTTTTGGGTGCTTGTAGTCTAGAGTTCCTCGCTAGGGGCACTGAGCTTCTAAAACGCACACGCAAAGGTATTCTTGATCATAAAATTTCCTCTGTTTTTCAATGTTTTATTTCTTATACTGGCAGGATAAAATCAAAGAACTCACACTCGTAATGTCCTTCTACTTTGGCAGGTGATCTGCACTGGAAAATTGTCTCTGTTTACATCCACCGGACTGGCGTGGTGAGGTTTTCTCGTCGGAACCTTTTGTTGATGCCATATTACTCAAAACTGGTTGGTTGATTTGTATCCAAGTTCACTTGAAATAATGTTACTCTTACAGGTCATGCTAAAAATGAAGAGTAAGCATGTCGCAGGGACCATCACCAAAAAGAACAAGAGTGAGTTATACTCTCCTTATCAGCTACGCTGTCCTATGGTTGACTTAAATCTGTTCAGCGTGAGTAACATTGTTTCAAATGCAGATGTGGTTATGGAGGTGTGCAAAGACATGCCAGCATGGCCGGGGAGACACTTGTTTGACGGGGGAGATCAGCGCCGATATTTTGGCCTCAAAACATCACCAAGAGGCATCGTGGAGTTTGAGTGCAAAAACCAAAGAGAACATGATATCTGGACTCAGGGTGTCTCAAAGCTTCTCTCTGTCGTAGCCCAACGGAAGAGCAGAACTCGAAGCTGAGAACCGCAGCTACCGGAGAACTAGAATCCTGAGAGCGACCTAATTCGACTAGATAGGTTTCTGAATATATTAGGTGGGGTTGGTTGAATTTATCCTCTCTGGTGTAGCAATTTATTTAGGAGTAAAAAGCAGATGGCATCGGTTTCCTCTTGGCATTACATTCATGTTCTTGCTTATTCATCATTTAGACCAGAGGAGCAGATGTGCTAAAAGGAACTGTTGCAATAACATTAAATAGATCCACTCTGGGTGGGTGTGTTATTTAAGTAGAGTGGGTGTGTTATTTAAGTAGCTATTGTTAAAAAAAAGGTAAAAACTCTGCTGTTTTTCCTAATCTTGTACTAACTCATAAGTTGCTAGCAAAGTATGTATCACGGGATCATGTCAAAACAATAAGGGAATCAGACCATGATTACTAGAAAAGAATTAATGTCTTACGGCTGAAACAAGTAAATAATACCAAAGCCAGATAAAAGTTTAGCAGGACTCCTAAACCAAGAGAGTAATGTTCTACCAAACAAGTAAGAATGTTCTTTAATGTGAATTTATTCGTAGTGAAATTTTTTCCTTTGAACTACACAATCGGAGTAGATAACGGTTAGGAACAAGAAAAGAAGACTGACAATTTCTTCGTTCGATCAAATAAAAATACAGACACACTGAAAATCTGTCACAGGAATTAGCAGTTTGATCTAGTGGAACAATGAATGAACACTTAAACAACTCTTTCAGCTATCAGCAGCTCTGAAGATCGTTAGCAGTGAAAGGAAGAGGTTGGTGATATCAAGATATAAAGACACTGCAGCCCATATGTACTCGTCGTATGAGAATCGTTTTATCAGGTTATCCGTGTCATATACGATGTACCCGCAGAATATGATTGAAGCCAAACACCCATAGATCATCATAGAGATTCTACCCATTGGGAAGAAGATCTGCATCCGAGAAATGTGCAAAAAGAGATGAAAGCCAAATATCAGAAATTCATGACACTGAGAGAAATCATAAAACAGAAAACTAAGTCATGTGGAGAAAATGAGGCTAAGTTCCAACTTCAAATATGAAGATGGATATACTTGCCTGGATCATAGCGAAGACCATAAGAACAAGAACTGCTCCAAACAAGAAAGGCCCAAGGAAGTTGAAATCATGGCCTCTCCTTGCCGCCCAGAAGGTGTACAGAGTAAGGCTCACAACAACCACCGTGGTAAGAATTACCGATTCCAGGATCACCTTTTCTGTAGCAAGAGGAACCACACAAAATTTCAAGAGGTCAGTCAGGTTGTTTTACATTACAGGCAGAGATCAATTGGGGCATACGAAAGTCAATGAAACCAAGCATTTCCCTTTTTTTCAGAATGAATGGAAAAAGGGTGAAGAGAGGTATGGTACGAATAAATTAATAAAGGAGTAACCATGCCCTGGATGCATTTTATACTTAAACCTGCTCAATGAAAAAGGAACCGCTCTATAGAAGGAGGAGCCAAAAAGCTAGGCAGCCAACAAACAATGAAATGATCCAAAACTTTAAATTGCTGATCAAAGATCAGCTAACAACACCCCTTAGACAAAATGACATGGGCTGCCATGAAACTTAGCTTGTAGACTTGGTCACCAGCAAAATGTTCAATATGGCATCATCAATGAGTAAAACACGCCAGGCTACTAATGCAGCTAGGAAGGTGCCATGATACATCAGCAAACTAACAGAACCAAACCTCCAAAATGCAAAGTCTGGATGCGCTATTCCTAGGACAATTCGAGGTCGGGAAAGTGTCCATCTCTAAACAGCTAATACAACTAGGAACTGGGAAGGAAATTATGAATTGCCACCTGCACACTCATCACCTAATTTGGATACATAACCACCAATCCCGCCTGCACGGGAGTCACAACCCTAGCCACCACCACCAACGATGATCCTTCCTAATTCATTCAGACTAGCTAACTAATTCACTATGTAAGGTCATCAGTTCATAAAAAAAAGAGATACAAAACACAAATTGATGCTCACCCTTGGTAAATGAACAGCTCAATCCAACGGCAAAAGCAAGCGCGATGGTGAAAATCGACAGCAGGATATAGTTCACTGGATGCTTCTGGTGGTAGTAATACAACGGGAACAAAACTGCACAGATATAGAAAAAAATTACCCTAATTAATAAAACAGTACATAGCATCAAAATCATAACCAAATAAAACCCGAAAGGAAAGAACAAATCCATGTGAAAAAACTTACCAATAAAAGGCAAGAAGATGAGTAGAATATAAAGTCCGAGGCCGGTCCCAGTAGTGGAAAAGAAGTGGGCGATGCGAGGGGTTTTAACGACGATTGCTGCAACTGCAATCGTCAGTAGTAATTGAAACGTTATGATCGAATACACTTTCCTAATGAAGGCCCACCGGAGTTGCGGGCTTTCCAGCATCAACGGATACAGAGGCCTAGAATTTCCGCCCTCCACGTCGTTTTTCCGGTACGGTTGGTTCCACATTTTTTCGTCGTTATGGTGTGTTTGGGAGCACAAAAATGAGAGCGGGGAACGAATGAATGTGTTAGAACTTAGAAGAGTCGAAAATTCGAAATGCAGTTGAGTTGAGGAAGGAAGGAAGCAACAGGTGTTAAATGAGCGGTTTCGGTGAGAAGGAGAAAGTTCGCGATGCATCGAGTGCTAACCAAAGGAAAAGAAGAAGATGCGTAGCGTAGTTAGTGTGGGATGAGTTGGAGTACACGTGGACAAATTCATATGCCACTTGGCATGTCTAAAATCGTCTAGATCTCTCTTGTTGTTTTGATGGCTGTTGTGGGTTTTTTTCTTTCTTTTTTTCCCTCGAAGGTGATCTCAATTTTACGGGGAAATAGTATAAAACAGCCTTATACTATTGGGTTAATGACATTTTTGATACCTGCAGTCTAATTGATTGATTTATTTCATCCCTCTATTTTTAAAAAATAGTATTTCATCCTTTCACTCCAAGCATATGATTTATTTCACCCCTCACCCTAACACCATCCATTTTTCCGTCAGTTTGCTGACGTGTCGGGCCACGTGGCGTGACACATCATTGGTTGCTGACGTGTCACACCACACAGGCAAAAGCTTGCCGATGTGTCGGGCCACGTGGCGTGCCACGTCACTGATTGCTGACGTGGCACGCCACGTAGGCAAAAGCTAAATGGATTGCAAAATGTCAAATTTTGCATGAATTGGGACTCGAACCCACAACGTCATGGCTAAGCTTTGCGTTCTACCAACTAAGCTAGACTACTTCTATGTTAGCATTTTTATAAAATCTGAATATTACCTCCCATGTTTTTCAACAAGAATTGCGTTCTACCAACTAAGCTAGACTACTTCTATGTTAGCATTTTTATAAAATCTGAATATTACCTCCCATGTTTTTCAACAAGAACACCAGCAAAAGAGCTGAAGTGGGGTTTGAACCCACGACCTCATGGGTAAGAGCCTTGTGCTCTACCAACTGAGCTAGTGGTGTTTGTAATAACATTTTAATAAAATCTGAGTATTAGCTCCCATGTTTTCAATAATAACAACAACACAAACATTTTTAAATCTGGAATAAAAATTTATGGGTGGGCTATTAGTACTTCTAATTATTAGTTATAAATAATTATTATGTTTTAAATAATTAATTATTATGTTGTTAAATATTTAAATTTTATTATAAATATTTATTATATATGTTTTATATTAAATATATAAATTTGACAGTACTAATAGCTCACCCATAACTAAATTTATATATAATAAATATATGAACAAAACATATATATCTTATTTTTAATAATTTTATAATAATTATATGTTTTGTTCATATATTTATAAAATTATTAAAAATAAGATATATATGTTTTGTTCATATATTTATTATATATAAATTTAGTTATGGGTGAGCTATTAGTACTGTCATTAACCCTTTTCTCTTCATAAAATTTATATATTTAATATAAAACATATATAATAAATATTTATAATAAAATTTAAATATTTAACAACATAATAATTAATTATTTAAAACATAATAATTATTTATAACTAATAATTAGAAGTACTAATAGCCCACCCATAAATTTTTATTCCAGATTTAAAAATGTTTGTGTTGTTGTTATTATTGAAAACATGGGAGCTAATACTCAGATTTTATTAAAACGTTATCACAAACACCACTAGCTTAGTTGGTAGAGTACAAGGCTCTTACCCATGAGGTCGTGGGTTCAAACCCCACTTCAGCTTTTTTGCTGGTGTTCTTGTTGAAAAACATGGGAGGTAATATTCAGATTTTATTAAAATGCTAACATAGAAGTAGTCTAGCTTAGTTGGTAGAACGCAAAGCTTAGCCATGACGTTGTGGGTTCGAGTCCCAATTCATGCAAAATTTGACATTTTGCAATCCATTTAGCTTTTGCCTACGTGGCGTGTCACGTCAGCAATCAGTGACGTGACACGCCACGTGGCCCGACACATCGGCAAGCTTTTGCCTGCGTGGTGTGACACGTCAGCAACCAATGATGTGTCACGCCACGTGGCCCGACACGTCAGCAAACTGACGGAAAAAATGGATGGTGTTAGGGTGAGGGGTGAAATAAATCATATGCTTGGAGTGAAAGGATGAAATACTATTTTTTAAAAATAGAGGGATGAAATAAATCAATCAATTAGACTGCAGGTATCAAAAATGTCATTAACCCTATACTATTCAAAAAAAGTAAACACCTTGCTTATTTTTAAAAGTCAAATACATTGACCGTATAGTCTCCTAAACTACATTGACCGTATAGTCTCCGTCCAGTTTACCATTCGAGCCACTCACTACAACCGGTTTCTTTCTTTCTTTCTTTTTTTAACAAGTCACTGGTAATTAATTAATTAAAGGGTGTTTGAACAAAAAAATAATTTTTGAAAATTGAAAATGGATTGCTGAGACGTATTTGGAAGACTTCATCTTCTTCCTCCAGTTGCAACCCTCTGCAACTTCAACAAAAAAAAAAAACACCACCTAATCCGAAACCAAGCCAAATCCGACCAAACAAGTACCACAAAATCTAGTCTATGTTTTAGGTTTTAAAAAATATTTCTAGCAATCCTTTTCATGGAAAAAGAGGTCTTTAATTATTAGATCTGAGATCTTTTGAATTCTTTTTTTTATGATTCATGGGTAGAGAAAGTGATGAATCATATCTGAGATACTAGATCTAATCTTAGAAGAAATAGAAGGCAGTGGTTGCGGGTAGAGAACCGTATCGGGGAGGAAGATGCTGAGGGAGAGGGATGAGAAAGGGTCGAAACCCACGTACGAAGATGATAGTGGCCGGATCTGGTAATTGGCGAGGTAGAGCTCCGGCGGTGCTCTGGTCGGAGTTTGGTGTCAGTGGACTCTGAACTTTAAAAATTATGGCGGTGAATGGCGGAATGAGATGAGACGATGGCAGTGAACGAACAACAGTGGATTGAGAGTTGATAAACAGAGAGTGAGGGGACTGAGGAGTCAGAGGATAAAGGAGGATGTATTTAACGGCCGGAGGTGGTTTGAAGAGCGGCGGTGGCCTGAGCCAGAGAAGGAGATGGCGGCAGCGTTTCTGTAGGAAAGGAGGAAAAGGAACCGGCTACGCTCAGCTTTATTTTTCACTTTCTTGAGTTTTGATCAAATTCAAAAGTACCCTCAACAAAAACAAGAAATGAGTAAACAATTGAAATTGAAATTGAAAAAGAAAAAAGGTTGGGTTACGGAATTGAGAAATAACAACGATGAATTGATAAATAATTTTGAAAAAAAAAACTAGGGTTTGGGACAGTGGAACCAAAAAACCCTGTTAAAAAAAGGAAAAAAACCGATTGTAATGAGTGGCTCTGACGGTTCTGTTAATTAAATTGGACGAAAATTATACTTTGCACGTTTAATGTAATTCAGGAGAGGTGTATTTAACGTTTTAAAGGTTAGGGGAGGCGTTTGATTTTCACGGATAGTACAAGAGTGCTTTTATAGACGATACTCTCATCCATAATATTATTAGTATATCATAATTTTGTTAAATGTTTATAAATTTATATGTTATTATATGTGTATATAATAAAAATAAAAAATTAAGATATCAATCAAGATCGTCACATCTCGTACCAATAATAAAATCAAAACGCTTACTGGTATAAAATTAACAATCTTGGGTGATGTTGTATTGTGTATAATGTGAGTATTGTGAGTTATTGTGCTCGAGAAGTTATAAAATATTTCTGGCTTTCCATCTCAGCGTATCCGTAAAGATCGTCCAAATAATAAGGTGGTTGTACGTAGATATGTCACACGATAAGGTGGAAAAAAATTGATACTACTCTCGTTGGTCTCTTTTAAATGTCGTTTTAGACCCCAAAAAAAAAGGTCTCAAATAAATAACATTTTGCAATTTTTTAGGTACTTTATGATTAATTTATTTAATATAAAAGAGCGATATGAATGTTTATTAGTTCGTTTATATCAACTTAGGTAACGGTGGATGAACTTTTAGAAGACTCGATTACATAAAATCACCTACTTATGACGTGATATGATTTTATTGGTTTGGTAATTTTCGTAGACACGTTGAGATGGAAAGCCAAAAGTAATATATTCTCGTTATGTTGTGTTGTGCTTTGGGATAAAATCATAGCAAAAAGGTGTTTGATAATCAATTATTATTAGTTATTTTGAAATAAGCAAAATGATAAAAAATATGCACACATTAAATACTCAATGAATAAAATAGGGTTATCAAATTTTTTTTATTATCTATTTTTATAAATACTTTTGCATCTATTATACCTAAATTTGATAAAAATAGATGTAAAAATATAGTTGATGAGGAAATTACATGATAAAAATAGAGTAATGGAGTATCAATAATAAGAAATAAAATAATTGATGTTAAAGCCTAAAGAAATAAAATTGGGGACCAAACTATTAATAAAATAAAAAATAAAAAAAATGAGCATATTTGACTAACCAAAAACAAACTGGTAGAAAAAATGGGGATAATCTCGACATTGCAACTAAAAAAAATACTAGTACAAGAGTTTTAAATCATTTTTTTAAGGTAAGGGTTTTTTTCTTTTTTTCAAAATTCAGGGTTGGCTACTTATTATCAGCCACGCGCACTAAAGTTCAAGCAATTATGTAGTCCTCGAGGGGAAGAGAGAGGCCAATGATGTCAAGATACAAAGACAGCTGCCCAAATGCGTTCCTCGCAAGGGATCTGTCCGACCAATTTTCCGGTATGTATGCACAAGATATAATCGAAGCCAGACACCCGATTATCGTCGAAGAGATTCCACCCAATTGAAATAGGATCTGCAATATTGTATCCACAAAATGTGCCAAAAAGATGCAAAATCCAAAACACATGAGAAATTCAAGACATGGGAGAAAAACAAAATAATAGATGAACAACCCAGAGAGCAAATGCCACAAGAATGAGAATTGCTGCAAACAAGAAAGGCCCGAGAAATTTGAAATAATCATACTCATGGCCTTTATTTTCCGCCCAGAAGGTGTACAGAACAAGGCTCACAACAACCACCTTGGGTCAGAACTCTCTCAAGTATTAGCAATTCAACCAAGTGGAATACACAATGAATGAACACTTGAACATCTCTCTCAGCTATCAGCGGCACTGAAGATCGTTAGCAATGAAAGGAAGAGGTTGATGATATCAAGATAAAGAGACACCGAAGCCCATATGTACTCGTCGTATGAGAATCTTTTTATCAAGTTATCCGTGTCATATACGATGTACCCGCAGAATATGATTGAAGACAGACATCCATATATCATATGAGAGATTCTACCCATTGGGAAGAAGAGCTGCATCCAAGAAATGTGCAAAAACACGCCAAGGCCAAATATGAGAAATTCATAACATGGAGAGGAATCATAAACAGAAAACAAGCCATACAGGGGAGATGAAGCGAAGTTCAAACTTTAGAATATACATACCTGGATGAAACCAAATACTACAATAATAGTAAGCGCACCAGACAAGAAAGGCCCAAGAAAGTGGAAATCATGGCCTCTCCTTGCCGCCCAGAAGGTGTACAGAGTAAGGCTCACAATAACTACCGTGGTCAGAATCACTGATTCCAGAATCACCTCTCCTGTAGCAAGAGGAACCATACGATTTCAAGAGGTCAGATTATTTTACATTACAAGCAGAGATCAGTGGGATATTTGAAAAGTCTCTGGAAGCCAGCATTTCTCTCTCTTTGTTTTCTCAGAAAGAAGGCCAAAAAAACGGTGAACTAAAAAAAATGTTAAGCATGCTCTGGAGAACTTTCAACCCACTCAATGAAGAGGAACCAAACTATAGAAGAGAAGCCAATTCAATAGCCATCAAACCATAAAAATGCTCCACCTAAACACAATAAATTGACAGACTATCGCTACAGAGATTGCTCATCTGCCGCCAAACATTAAACTGCAGATCATTGAACAGCTAACAATAACAACCACTCGCAAAATGCACATAATTTGCCACCAGTAAAATGTTAAACATGGCATCATCAATGAATTAGCCATACCAGGCTAGAAATGCAGCAAGGAATGTGGCATGATATATCAGTGAAATTCTCGAACTAACAGAACCAAAGCTGCTATGGACACAAAGAGATAAGGCAAGAGTTTATCTGTAGACAGCTAGTGCAGCTAGGAATTGTCAATGAAATTATGGATTGTCACCCCACCCTTAATCCGCCTGTGTAGTTTCCTTTGGGACAATAAAGGTAAGAAATCTTAATTAGTATCCACGAGCAGGATGATGCCAGGCTCCCCTAGCTACTCTTCGCCTAATTTGGATACATAACCACCACCAACGCCGCGGCGGCAACCCCAGCCACCACCTACGATGATCCTTCCCTTTTCATTCATTCTAAACTAGCTAACTCATTAGTCATCAGTTCATTCGAAAAAACGATGCACAAAAGAAAGAAATTGATCCTCACCCTTGGTAAATGAACAGCCTAATCCAACGCCCAAAGCAAGCAGGATGGTGAAAATCGACAGCAGGATATAGTTCACCGGATGCTTCTGGTGGTAGTAATACAACGGGATCAAAACTGCACAGAATTACAAAATAACCCTAATCAATAAAAACACTACCAAGCATAGAAAGTCCCAAAAAAAAAGAAATCCACATGAAAAATTACCAATTAATGGCATTATGAGGAGGAAGATATAAAGACCGAGGCCTGTCCAAGAATTGACGAAGAAGTGAGCCATGCGAGGGGTTTTAACGACGATTGCTGCAACTACAATCGTCAGTAGTAATTGAAAAGTGATGATCGAGTACACTTTCCTGATGAAAGCCCACCGGAGCTCCGCGCTTTCCAGCATCATCGGATACAGAGGCGTCGAATTACCGGCCTCCACGTCACTTTTCCGGTACGGTTTGTTCCACATGGTTTGTTGCTAGGGCGTGTTTGAGAGCGCAAAAATTAGAGGGAATTGCGATCCAAAAATGAAATGCAGTTAAGGAAAGGGAAAGGAAAGGCAGGAGAATAGAAAGTCAAAGTTCACGATGCATATCATTTTTTTACTTTTTTTAACAGAGTTCACGATGCAAATCGCGCGTCGCGTAGTTGGGGTGGGATGAGTTGGAGTACACGTGGACGAATGGGAGATCTGACACGCGGCTTGTCTAAAAGCGCCACTTCGGGATGGCTGCTAATGGCCTTGTGGGCTTTTTTTTATCAAACTGATGGCTGCTGTGGGATGTATCGAAGGCCGCCCACACCACGCATGCGATGGTGCGGTCTACTTAGAGTGTAGTAATATAATATAATTTTACTAAAAATATAATAATTATAATAATATATAATATTTAGTAATGTTATTCTCACTCCCTTTAATCTGAAAAATTACTAAATTAATCTTTATTATATTTTATAACATAAATTTTAATATTTAAATATGGTAGGATAATAAATTTATAAACTAAAAGTGTGAGAATAACAATTTCGAATATGAGAATAATATTATAATATTTATCATGCAGCTAGTTTATATTCAATTTGAACGATTCATATTAATATTAGAATTTATTTATCATATATTATTTTAGCTCTAATTTTAATATACTTGATGTGTTTTCTTATAATATTTTGTAAAATATTCTTAGTTAACAGTTAAAACTCTATCAGAAATCTATACTTGTAATTGAATCACCATGAAAATGGTTAATCACTCCAATTGAATCAATGCATTAATGTACTATTTTTTTTCTTCCAAATACATACATTTTGGGGAGTATAATATATATGAGGAGAAGCATATACTATGGGTCAAACCTACCAATGTTTATTTTTTAAAAAATATTACTTTCTTTGTTATTTCTTTCAAAAAAAAAACTTATTTTTTTATAATTTGTTTGACCGCACCCATCCCTACTTTTTCTAGAATAATTTTTCGAGAAAAGTTATATTTTAAAGAAAGTTACGTTCCGAGAACTAAACACGACTATTATGAATCCAATTCAATTCCTACCAACCTCCTTAAATAAATAAATAGTAAATTCCTAGCAACTTCCGGCGACTAAGTATTAATATTATATTAGAGTTGTACGAAAAGCTTGTTTAATAGAGATAGATACAAATGAGTTTAAACAACTAGGTAGTTGGGCACGTGCGTTGCACGTGCGGCAATTTTTTATATGAAATTAAACTATTTAATATATATATTATTTATAAATTAATTTTGGTCATTTGAAAAATATAAGCCGCTATTTAAATATTGTTCTAAAGTAAGCATATTAATAATAAGTATTAATAGAAGATATAGCTTAATAGTATTTAAATATTATTCTAAGGTCATATAATCAAACATATAAATTATTAAACATACTAATAATAAGTATTAATAGAAGATATAGCCTAATAGTATTTAAATATTGTTCTAAAGTATTATAACCAACCATATAAATTGTTAAGCAAACTAATAATAATTATTAATTATAAAGCAATTTTACAATTTTTCTTGCTTGATTTTTTTGATTATGGGCTCATACTCATATAATTCATCAAATTTCTTGTTCTTGTTCTTGAGTCTTGTTCCCTTCCTTATCTCTTTTTTGCCTTCAGCTTCTTCGTCAATGAGTATCGGTGTGGGCAAAATAATTACTTCCTCATCTTGTTTTTTGTCTCTTTTCTTTTTCTGCTTGGCTGATTTTTTAGCTTGTTGTTGATCATCTTCTTCTTTGATCTTCTTGATCAGCCTCCCTTTTTTTTTCATCTTGTTATTCTTGCTTTCATCCTTTTCGTATTGTTCGCCTTTTCTTTCTGTTGCAGTATTCAACTGAAGTTTATTTTTCTGGCTTCTTTTCCAAACTACCGCCAATGACTCCTCATCTTCATTATTTTGTTCTTCAGTTGTTGTCGTCTTTTAGTTGTACGAACCTCTTCAGCGATAAATATATTTTTCTGTCGTTCGCTCTCATTTTTTTCGTTAACCTTGACTAAGAAATCAAATTCCTTGTCTTTGCAAGATATCATTTTTCTATAGTGTGGCGACTTCTCTTTTTCCTGTTACATTGAAAATAATATTAGTATTTTTTATGTAATAAAATTAATTTACTATCACTATTCTAAAAAAATTACCTTATCGTCAACTGATTCTTTGTATTCCTTGATGTCACAACCTATTAGCGTTTCTGTCTCATAAAAAAGAACAATTGTTGCTTCATTCTCACCATCATTAACTTGTAATCTCAGCATGTACCTGAAATTGTTAGTTGAATCTTAGTCATCTTATTTTATGTTTAACATAATACAATTTGTAATTTGTTTGGAATTACCTTGGAATTGTCTCAACGTAATTGTTACACCTGTCGCATGTTGCTTGACCCTCACCCATGTAAAATACTTTCTTCCAGCACTTTTTACATGATTCATACCAAGGTTGTCTTTTATTAATCACTTCGGTAATAGTTGCTGTTAGGACATAGAAAGACTGCAAAGTAATAATAGAAGTTAATGTTAGTTTTTTGATTTATACTCATAACTAATTTTTTTGTCGTTATTGTAATGGTAATAGTTGCTGTTAGGACATAGAAAGACTGCAAAGTAATAATAGAAGTTAATGTTAGTTTTTTGATTTATACTCATAACTAATATTTTTGCTTTGTGGTTGGTACCAGTTGTTTTGGTGACTCATAACTAATATTTTTGCTTTGTGGTTGGTACCTGTTGTTTTGGTGATGCAATTTCGTTCGCAATTTGTTCTACAGTTGCTTTGGTTTCATTGTCCATTCTCTTTGAAGGTGATTTGATTATCTTCTGGGTGTCTTCTTGTTGAGTATAGGTCAAGCTGTAATGTATAAATATTTGTAAGGTTATATGAAAAAAATAATAGCTTAAACAATAGATAATGGTAAAATAATCTTATATTATATTTCATATATATACATATATACTTACCATTGCTGGATTTCATCTGTCTCATATGTTATGGGATTGATCATCACTATTGTCGTTCTTGTACTTGATACTTGTAAAATTCCTAATTTGAGTAATTGTATATAGGTCATGTTATGTGCATTTTTATTATTATTAGATATTAGATAAAAATTGACTCAGACTTACCTTGATATTTTGATATCATTCCGTTTGATAAGGCAATGATAGGCTTTTCATCTTTTATTTCATAAAGGGTTTCTCCTTCCTTTTCAGCTAAGTCTCCCCACAAGATCAATTTCAACTCTTCACCTCTGATTTTAAAAGTTTAAATATTGTTAAACCAAATTGCAATTATTTGATTTTATATATAGAAAAAATTGTAATTGAACATTAAAAAATAAATATATTACCTTTTGTTCATTAATAGAATTTCTCGAAATTTGCCATTGAATGGTTTTGTGCTAATGACGAAACCAATAATATCTATCATTAAAATAATTGAAATTAGAATATGAGTATTAGAAAAGGCATCAATTTAAAATAATGATTACAATGTTTTATAAATTTAGTTGCTTACCGATTTGTTTGCTTTGGTCACAATGAGGAAGATCCTGAAAGTCCATGAATTCATAGTTAATAATAACATCAAGGGGGGATAGGGATTGCCGATTTTTGCACCATGGTTGAGTTTGTCAGAATGAGTTCAACGTCGAGGTTAATATTCGAGTAATTTGGATTTGGTTTCTTGGCAACTCCATTGGTAATAACATATGTGCATCCCTTTTCTAAGGTATCGTTCAGCTTTTGCACCGCTTGCTTGAAAATCATTGCTTGAACTTTTGTTCCCTGATATAATATATATATAATTTAATAAATCAACTGTAAACAGAAGTCAATTGTTGATGAAAAATATGATTGTTTAGTTAAAGATCATAATAAAGATAACATGTAGGGTAAACTTTCTAAGATGCATATAAATAGGTTATATATGGAATATGTAACTCCGCAAAGCTTTAATATTTTAGAAAGGAAAATATTCAAATATGATTGTTTATTAAAAGATCATAATAAAAAGTTAATTGTTGATGAAAAATATGATTGTTTATTAAAAGATCATAATAAAGACAACATGTAGGGTAAACTTTCTAAGATGCATATAAATAGGTTATATATAGAACATGTAACACCGCAAAACTTTAATATTTTAGAAAGCAAAATATTCAAACTCTCTAAACAAAAGCCAAATTTAATATTATAAATAATATTAAATATTCAGTAAAGGGAAAAATAATTATTAATATAATGCCTTAATTTATACCTCACGATCTATTAAGATCAGTCCTAATTTTTCTGAGGTGCCCATTTTATCATTGTAGTTTTCGACTTGACCTTTTCGGATAACTAAAAGTTCCAGACGAAATTCAGTTTGTTGATCTTCAAGGTCTCTTATATACGTGCATGCTTTTTCTTCTTGGGATAGTTGCATCTTTTCGCTCGTTCTTGTCATCTAAAGAGAAAAGAAATTATTTTCAAAATTCAAAAAAGAAATTATTAATATTTTTAATAATAAAAAGGATTCTAAATGTGGATTGTCAAAATGTCAAGGAATTTGATTTATTTAATTGAAATTTGTAAATTTTAAATAAATAAATTATGAGCTTTATACCTGTAATCCAAAAGAGATAACAACTTACGCGACAACTTCCAATTAGGTAGTTAGCACGTGTTGCCCAACCCTTACTTGCAGAAGATCTGTGAGGATTGAGGAAGAGACAGTGTCCAGTTAAAACAAAACTATGGAAATGCTATAGTTAATTAAAATCGCATAATTTGTAAATTGAGCGCAAAGCCTAGAGCGGGCAGCAACCGCTGAACTGAACCGCATGGTAAACTTAATTTCAATTTTCTATTACAGTACTGCTTCTACTTATTAAAACTTCAACATTGGAACTTGGATCAGTTTAATCTAAATTTTAAATAAAAAAATTATGAGCTTTATACCTGTAATCCAAAGCAACAAAAACAGGATGTAGAAAATCTATTCTAAAGGAATCAAGAGAACTGTAGATTGGAACTTGGATCAGTTTAATCTAAATTTTAAATAAAAAAACTATGAGCTTTATACCTGTAATCCAAAGCAACAAAAATAGGATGTAGAAAATGTATTCTAAAGGAATCAAGAGAACTGTAGAACATGTCAATAGATTAAGAAATATATGATGAGAGAATATTTTATGATATAGTCATTGGATCCATACCTTTGTAATTGTTAAAGAAGGTTGTTTATGAAATATTAAGTTAAATTATACTTGTATATATAGGTACACATGTGTAGGATTTTAGTAGTTATATTATACTCGAAATCTTACTTCTAATAAACTTCTAATAGGTTTCTAAATTCTTAATATTATCGTGATTAAATAATTTTAAAACTCTAGAATAATTGAGATAAGAAGCCTAGTAATGTGTAGGATTCTTAATATTATAATGTAATCTCAAAATTCTTATATATAAATATACTAATAACAAACGTCTATAATTCTTATAATAAAGAATGAAGGTTATTTTCATTTGATTAGAATGAAGGTTATTTTCAATAAAGAATTAATTATACATATAATAGTATTTAATATATAATTTGTATAATAGACTTTTATATAATAGTATTTAAAACCTATCTATTAAGTTATTTGATTAATTTGAAATTCAATTCCTATATATAATAGTATTTATTAGTTTGATTGGACTTGTTAATTATAATTTAATATCTATTAAGTTATTATCATTTGTACTGCACTTTGTTACGCTTCTCATTTCTTTAAGGTAGTGTTCGTTTTCTTTAGATTGTTAAACGAAATAGTTAATATTCTCCAAATAAAAATGCCGTAATCTCTCAATACCAAATTTGTTGGGCTGTAGCGCTGTACATTTTTGAATGCATAAAGGAAGATTATGGGAATGGAGAAGATGAGAATACTGTTTCTAACTCGATTTAAATTTGTAGGCACGTGGCGTTGCACGTGCGAAATTTATTTGATAATATTAAAATATAATATTTATGTACAAAAAAGTATTTTACACAAATATATTTGTGGTATAATATAATTTTTTTAATATGTCTCCAAAAATAAGATTAACATAAATTTTTACTATGGTGCTTCATCTATATTGTAGGCAGTATATTTGTATTTTTATTGATGTTCTAGTGTCGACAAAAAAATCATGTATTAATTCTGAAATAATTAATTTTAAGCACTTAGAATTAAAACAATTTTAACTCAATTAAGTAAATTACTTTTACACAAATATATTTGTGGTATAATATACATTTTTTAATATGTCTCCAAAAATAAGATTAACATAAATTTTTACTATGGTGCTTAATCTATATTGTAGGCAGTATATTTGTATTTTTATTGATGTTCTAGTGTCGACAAAAAAATCTTGTATTAATTCTAAAATAATTAATTTTAAGCACTTAGAATTAAAACAATTTTAACTCAATTAAGTAAATTACTTTTATAAATTAAAATTTAAATATTTAAAATGATGTTCCATATTATTTTTATCTAAGTTTTCCAAATATTGTAAATAAGTATGTAATTATTTAAAAACAACCACTAATGATTTTTTCTTTAAAGATTCAAATTCAATAAAAAAAATTAAGTTTAATATTTAATTAAAAATTATGATTTAAGTAAATGTACAAACTATTTTTCTCCATGTTTATGTATGAAAAAAAATCACATAATTAGCTAAGGAAAAATAATTCCTTATCATTACAAATTTTACGAAATCAAACTTCAGTAATTTAATATTTGTGTATATATATATTTTTAAGAATAATTCATTATAAAAAGAATTTCATAGTTTTTTTATATTTTATTGAGGCAAGATAATTTCTTGTTTATTTTACATATTTTTTATAATGTTTTTATTTTTAACTAAAAAGAATCATCACTTTCCACTTTGTTTTTTTTTCTTCTCTCATTTTTTTTCTAGTTCTTATTCTAATAATGAAAACACATCAAATATAAAATAACAACATTTTTAAAATAATAATAATAATAAAAAAAAAGTCTAAAAATAATTGTGATTATAATTTAATAAAAGGGAGAATTTTGTTATTTTATTATAAATAAATAATAATAATATCATAAACTATTATTATTATTATAAATAAATAAACTATTTCAATTTTAAAATATTTTTTATTAGATTAGGGTGATAATAACTTTAAGAGATTTAATTTTTTATTTAATAAGTTTACGATAAATATTTATTTAATTATTTTAGGTATAATGATAACTTATAAAATAGTAACTATTTCAATTTTAAAATATTTTCTTTGTGAAAAAATAAACCATGTACTGCCTTAAAATTATAGTTAAATAATTAAAATAAAATAAATACTATTAACCCATGTAGAAAATATTTATGTACAATATATAATATTTCTTTCATAAAAATAAAACTAATTTATCTTATTTTGATAATATATGGATAATATTGTCAATAGTTGTAAATAAACTTCTCAATTATTTTCATAAATATTGTTCTTTATTTTACCATATAATTTATGTTAGAAAAATTATAAATATTACCATTTATTTGTCACTTTTATCTAGTTTATGTTTCATTAATACTTTTAAAATCAATCATTTTACTAAATTAAATTAAAAAAATATATTAACTCGAATAAAGAATATCATTTTTAAATTAATATAATAATAATTAAAATAATTTACATTTAAAAATAGGTTAAGATATGTTTTTTTATATTTAACAAATAATTTACATTTAAAAGTAGATTAACTTATATTTTACTCATTGTGACTATTTTCCAATTCCATACTTTTAAGGATATTTCTCACATTGTAGCTCCACCAGTACATTGCATAGATTGATCTGCCACAACTTTTTTGAATGTAGTGAGGAACTTGTTGGTAATCAGCGAAGGAAATATTTTTATCACCCATGCCAATTTCACAAAGAATGATAAATTTAAAAAATATATAAAAGTAAAAGTTCACAATAATAATTTCATATGAAAATAGCTTCGGTATTTAACATATTTTGGTTCTTCAATAAATTATCTTTCTCTTTTGTATTTTAGCATTTCAATTATTAAATTATTTAAATAATTTTTTTTAATTATAATTTAATATTATAATGTGAATATTTCATAATAGAAAATCACCTTCTTTCATTTTTCATATTATCAAAAAAATATTTAATATAAATTTAAAGTATAAAGAATTAATTTCAAATACACTCATTATTCATAAATTTAATATTAAGTCATTTAAATATATATAGTTTATACAAATATAATTTATTTTTGCTAACTTTTTTAACTCACAATATTAAGTATATTTTTTTATGATAAGTTTTTTACTAATTTTAAATTCTTACTAAAAGATACATATATAATAATTTGTTATTAATTAAATAAATGGTCATTTAATAATAGAAATAAAATTGCATTACTTAATTGAAAAATTAATTTATAAGTTTGTTAACTTATTATTAGTGTTATTTTAAAATATTATTATAAGCTACTCCCATGTAATTTTATAAAAGACTAACGAATGTAGCATATTCGATTTTCTTTCCACTTTTTCCATATAGAAAAGATATAATTTTTTTATTTTAAAGTCTGTGTTGTTATTGTTTAGCTTGAAATTGAAAACATTATCTAGTTTTTATCTAAAAAACTATATAAAAATATCAATAAAATACATTTACGTAATCATTAAGCATATACTCAAAATATTTATTTTGTAATATTTTATTTATTTATTATATAATAATAAAAAATTATTAACTTTATTGATTAAAAAATTAAATATATTTTTAGGTAAATTACATAAAGAAACCCTAAAGTATACAAAATCTTCCACTTTGAACCCAATAGTCTTGAAATTTACAATATAAGCCTGTAATAAAGTTACAATTTTGGTCTTTTTAATAGTTAGAAAATTAAAAAATGATAAAAATATTATTAAGTTATTTAATTATTTTATCAATCACTAATTATTTTAATTTTTTAAAATATACTGATTAATTTGTTAAGGGTGATGTTGATTCAAACCAATTAAAAATATAGAGAATTTACTATGACATTTATGATACAAATTTAGAACATGAGGGGGGAAATCTCCACGGTATGTGGAGCAGACATTCATGGAATCCAAGGATATTTTTCACAATGGTTAGAAAAACTACAGTGTGCACAGTGCCTTGTTATGCAACAAAGCATACCAAATTGTTGAAGACCACTTTGACATACTATCTAAAAGTTATGCAGCAATCAGTGCCTGTTATTGACAAACATGCACACTCCCCAGTTCCCCATCAAACAGATAAAAGAAAAGACGTTATTTAAAAGAGAAGAATTTACTTACCACTTGGCTCAAGCAGTTCATGTTATCAACTTGTTAGTACTTTTTTATACACCACATTTTTAACATAAGCCTGTCTTTTTTTTTTAAGGTTGTCTGTCTTGACTAAAAGCTTAGTAGTTGACATTGAAACTCCTCTTGATAGCGCCACATATAACTGTCCATGCGAGAAGACATCTTCAGGCAAGTAAACTCCTACATTTGGTATTGTCTGCCCTTGAGCTTTATTTATCGTCATGGAGAAACAAAGTCGCACAGAAAATTGCTTTCGAACAAATTTAAATGGATATGTTCCAGCTTCTGCCGGTGACAAAGGTATTCTTGGCAAAAAAACACGTTTACCTGCATGTTGGCCAACTGTTATTTCTGCATGTATGACATTGCGTTCAAATCCTCGACAAACCATTCTAGTCCCATTGCATAATCCATTTGGTGGATCTAGATTCCGCAGCAACATTATAGGGCAATTCTTCTTGAGTTCTAGTATATGTGGCGGCAATCCATTTGGCATCAATGTATTTAGGAATTCTTCTTGGTAACAATTGTTTTCATCATCAGATGCGATATCAAAACTCTTAAATATTGTGCCATTTCCGGGGAATAATGATATCATTCTATTATTCAACTCATCAACATATTCATTCTTGGTAGCCAGTATAGCACGATTTGTTATGTACTCAGGTAATGTTGCATTTTCTCGAAGTGAGGGGTAGACATTGTCAATCAAACGGTTAATGGAAGATTCACAGTTGTCATACTTAATTATCATCTCTTCTGGTAAAGATATCATGTCATCATCTATTGTTGGCTCTTCTCCATTTCCTATTCTGAGTAAAAGTTTGCTGAATTCTAAATCTGAGCTAGCCCTCATATTTCTAGATAATTTCAGTCTTCTCATATGGTGCCATAAGTATGATCTTACCAAACTTGCTCCCACAGTTTCTGATCTTGTCCCTCGTGGTACTACAGGTAGTACTTGTCTGAAATCACCTCCAAAAACTACAACTTTACCACCAAATAGTTCATTGTTGTTCATTATATCCCTTAAGAATCGATCAACCATCTCTATTGCGCAACGTTTTGCCATTGGAGCTTCATCCCACAGAATAAGTCTTGCCCTTTTTATTAATTGAGCCTTGGGTTCTTGTTTTGAATAGTTGCTTTCACTTGATTCATGAACATCTATAGGGATACCAAATCGTGAATGAGCAGTACAACCTCCTGACATGATTGCAGCAGCAACCCCACATGTCGCAGTTGCAAGTCCAATCATCTCACGTGATCGAACATTAGCAAGCAATGCTTTGTATAAATATGTTTTTCCTGTTCCTCCTGGTCCATCGACAAAAAATACCCCACTGGAATTTGAATCAACTTTTTCTATAATTGCCTTATAAGCCTCTTCTTGTTCTGGATTTAACTTTGATTGTGTCTCTATATCTTCCAATGTGACTTTAATGGATAATTCATCTGCAATCTCCTTTGACAATGTTGAATCATGTTCCAAACTCATTTCCTTTAATGTAGGTAAATCATAGTCCTTAACACTTTTCCCCATACTTTCTAAATAAAAATTAATACTCTTGAGTGTTAATGCTAATACCTCATCTACGCTTGAATTTCGATGGGCTCTTTTATAGTCTTCGGATAATGCATCACAATAGAGATCCCATAACTTCCTTACATCTTCAGGCTGATAATAAATTAAATAAAAAAATGTAAACGTTAATAAAAAATGGCTTAAATTAATATAAACATAAATAAAAATATGCATTCTTTTATAAATTAAAAAGGCATTTGACAAAATATAAGCTATACGGAAAAAATGGATTTAAAAGATCTAAAAGTGAGGATAGTAAATTCTACTAAATTTAGTTTTTTTAGTGACTTAATTTGAAAATTACCTGACAATACACCAAAATAGTAGCAAATAGTCTGCGTAACTCCAATGGCATTTTAAACATAACTGCTTCACTTAGACACGCTGATATACTCTCGTCAGATTCAAGAAGTCCTCTCTTTTGTGCTGATTGTTTGAATGTTTTGCATATAACTTCATTTACTGTCAATAAATCTTCAAAAGATTTTGGCCCTCTAACATGATTCAATAATAACCTTAGAAAATACCTTTCTCCTTCTTTTGGATTTGCAGTATTTACACGGCCAATCACACCCCTCGTTGATTCTCTTTTTTTCCATGTTTTTTCTTTAGATTGCCAGACAAAATGCACAGGAAATTCCCTGTAGTAAAAATATAAGAAATAATTATGTGAAAGATATCATATTGAAACATTAATTAATGTATTATATCTACATATATAAATAAATAATATATATATATATATATACTAATAGTGACATTGAAAAATAAATAAGCAAAGAAATAAAATTTTAAGAATAAAGTTTTTTTCTTGCCTGTATAAATATTGTCTTGCATTTGGATTCTCAGAACATGTTGTAAAGAATTCTGTAAGCATTGTCTTCGATACATGCTCCCAAAGCACCACTTCTTGCAAATTTTGATTCTCCCAATAATAGACAGCCTGTTTATTAGGCAAATGTAATTGCAAATTTATCACCGGAGGATTCATCTCATTTAAATTGAATTCATATATCCTCCATGCAACTTCTTGTGGAGAGACAAATCTCCCATCTTGAAATTGTTCTATCTCATCAACCAAATTATTCCCATCATTTGATGCAATGTATACAGATATTTTGTCATGCCCTTTGTATACATACTTATAAAGATATTTCACTGATTTAATGCTGGAGCAGATCTCAACATTTATGTGGCAACCATATCTTGTAAGCAAGTAAGAGTTATACGGCACTACCCATCGGTTATCAAGCTCTTTGTTCTTCTTAATTGTTTTTCGCCCATTGTCTCTTCTTTGATATATTGGATAACCATCTTTTCCAGCCACAGTTATAGAAGAAAAACCTCGTGGATAGTGAAATCTGCATTTTCCATTTTCCATACAACCACATTTTTTATTACTTTCTCCACATGGACCATGCATCATATGTTTGGTCACTAATTGAAAAAGTAAAGGTTCTTCATCCTCATCTGGTATTTCAGCACAAACAAATTTGTCAAACTGATCAGAATAAACAATTTTGAAACCTTCTTCGAGTATGACTAACATATGAACGTGTGGCATTCCCCTTTTTTGAAATTCAATAACATGAACATGTGCAACTACTTTTCCAAATACTTATTTCTTGATAACTTGATCTTTGAGATCTTGAACTTTTGCTCGAAAGACCCTTGCAATTAAATCAGGACGGTCTTGTGCAAGTTCCCCTTCTGTAAGCTGATCTTGAATCTCTTTCCAATCTGGATTACATGTCATAGTAATAAACAAATCAGGCTTCCCAAAATGCTGGACCAATGATATCGAATCAAGATACCGTCGTCGCATATCTCGTGGCCCTCCAACAAAAGAGGCAGGAAGGATTAACCTTTTTCCCACTTCACTTCCTCTAGTTTCTCCTGACATGACACTATCAGCAATACCTTGGTACAATTCAGATCGGATTTTTGCTTGCTGATGACGGAAGAAATCAAGTCTGGTTGTCTCCAATTTAATGTACATATCTACAACATATTGTTGGAATAGTCTACCAGATAGTAAAAGTATCGATTGTATGAAAGCTCTAATTTGAAGCTTGTAACAATAGTACTCTCTACACGATACTTTTGATATTGTAGGTCTATGCACACCTATATGTTAAAAAAATCATGTGAAAATTCTAAAAGACATGAAAAAAAATAGAGCTAAAAATTGAAATAATATCGTATTAATTAAAAGCTTACCTTCTGTTTCTTGATCAAAAATATTTTCTGCAGAGGTAAATGTCAGAATAGTTGAAAAGTCTTCTGTAGTTGTTGTGTTAGTAATGGAAGACCTTCTGCATTGTTTGTAAATATTCTGATGCCAACCAACTTCTCCTTTAGGGCATAAAAGTGGGTATTGGAGAGGATCATAACAACTAAAGTAATGTTTAATTCTATGGCTCTGTCCCGAATGTGCATGAACAACTATATCTCTTTCAAATGGAACATTAGAATTATTTCCTTCAATCCATATAGCAGCAACTTGATCAACAGAAGGTGAGTTATAAACTCTTTGATCAATATTAACACTTGTGTTGATATGGATTTGTAAATCGTCAAGTGAGGAAATATCTTTGAAGCCTTTCAAAAATTTAGCATATGGGTTGTTTTCCAAAATCTTCATCAATTTTTTCATAATGCTTTCATCCAAGTTAGCATTTTCCATAATTCTCATCCTATTGTGTAGCTCATTATCAGTATCATAAAAATAAAGTTGAAAATAGACTGGATTATTCTCTGCAGGCACCAATCCGGGAAGGTTGTGGTATGCCTGACCTTGAGCTTTAAAGGTATAAACTCCTTTCCTCGATGAAGCAAGTTCTTTGTCATACTTTACACCAAATGATGTAAACCCAAATATACTATTATATTTTCTAATCTTTCTACGAAACTCTTTCGCTTCTTCCGATTGTGACGTATAAAGTTCCAGCAAATCATCATCATAATGTGTATGCGCCAATTTAACTTGTCCATTTTGACAACAAAATGTTGGTGGCTCGAATTGAAATCTTTTTGCACCACAATAGTTACAACTGGGAACATCCTTTAAAGTATGTAGAGGTGAAATAGATGGTTCAACTTCTATATGTCCTACACATTAAAACAAATAAAAGATTTATTATATAGTTTAGTATTAGTCACTCCGAATTAAAACAAATAAAAGATTTATTATATATTCTAGTATTAGTCACTGAGAATAATTTTAAACATTGAATCAAATTATTAATTAATCACATAAAATATTTGACACCATCAAATCAAACATTGAATCAAATTATTAATTTTAAAATATTAAATAATCACATACCTTGATATTCATAAAGAAATGATTGAGCTTTAAGCAACCAATTTCGTTCTCTTCTTTTAGCATGTGGTACCATCAAACCATTGGCCGCTTTTCTTTTGTTTGTAGACATTTTCCTACAATTGAAATAAATTTAAAACATGAATTTGCAAGTAAGTGGTAATTTAAGTAATTTATTAAATAGTGTATGAAATTGTATAAATATACATATATGGATCGAATTAAATAAATACAATATGGATCTATTATGTTTAAAGGAACAGGTTGAAATAGCACGAAAATATAAAATCTGGTGGAATGATGTTGTCATTTAACGAAAGATGTTCAAAGCATGAAAATTGCAAATAACTAATTTAAGTTAGATGGCAAGTTCCACCTTTATTATAAGATAAATCAGAAAAAAAATAATGATGATGGTTTAAACAATTTCGGCAATCATAAATACATACATATATGGATCGAGCTAAATAAATACATATATATAAGACTCAAATTAATTAAATATAAGATATATATAATAAATATACAATATGTATTCTATTGTGCTTAAAGGAAAAAATTTGAAAGCAATCCCTAAATTTTGACAATAAAAATGAATTGTGACTTTAATAAGTACTCAAATTAATTAAATATAAGATTTATATAATAAATATATAATTCATACCACAAATCGATTGGTAATTGGAGGAATTGCCAAGCAAACTGCTACCGGAAACACGACGGATCTGTGAAGACGAAAACACAATTCGCATGTTAAATATTATACTACTAAAAAGCTATTAGTGACATAAATATATTTCAATAATAATAAAAAAAAACAACTCCTTTTTGTTCAGTGATGCCATGTTAAACAACATTCAGGTTCAGGATTTAGTATCTTACAATAGCATTGCCTTCAAAATTCTATTTTGGTTCATATTTGCAGCTCTCTTGAAAATTGGTTTTTGGATGGTGTAAGGCATCAACTATAAATTATATGTTGTGTGTGATAAATGGTAATGTGACGGAAATCAATGTTCTAATACATTCATCAACTGTGGCTGTAAAGCAGATCTCCATCGCATTTTTGGAACGCATGAAAGCAGACTTCAAGAAAAAATATGGGGGTGGTAAAGCAGGCAGAGTGTATATATGGTGCCACAACAAAAACTTGTGTCTTGAGTTTAACCACAATTTTGGTTCTTTGAAATTGGAACTAAGGTAGCATGAATCTAATTGCAGGCCAATTATGAAAGAGCACATGAAGTATATTATTGATCATACGGAGGAGATAGAGAAGCTAATAAAGGTGAAGGCTCAAGTTTTAGAAGTCAAAAGCATAATGCTGGGGAATATTGGTACGATCCTGGGTCACCCGAGGCTCGTAGGCAAATTTGCTTATAATTTTCGTTCTTTTTAATTATGCTTATAAATTTGATGTCTTGAATTCCATAAATCAATAAAAACATGTATTATAAATTAGAAATAAACTACAAGTTCGATTCATTGATCTTAATGAAAAAATAAAGATTAAATCAATTACTAGAAAGTATTAAAGTTCGTACCTTATGAATTTGTAAAATCGATGCTTCGCTTCTTTTGAAATTCTGTATGTCTTTTGATTTCCATCCAAGCTGGTAGAAGTTATTATAGAATTTCATCAAATGTTGTGTCATTCAAAGTAAGCTGGTGATGTCATCAATTATATTTGGAGATCATGAATTCAGTGGCAAACTACCAATGACATGGTTTAGGAAGGTTGAACAGTTGCCAATAACTACAGAGATAATTCTTGTGATCGATCAATTCAAGCCAGTATATATAGACAACCAAAACACCCAATCAACTACAGAGATAAGCAAACTACCAATGACATGGTTTAGGAAGGTTGAACAGTTGCCAATAACTACAGAGATAATTCTTGTGATCGATCAATTCATGCCAGTATATATAGACAACCAAAGCAACCATCTTACATTGAAGGCAGTAGCAAGTGTTCGTGGTTCAAACCCAGCAAGAACAGATGTTGGATAAGTTCCTCCACGAATGAAGAAAGGCTGCAAATCAATGGATAGTTCATCTGTAAGACTGTAACACCATACTTGGACCCAACTAAACATCAGAAAAACATATATATTACCCTGAAAAGACTCAAACCTAAGCTTTCAGATGGATCAATGCTGCAAATGGCATGAAGTCTCTGCCCCTCGTTTGGATTGACCAAGTAAAAAGCTGAACCAGCTGGGATTCTATAGATATCTCCGGCCTGCAATCTCCTCTGGAAGGGATAAATCATATAAATAAATCACTAAATTAAACAGTTCCCAATCAACTACAGAGATAAGCAAACTACCAATGACATGGTTTAGGAAGGTTGAACAGTTGCCAATAACTACAGAGATAATTCTTGTGATCGATCAATTCAAGCCAGTATATATAGAAAACCAAAGCAACCATCTTACATTGAAGGCAGTAGCAAGTGTTCGTGGTTCAAACCCAGCAAGAACAGATGTTGGATAAGTTCCTCCACCAATGAAGAAAGGCTGCAAATCAATGGTAGTTCATATGTAAGACTGTAACACCATACTTGGACCCAACTAAACATCAGAAAAAACATATATATTACCCTGAGAAGACTCAAACCCAAGCTTTCAGATGGATCAATGCTGCAAATGGCATGAAGTCTCTACCCCTCGTTTGGATTGACCAAGTAAAAAGCTGAACCAGCTGGGATTCTATAGATATCTCCGGCCTGCAATCTCCTCTGGAAGGGATAAATCATATAAATAAATCACTAAATTAACAAACAAACTTGTCCATGAAAGCTCCATAATCTTAGGCCCTTGCCATGTCTGTTACACTTTACCTTCAAAATTGTAGACCTGGAACTGCCCAATCCACTTGATGAAACCTTTCTATGTCTGTTTTGGGAAGACGTTTTTACTTTTCACCTTTTAGCCCCTTGGGTTTCTGGCTAGGAAACTGCTTCAGCCGATTACTCTTGCTCACCAAGAGTCATCAATAAGGTGGAAGAAGCTTATACGAACTTTAATACTTTAATAGCTAATTTAATTAATTAAATAAGTAGTTGAATAATAAATTTATTCAATTTTAATAGGTAGGTAATTTTAAAAATTAAAAGACTATTACACCCTTAAATTTTTTAATAATTAAAGGCTATCATAGTAATTTAAGGAAATAAGACCCTTCGTGCTTTTTATATACTATAGATTAAAAAAGGCTTATAACAATTGCTTGCAGCACTTTAATTAAGCAAAAGTTGGCACTACAATCTTTTATTTTTATTATTTTGGATCCAATTCCTCTAATTTTTCCTTGAATATGACTAGTTATGTTAGAAAAATTTGAACCGTTCAATAAAATTGAACGGATGAAATTAAAAATTCAAGTCATTAATGAGTTGACTAGTCAATAAAATTCAATAAATGGTCAACTCATTAATTATTTGAATTTTTAATCTCATTCGTCTAATTTTATTGAACGGTTCAAATTCTTCTAATATGACTGGTGATATTTAAAAAAAAAATAGAGGATTTCAATCTATTTTATTATATGTTTGGAGTAAGTATTTCATATTTGAATAGGTGTGCCAACCGGATGTGATTTTTATACAATTCAAAATTCAAATGGTAGCTGCGAATGCCATTGCCACGAAAAATCATTAAGAGTATTTAACTCAAACCCAGCCATATAATTAATTTATTCCACTAGAAAAATCTCATATATTATTGGTGGATTACATTGGATTTATTATTCGACCCTATAAAAATTCTTCCGATATTGTTGTGCTTATACATTGAGGTGTGGTGCAATTGGAAAATTTGTTTTTCGATAAGAGTTATTGAAATAGTTTATTAAAATTAATGACGGAGCCTCGTCCAGACCGGGTTCAAATCCTCCATATTGGTATTCATTTCTACCGAATAATTTCTTAATGGTTAATTTGTTTACTTTCTAACTCTCCACACTAGTTGCAATGAACTTTATTAATAATGTACTAAATCATTTGTGTGAGTCAGAGATTTAACGCTAAAAGTACATTAGCAATTGATGAAATTCAAGTTCAAATTTGTCTGATAGATGGGTTGGTAAATATATATATATATATATATATAATACGAAGGCCGGATAAACAAAAGCTGGTGTTGAAGATATACAGTACCAGCAGCCACCGGTTTGACTCTTTTTTTTTTTTTTTTTTTTTTAATTTTATATATGGGCTACTGTTTAGTGCTTGGGAACTAAGGGGCTGTTTAGGCTAGAAACTAGAGAGAGAAATTAGTGAGACATAGAGTTTGAAGGAAAATGCTCTCGTTGTATTAATTTCTCGTGTTTTACAAATGAAGGGGAAGTCCCCTTATATAGAGAAACTAGAGAAAAAGGCCAAAAACAATTGGCCGACAAAAGTAAAACTTATCCTAAAGAATTTAAAAAAAGAAATGGCCCTTATTTAAAGTGGGCAAAGCATTATCTTAAAAGAATCTAAAAAGCATAAAATTAATTACATCCTGCCAAAAGACAGGGAATAAGTGGACAGCTGTTTGAGACAGCTGTTTCTGTGATCGTCATTGCTTACGTCTGTCTTCTTAATGCGTCATGGCTTACGTCTGTCTGTTTTAGAGGTCTCTATGTGTTTCTGGAATAGTGACTTCGTCATCGTCGGCCTCTGTCATCTCTTTATCCTGCAGGTCTTCTATGAGGTTGATGATGTTTTCTTCTTCTACAAGGCGTCCATCTCCAGAGTGTGGAAGAAACATTTTCCATTCTCTGGTACTATAAATCTGAATAAAGTATCCTTCTCCTAATAAATGGTAACTTATCCAGTTTTCTGGCGTGTATAGGGCCCTAGGGCTCTGTGCTGCTCTGTAGATTTCTTCCTTGTCTAATTCTGAAAAATCATATGGTTCCAGAGTAATCATTTTAATGTCTTCGATGCTATCTCTGTCTCTGTCTGCTGAGAAGACAAATATCCTCTTCTTAGCAGGGATGATCTCGAATCCTGATGCTGCTGGGAGAGTGGAATCTATGATGCATATAAGCTTTTTTCTTACTGCCATATTTCCTACAATCAGGAAGAATTTCTCACCAAATTCTTCTAAGTATTTCTCAACTCTTCCTTCTTCTTCTAACTTGAAGGTGATCTGTTCTATCATTCCCATATGAAAGAATGATAGTATTTTCTGAAAAGGCATGTCTGTAATATTTAAATCTATTTGTAGTTTAAATAATCCTGCTGTTCCTGTTTCCTTCATATGTCTTGAAAATGGTCCTTTGTTTAGGGAGAAAGGTTTTTGTATGATTTTTACTCCTTTAAATTTCCAGTCTGTTTCTTCAAAATGGATTCTAACTAACTCTTTCTGTGCATTAATTAATCCTTCTAAGTGTCTGCTTTCTGTTTTCTTTTTTATTATTTCTTCTCCTTCTGGCCATTGGTCGAATAATGGCTGGAGGGTGAAAAGGGCAGGCATATCTAGTAATCTGGCTCTGAGCTGTATAGAGCTTCTATTTTTGGGTGGTGCTTTGTTCTGTTTGATGAATTGGTCTAGTTGTTGTAATTTAATATTTAATCTACTCATTGTAGCATCTTTCTGTGAAATCTGTTTTTCTACTACTTTAGACTGCCTTTCGGCTTCTTCCCTCCTTTGTTCAAGGAAAGCAATCTGTGTAGCTGTTTGTTGTTGTATTTGTGCCAGTTGTTCTTCTAATTTTCTGTTTTTGTCTTCTAACCTTGCTATAAGCTGGCTAGTGTCTTCTCGGGCTACTTCTGCATAAGGCCTAACCACTTCAGGTTCTATGTAGAAGTTTGGGCCTAACTGGGCCCTTGCTTCTTCTAGGGCTTCGGCAAAACTGTGATATCCCACATAAATGGGATTTTGACACATGATAAAGTTTTTAACTGTATTAAAACTATTGAACACTCCTGTTTTTAGTCCTCTGTATATGACATAGTGTGAGAAGGACTTTCTTTGTATCTTGGGGTTTTTCTCTGAAAAATACATGCTTAAAGCATTTAAGCATTGTACTTTAAATTGTGTTGCTGTGGGAAGGGTCTAGATGTGCCAGATATTATCTAGCAAGCATTGTTGTTCTCTGTCTATATTTAAACCTTCAAAGGGTTTAAATTTTTTGTTCCCTCCATCAGGAAATTCTGTGAGGTACATTGTACCAAATCTAATTTCATTCTGTGCTTTTCGTGTTGGAAAGCTTCTGTTTACCTGGGTAAATGGAGTCTGTATGTTTGAGGATGAAGATCCTCTTTCTATTGTTGTGACTGGCATTGCCAGATTGTTTCTGTACATGATGGTTCCTTCTGATACGGATTCTTGAGTTTCCATCTTCTGTTGATTATTCATCTGTTCTTTGGGTTTTAACACCCTTTTCTTCATTTCTGCCTGTATCATTTAAAGAATTTTTTAATATTTCTAGATAATAAGTCTGCTAGACTATTATTTTTTCCTTTGATATGTTCAAAGCAAATTTTATAACCATTTCCCTGTATTAAATTCTGTAGGTTAACCCATCGGGTTCTATTTATCTTTTTGCTATTTTCGTTTTTTAGGAACTTGACTATGGCTTCACAATCTATTCTAACCGTGAATTCATTCTGTAGATATATTTTAAACTTATCTAAAGCATTTATTAATGCTTGGATTTCATAGTCTAAACTAGTCCAATTTTGTCCTGTTTTAAAATTTCCACTTGTATATGCAGCAATTTTTTCTGTTTCTTTATCTGAGTACTTATTGGGTTTGCAAAGCATTACTGCTCCCCAACCCTCTTTACTTCCATCACATTCTATAATAATATAATCTGTGGTTAAGGGTAATTCTAATGGTTTTATCTTCTTAACTTGTTCTTTAATTCTTTTTACTAATTCTATGTCTTCTTTGTTGAAATTTCTTTGACCATTCTTTGTTGTTTTGCTATATAGAGGTCCTACTAATTTGCTTAAATTTTGAATAAAATTTCTAGCATAATTTAATATTCCTAAAAAGGCTTGTATCTGTTTTAAACCTTCTAATTTGTCTGGGAAATTTAATATTTTTTCTGCTATATGTGGTTGTAGTTCTATCTTTCCATCTCCTATTTCTAATCCTAAGAAGGATATCTTTTTCTTGTATAACTCCATTTTTCTTTTACTAATTACTATACCATTTTTCTCTATTTCATTAAAAATCTGTCTTAGATGTTCTTCGTGTTCTTTAATAGAGTTACTTGCTACTAATATATCATCTATGTAAACTAAACAGAATTCGTATTTTAAAAATATCGAATCCATAAATCTTTGGAAGACCGCTGGTGCATTCTTTAAACCAAAAGAGAGAACATTCCATTCGAAATGTCCTTCTGAGCATGTAAAGGCAGTCCATTGTTTAAACCACTCTTCTAATTTTAATTGATTATATCCTGACTTTAGATCAAATTTGCTAAAAATCTTTTTCTGTTGTATTAATCCTATCAGGCTATCTTTGTTAGGGATGTTATATGCATCGTCTATGGTGTTATCATTTAATCTTTTATAATTATAAACTATTCTAGCTTTTCCTCTTTTGATTTCACTATGATTTCTTACTATAAATGTTGCTGATCTGTGTGGGCTGACTGATCTTTTTATTAATCCCTGTTTTAACATTTCAAGAATTTGTTTTCTAAATTCTTCTTTGTCTAATGGGCTATAGTCTATATTGGCTGTTACTATTCTTATATCTGGATTTTTAATCTGCATTTTTACTTCATAATTTACTTTACTTTTAGTGATATCTTCTCCTATTAATCCTATCTTTTCTAATTTCTGTATTATAGGATAATTTCTACTAGTCCTAATGTCTGGTCCTTTTTCTAATTCTAAGGCCAATTCTTTTCCTAGCATAGTATATGTTTCGTTTTCTATATGCTCTGTTCTCTTATTTTCTGGTTTTAAAAATTCTAAGGTGGGTTGTCCACCACGCTTTCGTGCTAACTCTGCTGTTTGTATATATTTATTAGTTGGAAAAGTATATACATTTTTACTAATTGTTATGCTGTTTCTAGCTATAGTAATGCTACCATTTAAACTACATATGAAGTTTAATCCTAATAAAAAGTCATTACTTTTCGTTTCTTCAGGTGCTATATTGATCTGTGGAATGTCGTATTTTATACTGTAATTTTGTGCAAAATCTATAAACTGTATTCCTAAAGCTTCTACTTGATGTGTTATAACCATTGTTCTTTGTTCAGCTGTTTTTGTAATTATTCTATATTGTAATTTTTTATGATATTTTAGTGGTATTAAGCTATATCCCACCATACTTTTTGAGCTTGCTGTGTCTAAAATAGCATTTAATTCTACAAAGGTATTTGTATCTAACCAAAGTCTACATTTGAGGGTTATTAAGCTTGCTATACATTTACTAATGGTAAAAGCTGATTCTTCCTGAACTTGTTCTGTGAGATAACTAGATTCTGTATCTACTTGCTTCTTTTTCTCATGTTGATTCTCAAGTTCTTTTACTCTATGTTTTAAGAGTTCTATTTCTACATCATGCCTTTTAATTTTCTCCCTTAGTGTTTCATCTATTGTATCACTGTGATTCCTGTCTGAGGCTTTTCCTGATATATCTGTTTCTATTTGGAATAATTTTCTAATACACATAAAACATATTTCTTTAAAACAATTATTACATTGGTATCTTCTGTCTATAGCTGGATATAGTCTACAGTTATAACAATTTATATGATTGTTACCTCTGTTTCTAATCCATTCATGTAAACATTCTACTACTTCTTCATTTTGTTCTTTATTCATGTATGTATATGTAATTTTTGTACTGTTTTCTGGTTCATTTTCTGATGCTATACTATATACTGATTCATTATCGGAATCTGTCTTGATATTTTCTATTTCGTATTCTCCTAGTTGTTCTACTAAATTTGTTCTATCTATATTTTTATGCTTGTTCGGACATCTATTTGCTAAATGCTGTGGATCTCCACAGATAAAACAAGTGCAACTTCTATCTCTAGGTTTTTTAACATATCTATCTTTATTTTTCCAAGGTTTATCTTTTCTATAAGACGTACTTTTTCTAAGGAATTTTTTCTTTTTATCATAGTATCCATATGCCTGTGGTGTATAAATAGCTGTTCTACAAAACGCCCAAGATTGACGTTTTATTTGTTCTTGCATTGTAGCTTCTTTACATTTATCTTCTAACTTTTTAAATACGTATGTAATTCTAGGTCCTATTCCTAAGTCTACTATGTGACCACAGTCTCTATTCCATTCTTCATGCATTAATCTACCTAAATCGCCTGGAAGCTTTATGAAATATTTATTGCATAAGTCATCATCCATGGCTTTACCAGTTTGTGCTAATAATCTGGCAAAATCTGAGCTAAATTCTTTAATATATTTGAAATCTGTAATACTAAGTTGTTCTAAATTTCTGACTGCAGTGTCTTGTATAAATGTATTTTCCTTTGCTGGATCTACTCCTAATAATAAAATTCTAATTTGACTTGTGAAATTATAGGGATTGTCCCCTAATGACTTAATAGTGTTTATACTATCTGGATCTTTTAATTTTTTACTTTGCCAAATTCCTAAGGCTGTTGGTCCTAATGTTGTTTCTAAGTAGGAAAACATATCTATATCATCTCTTTTGTTAGTTTCCCAATTTCTGACTACTGTTTGTTCCCATACTAGTATTTCATCTGGCCATAACTGAGGACTCTGTTGTTCTATTAACAGCATGTTTGAACTATACAATTTTCCTATTGGCATTCTTGCCCCTCTTCCTTTGAAGTTCGACTCTCCTTGGTATACCGTTGTAGCAGGTGTCCAAGGTTCTCTACTTAATACTTCTGTTCCTGATGTTCCTGGTGTTACGAACTCAGGTTTAGGTCTTTTAATTCCTCTTGGGTCTATGTTTTGGTCCATAAAACTAACTTCTGGTTTATAAAAGTCACTAATTACTATTTTTCCATTGACTATATCTGTTACTAATGGCAGGTTAAATACTTCATTTAGCTTATTATAAGCTTCTTCATATTCTAACCCTAATTCTGTCATACATTCTATTATCATGTCGTCGACTTGTTCCTGTAGGTTGGTTTCTATAAATTTTTTATTAACTATTTGTTCAAATGTCTTTTGTACTTCTTCTGTTTTGAAACCAGCTACTTCTTCTAATTCTTCTAGTTCTTCGCCTAGTTCTTCATATAATCCATACCCTATAAGATCTTCTATTTCTTCGTTTTCTGTGTCATATATAGGTTCTAGTTCACCTTCTGTATAATATACTGGTTCTCCTAAATCTACATTCATCATACTAGTTTCTTGGTCACTATCATCTTCTTTGGTTGGTTCTTTTTCTACATAATTATTAAATCTCATACTATAGTTGCCATCTTTATCTTCATATATTACACTTTTTTCTGGTACTAAGATTTTTTCTGTTGTGTCTATAAATTCTTTTAGAGGCCATTCTAATCCTGCTGAATTTTCTGCATCTATTTTAACTGGATCTATCATTCTTATTCCTCGGCTTGCTAAGTTTTCTACAATTCCTTCTATATTAATGTTATAATTCATTCCTGATCTATTACTAGCCTTTCCTAGTATTCCTATACTGATTACTAGATTATTTCCTTTGTAATCTTCGTATCCTTTTGTTGATAGTCCTATTTTTAGATTTTTTAAATCTCTTATATCTTTTAATATTGCTGGCGCACAATAAAAAAGTGCACAGTTCTGACTAAGGTCTACTTCCATTCCAGCTATGGTTGCTTTCTTGACGTCTGTTTTCCATGATTTATCTAATATTAAAACTAAAACTTTTGTTCCTAGTTCTTTTCTTCCTAATCCTTTAATTCCTATTACTACTAACCCTACATGTGCAAACATTTTCCCTGTTTTCTTTATTTTATTTATCATTTCTGGGGTGAATAAATCTATTGTTTCTGCTGTATCCACTACCCTTAGACTTTCTTCTCTATTACTTCTAATAAGTACTGTGTTTATATTTAGAGGTCCTGCCCTGTATAAAGTTCTCGGATTTAGAGCATCTAATTGCTCATTGTTATATATTTCTAAATTTTTTTCTACATCGATTTCTTCTTCTAATTGGACTACTGTTTCTGAACTGTTACTTCCTGACCCTCTACTAAATACTCTTCCTAAGAATGAATTGTTTACCTCGTCTCTAGAAGATACACTTCTCCTAGATTCTTCTCTTCTACTTGGTTCCTGTACTGTTCTACTGGATCCACTAAAAGGTGTAAAGTTATTCATTTTCTAGGTAACCAGTGATTATATTTAATAGGTTTAACACTAACTCTTTGATTGTTGTCTAGTTTTAACCTATCTAAGGCTTTCGTTAATCCTACGATATCTTGTGACTCTTCTGGTCTTTTGTCTGTAGATCTGGTCTTTTTAAATTCTGTAAGAATATGTTCGTTTTGTCCTCTGATATAATCTAAATTTTCTGTTATAATTTTTATGAATCTGCTGTTTTCTGATATAACTCCTGTTATATTACTAATCTGTTTGTTAATAATTTCTTTTTCTGTTTCTAGGTGATTTCCTAGACTTATGATTAGATCTGTTAATCCGTTTAAATGAGCGTTGTTACTATGAAGTTTGTGCTCTACGGTTTTATCTACTCTGCAACTAACTTCACTTCCTTCTGTAGTTATTCTGTATTTCTCTTTTGATACTTCTAAATCTAAGTATTCGATGCGTTTAAGCCTTGGGTTTGCAATTTTTTAGTACTTTGAGAGATATTTGGAAAGAGTTTTCAAATTTTTTAAAAAAAAAGTTTCTAGCTTTATAGCATTAGTTCCCTTTAAAAATTAAGCCCAAATAGCATAAATTAAAATAAACATAAAAGCATCTGCACAAATTTATGATAAACAGAACTTTAAACAAGTTCTTTAAGAAAACTGACTCACCCTAGCGGGTTCGTGGCTAAAGCAGGCTTTACTCCGTCTGTGGATACCCTGACCACGCCTGTCTCGGTCTTTTGTCGGATTTGCCCAAAGGAAACGTCTGAGTTCCGCTACCAATAAAAATACAGAGTCAAACCGGTGGCTGCTGGTACTGTATATCTTCAACACCAGCTTTTGTTTATCCGGTATACCTATACCGACGAGTTTGGCGATTCTTTTTTTTTATTATTTTTCCGAATATCAATCAAAAGCATAATATATACAGTACCCCCAAAGAAGGGGGAAAAAACGACGAACAAGCAAATTTCAGTCAATCTTCCAAGCCTCCGCGATTTTGGACAAGGCTACTCGAGAAGAACCTTTTTCATCACTCGATGCAATTCTGGCTTCATTCTTCATCGCCAGGGATTTCTCCCTCACCGACTTACCTTCCTCCGATTCCATTAATTCCCTGACTCGCTTCTCCACTTCCGCCGCACTTACAAACCCATCCTCCGCCTCCTTCATCGGCAGCGCAACTCCGATTTCTTCCACCAACAACACCCTGTTCAGCCTCTGCTCTGCGTAGAGCGGCCAGGCCACCATCGGCACTCCTGCAGTCAAAGCTTCGAGCACCGAATTCCAGCCGCAGTGAGTAACAAATCCGCCGACCGCCTTGTGATTCAATACAGCCACCTGAGGAGCCCATGTCTTGACCACAAACCCTCTCTCTTTGGTTCGATCCAGGAAACCATCTGGGAGGAATGATTCCAGATCTTTGTCCTCTGTTTTCATGGAAATGGCTAAACTTTCCTTGTTTGATGGTGGATTCCGCACCACCCACAAGAAATTATGCCCGCTCCTCTCCAGCCCATCTGCAATTTCTCCTAATTGCTGCTTTGAGAACAGACCCAAGCTGCCAAAACACAAGAAAACAACACTTTTGGTTGGTTGGGTATCAAGCCATGTCAAACACTCCGATTGCCCACCATCTGTTCGATCAGCTGCCGCAATGAGTGGCCCGATGCAGTAAATTGGTGGGGTGCGCTTGTCAGGCAAGCATAGCCCGTCCGATATGGATCTGACAGCTCTAGGCTCCAGCGATTCGAAAGTGTTCACTATCACTCCCGCAGATTCCGGTAATCTGACACAGATATTCAGAAAGTATTGATAAACCTTGTCGTCGCGATCAAGTAATGGTTTTGGCATATCAAAAGATGGGATTGGGGGAATACCCGGAAATTCAAGAAGGGTGTTGAGATCTTTAAAGCTTTTAGTCACTGATTGATGAAGGGTAGGCAAATAAAAAAAAAACGCGAGACAGCCGGCGCCGGAAGTGAAGAAGAAGTAGGCAGGGATGTTGAGTTCAGAGGTTACAGAAAGAGCAGAGACGCAGAACAAGTCCATGACAAAGGCACGGATGGTGTGTGTTTGTGAGATGGATAAGAGTTGCTGGTGGATGTGAGGATTGCTGAGCTGGAGGACCTCGAAAGTGAGGGATTCGTGGTGGGCGGCGGTGGTGGACGGGAGGGTTACGGTGGGGAGATGGTGGAATTTGATTGAGGGGACGGTGGCGGAGACGGTGGCTAAGTATGGGGCGGTGGAGCCGGCGTTGTAGGGGACGGTGGTGACGAGGATATGGATGGAGAGGGAAGGGTGGTGCGTGAGGATTACTTTGCCCAACTCCACCATGGATATGATGTGGCCGATCGGCGGTGCTGGGAAGAGAACCACGGCGTGGTTCATGTTTGAAACTTGGAACTTTTGTGGTGATGGAAGGAAAAATGAAATGAGAGGAGCGGATGCAAAAATGATGACAGGTTAGCAGGTTAGCGGATGCAAAAACTTATAAGGTTACGAGAGTAAAATTTTGGTACATATGATCTACCCACTATATTTGGGGGGAAAAACTTAGGGACATACGATGTACCCACTATTCAGTACATCATGATCTAGGATGATGATACCTACCCCAAATAGTGCTAGAATATCACTATTCTCGACACTTTTGGACACTATTTAGAGTAGATGTCATCATCCTAGATCATGATGTACTGAGATAAGTTTTACTCCTATTTGGAGTAGGTGTATCATCCTAGATCATGATATACTGAGTAGTAGGTACATCGTATGTACCCAAGTTTTTTCCAAGGTTACGAACACCGGATAAGACGCCAACAGCATCAGCCATGAGGTGGGAAAATATATATATTAATATTTTTATCATTCATAATAAAAAGAAAGTGAATTTTAATTATATTTTTAAATACATATAATTAAAACATCCATTTCTAATTAAATTTTAATTTTATAAATTATTTTAACAGTTATAATTTAAACTAAATATTTATTTGATACCAGCAATTATTGATAATTATGATCTAAAAAATTGAATACGAAAAATTGATGAATTTATTAAATATTATGTAAATGTCCGTAATATATCTGTGTTAAAAATAAATCAGATAAAATGCGAACAAAAATAAAGTATTTATAGTTCCTTAGAGTTTATGAATTGGATGGAAAGTGGATTTTGTTGGTGCATTTTCAACGAGATAGGTTTGATTAATAGGTTACCAAGACAAACAAGTAATTATAATTATTAACATGTTTGGTGAGGGAGAGACGTCACTTTATTTTTTCTAATTTTTAAGTGGTAGGGGCTAGGGGATTTTTTTTATATTATAAAAATAAAATAATTTCGGTGATAGGGAAGAGTACGACGGCGTCGTTCATGTTTGAAACTTGAACTTTTGCGGTGATGAAAGAAAAAATGAAATGAGTGGAGCGGATGAAAAAATGATGACAAGTTACTAGGTTAGAGGTAAGTTTAAACTGTGTATAATACCTCATGTTCGGAAAGGATAGAGATTACATGAAAAGAAAAAGAAAAGAAAAAATATTTCTTCTCCACTCTAATAAATAACGTTTTGAAACTGAATACGACAATTAAAGTAATGATTGGTGAGAGTATTTTTAATATTAAATAATTATTTTTTTATATTAAATAAACTAACCAATAATTTTTTTTTTCTTTATATTAAATAAATCATAAAGTACTTAAAAAAATTACAAAACCTCATTTATTTGAAAACAATTTATTTTATCGAAAATATCATTTAAATGAATACGGAGGGAAGGGATGAGGTTGTAGTAAAATAAAATGTATAGCAATTTAAGAAGTTTGATGGACGAAAGGCAGATGGCAGGCCTGTTACCCATCTGAACATGAGCCCATTGTCCGGAGAAAAATTGCACACTATCAGCAGCAAAGGGTTTTTGGGTGGGTTTTTAGGGTGTTTTCTCATGCAGCAAAGGGTTTTTAGGGTGTTAAATTGGCAAGGCACGCGAGCGGGTGTCAAAATTTGACACCCGCGTTATTCTGTCAAAATTGGCAAGGCCCTTTAATTTCTTGACAAAATTCGAGTTTTTTACATTTTATTTCTTTTTAAAATACATTTTTTCATAATAATTACTCAAAATAATTATAAAAAATATATCATTATTTTTATTTTTTGAGATCTATAATTACTCAAAACACCATATGACATTTGAACGAAATTATTGAAATGAACATACACTTTCACAACCCACAAATTATTCAAAATAACAAACAATTCAAAAATAAAACACACAATTCAAAAATAAAATACACATTTCGAAAATAAAACACACAATTAAAACAATATAGATTTTGTGATTGATAAATAAAATCGTATGTTATTTAAAAAAAATATTATATTATTTATTGTATTAAAAAAGTATAGATTTTGTGAAATATGAAAAAAAAATATGAAATTTAATTAATTTTTATTACAAATATATTATTTATTATTTATTATATTATAAAAAATAAATTATAGTAATTATAAATGTTAATAAGAAAAAGAAATGAAAGTTAGTGGAAAGCTGATGTGGAAGGGAGAGAAAGTGAATAACACCCTGAAAAATACATTGCTGTGAGAAGTGGGTGTTATTTAAAAATTTGGTTAGGTGTTAAGCTGATGTGGCAGGAGAAAAAGTGAATAACACCCTAAATTTGACACCCACTGCTGTGGATAGTCTTAAAATTAGACTTATTTATATAAACAGTGCTGAATGGTGATAGTGACCCCCCCACTACTCACCTGAGTGAATGAAAATGAAGTGAGTACTCTATTATTCTCTCTCTTTTTTATAGTTAGAATTCATGTATTAAAGTCTTAGATTAATTAACTTAAGTTTAAATAAGTTTGTCCAAGAAAAGGAATTAAAGAAATAAATATTCTCCTTCGGTTACACTCCCCCAATAATTCCAACCTCATTCTCAGTGGAAAGTATTATTTAAAAAATATAAATTATTAACAAAAGCATAAGATTTTTTTTTTAAAATATTATATTATTCTAATATTTGATATCGAACCTATAATTTACATTACAAAGACAATATGCATTAGCTATGATAAAAAAATAAATCAAGAAGTAGTTATGTGAATAATTTGACACTCTACTTTTAAGCAAGAAATTGTAGATTCGATCTTTATTTATGAAAATTATATATATTATAAATATATTATCATTATTAATTTATCTGTAAGATTTTGTATATATTAGTTTTTGTTTAACAAACATAGAGATGGATTTAATTGGATTTAGTTTTTGTTGATAATGATAATATTATGAACAAATTAAATAAAAATAATAATTACTAACAATTAATAAAAGGTATAATAGAAAATTTACACATTTATACCTTTTATTTTTTTGTTTCTATACCAAACAAAGGTAAAAAAAATATATTATTATTTTCATTCTTGAAGTAGAAGTATCAAACATATCTATAGATATACTATTCCCTTTCTCACTCATCTCACTTCTTTTCTTTTCCATTTTTTATTTATTTTTCTATTGTCTATACTCTTTTACCAAACACATAAATAAAGTTTGTAGTTTATAAATTAGACGGGAAGTGAATTTTCTGGATGTTGGGCTTGATTTTGTTGGTGCCTTTTCAACGAGATAAGTTTTTTTAAGAGGTGAAAGACAAAAAAAGTTAAGTATAATTATGAACATGTTTGGTGGAGGAGACATCATTTTATTTTTTTGAATTTTTAAGTGACGGGTCGTTATTTTTTTTTTAATTTAGATAAAAATAAAAATAAATTTTCAGAAATTGAAATTCCAATATAGCAAGTGACACCATATATAAGGGGTTGGAAAAAAATATTATTCAATAGTGAAGTGACATTATATTGACATAATGAACATCAAGTATTACAAAAATAAAAATAAATAAACTCAATGTATTATTACCAGTTAAATAGAGGAACCCACGGTGTAAATCTTACCATGCTCTAATATATAAATTAAAGTCACGAGTATAAGGGACAAATCAATGTTCTCTCGCTCTTCAGTTTTTTTCTCTTTTACAAAGCGATTTGAAACATTAAATTCGAATTAATCTTCTTGAGGACAAAAACTTCATAGGAACATATACAAGACGTATGATCCAAGTGATCTTTACTCTTTACAGGGTCCCACTCCTGTCTGATCCCCAAATTCTTAAAGACTTATAAATGGGTGGGAGATCAGTGAGGAAGAGAAGTGAAAACTAACAACTTCTAATTGTCTCGGAAATATGGTCAGTAACTACGCCACAAACCACTTGAACGCACTCGCCACTGAAGGTAAGTGGAATAGATTTTTTCAAATCTACCAGGACAATAAATCAACCCACAATGCCGCAATCACGGGTTCGGGCGAGACACCATTACACGTGGCACTCTCTCGTAATGCCCCAGAAGATGTCGTGGCAAAGATGTTAGATATAATCGTCGCGAAAGGCATCCCGGAAGCCTATGAGTGTCTCAAGATGGCGGACAAAGAAGGCAATACGGCGTTCTATCTTGCAGCTTCGAAGGGGTACGCCAGAGTGTGTGGTCGCATCACAGAGCTTATTAAGAACGCCGAGTCCCAACACGTTCGTCTTGATGACATGACGAATGTCGTCACTGGTCAGAATATTCTCCAAGTTGCTGTCTCAAAACAACATACTGGTACATAAGCAGTTATTGACTTAATTCTATGCTTTTATAATTTTATATTCCAAGATCTTATATATTCAGTAAATTCCAACACTTCTAAGAATAATAAATTAAATTATTATCAGTGTGATTAATTAGTTACACTTCATATATTAAAGAGTTTGTAATTCAAGAGTACTTCTTGCAAATTTAGAAGATTAATGAGACCGTTATAGTTTCGGTCATATTTCATATTCATCGATCCTACAGTAGTGCTAATCTACAAAAGTTTGATTCCTGTTGTAGATGCAGTGATCAACTTAAGCAAATTGTTTCCCGAGCTTGTTGATAAGTTAACAGATGCGGACAAGGACATTATAAGAAGCATGTTATTTAAACTGGTAATGAAAGGTGACTGGGAGAGAGTGATTGGAATCTACGGTGGGATTCCGGCGGTTCACAAATTCAAAATCACCAAGTCCGACGACACCGCATTACACATAGCAGTGAACGAAGGACCGGAAAAGGTTGTACTAGAATTGGTCGACCTAATCAAATCCAAAGGACCAAAAGAGGCGCTTAAAGTCAGGAATGAGAGAGGGAACACCCCTCTTCACTTGGCGGCTGCACTTGGAAATGTCAATATGTGCAAATCCATTGCGAATGTGGATTCATCTTTGCTTAGCAAGCGAAATGACGACAATGAGACCCCTATCTTCTTGGCTGCTCTTCATGGTGAAAAAGAGGTTTTCCTTCGCCTCCATGATATATGTGTAGAATGTGGTCAAATTCAAGGGTCTTCGTATTGGCGAAGGAGTGATGGTGCAACCATACTTCATGCCGCCATTGACGGAGATTATTTCGGTCAGCTTTTACTACTACATGTCGCTATATATATAGTATAATTTTTCATAGTTGCAAGAGGAAGTGTTATATGTCGAGTCATATAATTAATCTTGTAACGGACATATTTCTTTGCAGATTTAGCATTCCAAATAATTCATTTGCATGAGGATCTTGTTAATTTTGTGGACGAGAAAGGAACATCCCCTCTACATCTCTTGGCCAGTAAACCATCGGCATTTAAAAGCAGCAGTACTCTTTTTGGTTTCCCCAAGCTAGTCTATACCTGTGCGTATATGAAAGTGATCATTTAACTTGCTATATATATTAAAAGGGCTCTTAAATTTATAATTATATCTTGCTTTGATTTATGTATCATGTGAAAGGTACATTTGTTGAAGAGCTTAAGATAGAAAATGAGAGATACAGAGAAACACAGTCACGTGAGTATACAAACGACCGCACGAGAGATACAGAGAAACAAGAAGGTGAGTTGTGAGAATTAACCAAGCAAGACGTGGAGTTTGTCTTGCTGAATCAGTTCTTGCAAATGCTTTCTTATTTCTTATCTTTTCAAACAATGTATTTCTAATATTTGTGATTTATAAAACATAATATGTTACGGAAAATGAATGTTACATTTATGACCAAAAAATAATAATAATGTTAGAAAAATATTTTTACATACTAACGACTTTTAAATCTTGAGCACAGAAGACCTATCAAAGAGACACCAATTGATTCCTCCCAAGTACACTTGCTTCTTTGACCTGGTCAAATTCTTCTCCAAAGCATTGCTAGTCATTGTTGGATTGGGTAATATTAATATATACTCACGTTATAATTTTCTAGAAATTACTACCAGTTCATCATATAGTTGTTGCCTGATTCAACAATGGTTTTTGGCTGTTAAAGGATCATCGGAAATAGAAAAGATAAAGGGGAAGAAAACGAAGCACACATGGGCAGCTCAGGTGATGAACGAGCTTCTTCGCCGGACAAAGATGTACGAGTACGACGAATTCAGCGGAGGCAGTCCTGTGCTTCATTCGCCGTCGTCACCACCGTCGATTGATGACTCAACCAAAACTACTCAACCTTACGATATTGAAGATAGCGGAAAAGTGGCTTTCGTCGAGGAATCTCTTGAAAGGACAACATCTGATATCCACACGGTCACTAAATCTTCTAATCAAACAAAAACAAGAAGAGAGACGCCCATACTAATTGCGGCCAAGAATGGTATCAAAGAAATGGTGGAGAAGATCCTAGATCAATTCCCTGTCGCGATTCGCGACCAAGATGCGAAGAAGAAAAATATTGTGCTATTGGCTGTGGAATATAGACAAACTCATGTGTACGAGTTCTTGGCTTCAAGAAAAGTAACTACCAAGATAAATTTCTTGGCTTCAAGTAAAGGAACTACCATGATAGATAGCACTTTTCGGAAAGTGGACGATGAAGGAAATAGCGCATTGCATCTAGCTGCTAACTTTGGGGATTATAAACCTTGGCGCATCCCTGGCACTGCTTTACAGATGGAATGGGAATTTAAGTGGTATGAGGTAAGACAAGATTAACTAGGAAGAAATGCTTGTTGGGTTATTGAATTTGGAGTTGATTGTTTACTAATGTTTTTTTTCTTCTATAAAATGCCAGTATGTAAAGAAAACCATGCCTGCCCATTTCTTCCCATACCAACAACGAAACACAGCAGGTAAGACCGCCGAGGATTTATTCACTGAAAGCCATACCGACCTGGTGCAAGAAGACGGTCAGTGGCTGACCACCACCTCCCAATCATGCTCCGTGGTGGCTGCGCTCATCGCGCCCGTTGCCTTTGCCACAGCACCCACAGTTCCCGCGGGAGTCAATCAAGAAAACGGCCTCCCAGTTCTTGAAAAGCAACCCGCTTTCAACGTGTTCTCCATCTGTCACGGACTAGTCCTTTGGAAGCCCAAGGGATTGAGTTCGTGCGGCGTTCACGCACTCTCTCTACGGAACCAGCCTTTCACACACACCTTAGACCTGCATCACCAGGGAACATAGGGTTAGGGCCGTAATAGGGCCATTATAGGTTATCATAGGAATAACATAAGGCAAGCACATAAACCATAGGGCATACAATCATGAAAGACATCACTTCATAGAATAAGCATACGATTACAGACAAGGGCCAAAAGGTCGCAGACAAGGGGGCCGCCCGCACAAAGGCCGACTCAAACGCCTTCCAATGAATAACCTAGCCCAAAGCATAAAGGGACTGATTACTCACTCCCCCAACCCGAATACAAAGATTATCTGTAAGCTCTCGTTAAGGTTAAGCGGCCATGGGCGTGAACATGCCCTGGACGAGCTTAGACCTTAACACTCTCCCCCACTCAGTTCGTCGACGCCCTCGTCGACCTGTCTTCGAGAAATTCCATAATCAATTCTTGTGCATCTACCAAGTCCTCTGCGCTTTCCCAACTGATTTCTTCATTGCCCAAGTCTTTCCACTTGACGAGGAATTGTCGTTGGTGGATCTGTTTCTTCACATTTTGAATTTGCCGCCTGATTGCCACCTTGCGTTCGGCCAGGATAGCTTCAACTACCTTTACTGGTTGAGGCTGCACCTTGAACCGGACTTCAGCTCTGACTGGCTGATTTCTACTAGCATCTTCGTCATCCGCATGAAACGGTTTTAAATGGCTCACATGAAACACTGGGTGGCACTTCTTCATCCAATCTGGTGGGTCAACCCGATATGAGACTCTGCCTATTTTCTCAATAATCGTCACGGGGCCCTCATATCGTCGTAGAAGGCGGCGATCCTGTCGTTGGAGCGCTCGAATCTGTCCTGGCATCAGTCTCACCATTACTTTATCGCCCGCTTGAAATTCGAGGGCCCTCCTCCCTTTATCCGCCCATTGTTTCATTCGGCAGGAAGCTCTCTCCAACAAGGCTTTGGCTATTTCAGCGTTCTGCTTCCATTCCTTAGCAAAGTTAAAGGCACTGGGACTCTTCCCCCGATACTCATTCACCGTGTGTGGAAACAACGGTTGTTGGCCTGTAACTAGTTCAAAAGGGCTCTTATTAGTCGCAGAACTTTTCAAGGAATTAAAGCAGAATTGTGCCACGTCGAGGAGTTCAATCCAGTTCTTCTGATTAGCATGAACAAAATGCCTTAGATACTCTTCTAGAATCGCATTCATTCTCTCAGTTTGCCCATCAGTCTGAGGATGGAATCCTGAAGACATATTCAGCCTAGAGCCAAGCAAGTTGAATAATTCCTTCCAAAAGGTGCCAGTGAATCGAGGGTCTCTATCGCTAATAATGCTTTCCGGGATACCCCAATACTTCACAATGTTTTTAAAGAACAATCGCGCCGTTTCCTCTGCAGTGCAAGTCTTAGATACCGGAGCAAAAGTCGCATACTTCGAGAATCGATCTACTACCACAAAGATTCCACAAAGATTCCCCACTTTTGGGAGGCAAGTAATGAAGTCCATAGATACACTCTCCCACGGCCGGTTGGGAACTGGCAATGGATCAAGTAGACCTGCAGACTTCTGTCTATCTACCTTATCCTGTTGACAAATCAAACAAGTCTTAGTAAACATGCGAACATCATCTCTCATTGCCGGCCAAAAGTAGGCCTGCCTAATAAGCGTCAAGGTTCTACGCCACCCGCAGTGTCCTGCCCATAAGGTATCATGACATTCGCGAAGCAATTTCTTCCTTAAATCCCCTCATTTTGGCACATAGACTAACTGTCCCTTCGTCATTAACAGGTCGTCCTCCACCCAAAACCTTCGAGTTTTACCTTCTTTCACGAGTGTCAATAGCGCCTGTGCAATTGAATCTGACTTCATCTGCTCTCTAATTTCTCCTCTCAGTGGGGTACTGATTTTGCTTACACTAGCCTGAGTCATTATACGCATTGAAGCCAAGTCACTTCTCCGGCTTAAGGCATCCGCAACTTGGTTAGACTTCCCAGCCTTATGTTCGAAGTTCACATCGAACTCTGCTAAAATCTCCTGCCATCTAGCCTGCTTGGCAGTAAGCTTCGGTTGGGTGAGAAAATGACTAGTTGCCATATTATCTGTCTTCGCTATGAAGTCAGAACCCAATAGGTAGTGACGCCATTTGGTGACACAATAAATAATAGCTAGAAGCTCTTTTTCCTGCACCGTGTATCTCCTTTCCGCATCATTCAGCTTCCTACTCTCAAAAGCTACAGGATGTTGGTTTTGGAGGAGCACCCCACCTAGCGCAAAGTCAGACGCGTCAGTTTGAACTTCATAAGGTTGTGTCGGGTCTGGGAGTGCCAAAACGGGATCTTCCATCATTGCTCGCTTGATATCTCTGAATGCCTCTTCGCACTCCATAGACCACACCCATCTCACTCCCTTTTTCAGTAAGTTCGTAAGAGGGCTAACCCTTCTAGCATATCCCTCAATGAACCGACGATAGTAGTTGGCTAAACCCAAGAATGAACGCAGTTCTGTCAGCCCGCTCGGGGGTTGCCATTCTTGAATCGCTTGTACTTTACTCATATCCATGCGAATCCTACCCCGTTCAATGACATGACCCAAGAAGTTAATCTTGGTTTGGGCAAAGGCGCATTTCTCCCTTTTCACGTAAAGTTGGTTCGCTTTGAGTTTGTCGAACACAAGTCTCAGGTGTTCCAAGTGGTCCTCCAAAGTGGTTGAATAAATCACAATGTCATCAATATACACGACCACAAACTTGTCAAGGTACTCTCGAAAAACCTGATTCATTAGTGTGCAGAAGGTGGCAGGGGCGTTGGTCAACCCGAAGGGCATTACTAAAAATTCAAAGGAACCATATCTCGTAACGCACGTTGTCTTAGCTTCATCACCTTCAGCTATTCTAACTTGATAATACCCTGATCTCAAGTCTAACTTCGTGAAGAACTTCGCCCCGCTTAATTGATCAAATAGATCGGCTATCAAAGGAAGCGGATACCGATTCTTCACCGTCACCTTATTCAACGCTCGATAATCCACACACATACGAAGGCTACCATCGTGTTTCTTCTGGAAAAGCACCGGAGCTCCATACGGGGCCTTTGCTGGTCTAATGAATCCACCATCCAACAATTCAGCCAATTGTTTTCGTAACTCGGCCAACTCAGGAGGGGTCATGCGGTAGGCTGCCTTCGCTGGGGCTTTGGCACCGGGGATTAATTCAATCTCATGATCAATATTCCTACGCGGAGGCAAGTTTTTGGGCAACTGGTCAGGCATCACCTCTGCGTATTCCTCCAATAGCTGACTAACTATGGGTGGGCATTCTGCCAATACACTATCATCACTCCAGGAGGCTATAGCCAAGAAGGTTGCCTCTTTTTTCTTTAAGCCGCGTTTAAGCTGCATAGCAGAGAGTAGTCTTTTCTCTCTCGTAGGACTTATCGTCACTGGGATTACCACCGGTTCTTCACCCATCAGTAAGAGGCAACGAGCTGATGGGACAGGAACGGCTTTAGCCAAAAGAAGGAAGTCCAAGCCAAGGACCACATCAAAATCGTCGATAACGGCCACTACAAAATCTGATTTGCCCTTCCAAGAGCTCATCTGTATGTCAACGTCTTTCGCACTTCCCTCCGTCTCCCTTGCTTCCGAATTCACCGCCTTCAGTTTTCCCCCATCTGGGACAACCGTCACTCCAAGTTTTCTTGCAAAGGAGTCCGACAGGAAGCTATCGGTGGCACCCGTGTCGATAAGGGCCTCCATTGAATAGCGTCCCATTTGGACAGTCACATACATTAAGCCCTTTGCCATCTCCTGTGTGGCCAACTGCTTCTTCAAGGCCGATAAGAAACTCCTCTCTGAAGGGTGTTCCCCCTGGGTTAACGCCAACACCTTCTCAGGTTCAGGGCTCATAGATCCTCGAACTGTCTGCAGCGCGCTTAAGGCAACCTTTGTAGGGCATTCAGCCGCTTTGTGAGGACCTTCACAGATGAAACACGCAATAGGTCGCGGGACTCTATTGCCGAACCTGTTAGGGCCTTGGAAGTTTGTTGAGTTCCTAGCTGGGAACCGATTCTCACTAGTTCCAGTACTAGGCCTAGTAAACTTGTTCGACTTAGCATCAGGTCCATTAGATCCTCCAAACTTCCGTTTTGTCCCCACATCCGATCTATCCTCTACTCTCTCCGCTATTGTGATTGCATCATTCAGGGTCTTAGGATTCTGCCGGCGGACTTCGTTCCTGGGGTAAGGCTTTAACCCCTGAGTAAAATTGAACATTCTATCGGCCTCCGACATTTTCTTAATATCGAGCATAAGCGTGGAGTATCTGTTCACATATTCTCTCATAGAGGTCGTTTGCACTAGTTCGCGCAAGCTTATACGAGCGGCATATTCCACATCCTCTGGGCAGAACGACTTCCTTAACTCCACTTTAAACTCTTCCCACGTGACGATGCTATTAGCGCGAGTCCTCCACCATACTTTAGCATCGTCGGATAGTAACATTACTACCACCGTCAGTTTCAACTCATCTGACAGAACCTGGCACATATTGAAGTAGTTTTCTATGTCAAACAAGAAATTATCTATCTCTTTTGCACTCCTCATTCCATTATAAGGTTTTGGTTGAAAACTTTTGCACTTGTTTAGTTCGGTCATCCCCATCGCCAAAGGGCCAGGAGAATTCCTTTGCCCAATTTCCGTGAGTTTGCCCTGTATTTCAATCAGGGAGGCGTCCAGCAGTCCCACCTTCTTGTCGGTCTCGCGAAACATATCCCACGCTTCTTTAAGATTATCTTGCAATTCATCCACCCTAGTACCAGTGGTGGTGAGTGCCACATTCAGTTCTCTAATTCTGCCCTCTCTAGCAGCTCATCAAGATTCTCATGAGGGCCACCCTCTTTCTCTGGGGTTCGACCTTCGAAGCTTAAGAGTCTCCTTGTTAATTGTGCTTCTAGCGCCTCTACGCATCGCACCCGTTCCGCAAAGAGGCGAAACGTTTCCACATTCTCTTCAACCGAGAAATCATTATCGGCGCTCTCGCCTTTAAACAACTCATCGTATTGGGTCAGACGGGATTCTAGCATCTCAATGCGTTTATCCCTCTCAAGTATCTGTTCCAGTGTTACTTGTGGCTGTGAGGAGCCAATACCTAGAGTCCTCTGACTCTGTATCCACGCGTCGATCGCATCCACGCGATTCTCTAGTTCTGTGCACCTAACTTTCGAAGTCTTTGCCATTACAAAGAAATCAAAATCGCTCCGCTACCAACTGTCACAGACTAATCCTTTGGAAGCCCAAGGGATTGAGTTCGTGCGGCGTTCACGCACTCTCTCTACGGAACCAGCCTTTCACACACACCTTAGACCTGCATCACCAGGGAACATAGGGTTACGGCCGTAATAGGGCCATTATAGGTTATCATAGGAATAACATAAGGCAAGCACATAGACCATAGGGCATACAATCATGAAAGACATCACTTCATAGAATAAGCATACGATTACAGACAAGGGCCAAAAGGTCGCAGACAAGGGGGCCGCCCGCACAAAGGCCGACTCAAACGCCTTCCAATGAATAACCGAGCCCAAAGCATAAAGGGACTGATTACTCACTCCCCCAACCCGAATACAAAGATTATCTGTAAGCTCTCGTTAAGGTTAAGCGGCCATGGGCGTGAACATGCCCTGGACGAGCTTAGACCTTAACACCATCGCTTCCTTGGTCGCTCTCTGCTTCTCGCTCACGGCGGTGGTGATGTTCCTCTCCATACTAACTTCTCGGCACCAACAGAAGGATTTAAGGAGGGATTTGCCGACCAAGCTTCTGTTTGGGCTGACGGCTCTGTTTATTTCCATAGCTGCGATATTGGTTTCTTTCTGCGCAGGGCATTTCTCTGTGCCTAAAGATGAACTGAGGTTCGCGGTGTATCCGGTTACCTTTTTTGCGATAACGCAATTCCCTCTGTACTTTGATCTTGTTAAGGCTTTTCTAAACGAGGTGCCTCAGCGTCGCTACATGGTTAGAGATAAGTTTAAAGTGTATAACACGGTATACGATTCGGACTGAACACCAATACTATGACGCGAGAAAATTAAGAATTATAGGACACCAAGATGATATATATGTGTATGTATATTAATACATATCATATTTTTATCATCCGCGGCAATAAAAAAAAGTGATTTTCAACTATATTTCTAAACAAATGCAATTAAAACATCAATTTTTAATTAAGTTTTATAGTCTAGTCTATACTAATTTTCTACATTAGAATTTACAAACATAGATAAATATTAGTATTTTACACCAACAATTATTGAGAATTATGATTCAAAGGTTGATTACAGAAGGTGGTGATTCCAGCAAGTATCGTGTGAGTGTCTACAATGTATTATTGTTAGAAACGAGTCCGACATGACAAAAAAAAATGAGGTGTCTGTAATATATAATACGTTATAAATACATTAATAAAACCAAATTTATTTATGTTTGTAAATTCTAAGGATGTAGATAATTAGTATATATGAATCAATTTATCCGTATGGTTTTGTATATATTAGTTTTTGTTTAACAAACATTGAGATGGATTTAATCTGATTTATTTTTTGTCGATAATGATAATATTATGCACAAATTAAATAAAAATAATAATCACTAACAATTAATAAAAGGTATAATAAAAAATTTACACATTTATACTCTTTTTTTTTTGGTTTCTACACCAAACAAAAGTAAAAAAAAAATTATTATTATTTTCATTCTTGGAGTAGAAGTATCAAACATATCTATAGATATACTGTTCTCTTTCTCACTCATCTCACTTACTTTATTTTCCATTTTCCATTTACTTTTCTATTTAGCTGGAATCTCTTACCAAACACACAGCTAAAGTTTATAGTTTATAAATTAGACGAAAAGTGGATTTTGTGGATTTTAATTTTGAACATGTTTGGTGAAGGAGACATCATTTTATTTTTTTTGAATTTTTAAGTGACGGGTCATTATTTTTTTTTAATATTAGATAATATTTTCAGAAATTGAAATTTTAATGTTACAAATGACGTGATATATGATGTATCGAAAAAAAAATTTATTTAATGGTGAAGTGACGTATCATATCCACATAATGAACCTCAAATATTATAAAAGTAAGAATAAGTGAATTTAATGTATTATTACCAGCTAAATAGAGGAACCCATAATGTAATTTAACCGTCTTTCATCTTAAGATGCTATTATATATAAATTAAAGTCACGAGTATATATATATATATATACCTTGTTAAAGCTGGGATAAATCAATGTTCTCGGTCTTCTCTTTTTTTCTCTTTTCCAAAGCGATTTGAAACATTTATTACACTTTTATTTACTAAAGCAAAGTTAAATTTGAATTAATCTTCTTGAGGACAAAAACTTCATAGGAACATATACAAGACGTATGATCCAAGTGATCTTTTCTCTCTTTTCAAAAAAAAAAAAAAAGTGATCTTTTCTCTTTACAGGGCCCACTCCTGTTTAATCCCCAAATTCTTAAAAAGACTTATGGGTGGGAGATCAGTGAGGAAGAGAAGTGAAAACTAACAACTTCTTCTAATTGTCTCGGAAATAATGGTCAGTAACTACGCCACAAACCGCTTGAACGCATTGGCCACTAAAGGTGAGTGGGATAGATTTTTTCAAATCTACCAGGAAAATAATCCAATCCACAGTGCCGCAATCACGGATTCGGGCGAGACACCATTACACGTGGCACTCTCTCGTAATGCCCCAGAAGGTGTCGTGGAAAAGATGTTAGATATAATCGTCGCGAAAGGCATCCCGGAAGCCTATGAGTGTCTCAAGATGGCGGACAAAGAAGGCAATACGGCGTTCCATCTTGCAGCTTCGAAGGGGTACGCCAAAGTGTGTGGTCGCATCGCAGAGCTTAGTAAGAACGACGAGTCCCAACACGTTCGTCTTGATGACAGGACGAATGTCGTCACTGGTCAGAATATTCTCCATGTTGCTGTCTCAAAAGAACATACAGGTACATAAGCAGTTATTGACTTAATTCTATGTGATTAATTAGTTACACTTCATGTATAGTACAGTCTGTAATTCAATAGTACTTCTTGAAAATTTAGAAGATTAATGAGACCGTTATAGTTTCGGTCATATTTCATATTCATTGATCCTACAGTAGTGCTAATCTACAAAAGTTTGATTCCTGTTGTAGATGCAGTGATCAACTTAAGCAAATTGTTTCCCGAGCTTGTTGATAAGTTAACAGATGCGGACAAGGACATTATAAGAAGCATGTTATTTAAACTGGTAATGAAAGGTGACTGGGAGAGAGTGATTGGAATCTACGGTGGGATTCCGGCGGTTCACAAATTCAAAATCACCAAGTCCGACAACACCGCATTACACATAGCAGTGACCGAAGAACAGGAGAAGGTTGTCCTAGAATTGGTCGACCTAATCAAATCCAAAGGACCGGATAAAGCAAAAGAGGCGCTTGAAGTCGGGAATGAGAGAGGGAACACCCCTCTTCACTTGGCGGCTGCACGTGGAAATGTCAATATGTGCGAATCCATTGCGAATGTTGATCCATCTTTGCTTAGCGAGCGCAATGACGACAATGAGACCCCTGGCTTCTTGGCTGCTCTTCATGGTGAAAAAGATGTTTTCCTTTCCCTCCATGATATATGTGGAAAATGTGGTCAAATTCAAGGCTCTTCGTATTGGCGGAGGAGTGATGGTGCAACCATACTTCATGTCGCCATTGACGGAGATTATTTCGGTTAGCTTTTACTACTACATGTCGCTATATATATAGTCCCTCCGGTGCAAAATAAACGACGTTTACTATTTGGTACGCATCACAAGAAGACCGGATGACTCATTATTTGACCCCAAAAAATTTCGTACTTTTTTCGAACGTACGTAAAAAATTAACGTACGTTCGAAAAAAAATATGAAAATTTTTGGGATCAAATAGTGAGTTATCCGGCCTTTTTGAGATGCGTGCCCAAATAGTAAACGTCGTTTATTTTGCACCGGAGGGAGTAATATAATTTTTCATAGTTGCAAGAGGAAGTGTTATATGTCGAGTCATATAATTAATCTTATAACTGACATATTTCTTTGCAGATTTGGCATTCCAAATAATTCATTTGTATAAGGATCTTGTTAATTTTGTGGACGAGAAAGGAAGATCCCCTCTACATCTCTTGGCCAGTAAACCATCGGCATTTAAAAGCAGCAGCCATCTTTTTGGTTTCCCCAAGCTAGTCTATAACTGTGAGTATATGTGACGAAGTAGTCTTTATTACAAAGTGATCATTTAACTTGCTATATATATTAAAAGGGTCCTTAAATTTATAATTATATCTTGCTTTGATTTATGTATCATGTGAAAGGTACATTTGTTGAAGAGCTTAAGGTAGAAAATGATCAAAAACCATTGTCGGCCGGACAGTCCGAGAACAATAGCGCACTGAAATGTCTCGAATATTGTCCAGACAACTATAAAGTATGTGCTGGGGTAGTTTCGTTGGTGATGAAGGCAGGCAAAGTACTATTATGTAAGAACGTTTCTTCATTCTTCTCTAGCTAGGAGGTTGCTATTTTTCCGGTTTTCAATATCTGTCCCTTATTAAGGTTTATGCACAAATATTGTGGAATTTTTTTTATAAGAAGAAGAAGACTAAATCTGTTCATTGTAACTAATAAACCATTATAGTGTTGATCCTATCGGAGTATAATGGCGAAGATTGGTTGAAGTTAAAATTGTACGAATAGAATTGGAAAAATAATAATCGTTATTTTTTTAAATATCCGAAAACAAGATTTATTTCTAAAACGCTAGATACTGCCATAAACTAGAGGAGTCTCTTTTGGCGTTAGTGTGTATATATATATACACAGTTATAACAAAGAAGGAATATCATTGTATAATTTGATGTTGTTTTCACTGTTTTTCCAGCAACACAGTCAAGTAAGTATACAAACGACCGCACGAGAGATACAGAGAAACAAGAAGGCCAAGAAGGTGAGTTGTGAGAAATAACCAAGCAAGACGTGGAGTTTGTCTTGCTGAATCAATTCTTGCAGATGCTTTCTTATTTCTTATCTTTTTATTTCTAATTTCTAGAGGATGTATATTTGTGATTTATAAAACATAATATGTTACGGAAAATGAATGTTACATTTCTGACCAAAAAATAATAATAATGTTAGAAAAATATTTTTACATACTAACGACTTTTAAATCTTGAGCACAGATGACCGATCAAAGAGACACCAATTGATTCCTCCCAATTACACTTGCTTCTTTGACTTGGTCAAATTCTTCTCCAAAGCATTGCTAGTCATTGGTGGATTGGGTAATATTAATATATACTCACGTTATAATTTTCTAGAAATTACTACCAGTTCATCATACAGTTGTTGCCTGATTCAACAATGATTTTTGGCTGTTAAAGGATCATCGGAAATAGAAAAGATAAAGGGGAAGAAAAAGAAGCACACATGGGCAGCTCAGGTGATGAACGAGCTTCTTCGCCGGACAAATATGTACGAGTACGACGAATTCAGCGGAGGCAGTCCTCTGCTTCATTCGTCTATTGATGACTCAACCAAAACTACTCAACCTTACGAAATTAAAGATGGCGGTAAAGTGGCTTTCGTCGAGGCATCTCTTGAAGGGACAACATCTGATATCCACACGGTAACTAAATCTTCTAATCAAACAAAAACAAGAAGAGAGACGCCCATACTAATTGCGGCCAAGAATGGTATCAAAGAAATGGTGGAGAAGATCCTAGATCAATTTCCTGTCGCGATTGAAGACCAAGATGCGAAGAAGAAGAATATTGTGCTATTGGCTGTGGAAAATAGACAACCTCATGTGTACGAGTTCTTGGCCTCAAGAAAAGGAACTACCATGAAAGACGGCACTTTTCGGAAAGTGGACCATGAAGGAAATAGCGCATTGCATCTAGCTGCTAAATTTGGGGATTATAAACCTTGGCGCATCCCTGGCGCTGCTTTACAGATGCACTGGGAATTTAAGTGGTATGAGGTAAGACAAGATTAGCTAGGAAGAAATGCTTGTTGGGTTATTGAATTTGGAGTTGATTGTTTACTAATGGTTTTTTTTTCTTCTATAAAATGCCAGTATGTAAAGAATTCCAAGCCTGCCCATGCCTTCCCATACCAACAAAACAATGCAGGTAAGACCGCCAAGGATTTATTCACTGAAAGCCATACCGGCCTGGTGAAAGACGGCGGTAAGTGGCTGACCAGCACCTCCGAATCATGCTCCTTGGTGGCTGCGCTCATCGCCACCGTTGCCTTCGCCACAGCAGCCACAGTTCCCGGGGGACTCAATCAAGAAAACGGCCGCCCAGTTCTTGAAAAGCAACCCGTTTTCAACGTGTTCTCCATCGCCTCCTTGGTCGCTCTCTGCTTCTCGGTCACGGCGGTGGTGATGTTCCTCTCCATACTAACTTCTCGGCACCAAGAGAAGGATTTTAGGAGGGATTTGCCGACCAAGCTTCTGTTTGGGCTGACGGCTCTGTTTATTTCCATAGCTGCGATATTGGTTTCTTTCTGCGCAGGGCATTTCTTTGTGCTTAAAGAAGAACTGAGGTTCGCGGCGTATCCGGTTTATGTAGTAACTTGCCTGCCGGTTACCTTTTTTGCGATGGCGCAATTCCCTCTGTACTTTGATCTTGTTAAGGCTTTTCTAAAAAAGGTGCCTCAGCGTAGCTACATGGTGGTCGTTACGGATTGAGCTTTTCTAATTTTCTTGAACATGACCAGTTATGTTAGAAGAATTTGAACCGTTCAATAAAATTGGACGGATAAGATTAAAAATTGAAGTAATTAATGAGTTGACCACTTGTTGAATTTTATTGACCGGTCAACTCATTAATGACTTAAATTTTTAATCTCATTCATCCAATTTTATTGAACGGTTCAGATTTTTCTAACATGACTGGTCATATTTAAAGAAAAATTAGAAAAGCCGGATCCGGTCGGCACATAGAGAGTGATGATGGTCCTTAAACTTGTTTTTTTCTTTTCACCATGATCCTCAAATTTTTAGTCGTATAATTCTAAACTTATATTAATGGTTTATGTTTTGTTTACTAAGACTCCTTATGATTTCTAGTATTATTGTTGAAAATGATCTTTGTTTAAAAAATATCTGTCATTTTATAAAATTATAAAATTAGGGACTATACTATTCATGTTAGGAACCTAATATTTTTCAATTATGTTAATGTGTCTGATTTTTTTTTATTGTATGTTTTCAGTAAATAATTACTCCCTCTGTCCCCTGATTGTTTGTCTTCCTCGCATCCCAATATTCAGTAGGGAACGCATATCGAGGAGGCCTGATGAGGCACTATTTGACCCCAAAAAATTCCGTACTTTTTTTCGAACGTACGTTAATCCTTAACGTACTTCCGAGAAAAAATTCGGGGCAAAATTGTCTCAAATAGTGACTTCAGGCCGTCTTAAGATACGTTCCGAAACAGTAAAAGCAAATGCTAAAACGACATGTATTGTGGGACGGAGGGAGTATTTTATAGGTAAAAATTAAGTTAGTCATTGCTTATTTTAAGAAATAGTAGTGATTGAACTATTTTTTTTGTTGTTGATGAGAACAAGACAACAATAGTTAGTCCAAAAGTACTGAGGGGCTCGACCCACAGAGAAACTCTCGTTCTCCTCGACCAATCGATACAGACTAAAGAGTCTGCTTCAATGATCACTAAAATGTGAAAAAGCTATTCCAAAACCATTGAGGGACTCGACCCACATAGAGGAGCCCTCATTCTCCCCGACCAATTAATACAGACCAAAGAGTCTATTTCAACGATCACTGAAATGTGAAAAAACTAGTATAAAACCACTGAGGGACTCAACCCACATAGAGAAACCCTCATTCTTCTTGACCAATCGATATAGATCAAAGAGTGTTTAAAAAATGATCTTCTTGGCGTCAAAATCTCAAGCCACCTTCAAGCCCTAGTAAATCGCCAAAAGCGACAATGCACTATTTATATCAATCACATTTTGATCTATTTAATTTAACCAAATTATATAATTTATGCAGTAAATAAGATTAAATTTAATTGATACTTCAATTTAGTCGTTGAGATTAACCTTAAATTTAATGTTAACTATTATTATATAATTTGTCATAGTTTACTTTGCCATTTTGGCAAAAATGTAAAAAAAAACCTAGCTAGTTTAGTATATTTAGTATTTACAAGAAATAAAGAAGAACAAAAAGAAAAATCACATTCAAATTCAATATAATTACGTGGCGACTTGGGGTTGCATCAACATCAACCATATATCAAACAATTAAATAAGGAATAAATAAAATAAACCGTCGAGAACAAACAAAAAACAAAGCTACTAGTGCGACGCCGCGGCACACTAGAAAAAAAAGGCCCCCCTCTTGGCCTCTTCAACATCAAGCAACCCCTCACTTTCGCCACTCCCCAACCACACAAAAAAAACAAACCAAAACCACTGTCGTATTTACCAGAATGCCACCACCGTACTCAGCCTTAGCTCCAAACTTTCGTTGACTGATAGGCAGCACCGGAGAGCTGGTGGTCTATAACTCACCGGACCGGCTCCATTCCCACACTATGCAACCGGGAGAGACGGTTTCCCGGTCACCACTCGATAAACCGCTTCACCTACTTACCGAGGATGACATTTCTCAGGTCACGCGCGAAGACTGCCGCCGATTCCTCAAGGAAAAAGGTCTGTATAATTCCTTCATTTCATTTTTTTTCTTCCTATTTTTGTTAGCTTTCGTTGGTGAGTGACGCTTGGTGTTGGTATACGGACGCAGGAATGAGAAGGCCGTCGTGGAACAAAGCGCAGGCCATACAGCAAGTTCTCTCTCTAAAAACGCTTCTCGAAACGGTGCCGGATTCTGACTCCACCAGAAAACTTCACATTCCCCATGCCGATATCCCGGCAAATCCCGTGCGTTCTTCTTATTTCAGTTCCCCCCCCCCCCCCTAAAAGCATAATAAATGCTGCAAACTAACTCTATACTAAGTATAATTTATTTATTTGCAGGTACCAGTAAGTATCACTGCTTCAGTGAAGAGAACAGGTGCCGATTCTCAGATCTCGGCGTCAGTTGAAAAATCGGTTCCATATCGGTCTACGGATTTCCGAAATTCCAATTTTGTTGCAGATCAGCGACGCGACGATGATGTCTCGGTTTCCCGGAGGTTGCTTCTTTTGTCAATACATGACGCACCACAGTCTTGCTTTTATCATTATTTTATTTAACTTTTTTTTTCCCGAAGCCACCTGACTCTGTTGCTACACCGATAATCAAGGATGTTGTTCTTCTTTGAGTAAAAATGCGGGTATGTGACAGAGCACGTGCTCTGTCTAGCGGATTAGCTGGCCGGGGATTGCATTTCTGTGCAACACCCAAGCATGGCCATGTCATGCCGGTCAACAATTGCTGTTTTCAGTTTCAATAATGTAGAGATTTTTTGGATACCACTGAGCTTTACTATTTCCCTGGTTTGTTGAGTTGTGTAGTAATTTCGGTTTTTCATCGGTCTTTGGTGGGAGATGATAGCTTACTCTCAATGTTATTGTGTAAGTATAGTATGCAATATCACACACAGTCAAATTAGCACTACTTTGGTGCAGAAAGGACATTCAAATATGTGGGAGAACCAAAGTCCTGCTTCACAGGAAGGAGGTTTAGGATGTTTCCCATAAGAAACAGTAGCTTCTTTAAGGAATAGAGCTGGACTTGTGAATTTTCTTGACATAGCTCATTTGTATTCCCAGCTTTTAGGGACGGGTTAATATTTGATGCTTTTGGGTTGTTTGCTTCCTTGCGATGGTGTTTGGCTGAATTTACCATTCTCTTAAAGTAAGGGCTGTTTGTTGCAATTTTCAAGCATTATAGTAGCAGAAGAATTATTGTCATGAGATTTCATAAAGTTTCCACACTGATAAGCCATTGCTTGTAAGTCATAATTGCTAGTATTTTAAGGAAATAGAGGTTCATGATGAGTCTATATACATTATAAATTTCCATGCAATTGTTCAAATGAGCTGGTAATGCATCAACAAAAGAGAGTTGATAAGTGTCTCTGTGGTTCTGTAGAAAGTAATTGGAGTTCACATACTGAAAACAAATATTTTAACGTCAGAATTTCAGGTACATCAAACGAGCCAGCAGCACAGATGACGATATTTTATTGTGGGAAAGTAAATGTCTATGATGATGTTCCCAGGGATAAGGTAGTGATACTTCTTCTTTTGTTGATAGATCCTACTATTGATTGAAACAAACTGATTTTCTATTGTTATCTCATCAACTGCAGGCTCAAGCTATATTACGGCTCGCTGCAAGCACATTGCCTTCATTTCAGGAAGCATCATGTGATGTGATTTCAGCATTATGCCCCTCGCCATGCCAGGTGGGGACTCCAGGTGTCAAAGCAGCTGAAAACTCCCCTACAGTTATTTTCCCAACCCTTCAAACAGGTACATTCTCGATCACTATTTTTCTCTTAATGCATTATGAATTGGGACTGGCTTGGTAAGAGAAAGATCAGATGAGCTTCAAGTTCATCCCTTACTTGCCAATATTAGTTATTATGTGTTGGAAATATCATCCTAAAAAATTGGGTGGTTTCTCTTTCACTCTATCTGTTGTTTAGACTTTACTGTGTGCATGGCATGGATTTCCCACTGAAAGTGCTTTGATTATGGCTAATATGGTATGACAATATTAGTCATTATGTGTTGGAAATATCATCCTCAAAAATTGGGTGGTTTCTCTTTCACTCTATCTGTTGTTTAGACTTTACTGTGTGCATGGCATGGATTTCCCACTGAAAGTGCTTGGATTATGGCTAATATGGTATGATGTTTATATTTCTCTTCATTAACTGGCAGTCTTTAGTTCACTTTAAGTGAATTGAATGTGGCAGATAAAAATATGCTCCCCAGGGAAGAAAGCAACATATATATATTGATTGGAATATGTGAAAGTTTATACAAGTCAGCTTACAGAAAGTCTTGCTGTCACCTCATTGACCTTCTAAAACCAAAAGAAGATATTAACTTGTTTCCAACTGATCCATTCCTCGGTTGCAGGCAATCTATTTTCTGGAATAAGTAGCCAAATAGGAGTACAAACTGAGCATTGCCAACCAAAAATCATGAAAAATTGGAAATAATTATTATTATTCATTTCATTACATGTACTCTTGAAAGCTAAAGAATAATCACAATCCTATGTTTGTTACTTTGGTTTTTCACAAACTCAAATTTCTCTTGAAAGCTATATCTGCTGGATTATTTTAAATACTTCTCTTTCTATATACTAGGAGCATAGAATTAAGCTGTATCCAAGCATCTATGGGCGCGTTTACTTCGGAGAATTTTCTGTTTGAAAATCTGCTGATTTTCTGAAATTAGAGAATTTTCTTTTCCAATAGAAAACTGGAAAACATGTTTACTTCGCACTGTCTGGGAAATTTTCCTGATCTGAAAAACTGGAAAATCTGTTTACTTTGTACTGTTTTTTCAAATTTTCCTGATCTGAAAACTGGGAAACGCGTTTACTTAGTACCATTTTCCAAAATTTTGAAAACTAAAAAACATTTTTGTTTCAATATTATTTTTTTAGTGAGAATATTATTTTTTTCTATTTATAAAGATTAATAAACTAATAAATATTTTTTTCTTAGGAAAAAAATTACACTTATTATAATTAAAAAAATAACTACTTATGTCATATATATACATTTATTTATAAAGATTAATAAACTAATAACTACTTATGCCATATATATCTTAATTTAAAATAATTGCTTTAATAATTAAATTGATATGTAATCTGTAGTTAAATAAATCATGTTCATCCTCTAGATTAATTAGGTACTTTCAATTTTACAATTTGGGTAACGGATTGCCCGAATTTTAAGCGTTTAGTGTAATTATTTATTTAACTACTTATGCCATATATATATCCTAAAGTGACACCATTCACACTCCTAACTCATCAAAGCTTGCTGCATTTGCATTTCTAGATGCACTAATGCACACAGCATAGCCATAATGAATGACTACCATTTATTAATTTAACTACTTAAGTCATATATATATATATATCCTTAATTTAACTACTTAAGTCATATATATATATATATCCTAAAGTGACACCATTCACACTTCTAACTCATCAAAGCTTGCTGCATTTGCATTTCTAGATGCACTCATGCACACAGCATAGCCATAATGAATGACTACATTTAAGTAAAGCAAAACAATTAAAGAATTATGCGCAAGAAAGATCATCACAGCGGGCAAAATTAAACTTCATCCACTTTCGAGTATGTGCTTCACATTTCAGAACAATAAACTTATTTCCAGAAGACTTGAACTAAGTAAGCTCAACTTAGGAGCCAAACAAAGGGATCGGAAAAAAATCAACATGGTGCCAAAGCAGTCCAGAACACCATTTTTAGGAGGCTAAACAGAATTTACTTGTCAACAACAACACTAATCTCACCCTTTTCCAACAGGTCATAAAATGATCTCACTTTCCTCTGCTCATTCCAGTGATGCATCTTCCATAAACCACCGGCAGCTAACCCGAGTGCAATCCCAATGCAGATCTCCTTAATAACACTTGGTCCTTTCAAGGTGGCATGAGCAACCTTACCAGCAACCATTTTGCTTCAGCAGTTAAACGCTAACAAATCTGCAAGAAGTTTTATCATCCCAACCAATTGTTAGAATAAGTATATATAGGGTGAGGTTGGCAGCTTATGGGGTATTAGTAATGATACTTCAAAGGGATATGATCCACAAGCAAGCAAATAAATAAAAATGAATTTTATTCAATGCATTTTAACATAACAGGAAACAAAACTATCAAACCAATGCACTTTAACATACAAATGAAACGCCAAAACTACATGGTAACTTAGAGAAAAAGGGAGAAAAAACTGAATGGAAGAAGGCTAAATATCCCTCCAACTCTATGTTTACTAGCAATGGATAAGCATAAGTGTGCTGCTTACCATTTAAAAAACAACAGATAAATAATGGTAGAAAGCCACGGCCCTTCACCACAAAAGCTGAAATGCTGAATTTAGCTTACCGAAGACAATTTTAAGCTTTCCTGGTCCTTTAATTATTGTATCGGTGGCGCGATATTGGTCACCAAAGGCATGTCTACCAATGCATATGGGTTTCTTCCAACCTATAAATTGATATATTAGCACTGAAGTGTGTCTTCACAATATTTTAATAGAACTTTGGACTTAAAACACAGAATAAACATTACCAGGAACAATTCGGGGAATGTTTTGACAAATGATAGGAAAATGTCACAAAAATATAATGGAAAGTCTTTGTGAAAGATCATAGGATTTCAAACCGCCATTGCGAGCCAGTCAAACTTTTACCAGGGGATGAATCTACATCATGTTCTTGCGAGCCTGAATCACGTTAATCATTAAATTAGTTCACGAAATAAGTTGAGGTATGATGCAAAATGAGTTTTAAGCGGTACAGAAGTATGTAGCCCTTCAGCCAAATCATACATCAAAATCTTATAAGCTGGTCACCAAGCTCATCAACTGGGAAAAAGAGAGAGCATAAAAGTACATTTCAAATACTAAAATGGCTGCCAAAGAAATTTGTACCGACTAACAGCAGACAAAGATTTTGACACATGAATCAGGTTTTTCACCCCATTCTCAGCAATCAAACTATGCATCCAATACATGGCTCAGAAAAGTTAAGAGGCAGACAGATGCTCAACTGAACTATTGACAAAGCTTCATCAGATGATTTCACAGAACCACGTACATGCTTCAATTATATGAATCGGTCATATCCTACAAGCTTCCCTTTACCTTGAAGCTGAAATACTATTTCAAATGAAAATGGGGATGTTAACAAATGGGTTGGTGCAGAAGCACATGGTCACGTTAATGAGATTGTAACCTACTATCTCATCAAGCATGCTTTAAGTGACAAGAGAAGAAAATTAATTCACAACAGCTGAAAAGGAGTCGCATGGCCCATTCATGAAAAGCAGGAAGCTTGAAATCAAGATGGCAGCAACAAATTTACATGGATTTGAAGATTGGAATGACATCGCAATATAGGAGGAATTACCATCTTATTGGCAGGAGTTTTCAGCGGCAGAGCAGCTGATGTTGACGAAGACGACGATAACATTGCAGTAGCGCGAGACATAGCGCCGTATAGGGAGGTAGGGAAGAACCTTATCATGCGATGAGAGAAGAGAGGAGAGGAGTTCTGCTTCTGTTGGCCGGCGATGCGACACGACGAGAGAAGAGAAGAGAGAAGTTCTGCTGCTGTTGGCCGGCGACGCGTCTGAGGGAGCGGCTAACGGAGGGAGCGGCGGTGGTTGATGGAAGGAGAGGACGCAACGAGAGAGGAGAGGACGAAGGTGAGAAGAGGACTGTTCTAGGGTTTTAAGAGGAATGGGAACGAAGGCTTCGAAATTTGCTGAGAAATGGCCTAGGGGCAAAACGGTATTAAAAAAAAATCATTTAAGTGGAAAACCGAGTTTTCCAATTTGCCTTGTCAACGACTGGAAAACTGGAGAACGGATTTTTTTCATTTTTCAAATTTGTTCATTGATTTTCCAAAAGAGAATTTTCGTTTTCAAACAGAAAACTAAAATTATGCCAAGGTTTTCTGAAAAATTCTCCAATTTTCTAAAAACGGGAGAATTTCCAGGTAAACACGGCATATGTTTCTCTCATGAGCTGCCTTCCTGTCTTTAATCCCCACGTCTCCTTCCCAGCTAAGTTAATAGAGGATGCAGCATACATCTTTTCCGCCGCCATTTGTGGAGAACCTAGCTTTCTTTGGATAATGTAGCTGTTGTTTTTGTTGCATGTTGCCATTACCATTAAACGGATGTATTGAGTTTGGTGTAAAGATATACCTAAGATTAACTATCATAGAGAAAAGATCCCTAGTTTTTGTCAAGATCTATACTCAAAGCACTCAAGAGTCTCACATGTCCACATTGTATGCTTATTTTGTAAATTTCACATGCGCAGCATATATGCTTATTTGCGATAATAATGTACAAAAATTGCAAATGTACAGAAATGTGAGCATAGATAACGCAGGATAGTTGTAGTGTGAGTTATGATTTCTGATTGTAATGTTTCAGGTGTTCAAAAATGCTGACTATCTGGAGGATGAGTCCGTCGTGTGGCATACAATGTCTTTTTTTCTTTTTTTTACTACCAGGAATAGCATGATCCCATATCAATAGAGGGATCGGAATGTAGTAAGCAGCTTGGAAGAGTTGGTTCTTCAAGGTATAATCTGATGTAGTAGTTGCGGGCCTTTTTTTTAGAGTAAATGAAGAAACAAATGCGAGTTCTAAGTCTACGGACATTTGTTCAGTGTTGCATTTATACCTCAATGTGGTAGTTAATAATTCCTTTAAACCCTTGCCCTAGCATTTAGTCTTTTGCTTCAGGGATGGGCAGGCAAAGACCAAAGAGTAGCTACCTGTATAGATATTTACTCAAATTGTCATATCCCATCATACCAAATTGGAGCAGCAAGTGGAGTGGTGAGCTAACACAAACTGGGAATTTAAAGATCCTTGAGTGGTTTGGAGTCTTTGGACTTGGGAGGACCTAAGTTTTGTGGCTGGGTCGGTGACACTGACTCATTTTTACCAAAATAAGTGAAAGTGATGCACACTACTGGCTCCTGCTTATGTCTTCTTTGCATCATACTCCCTTTGTCCTTTAATAACTGACGTTTTTTTACGTTTTTCTATTATTTTGAGTACTTGTCATTTTGTCTTTTCCGAAGCATATATTTTGTGCAAATGATAATTGTTTTTTTAAATCAACCCAATTTAATAATGGTGTGGTAATTTGAGTAGAAATTAGAGGTAAAAATAAAATAATGTGAAATAAAATAAGATCAAAGATCATTGTCTTACATTTTTTTACTATGCTAAAACGTCTGTTATTAAAGAACGAAGGGAGTAATATTGAAATGCCAAAAGAATCTGAATCACACAAGACTCCCCTCTCTCTCATCTGTCCATATCTCATCCATTCTGGCAACTATGGGATATTATTCATCCATCATGTCCCCACCCACTCCCCTATGCCTGCCTATTCCTAAGCCCCTTTTTCCCCCTCATTTATCTAACAATTGACGGTGTGTGTCAATTATTCCACCCTAAAGTTTCTACGCTAATCTTATTTATCGGCCCTTGTGGTTGAATAATGAAGGATTTGTGTATTTTTTTTAGTATTAGGAATTGAGAAAATTATATTAGAAGAGATACCTTTTTTAAAGTTTGATAATATTCAAACGAGGTTCCTAGAACGGAAAGAATGGAGTTGTTTGGAAGGATGGATAGTTTAGTAATTTGAGCAAAGAATGGCGAGAACATCGGCATATGTGGTGGTGGGTGTTGTCGTGTAAGTGTGTTTGCGCGCGAGAGAGAGAGAGAGAGAGAGAGGAGCACGTGCTGCTCTCCAGCTCAGTGGGTGACTGACTCTTCAATAGTACAAATGCAATACAACCCACTCGCTCGCACCTATGCAAATATACTTTTGTTCTTCCCTAAAGCAAATGTAAAAAATACATAGAAACATAATTCGGATTGTTTCATCCCAAATTACAATAACATTGCCCTGCAAAGCTCCGAAGTGGATCCTCACTTAGCATAAAAGATATCAAATGTTTGTTGCTGTAGACCTGTTGCAGGTTTTGAATTCAAATTGAGCTTCCAATTAGCCTTTCAGACCTCAAAATTAATTAGATTTCCTATTTACTTCAGGCTAAAAAAACAAAGCTTTTAAAGCTTTATTCAGTTTTCATGTAGGATCTTGTTTCTAAAGTTCGTACTAAATTAGCACTCAATTATAAAATAATATTCTTTTTAGAATTTCTCTAATCCGCTGTTTCTTAATTTTTCTAGTTAATTCAATTCACCAATAATGAATGAATGAATACAGAAGACTCCATTTGGGAGGGCGATTATTGAATGCAATCAAGACAAATCGCAACAAACAAATCATCTACTCCATTATTCAATGCAGTCTTGTACCTAGACGACATCGTATTACTATCCTCCCTCCATTCATTTAATTATCTGTCACCTTTTTATCACTTCCATACAAATACATTACTTATTTCGGTTTTATTCTTAGATTCTTTTCCCGATTTAGTTTTTTCAATCTCCAGTATTATTATTACAACTCCAACAACGAACAGTAGCTTCAAAAAATATTTCCTTTTTTTTTTCTCTTCGTCCTGGTCTCCAACAGGAGGAGGTAAGTGAAAAGAGAGAGAAACAAACATTACAAAAGCACTAAAAAGGAGATGACTTTCCATTTTACAAAAGTAAGAATTCGCAAGTTTGTTCCTTTGGATTCCATTCTTCACTTTGATCACTCACGCTTCTGCCATCCCCGCTCCTCTTAATCTGTGACTTCCCTCTTCAAATTCAAAGCCAAACCTCATTTGGGTCACTCTCTTTCTCTTGTTTTTATTTTTTTTTATTTTTTATTTTTATCATTTCTCTCTCTGCTGCGCATTGCTTATCATGCTGCTTCTCCTGGGTTTGTTGGGTTTGTTGTGGAGGGATTTGGGTGATTTAAAGGTGGGTTTTTTTGGCCTTTTATGGTAGAGATCTTATGTAACTGTTGGTGGGTGTTTGGTTTTGTCTGGTATCATTTTAGAGAATAGAAGTTCCTCTGGTTGTTCATTTCTGTGATTTCGAAGTAACATAAGAGATCTGTGACACTTTTTTTAATGGTGTAAATTTGATGAAAAAACCAGTCTTTGTGAGTGGAAGCTGAAAGTTCCTTTTATTTTTTTTGTGGGAGGGTTAACTTTTAGTTTTGTAACAGCTTGCTGAGGTGAATATCTATTTGTTTGTTTATATGTTTGTATTCTCGTGCGCGTTTTTTGTTTTGTATAGGAGTTCCTGTTGCTTTGTGGGGTTGGAAGATCTATTGTGATCACCAGCAATTTGCAAATTTACTGTGTTGAGTTTTGAGAGGGAGAGAAAACCTATCTGGCTAGTGTGGAGATCTGGGACTTGTTTAATCTCTTATGCCCCATGAGGACTTTCTTGCCTTCTGAGTCTTGTAAAGAATCACAGCTCAATTCTTTCAATCCACAGTCATGGCTTCAAGTTGAAAGAGGGAAGCTTTCAAAGCTTTCTTCTTCCTCTTCTCCTCCTTCATCTTCATCCATGTAAGTTTTTTCACTCTCTTATCTTATTGCTGCTATTCTAGTATTTATCTTTTGTCAAATGGGTTGAGACTTTTTCCCTGCTTCTTGCGGGTTAATTACTTGTAGAGAATCACTTATCAAGGTCCCTGAGCCGCCAGTTCTGCCATTCTTTAAACCTGCTGATTATGTGGAAGTTCTAGCACAGATTCATGAAGAGCTTGAGTCATGTTCTCCAGAACAGAAAGCAGGCCTGTATTTATTGCAATTTCAGGTCTTTAGAGGCCTTGGGGAAGTCAAACTGATGAGAAGAAGTCTCCGTTCTGCTTGGCTTAGAGCTTGCACTGTGCATGAGAAGGTAATTTTCGGGGCATGGTTGAGGTATGCGAGACAAGGAGAGGACCTCATTGAAGACTTGCTTGCTACTTGTGGTAAATGCGCACAAGAGTTTGGGCCAATAGATATTGCTTCCGAACTTCATATTGATGTAAGTTTGAGTTTACGTGAGACTTCATTGATGAATGGCAGCAATGTCTCAAGAAATGTTACTTTTAGAATTGGAGATGAAAAAATAGTTTGTGATAGGCAGAAAATTGCCAGTCTTTCTGCTCCTTTTCATGCCATGCTCAATGGATGCTTCTCAGAATCACTTAGTGATAACATAGATTTGTCTGAAAACAACATAACCCCTTTGGGATTTAGGGCAATAAGTGAGTTCAGCGGGTCTGGAAATCTGGATGAAGTCTGCCCAAATATGTTGCTGGAAATATTGGTTTTTGCGAATAAGTTTTGTTGTGAAAGGCTAAAAGATGCATGTGATAGGAAACTTGCTTCTTTGGTTTCTTCTAGAGAGGATGCTGTGGAACTCATGGAATATGCTCTTGAAGAGAACTCCCCTATCCTGGCGGGGTCATGTTTGCAAGTCTTTTTGCATGAGCTTCCTGAATGTTTGAATGACGACCGGGTGGTGGACATACTTAGCCATGTCAACAAGCAAGAGCGAATGATCATGGTTGGACCTGCCTCATTCTCATTATACTGTTTATTAAGTGAAGTGGCTATGAGCCTTGATCCTCAGTCTGATAAAACAGCTTGTCTCCTGCAACAATTGGTAGATTCAGCAGAAACTGACAGGCAGAAACTGTTGGCATTTCATCAATTGGGATGTGTAAAGCTATTGAGAAAAGAGTACGATGAAGCTAAACGCCTATTTGAGGAAGCTTCAAATGCAGGCCATATATATTCCGTGTCAGGTTTAGCTAGACTGGGTGGCATGAGGGGTTGCAAGTCTTGGGCTTATGAAAAACTCAGCGCTGTGATTTCCTCTGTTACTCCATTAGGATGGATGTACCAGGAAAGGTCATTATATTGTGAGGGTGATAAGAGATGGGGAGACCTTGAGAAAGCAACTGAGTTGGATCCAACTCTTACTTACCCCTACATGTATCGTGCTGCTTCATTGATGAGGAAGCAGAATGTTCAAGATGCACTTGCAGAAATAAATAGAATTCTTGGCTTTAAACTGGCATTGGAGTGCTTGGAGCTTCGCTTTTGTTTTTATCTAGCCCTTGAGGATTACCAAGCAGCCTTATGTGATGTTCAGGCAATTCTTACGCTCTCCCCAGATTATAGGATGTTTGATGGACGAGTAGTTGCTTCCCATCTCCGTACACTTGTGCGTGAGCATGTTGAGAATTGGACAACAGCAGATTGTTGGCTGCAATTGTATGATAGGTGGTCTTCGGTTGATGACATAGGATCCCTCTCTGTCATTTATCAGATGCTTGAATCTGATGCTGCAAAAGGTGTTCTATACTTCAGACAATCATTGCTTCTCCTTAGGTAAGTCCTGAAGCTGTAATCTTTCTACAGTGATTTCTGCATAATCTCTAGGATTTCATAGGCTTTGGGTTCATCAGCATGTTATCACACGTGTTCAATATCATTCATCCTGGCCTCCTGATCATAGGGCATAATACGACTAATCAACGAATTGCCCTCTTATACAACCCTTCAAATCTGTGGATTATTACCTGTTGAAGTGTTGGTGTTTTTCAGCTTCAATTGTCATACCTGTTTTCAGATCAACCACATGCTCAATTTTGTTTTTTCTGCTTTTCTTTGAAAGTAGTTCATAATTACCCTGTCCCAGTGATAGTAATTCGTGATTCACTATGTTTCTGCTTTGCTTAATGATTCTCTATTGAATTACACTTTTCAGAAGTTTATTATGTAACAAAGATCAGTAAAAAACGTGCTCCTGTACTTGATCAGGTTGAATTGTCCTGAGGCAGCCATGCGAAGTTTACAATTAGCGCGCCAGCATGCATCAACTGAGCATGAACGCTTAGTTTATGAAGGATGGATCTTGTATGATACGGGTCATTGTGATGAAGGGCTTCGCAAAGCTGAAGAGTCTATTGAGATCACAAGGTCCTTTGAGGCCTTCTTCCTTAAAGCCTATGCACTGGTTGACTCTAGCTTGGATCCATCTTGTTCTTCAATGGTTGTTTCACTGCTTGAAAATGCTCTGAAGTGCCCCTCGGATAGACTGCGGAAAGGCCAGGTAGGTCTTTTGTTTTACATTATACTAAATTGATCTTGAGAATCACTAGCATATGCCATCAAATGTGTGTTCCCTCCAAGAAGCTATTGGCTTATATATGATAAGGACTATACACTGGCTACCTTTACCTCTCATCCATTACCCAAGTCTGGTTTTTGTTGACGTTTCTTGTTTTTCCAACCTATGTTTGTATCAGAGGACGCTGCAGTAAATCATTGTTGGAATTTTCTGTGAGCAAAATTATGGTACACCAAAATTGGCAACTGGTGATGAGTGTAGAACCAAATGAATGCATGATTGTGGGGGTAGGAGCTGTTCATATTTTTACTCATTTGAATTTTGAGGATTCGAACTCCTAAAGTGTTCAGCACATAGGCAGAAAAGACTTTGCTGCCTTTTTTTTCTCGGTAATATTATTTTTGATATCATGCCCAATAAACTTTGCCTTAAGTACCTACCCAAAGAATTGCCAAAACCTGCCTTTATTTTTTTCGTCTTAAAAAGACGCCAAGAAATTGGTAAACTTCTTACTTCCCTCCTATGTAATAAGATCATTCATGTAACGCCTTTGTACTGAGTTTGGTAAATGTTTTAGAGAATTTGTTAATTCATTCAATAAATGGCTTTGAATTCGATAATACTTGAAGACCATAGCTCCCGATAAGGGTACTACTTTGGTGAAAACACTGCCCTAAAGTTGTTTCTGGAGTGATGGTTTAGGAATCAATCAACCCAGCTACTTTGGATGATATTTTTAAACAGGCATTGTGCTAACTGTCAAATTTTGTGTCAGGCCCTTAACAATCTTGGAAGTGTCTATGTTGATTGCGGTAAGTTAGACCAGGCAGCTGATTGCTACATCAATGCCCTTAAAATCAGGCATACAAGAGCCCACCAGGGCCTTGCTCGAGTCCATTATCTCAGAAATGACAAGACCGCTGCATACGAGGAAATGACCAAATTGATTGAGAAGGCCCGGAACAATGCCTCTGCGTATGAGAAAAGATCTGAGTACTGTGATCGTGAACTTACCAAAGCAGACCTGGAAATGGTAACAAAGTTAGATCCCCTACGAGTTTACCCTTACAGATACCGAGCTGCTGGTATGTTTTTCGTAAAACTTGCATTACAATTCTGCTTCTGGCATTCTTATTCATTTACAAATTACATCACCTTTTGGCCTATTTAACTGAAATGGAAGTTGTGGGATGTGTGATTTGTTGGGGCAGTATTAATGGACAGTCGCAAGGAGAAGGAAGCCATTACAGAACTTTCAAGGGCAATCGCATTCAAAGCAGACCTTCATCTGCTGCACTTGCGAGCGGCTTTCCACGAGCACACTGGTGAGGTCTCGAGTGCGTTACGGGACTGCCGCGCTGCTCTGTCTGTTGACCCTAACCATCGGGAAATGCTGGAACTTCACAACCGCGTAAACAGCCATGAGCCCTGAGCCTTAAACAGAGACCCAGATTATCAAATGGAAGAGTACACAGATACCTTATTTTTCCCGCCACCATGTATACTAGCAATCCGTGCATGAAACGCCCGTGCCATTTTCTTTAGAATCCCTAAATTTTTTGTAATTTCAATTTAATTAATGTGAAAATATCTTCTCTTTCTTTCACTTGTCAAAGTTATCATTGTCCACTTGAATGATGGTTTTCTTTTCAAGACCCTTAAAAATAAAAAAACTATTTAAAAAAATTAAAATTTTAAATATTGGAATAGAAAGGAAATTTAATCGAATATGTATCTAACTACATGATAACTAATTAAATATAAAAAAATTAAAGGAAATTTAATCGAATATGTATCTAACTACTCCCTCCGTCTTAATATATGCCAAAACACAAAAATTAAGAAAAGGAAATTTGGGCAGCAGGGCAGGTGGGGCAGCAAGTGAATAAAACAGAAAAAGGAAACTTGGGCAGCAGACAACTGCAATGGGCAGCTGCCTCTGTCAGTCCCACTTTGTCCCTATTTATCTCTACCGTTGATCTCTTTTACTTTGATTTTTCAAACTATCATCAAATGGCTCCCATCAGTAGACGTGCAGGGCGTCAATTATTTGGGAGTGTTGGTTTTAAGCCTAAGGGCGTCAAATAAAGAATGACGGAGGGAGTACATGATAACTAATTAAATATAAAAAAATAGACTAATTCTATATGTATTAATTGAAAGTAAATTAATCGAATCCCAATTCAGATATATTTTTCTCTCATTGTTCTAATTAATTAATTGTGCAATTTTTTTTCCATAAACCCTAAATCCTAATACTAACATAATTTTCCAAATTAAAGTAACAAAAAATTTCATTATATGTATATTATTATACTAAATTATAATTATGTAAAAAAAAATATTTCACTGAAATTATATATTTAAAAGAATTACTAAATTAACTAACCCATTCAATCCTAAAAATCTAATCTGACTTTAAAATTAAAATAATAATTAAAATAACAATTAATTGAAAAAAGCTAAAGAAAACCTATAATTGTCATGTAGTTAAATACACATTCGATTAACCATTCTATTCTAATTTTTTTTAATTTTTTTTTAAACGATGTCATTTTGGGAAGAAAAATATAACTAACGGTAATTTTTTAACGGTGTTAGCACAAAATTGGAGGTATGGAATCTAATTGACTAACGGTGGATAAATTGGGGGCTATTGTGAGTAATAGAGAAAAAAAAATTGGGGGCTAATTAGAAGGACTAAAATTAGGGTAAATTAGGGGTTGATTTAAGTTTTTGTGAGTGATTAAACATGGGATTGGTAACATGATAGTAAAACTCATGAAAGTTGACGCAAATCTTTTTTAGGATAAGATGACGGAGACCTGAAACCTAAACAATTTTAAAAGTTGAAGGTGACACGTGAGAAATAATAGATCCTGTTGCCATTGTTCTTATTTATTTTTGGGAAAATGCCAAAAACGGTACCTGTACCTTGGGTCTTCGACTAATTTGGCACCTGTACTTTTTTTTGGTTTTAAAAGGTACTCGTACGCAACTAGTTGATCACATTTGGTACCTGTGGCCGTTTCCGTCACCAATCTGCCGTTATCTTGTCTACGTGGCATGCCACGTCATCCACTTAGGCTGACATGACACGACACGCCCCGTAGACGGATCCGACCCGAATCGTTGGTGCGTGGGTCGGGTAGGATTCTACCAGCAGCAAACGACGTCGTTTGCATTTTCCAAATCTCTCACTCTCAACTCACACAAAATCCCTCCTCTGCCCAAATTAAATCCAAACACACCTTCAAAATTGAACCCAAGCATCCTCTACCAATTTAAATCGCCAATCGACGCCGGCAACGTCAACACCAAACCAGCCACCGGCCTCCACAATCATCTACCACGTCGAATCAGCCGCACCACTCAGTCGCTCCAGCCACACCCAGCGGCGCCACAGCTATAACCCGCCATCGCCACAGCCGTACCCAGCGGCGCCACAGCCACGCAGATTGCCGTCGACTCCCATCGCGCCACCCCTGCCAAAACCCCAATCACCAACCAGCCGACCAAATCGCCGCTACCATCAAACCCAATCGCTACAACCCCCAGAAATCAACCCATCTGATTGGTGTGGTGGTGGTTGTGATCCATGGAGTTATAAGGAAGACGGATGATCTGTTCTTGGATGAAGAATCTACTGGCTTGATAAGTAGCGCTCCACCTGGTGCTGCCGCATCTTCTTCTTCTGCTTCTTGATTGCTGTGAGCTGTTTCTTGTTCTTTTCTTGTATTTAATTTAATTTAATTTTCTGGTGGATGTGTTTTCTTTCTTAATTGAAGTTAATTATTTTGGTGTTAGTGAGAGATTAATCAGATCCTCTTTGTTGGGATTGAATTAATTGTTCTTCTGGGTTTTTGTTTTGGTGTTGTGTTGACTTTGTTTTGTTTTGGATATACAATTAATTGAATTAATTGTTCTTCTGGATTCTGATTCTTGGTGGTATTATTTTCAGTAGAGGAACCAATGTGATATATAATAGAACAAATTGCAAATAAATAAATACATACCTCGGCTTATGTTATTTGTACCCGATCGATTGGGAGGGATTACGTTTGATTTTAAAGGAAGGAAAGTGGCGATTTTGATGGGGGAATTTAGGGTTAGGTCTGGTTTGAGAGAAGGGAAAATCCTACCCGACCCACGCGCCAACGATTCGGGTCGGATCAGTCTACGGGGCGTGCCATGTCAGCCTAAGTGGATGACGTGGCATGCCACGTAGACAAGATAACGGCAGATTGGTGACGAAAACGGCCGCAGGTACCAAATGTGATCAATTAGTTGCGTATGAGTACCTTTTAAAACCAAAAAAAGGTACAGGTGTCAAATTAGTCGAAAACACAAGGTACAGGTACCGTTTTTGGCATTTTCCCTTTATTTTTCCCCACTTCTGTCATACTAAAGAAACTGTAGTAGATACTAGATAGAGTGCAGAACTAGACAGTAGACAGACTTGTTTTTTTTAATTCTCCTGAAAAAATAAATCAAATTTAAGTCGGTGGAGTGCCAATTAATCATTTAATTTATTAGTTATTTAGTTGGTAGTAAAAATATTAATAAAAACTCGAGGTTTAAATTTTATATGAATCTTAAAAAAAATGATTATATAGTATATACCAAAACCGGCACAGTGACCATGAAAATGGCTCCCTCTTTAGTGAGATTATATGAACAAATGCCTGAACCAAAATATGTTATTGCTATGGGAGCGTGTACAATTACAGGGGGAATGTTCAGTACTGATTCTTATAGTACTGTTCGGGGGGTCGATAAGCTAATTCCTGTAGATGTCTATTATAAGGGTGATGCTAGCAATTTCACACCTTTATTTCTTACGTAAGAGATTGCAGATTCAATTTGTGTGTATGGAGAAATTACATTCTGAAAATATTTTACCTCTTAGTAAACTAACTCAATACGAATAAAATTAGTTTCAATCCACTAGGATAGACAAACAAAATAAGAACAACTTTAAGAAGCTAACAGTACATCCTCTGGTATAAAACAGAATTTTAAGCTAAGCCCAACAGAACCGGCCTATATTTTATTTTTTCCTTCAGGAATTCAATTTGTAAATTGAATAATTACCCGTATGTGAAATCTTGAACCAATCAAAATGGAGGAGTAGGGCTATTCCAAATTCCTATTCTGAATCCGAAAATTTTACTTGGGATTTTGATTAAGGTGGAGGATATGGGAGGATGTCTAGTTTTAAGGTGTCATCGTTTTTAATTCCGCTTATTCTGCTGATTAGTGTCATCCCGTCCTTTGCTTCCAATTTCAATTCCGATGGGTTATCAGTGGCGTGCATGATGGAGTACGACCACGGCGGTGCTCCTGCCGTTTTTGGGTCTCCGGAGTGTCCCCAGTGGATCCTATCCGCCAATCGCGCCTCTCAATCTATTGTAAACCAACCTCTAAATTGCCAGTTCGCCACCCTTCAAGGCCGCCGGAAATACCAGGAGGATCGCGTGGCTTGTTGTCTTGATATGAACTTATCCTTACTTGGTAGCACTTCAGAACATAGCTGCTTGAGATTATAATCATCATATAGCTGCTTGTGTATTGATGGTTATACTTTTTGTAGGACTTCTTAGTTTTGATTATGATATTTCTCCTCTTAGTTTTGTCAATTTGTTATGCAGGCGAAAATGGGCTTGAGGAGGGTAAGATTGGTGTTGTAGCTGTTTTTGATGGTCATGGTGGTAAGGAAGCTAGTGAGATGGCTTCAAAACTACTGTTTGATTACTTTAGTTTGCATGTTGTGGTCCAGTCATATAAGCAAATGGGAGAACACAGGGAAGTCGTATCCTTTAACGCGGTGCAGTTGCGAATCCTAAAAGAAGCAATACTGAAGACGATTCGTGACATTAATCTTAAGTTTTCAGAGGCAAGTAGCAACTTTGTTCTGCCGATCTGGAGTTTTCCGAGGCAAACTCATTTAAAACTTCGTTTCATTGTTTTCCACTCTATTGATTCAGGAGGCTGTTAGAAACAACTTCTTCTCAGGCTCCACTGCTACTGTCGTGCTTCTGTACAATGGACGAATTTTAGTTGCAAATGTTGGCGATTCAAGAGCCGTTCTCGTGTCAGAGATTCTTGACACTGGTATGGCGAGACATGGTTAGGATCTTTCCTTCCTTAGTGTTCGTATGAATCTTCAATGTCATTAATTGTAGAATGCTTTGTGCAGCAAACACTGCATAAACGACCAATGCATGTACATTGCGATGTTAGCAGTTGATTTTTTGTTTAATCTGCATGCGCCTGATTGTTTAAAGTCAGTATATCAATTCGAATAACAGGTGATTCAGCAGAAAATCTCATAGCTACGCAGTTGACAGACGACCATCATCCAGATAGACAAGATGAAAGAGCTCGAATTGAAGCAGCTGGAGGCTCTGTTGTTATATCCCGTGTGCCTCGAGTCGATGGGGTGCTTGCACTGTCACGATCCATTGGTGATGTATACTTGAAAAGGTGAGCGGACTTTCTTTCTCCCCGTGGATGCCTTTCAGATTAGTTCATTTGAAACAAGAAGTCCACTTATTTTCCCCTCCTTAGGCATGGCGTAATCGCAGAGCCCGAGTTCACAGGTTGGCTGCTTCTAACTGCTGATGATGAGTACTTAGTGGTTGCATCTGATGGCATATTTGAGAGTTTGACGATGATAGATGTCAGTAGCCTGGTATCGGGATGGCATTTTGGTTTTCAAGGAAGCGAAACATCAGAGTTCTCGTCTTCATGTCTGTCTACTTCCTCCTTGGCGGAATGCATAGTGGATACTGCATTTAGAAGAGGTAGCTACGACAACTTGTCTGCTGTTGTAGTTCCCTTACGAAAGAGGCATTTATGATGAGTTGTAAGCTTATATTTTGCGGGTCAAAATGTTCCGTTCCTCATTGTTTGTACAGAGAACAATAAAATTTTGTTACACATCGTCATGAATTAAAATTTAAAAAAGAACAAAGGCAACAATGATACACGTTTAATGGAAGTTAGTTCCAGAAAAGCCAAGATGCCAAACGTGGAGGTCTGAGAAAAGGTTTATTCGTAATTTCACAAGACGAACCAATATGACAATGTACAAGTTCTGGTGCAGGAAAACCATCGTACTCTTTTACACAATGTTCGCGCCGTCGGTAAAAATTGTGAATGCTATGTTTCGGTATCTTGAGTCTTTGGGAGGAAAACACCATGGATTTTGCTCGAGTGAGTAGTTGTTGAAAACTTGTTAGTTGAAGGGAGAAGCTACAACCTGTACCTGAACAAGAAGAACTCAGTTATAGAAGATTCATCGTCCCTTGCATTCCTGCTCATTGCAAGCGAAATTGTGGTAGATTTACCTTTGTACAACAAAAACGCCATGCGAGTAAAGCGAGGCACTTCTATACTTCTCAACTATATCCTTTATCCTTTAGGACGAGGTTCTCAACTATACCCTTTAGGACGAGGTTGGAAATATGGATGCCGCAGTGCATCATCAACACTCAATCGATCATCCTGCAATCTCACAAGTACTCTTTAGGATCCAAAGTGTCATTCCTATAAAAATATTGGCATATATGATGAATTCAATGATTTGCTGTGATTTTGGAGCAAACATCAACACAATAATATAGTAGACATCAGGAATAGTCAAGGGGAAAGCATGAGTTTTCTACAATGTTATGTTGACTCCACTGACACTGTTTTATGCTAAACCATGAACCTACATGTGCATTCTAGTTTTTCGTGAATTACTTCCCTCAGAAACTTAAAAGACCTCGGGTTATAAACCAGGATCTCTTTTATAAGAAAAGTTTGCCTCGCAGGCAGCTTACGATAAATGTAAATTTGCACTTACTGGATCCCACATCAACAGTTGGCGCACCAACCGCAAAGCCCAAATATTAGGAAACCTGAATAAAACAACTAGATAAGTAAAGTTCCAGCTCTAAGAACAAAGGATAGTGGTAAGAGTCCAGAATATATAGACTGACCCCAGTTTCAGGGGATCTCTACTCTTTATCTGATGGGAAAAGAATTCTTCCGAGCATTTCCAGGAAGCTGGTGAAAATTCACCCTGGATCCACAAAGTTTTTAGTATGCATTATTTGCAATCATTAGCAGAAAAATGATCTGAAACTTTTACAACCCAGCAATATGTCAAGCAGAAACCAAAGTGTAGGAGGTAGTAAACTCACTTTACCGACCGACCTATGCCGCAATGAGGACGTCCCTGGGACTAAAATGCATAATTCCATGAATGACCTAAGTCTGGCACAATAAATATTGCAACAGCCATCAATATCAAAGCTGTAAATGTTCAGTTGCTGAACGTATCTGACTTGAAAGTTGAAACACAATAATAAATTTGAAGGAACATCTCACTTTTGAATATTTGATAAATGACAGTCCACAAAATTAACAGTTAATCATATGACAGAAAGAGACGGTATCATACACTGCTTTTTTTTTCATTTATATGGATATGACCTATGCTAGAATGAGGAGAAAAGCTAGTGACATCGTTTAACAAGTAACTATCAAGAACTTCCTGGTTCCATTTACAATGAAGATACTCGAAGCTACTAGCAGTACTACTTTTTTCACAAGTCATTGGTAGGTTAAGTACCACCCCCACACATAATTTCAGTCTGGTAAAATCCATGCATGTGAAAGGACCTCTACAATTGCAGGTATTACCAAAGAGAATCATCACTAACAAATAGCCTTCTAAACAAGGAGAATTGAAGAATTTAGTAATAGTGATAACATACAAGGATAAACTCACTTGTATGCAAGCTCCTTTAGATCTTCATTCCAACCCTCAACATGCGGGTCCAAAAGAGCTTGTGTTAGAGCACTTATCTGAAAAACATTTGGGGATCCTAAAATCAACTCTAACATCACCACACCAACACCCCACATATCATACCTGTCAAATGAAAAAAATATTGACAAGGAATTGATCCAATGGACAAATTGTAACATTATGTTCTACCATGAAGGTAGGCATCTAGAAAAAGGAAATAAAGCACCATGCAAAATAAAGCAAAAATCCAACATAATTAAGTATAAAGTCAACACACTTTAAGGTTGTGCTTGTTGTCCCCTGATACCAACTACCATTTAGAGAAGCTTCTGGAGGAGTATACTCCCAAGTTTGTTCAGCCCTGATGAACAGAAAATAGGTATACATCATGAACACTTTAATCAGACACTCAAGCATATAGACCTGGTGAAAACAAAAGGCTTCGGAAGAGAGATGAGATACCTAGAAGGTCCAGTCCCATATAAATGCTTGACAGTGAACTCATCTATTGCACTACCAAAGTCAATAATTCGCCTAAAAGGCAAAAAAAAGGGAACAATGATGAGTACGCGAGTCAACATGAAAGTAACTGCTCCTGACACAGTTATGTACTCATTAGGGATATTCTGATTACTATTGTACATTTTAGTGGTATATTTCTGTTCTTCTGTTGGACTTCCTTTCAAGCATCTTCCAGTGTTTGGATCTTCAAAGCATATCACCATGTTCTCTTCCAAGAAAAAAGTATTGAAATATCATGAATAATCATAATAATCCTCAGCAAACAATACTTAAAATGGGGTAGCATCAGCCAAATTAAAACAATAGACAAGCAGAGTGTCAAAACGGGTGGTGTCATCCCCAAGATGAGAAGCAGCTACATGAATCTGACAGAAATTTTGCCAACTGCTCAAAGAATTTGAGCTTTCCAAATTTAGGCAATGATACCACAGTAGTCGCTTGTAAGTGATCTGTGATCCGACGGCTAGCCAATAGGATGACAAAACATGAAGTTTGAACTGATAAAAGCTGGCCATCGTTATACACAGATAGTAGATCATTTCTCATGCGATTTGCAATTTTGTTTTTACTATGGGTGTATAGGGCATTATCTATGAATTTACAATTGGATAAAGAGATTAATTTTTAAAAATAATTCTACATGATAATGAGATATAACAAAGCAAAAGTTTGATGCTCTCACCAGGTTTAATGTCCCTATGGGTGATGTTGCGATCATGGCAGGACTTTAACGCCATTAACTGATTAAATAAATAAGAAAACAAGTATTCCAAGCATTACTACAAGTCAGTAATCAGTAAAGAGTAGACAAAATATCAACAACTGCAAAAAACATACTTTTTTTAGCTTCTAGGCTAATTCTGGTAGATACTTAGAACATATTAATCTGAACTCAAATAATCGTTAACCAGTTCACAACAAGACTGGCTGCTGATCAAAGTTGGCAAAAAAATAAAATTTATTTTATAAAAAATAAAAATAAAAATATTTTTTCCTTTAAAAAGAGAAAAACGAAGAGCCAAAAATATTTTTAAGAAAAAACAAGAAATAGCCTCATTAAAGCTTCTTCAAGAACAACAGACGTTCGCAAAATTCACCACTAAAAGGTGTATTCCATTTTTTTATGATTTAAACCCCATTGAAAGCAATGTTAGCCAATTCATACTAAGCCCTCGTCACCATGTACTCTTAGCTGTGATCACAGTCCCAAGATACATATTTTTGGAAATCAGTGTGTGGTAAAAACTTTATGTGCTTTTAGCAGAGACTATTGTCTAACAGAAAGCAATAGTGACCAACTTTTTGCTCCACAAAAAAAGAATCAAGGAGCTTCAAAGTTTTTTAAACCAATAAATTTGTTAAGGTAGAATGAACATACAGGAAGGTACACCCAAGAGACCAAATAATATAGAACAAAGCATATGATTTTTCTTCTAGAATGAAACAAAAAAAAAGTTCTTGAGTAACCAGAAGTATCATTTTGTAAGAGTCAATCTAGCATGTAAAGAGAACATACCAATTGCCATATCAGATTCCGCATTTCCTCGTTCCCTGCATCTGTTGTCTTCAACCAGTGCCACCACTTTGATGGGTGCAAGACCTGAACATGTTTTACTTCTTCAAACTTTTCTCCATTGGCAACATGTTCTACCTCTTCTACAGTATAAATAAGTTTCGACAAGGAAACGCCTTCATGATGGAATACGAGCCAGATTTCATTAGATTGAGATTCAAAAGACTCCACGTATCGAGCTATGTGGTTCAAACCTTCTTCAAAAGCACCTCTTTGTAGTCTGAATTTGTTCAAAAGTAGATGTTCCAAGCTCCAACTGTTTGCTAATTCAGAAAACGTTTCATTTGCTTCAAAAAGGTTTGAATCTTCAAAAGGAGAGGATGTGAATCCATCTGATTGTAAACCTCCAAGACACCGGGAGGCATTTAAGAAAACTTCACCAAAATATTTCTCCCTTAGACCACTTAGGTAAACAGCAGCCCCTCTCTCCACCTGTATATGGTAATAAACTTTTTTTAAAGAATTCCAATCTTAAAAACATAACTCAAGCATAGGATATTTTGAAATGAAAACACAAACTACCGACTCAAAAAGTGATAAAGGCAAACAGTCACCGCAAAGTGAAAGACCTCTCAGAATACTCAACGCTTGCTGGGTTAAAATAAGAGAACAAAATAGTACAAAAGCAGGGCAATTTGGTAGAGCTGCAAAATGCATCAACTACAAGCACATTATCATGATTTTGCAGCGGTGTAAACTGAAGCATAGCAATGAAAAGGGGCTATTGGGTGCAGAGTGCATGCCGCATCAAAAAAGCAAAGTAACCTGGACCTGGGTCATGAATCTCAGTAGCTTAGCCAAGAAGGCTCAGCATGAGACTATCAGCTCTGACATGTTCTTTATTCTTGTTTACTAGCGTATTTTATTTAATTCAGGATCTTCTATCCTCATAGCGGAATATGAATCCACAGCAAAGATGCCAGAGTAGAAATAAAGGGAATGAACAAGGAAATCTTTCCAGATAACAGTAATATGCTAGGCAGGCCCAACAAAACACACACGTTATTGATCCAAGGGAGATGCCACTGCAATGAAATCCATAATCCACAATTCTCACTGATACGAGGGAAGTACTAGAAGAGGCAGTTATACATTTCCCCAATTGCCTATAAGCCTTTTTATGGAATTCCGCTTACGCCAAAATGAAATAGGAAAACTTTCCAAACAGAGTGCACAGATAAAATCCTACCTCAGTTCCAAACCAAGGAAAGATAAAAGAGCAACATCCAAACTTCTAGAGCAAGAACAGTAAGTAAATACCAAATGAGCTAGGAAACTGCTCTAGTTCAATTTATTAAATGAATGTCATCAAGAAACTAGACATTAAGAAATTATAGGTTCTATAATTGAACAGTTCTTCATAGGTAGCACATTTAGGCAAATATAAGAGTATGATCATTTCAAATGAATTCACCATACACAGAAGAATTTAGACATCAAAGGGGAAGCAGAACATATACAACATCAAGATCAAAGACCTGGCAAAGTGAAAGTGCATAAAAAGAGATCTACCAGAACCTAAAAACTTACCATGATCCGTTTCAAAATGAACAAGTCATCATCACGTGAACCAGCATTACAACCATGAGCGGAGCTATTGCTTGAATTCTTTATATTTGAATTAAAACAACCAGCATCAAATGATAAATTTTCATCTTCTCCACTCCAACTTGAAGTTTTGTTTTCTTGATGACAATTCCAATAAATGGCCAGCCACACTTCGCCATACGATCCACGACCAAATCTTCTCTTTAGTACATACCTAATAGAATCGTTTGATTACAATATTGAACAGTGACACAAAAAAATGCTAGGTGAAAAATGAACAGAACAAGAGAAATGAACCTTAAGTCGGGATTTGCATACTCAGCTGATCCATAACTCGAACCAGCATCATGAAAAGGAATAGACTCAAGCAAACCAAGGAAACTAGCAAAAACTTCAGGATTAATGCACTGATCCTTAATCCCATCAGCAGTCATCCCAGAGTAGAAGCACAAGTTCTTGTCATTATATAAGTTTAAAGATCCACCTATAATAAAGTTTAAAACAATAAAAAAATGGCTAAGTTAACAGACAAGCAAAACTATGTCCATCTACACCCACAATCAAAATGCACTCTCACAGTAATAACACATTGCATTAGAAGGATGGAGCAGGACAAATGAGAGCACCAGTAGATCTCCCATCCCTCCAGCAAAACAAATAGATTTCGCAACTTTACTTACCATAGCCACAATTAAAGGCATCAGGCAGAGCATGTGGTAGGTCAAATGTATCATCTTCCTGGCGATTCTTTTGAGCTCGCAGTACATCCACATTACTGTTAAGGTTCTCGTACAAATAATAACAGCCAAATTTTCCACGTTTTCCTTCAACCTGGAGAAAGAGAAGAGAAGTATATAAGATCCTTTCACTGCCGGAAGAATCAATTCCCATACAAGGAAATAAATAAGAAACCAGCATCTAAGATAACGAGTAATTAAGATCAGAAACAAGCAAAGACTCCTGTGTAGGCCTTTGACTCTTACCAATAACCGGTTAAACTTTGCAATAAGTGGATGCCCAAACATTACAAGATCAGATGCGACATCTGTCAGAGATGATAAACGGAAAATACAAAATTGTCAGCTAAAAAATAATGGTCTTCAGTGTGCACAAAAGACTTGCACAAGACAGCAGCACCCATCTCAACAAATGAATTTAAATATATATATATATATATACTGTGCACTAGTCATTTAATGAAAATTTATCATTTCAAGTTACTAGCAGGAAATGCCAAGTTCAATGGTGCCATCATTAACTGGTTACATATCAAAGTCAAAACCGTCAGAGACATTATGGAATGCTGATATAAGAAATTAAGCAACACATTTCATATATAAAGGCATGAGTATCAATGAAGAGCAATTGCCAAAGTGGTTCTAGGAGTGACCCCAGCTTAATTTGCAGAAAATACCTGGAACTAGCAACATCTTTATGTAAAACCGAGTAGTATAGAACACATGAGTAATTAAGTCTAGCATCCAAGATGCTACAATGGTACCTCAGAAAACAATGATCCCAATTGTCCATACCAGGCCCAACATACAATCTCAGGAAGCCCCGAATCAGAGAGAATTACCTGATTGCGCATTCATCATATTTGTTTTTCCTACAGTTAGGCAGTATATGTCTGTCTGCCCAACACACCTATCCATTGGCAGATTTTGAGAAACTCCACTAGACCCTAATGGAACCACAACAGCTGCCACATTATCCATGCTACCCTTTTTAGCAGCGGTGTTTACTAAGCATTCAGCTAAGGAGTATGAAGAGGAGAGTCCAGATATATCTGCTTCACGTCTATGGAAATCCCAGAGAATATCACACACATCCTGCAAGCTCAATTTTTCAAACATACCATCAGAAGCAATCACCAGATAGCTATCATTTGACGTGAGAGGTTGCCAGTCTGTCACTTCAGGTACAGATATAACTCCATAACTGCCATTTTAGAGGAACATCAGAAGCAGGAAATTCATATTAAAGACCTTCGTATGGAACTAGCGGTTGGACAAATTGAGAAATAAAGTATACCAAATAAGAGATTTATAAAGGTCATGAAATTCACCTTTTATAATGCAAATCACCAATAGCTCGGGAAACAGCCAGCTGACCATTTACCCGAAACACACCACCCATGTCAAGTACATATCCACCAGCAGTTTCCACACGAAATCGTTCATCATCCCTACCAGGATGATGATCACGGGTTAATTCCTCAGCTATAAAATGTGTCAATCCATTGGATGTTGCTGCTTTGATGTTTGCATAACAACTAGCAGGTGAAACAGTGCCACTACGTCTCCGTTCCCTGTATAACCTTAATAAGCTGGCTGCAAATTTAAATATTGTTCTTTGTAATTTTTTCCATATTTTTCAAAAATGATAGCAATGGTTTTCACACTCCCTTCTCAGGCATGTAAGTAACATGGCAAAAAATCAGAAGAGCATGAAATCGTAAACAGCACATTGTATTATTTGCCCACCAGTCTAGCCATGCAATGGCAAGGAATGCAGAAAACTGAGAATTTCTTCAGGCAAAGAAGTTTTCTAACCTTTAGCCTCTGCGGGGGACTCGAACTTTTCAGAGCACAAGAGAGCCTTTGAATCTCCAATGTTAGCAACTAAAATTTGGCCATCTGCTATTAGTACAACTGTTGCTGTAGAACCCGAATCAAGATTTCTTCTGGATGCTTCCTTAATGACGATGGAAAGAATGTCAGGGTGCTTGAAAACTAAGAGAGGAAGCAAGTGTACAACAACAAAAGGACTAAAGGATACTGGCAATTACAGGCACACCAATTTGCACTTGCCTTAGAAAATGTTGCGTCAATATCATGAATTGCCCTCAATAATGCTTGCTTCAAAATTTCCAAGTGGAAAGAATCATCAAAATTTTCAGGCAAGGAAAACCTAAACCTGGAAAAGAACTATTAATTGAGAAAAAAGTATCAAAAACTATGAAAAAATGTATAAAATAAGCATGCAACATAAGATCTCATATTTCGGAAAAGCCCTATAAAACATGGAACTGAGAATACCAGCCATTCAAAGTTCAGGCCCAACTATTGTATTTCAGCGCATTTATTTCTGCAACATGTATATCAAACTATATTACTTATTTTTGTTCATTTTTTCTTAAGTGTCTGTGAAAGACCACATAAGCTCCTAAACAGCCTAACAATTACCATCCACAACAAAAATTGCAAGGTCACACCAGTAACTCAAGCAATCAAACTTACAAAAACAACTTAAAAACCCACCTCTCAAAGTTCAGATCACGTCTGCCTAATTCATCATCCCAGTTCAGCACCTGAAAGACAAAATCATTTTCTCCCTTATTCGGCAACCTCCCCATGAATTTCCTGAATACTGCATCCAAAAGAAAATACGTGTGCAGAGAAAAATACTCCAGTAAAAGCCTTGAAGCCATTTCACTGGCCTCCGCACCATTATGCCCATCAAACACCGCCGCAATTCCAACCACAACCTCCTTAATCCCTATTTTACCTGCAGCCAAAAATACAACCAGAACTCACACACTCAACGCGATAATACTTCCAACCCAAAACCCTAACCCTAGATACTTAACGGGTAGAGGGAGAGACCTGGGAAGGGGATGCGGAAGTCGAGGGCGCAGAGCGTGCGGTCTTCTTGAGACTTCCTGCGGCCTTGTAGCATGGCGGACTGGCAAGCGGTAGTGCGAGGTGGAGATTGGTAATTGGGGAGCGTCCATCGGGGGCATTTTGGGGATTGGAACACGGCGGGAGCGCCACCTTCTTTGTACACCGTCAGACACGTGGAAGATTCTCCAACACAACGTCTCGTCGCGTATATGGTGAGAAGAAATACTAGGAGTAAGGATTTCCATTCGAGCGGCGTCATTTTAGCATTCTTGATTTTCCATTGGAAAGAGGGAGCAAGAAAAAAGAGGGAGAGGGGAGTGGGAACGAAGATGATGAAAGATCTAATTCGAGCGCTTTGTTTCAGCTGTCTTTTAGACTCATGAGTCAAGAGTCAGACTAGACTGATCGTTTGCTTGCGTTAGTATTAGTACTTCATTTATTTATAACTCGCTGTTTATACTTGATACAAGTCGGCGCTTTCTTAGAGGCGAAACGCCATCGTATAAGGATAACGGGCCAAAAGTATTTGGGCTTTGTGGGGTAGGGTATGTAGTTCGGTGGGCTTGATGGGTGAGCCCAACAGAACACGCACAACTTTTAGAAAAGAAACAAAAATATTTTTACAATTAGTCCTTAATTACTTACTACCAGCATTTAAACATAACTAGCACATCAAGACCAAAACAAACAAGACATTGATAGCTCACTGAAAGTGCAGTGGCATGATTCAAATCCTCAAGAATTCTCCCTAATTTCTTGAAAGCATTCAGTCATCTCTCTCAACCGTACCATAGTGATTCACCATATCAAATCCAAGTTCTACAGGCACCACCCTAGACTTATCTTCAATCACATAATCTTCAGAAAATAAAGCCCCACAAAGAGACAAATGGTGGACTTCTGGAATGGAAACAATCACATTTTGCTCATCCCACTTGGAATATTTCAAATAACCAAACCCCAACTTCCTCATTTTACTGACAAATAACATCCTTAACAAGTAACATTACTCAGAAATCTCAACACTACATTTATTTTTTATAGAAATTGCCAATGCATTAATGAAAATTCAAATGAAAACATTGCTGAAGTCTGAATACAATTTTTTTATCACATCCTGTCCATCAACCACCAAAAGTTAAAATACTGTGATGATTTAATTTTCTGCAATATCCTTTACGATGTTGATAATTAAACACAAAAGTCAAATATTCATTCACTTGCATTTAAGTGTTAAAAGTTGATAAATTTAGAAAAATAGATTTATGTTGATGAGAGTCATCAACAAAAATATGCATTAAAAAAAAAGCAAGCCAAAGCCAGTCCAGAAATGAGATGCATGCCAAACTTAATTACACATTAATGCCAAAAGAATCAAACTCTGGGAACTTTGTACTTGTAAAAACAAGAAAGAAAGAAGATAGAGGGAAGCTGCAAATTTAAACTTGTAAAAACCATCGTTTCCATTATAATTTCCTGATAACAAACATGAGAATATTATATGCTATAAATATACTAGAAGAAGAGCAAATTCTGTCTACTATCTACCCAAAATATCAGACAGAGTTTGATCAACGCATCCAAAATTATAAGGAAACTATACTTCCACAAAATCAGACTAATCTATTTCTACCAATCCACATTAGATCATATCATCATATAACCCATAACTTGTAGCAGATTTACCACTTCTAAACAAAAATGGCATAAAATGATTGGCAATGGCTCTGGCGCAAAATAACCTTCATTCACAACTTTAAGCATTAATAATCTCCTTTATGACAACCTGAGAAACATTAACAATCAAGTAATCAATAACATGAAACAATATAAAACATAACAGTATAGAATACTAATGCAATAACTAAAACTTACAATGAATCTTGAGGAAGATGAGCAATTGCAGCATCAATGACAACTGAATCGCATTGAAGTCTTGATGGTAGAATGCCTAGCCTTTCCAACTGATCTTTTTTCATGTGAGGGATTTTGTATGTATTGGAACCTAGGCTGCTAAGTACTTCAATCATGCAAGACTGAAGAGTGATGAAAATGTTGTTTGATTTCTTATCTGAAAACTCATAAAATGACTTCTCAACAGCTGCAATCAATTGCACAACTGAGTTTGCACACTCTTTCTCTTGCAAAGATTGAATTGCTCTAAAAAAACCCAAATCTAACACGTTTAGATCAGGGGAATTAGGTGGTTGACACAATATACTGACATTCAATCCAGAATTTTGTACTGCTAGTAAGAAATCAACATCATTCCCATATATATGGGTCTTAGCATTATCCTGCTGAATTAGAATTGGCGTTGTTATGCTATCCCTAGGCCATTTATCTTTAATTGCAGGCAGAATTTTAGAAATCATGATAGCTCTAATCACATCTCTACTAATCCTTCCTACTGGTTTCACTTCTAAGGTGCCAGCAACTCTATTCACACTAGACCTAAGTGCAGCAACCTCCTCAACTATTGGAAACACACCTATTTTACCATCAAATGTGCAATTTCCTTGAGAGTCATACCTGGGTCTAGCAACAGCTGTCATGAACATGATTTTTGGAATGAAGTTGGCGCTTCTGCATGTTCGCACTGGTTCTTCTTCATCTGCCAAGAGGTAGTATGTCTGAATCTTCTTCGACATGCTGAACCATTTCTCATCTATATGAACTACATTCTCCATTTCAAGGAAGGTGGGATTCGTTGGAACAGTCGCTGAGTCTATCATGGATAGACAATGTTCTATCCTTCCAAATCGATTACCCTCGGTCAGAGATGGATGAATGTAATTAGTGTGCCGTTTCAGTTCACCAGACTTCAGTTTCCTTTGCAAACATGTCTTCGCCACACCCAAAGCTTGAGCTAAACACCTCAATGTTTTCCTCTTCTTTAAAGGAATGTCTCTCACCTTCTCTAAATCATATAGAATCCTCTTTCTCCCACAATTTCTCACTCTCCCTTTTAAAATATTGTGGCTACCAGAATCCTTTCCTCGTTTCCACAAACGCTGAATTGATCGGATGGAGACATTAAAGAGTAGAGCTACCTCTGTTGTCAGAAACCTGTTAAGCTTGCCATGGTTGCTTTGTTGAAGGAGAATGGAATAAGCAAGAAGGCGTTCGTCATTGCTCAGCTCCTTCCGGTTAACGGTGACTAGTGGTTGAATTTCATCTTGCATATAAAGAGTGAAAGACGATTAGAACAGAGTTTAGAAATTTGTGGGAACTGTTGTTATTCCTCACATGAAAATAGACTGACCTTCATAGTTTCCTTCCTCCTCATCATCATGTAAGTCTAGAAACTCGGTGAGGACTTCTTCATCTTCATTAGTGAAGTTAGGAATTGGAGGTGATGGAGTATTGAGTGAATTTTGAGGGAAGAAATGATCACTCTCAGAACCGTCCATTCTTTCTGTGAGAAAAGAAAGAAAGAAGAAGGGAAATTGTTTTTGTGAAATGAAGGGGAATGATTTCACCAAATTAGGGCACCGGATTTGGGAACCTTGCGGGAAAATGAAAATTTCTATTTGAATTTCAAATAATGGAACTTGAAATTTGGGCGAAAATTGGGTTGGCTTGTGAAAACCCATTTGGGATTCCCGCTCAGTTTTTTCACTGGAAAGCATTGCCGCCGCGGAGTTTTCACTGGAAAGCATTGCTTTCAATGATGAAGGAGAGAATGGGTTGGCTTGTGAAAACAACAAAAACTAAGGGTAGTTTCGAAACATGAAACAATAAAATAACAAAAAAAATGCAACCCTTCCCATTGTGCACTATTCCAGAACGTCAGATATAATGGTCCAGAGGGAGTACTATTTTATTTTGTTAAACGCAAGCTAATTTTTTTTTTTTTGGCGTTTAACCGTAACATATCATTGCTAAAAAAAAACTTAAAAAGAGAATTACCGCTTGCAAACAACTCCACGACCACCCAAGCCGCTGGCGCAATTCAAGTGTGCAAACTCCACGGAATTCTCATTCTTACCAGGCTCACCAATAAATTTCACGACGGCACAGTCTGTCGAGAAAATGCTTGGAGATGCAAATTCTTTATCCCCACCCAAAACTGGCATCGACACTCCCATCTTCACCCTACTCACGTAGTTACTCGCATAAGTCTGCCCCAAAACACCGTTTACTTCACCGGTCAATGTGTAAAATTTAAAGCTCAAATTAAGATGAGCGGAGCAATCCTATTGGGTGTGGATCATTGAATCTCTCTCGCTAATGGGTACCACAGTTGCCTTGATCCTGAAATTCCCTTCCACATCAACAACCACAGAATTAGCGTCGAGAGACCTTGTGATTGTCACGCGTGGCGATGAGCTGGTGGTTTGTTGCTGCCATGTGGCACCTTCGCCTTCGGGGAGGTAGATGGGTTCGTCGTTAAAGCCTAGGGAGATGCAGTCGATGGTATCGTCCCAAGTGGATGTCTTGTTGGCGCCAATGAAGAGCTTGTGAGAATCGAAGAGGATTCCTAGAGATTGGACCCAAGTGAAATCCCTCCTCGTGTTGTGGTTGCGACGACCGATGACATGGGCGTTGATGTGTAAGTTGGAATCAGAGACTATGCAGAAGTCTTGGTCCTTTTTGCCGTGGAAGTAGAAAGTGATCCCATCTCCTCCGATAAATCTTGGGTCTTGACTCTTGACTCTTGTCAAACCGCACTGCGGGACGATTGCAATCTGCTCACATCAATCAAATTAATTAATTTTATATCATAAACAAACAAATTTTATATCATTTTAAGTCACTGAAATCCAAATTCTATCATTTTCGTGATAAAATACTGATAAAGAAGTATTCCTATTGGCGCATTAGCTGGTCCATGTCTTTCTTGAGTTCCTCATTTGCTTCCCTTTTAGCCGTAAGTAGAGCATTAGCCGAATCTAAGGTGGAAGACTTATCCGAATCCACAACCACACCCTTTTCACTTACTAGCTTAACTCGGTCATAAGGGCACTCTTGTGTGTAGGAAGGCTCTCGAGCATAGGACGACTCTCTTACATAGGAAGGCATACGGTCATAGTAGCGTTGAGGTGGCCGACGGACATAGCTTGTAGGCTGCTTACCGTAATAAGAAGAAGCGTGGTGAGAAGGCTCAATCCTATAGGCAGGCGAAACATAAGGATCATGTGAATTCGGCCCCCGCTCATGATGATCATGCCAACTAAACCCTTCGGTGTAGCTCTCTCTCCCATAATAACGATGCACACTAGCCACACAAAAGTCATACTCTCATAACTAGATACACATTGATCATCCAACCTACAATCCACATTGATCATCCAACCTATAATCCACATTTGTATCATACCTATAAGAATGATGATCATAGGATGGAGAGGGTGTACCGTAGGAACGAGAATTGTGCCGAAATGGTGCATGATGATCAAATGTCGGCTGATTGGGTGCCAAAATGTTTAATTATTCATCATCCTTTCTTGCCATTTCGGATGATAATTATGCTGATTATGGGTGTTTTCTATTCCTTTTTGCAGAAAGTAGGTTGCAGAACCAAATCATTGAAAAGGAACTGAAAATCCCCATTTAGAGCGTGAAGTTGGTGGAAGGCTGAAAGATTTGCTAGACGTTTTTCCAAGCCTGGGAAGAGTCGGTCGGATTTGCTTATGAGGACCAGAAAGTCAACGAGACCAGGACAAAGAGCAGTGAGCTTGGGCCTGACAAGGAAGGACGCATTTTTGCACTTCTGTTTCTAGAAGGACACTCAGCCAACAGAGTTTCGAATTTTATAAACTCAAGAGGATAATTACAATTTAAATTAGGATTTTATTTAGATTTTAATTAGGAGATAAAACAAATTTAATCTTTTAGAATAAATAGGACATAAGGGAGGAGGATCAATTATCTTTGGATCATCATTTTATTCCTCTCTTTCGTCTCTGCACTCTCAGCAATTTATTCCATCTTTTCTATTTCATTGCATGATTAATTTCTTATAGAATTTAATTATATTGTGTTCTAGCTAAATCCCTTATTCTTGGTAAAGACTCTAAGACCATGATTTAACTGTTATGAGATCAAATCGAGCTTTATAAATTCCAATTTTATATTTTTACTTTTTTTTAATTAAATGTCAAATTATTCATGTTTGGTTTAAGCTTAATCACTTTAGATTCTGATTTGAATGATTATAGCTTTTCTTAGAGTTGGATGCTACATCGTTGATAGGAATCTGCAGGCAACTAATTGGTTTGAGGGCCAATTAGAAAAAGAGTAAAATCTGATTTATAGGAGTGGATGAAACTCTCTCTTAGATTGGGAAAGGTCTCTCCCCGTGTTTAATCAACCACTTAATTAAATCCTATTAGGAGTACCGTCTTAGGGTTATTGAGTAGGTTAGGGATCCTATTAGGAGTACCGCCTTAGGAATCTTGAGTAGGAGGAGAGTAGGAAATCTAAGTGTACCTCCTTCTATAGCCTTTCTATGAAATTGGTTTTGAATAATTTTGCATCAATGATCAACTTGTATGAATCATGGTCTAGATTGAGTCTTTACTAGGAATCCTTAATCCACTGAGTTTTAAATCATTTTCCTTCGTTTACTGTTATTGTTTTTTATTATTTAATAATTAATTGCAAACAAACCACCCTCATTCAATGGTTTTTACCACTGTCACATTTTTGGTTATATTCAGAAATTATAATTGTCTTGAAATCCTTGTGGATCGATCCGTTTGCCATTTGCTACAGTTTTAATTAATTACTGCATGGTGAATTGTATTATTTTATATTTGAGTGGATTCAACAACCATCACCGGCCGAGAACCTGGATGTACTATAACATCATTCTCATAAGAGTCATAACAAGCCTCATAATAAATAGGAACATTGGCACGAGACATGTTGAAAGGTACCTACAAAAAGAAAACAAACACAATTGATATAATAAAGGGTTAGTCCCTCCCTCACGTGTTTCACTCGTGTTTCACACAACTCTCTAATAATCTCACCTCCTTACCCACTCTTATCTCCAAGCATAAACTAAACCTTAAGCTAGCAATGACTCTAAGAATCGCGAAAGCACAAGGAATGCAAGGAAAACAAGGGTTAGAAAGAAAGGTGAAGAAAGCCGAAATAGTGATCAAAGAGAAATGCCTGATTTTGAACACTAAATTGACTTAGATTAGAAATATTATATAGGAAACAAGGGAAGAAAGACAAAAGACACAAAAGAAAAGCTAGCTCAACAAAAAGGAGAAGAAAAATGGAAAGAAAATTTGAGCGCCAAATGTATGAAAATTGGAGGAAAATTTAAAAATTTGAACAAATGCACACCTTGAATGAACTACTACACTTAATAATGCATACATACATAAGGAGACTCTTGCTTTTGACTCACTCTTCTTTCTCTCTCTTTTTTATAAGGGAAATGATCTTTCTTTCTTTTCTTTTCTTTTCGTTTTGTTTCTAAAAGTGATAAGTCATTTGATATTCATTTGTGTGAATTACTCTTAGATCCTCTTATGACAACTTGTTCAAGTTTTGACATGGTGATAACCTTGGATAGTCTCTCTAGAGAGGTAGAGGATCTAGTAACAACTTTTTTCATCACTGAAAGTCAGTACCCGGATAACCTTGCTTTTGTGATGACTTGTTAGAGTTGTGGTCATGGGTAGCTGGTCTTTTATTCCTTGTTGTTCAATCCTTTCTCCTTTGACCACATTTATTTTCCCTCAATTCAGTTTCATCACTGTATTTTTCTTTGTTGGATGTTGCCCTTCTCTAGATTACACTTTTCGAGAGAAAGGATTCTGTAATTTGTCTATTTAATAATGAGTAAAATATTATTGTGTGTAACACCACATTTGTTATGTATTTTCATTTTGCTTCCAAGATTGATTTCTAACTAGTCATTGATCCTTTTGACATTTGACATGCATATTGAGGTTGTTAATTTTTCTCTTTTCTACTTATGCTCCATATAGGTGGAAAGCTCAATCCCAGGAAATTTTAACTGTTCTCAAGAGCCTAGGTGTTGATTTCTTGTTCTTCATCCCCTATTCTTCTTTTTTCCCATCAAATTTGTTTCTTGAGCCAAAAAGAGATTGACCCGGATCAATTTTTGAACCAAGTGGTTTTGGCCCTCTTTTCTACTAACCCATTAACGGTTTTTTATTCCTTTTGTGTTTTAGTTTTTGGATTCCCTTCCTGCATGATGTATTGCAAGATAACTGCAATTATTTTGATTATGTTCTTGTATAGATTGAGAACTTTTTTGATGTTTCCTTTTATGGACTAGATTGTGTTTTAGTTCCAGTCCTCTTGTGACAACTTGTATCCATCTTGCTCTACCTGAAATGATTTCTCATTTCTGGTTCTCGTTAACTTCATGGTTGCTGAAACAGTTTGTGTTTCAGTTTATAAATTACTTATTGCATTTGTGAATTACTTATTTATTTAACAATGTTGTACATTTCAAGATAATCTTGTTGTTTAAGATTGTTTCTCTTTCTTTAGTACCAGCAATTAATTAGTTTATAAATCTGTTCATTTTACTTTTGATGTAGTTTTTCTTTTAATGCTACTGTAGGGACTATCAAAAAGGTTAAAAAGGATACGGTACTTGCTCTAGTTGTTTATGCAACAGGCTACTTAGTATGGCTCTATAAACATCCTAATTGCATAGGCCAATTAGTAGACCTAGAGCACATAGAGAAGTAGTACGTAGGGACTTGATGAAGTTACAAACGAATAATAATGCTCGTTGTGTACTACACATAGGGTTCAATGCGTATACAGAACTAGTTTCAATTCTTCAAGACAAGGACCTCTTAAGAGATACTAAATTCTCTTTTGTTGAAGGACAAGTAGCCAAGTTTCTATACACGATAAGTGGTCAATCAAGGACCCGTTCAACAAATTTTTTCTTCCGTCGTTCGAGAGAGATTGTAGTCGTCACTTCCATCAAGTTCTTAGAGCAATTTTGAATCTTAATGATCAATTTTTTGTACAGCCAAATGGATCTTCAATTCCTCAAAAAATATTAGAGGATAGTAGGAGGTTTTATCCTTATTTGCATGTATAATATTTTTTCTTTAGTCAATATTTATAGTTTAATAATCTAAATAATTTTTTTAAACATGAAACTCCTAACAATTTTTTTTGTATATATAGAATTGTGTCGGTGTCATCGATGGGACGCACATTCAAGTAAATATACCAAAAAATAATATTACAAGATATAGAGGAAGAAAGGGATACCCTACCATGAATATTTTAGTAGCATCCTCTTTTGATCTAAGATTTTTCTTATGTACTCCCCGGGTGGGAAGGCTCAGCCTCAGATTCACGAATCTTAAAAAATTCTTTAACTAGGAAATATAAGTTGAAAGTTTCGGAGTGTAAATTTTTTAACTTATATATATTTTCTGGTAATTTTACTAAAAATTTAAAATTGTCATTTAACTTATTTTACTTCCTCCGTCACACAAAAATTGACTCTCTAGCAGATTTGCAAATAATAAAAATGACATTAGTTGTTGAAAATAAGCCAATAAATATCTCTTTCTATTAATTATAACATTTAAAATAAGTCAATAAATATAAAACATTGTGTTATTAATTGAAGTTATCTCTAGAAAATACAAAAAATAATATTTTATATATGACAGTCTAAATATGTTATATATAACTTTTTATATAGTTTACCTATAATTTATTGGCAACCCGACCGTTTTGGTCATGGAAATCAGATAATCCAATTGCACTGAGTTGGGCCCAATTTTGATACCTTTCGTTAGTTAACGGACTCAACTCTTACTCGAGCTAAACCACCAACTCATGCTTTCAAACTACATGAGTTAGATGGTCCAACTACTAGCTATTTTTTTTTTTTGTATAGAACCTCTTGTAGTATAATTAATCCTTGATTAAAGGGTAAGACAACATTCTAATTATACTTGCATTAAATTATAACGAAAAATAAATAAAAAGTAAATATAAAAAGGAGTTGATCTCTATTAAAAAAAAACCGAGGGCACTTAAAGAATAAACCAGACAATAATATTTCATTAAAAAAGATTTTGAGATTGTATTTCTCAACATAAACAAACTTCATTAATATCAAAGAAATAAATTAAAGTACAAGATTGCTTTCCAGGCTTAATTATATAATCCTGAAAACACAAATAAATAATTTAAAATGCACTGTTTAAAGTTTTAAACTTTAACGTGGGCACATTTATGCCTTTATTCCTGTCGTATTGAAATTTTAATTACTTAACTTTATTTTATTCAATGCATACCAATTTTTTGGGAGCATTACGTAACATATTGATCCAAAACATATGGTCGCCACAAAGAGCTTACAGGGATTTACCGCTTGCAAACAACTCCACGACTACCCAAGCCACTGGCGCAATTCAAGTTAGCAAAATCCACAGAATTCTCACTCTTATTAGACTCGCCAACGAATCTGGCGACGGCACAATCTGTCGAGAAAATACTTGAAGATGCAAATTCCTTATCCCCACCCAAAACAGGCATCAACACTCCCATCTTCACCCGACTCATGTAGTTGCTCCCATAAGTCTGCCCCAAAACGCCGTTCACTTCACCGCTCAACGTGTAGAATTTAAAGCTCAAATCAAGATGCGCCAAACAATCTTCTTGGGTTATCCCGTACTTATGGATCATCGAATCTTTCTCCGTAATAGGGACCACAGTTGCCTTGATCATGAAATTTCCTTCCACATCAACAACCACGGAGTTAGTGTCGCGAGACCTTGTGATTGTCACACGTGGTGATGTGGTGTCATGCTGCCATGTGGCGCCTTCGCCCTCTGGGAGGTGGATGGTTTCGTCGTTAAAGCCTAGGGAAAGTCGGTCAACGGCGTCGTCCCAGGTGGATGTTTTGTTGGCAGCAATGAAGAGCTTGTGGGAATCGAAGAGGATTCCTAGAGATTGGACCCATGTGAAATCCCTCCTCATGTTGTGGTTGCGACGACCAATAAAGTGGGCGTTGATGTGTAAGTTGGAATCAGAGACAATGCAGAAGTCTTGGTCCTTTTTGCCGTGGAAATAGAAAGTAATCCCATCCCCTCCAATAAATCTTGGGTCTTGGCAAACCGCACCGGCACGATTGCAATCTGCTCACATCAATCAAATTAATTATACACAATAATATTAAAGACACTGCACGACCAGTTAGGGACTCGAATTTGATATTTATCATATTTTAGGCAAGAGGAAGTAGGATTAATACAACTCCAAAGTCATTAGTAAATTATTCTATTAGTTTAATATGCATGATGAGTATCGCCACATTAGGAGCGTGTTAAAATGACGATGTAACAAAAAAATTACCTTATAGTGTTGCATAATTAAGTATTAATTGGAGTGGAAGAAGAGAATACATACTGCAAACAGGGCTGCAAGTTACACAATCGACCTCGCATTGGTCCGGGCATCCAGCGGGACAACTGTGTTCCATGGCGACGCAGTGAGTATATTTCTTGTTCTTACACCTAACTCTTTTTCCTCCTGATGATCCAGAAGAAGGAGGAGGTGGAGTGGAAGTAGTAGGAACAGGAGGAGGAGGAGGTGATGAATAAATGAATGGCGGAGGTGGTGGTGGGGAAGAATATTGTTGTGGTGGCGGCGATGGATCGGAAGTGGGTGGTTGGTCACCGTTGTAGCACATGGGTTGACAAGTGGAGCATTCAACGAAACAATCACGAGGACAATCTGAAGGACAGTAAATATCTTTTGCATAGAAGCATTCAGGATAGTTGACCTTATCATGACATTTCTTAGCTTTCTTAGGCTTGTCAGGGACCGCCTCTCCCACCACAGCCGCCACTAACATTATGGCCAAAAAAATGCTTAAACGAGCCATAGCTTGAAAGATCAATCAGGATAGCTACGGAATAGATTGGGATTTATGAGATTGGGATGTGAATAATATGTTTTGGTCTATGCTCCGTTTTATAGAGTTGGAAGTTACAAATTTTAAGATGAAAGTTACTTGGCCCTCAAATTTTGCATGGATACACTTTATGTAGTTTCTACTATTAATTGGGCGGTGTATAATAATAATACTCCAAAGCAAAGTCAACCTCATAATGTAGACCTTGTTTGTCCAGCTTGTATTCTTCACTTTTCTAAGTTTTCTTGACATGAAAGTGAACACATGGCACTGATTACGCCCTCTTTTTTTCAACTGGGCCCAATTGTACTGAGCTGGGCCTAATTGCAACAGAAGAATAAAAGGATTCCTCAGTTAGTAGACTCAACTTATTCGGGCCCATTAGTATTGCCTTCATACATTTCCCTGGGAGAAAGTAACTAACTACCCCATAAAAGAATATTTTATGAAGAAATTGCTGAAATTCAAAGGCAGTAAACGTCTAGACAATGGACACACGTCCTTCTAGTCTAGTCTTCTAATACGTCTCTTAGCATTTTTTAAGCACTAGCGCTGCATAAAACTGCCACGGTTTAGCAGCAGCCACACCTGTCGTTCTTTTTTGAGGGACAGTGCCAAGTGGCGACTGCCGATTAGTACTAATTCTAGTCTGCTACCTAGTACCTACTGCTTCTGAGTAAGGTTGGCAAAAGATTCCCTCAAATTATAAACACGTGGCAAAACAAAAGTTACAATTCCGTTCAGTTTCATCGGGATGTCAAAAGAAATTAGATTTCTCCGACCTACTAATATTATTGCTAAGCAACAGAGCTAGTTAATTAGTGTTGTCTGCTCCCAACGTGTGTTCTTACTAGTAACTGTACACAAAATTAACCATTTAACAGACATCCGCCACGTGTTGGTCCTCTTTCCCTTTTTTGCCACAAAGAAGAATACGTGCACCTTGAATTTGAACGCCACCTGGCAGTTGCTCAATAAACCCAATTAACCTCATGACAAAACCTAGGATTGTATATGTGCTTTAAAGGAAAACCTAAGATAGTATCGCTTCAATATAACCTCGGAGAAAACCTCGGATAGGAGGAATTCGGTGAGTTAACGCCGTGACCGGATAGTCAGCAGGATATTGAAGTTAGACTGCGATTATTATTCTATTCTTTCCACACGAACAAAAAAAAACACACCATGAGAGTTTGTATTGTAATATTGATTGTGATTAAATACTGAGAATGTTTATGGGTTTTTTTGTATGAAGGCCCCCTGTACTAAAAAAAAAACTTCCTCCCCTGAACTATAAAAATTCAAATACTGCCCCCTAAACTCTAAGTCAATTGCAAAAAGAGGCCCTTCTGTTAGTCAACTTTAACTTCCATCCATTTTGACCTGTAATAGCAGGTTACCAGGTTTTTTTCCTTTTTTTTCCTTTTCTTTTCTTTTCTTTTTTTTTCTTTAAAAATTTAGAAAAATAATATAATTAATTTTAAAAATGCAAAAAAATAATATAAATAATTTTAAAAATCCAAAAAAATAATTTAATTAATTTTAAAATCCAAAAAATAATTTAATTAATTTAAAAAATTCTGAAAAATAATTTAACTAATTTAAAAAATTCTAAAAATAATGTATTAATTTAAAAAATTTAGAAAAATATTTTATTTTATTTTTAAAAATTCAGAAAAATTTTAAAAATTTTAAAAAAATGTTTATAATTGAAAACGACGTCGCTACTCATCAAGCCAGTAGATTCTTCATCCAAGAACAGATCATCCTTTGTAACTCCATGGATCACAACCACCACACACCAATCAGAACAGACCCACGTTCCATGTCGCATGGGTCAACAGCAAGAACACCACGGTCAACACCCCAAGCACCATCTCCTCCGACCACTACTGCTAATCGCCCAAATCCAAATCCCGACCACCACACTGCCACCACCGCTGCCAAGCTCATTAAACCACCCAATCCCTCACAACAGCCACGACCAATTATCCTCCACCAAACCTCCAGCACCGCCGGACCATTCCTCGACAGATCGTCTCACAGATCCACCACCGATCCTCACCTGGCGGCGACACCTCTGGTCTCCGCTCCGCTGCCTCTCTTTCGTCGGGTGCGCTGGACCTTTTGAGTCCACATCTCGTTGTGTCTCCGGAAGCTTTGTTGCGTCCTCGGTCGTCTGCGCTAGGCAGCATCTCTGATCGCCTTAAATCGGCAGTGCTCTACTGTCCTACGCATATAGAAGCCGGCAGATCTGATCTTTTCCTCTTCCAGTAGCCGTTCCCTCCCTAGGACCTGAGAAGTAGATCGGCGTCCTAAGACCTCCAAACCCTCATATCCGCCAAATACAACAACAGAATCACCACAATAACACCTTTACCCATTTCCGATCTCCACACCCTCACCCTCTGCTCGCCCTCTTCTCACCACACCTCTCTGTTCACCTCCCTACATCACACTACTGTCCGCTCAGCTCCTTGTCGCCAACACCATCGTCATTTGAAACACCCTCCTCTCTCATATTTATTCTCGATCTCCCTATCCATTAAACCAAATACACCTTAAACCTGGTTGCTTTGTTTGTTTGATTTGGTTTGAAGGGACTTCGTGGGCCCTTATCGTTTCTTTTGCAGATTGGAGTTCAGAATTTGTTTTCCTTTTCCATTTGATTCCTTATCCAATGATTCCTTATCTTTTGGGTGCTGTATTGGATGCAGTATCGTGTTTGTGGTGTATAGTATCTTGATGTTGAAGTTTTAGACTCTTGTTGTTACTGTCCCTTATTTGATAAGGCTGTTTTGATACCAAAATTTATAAATTATATATATATTAATTTAAATTTTTTTTGGGATTTTTGTATTTTTTTGAATTTTTATAATTTTTCTGAATTTTTAAAAATAATATAAAATATTTTTCTAATTTTTTTAAATTAATATATTATTTTCAGAATTTTTTAAATTAATTAAATTATTTTTCAGAAATTTTAAAATTAATTACATTATATTTTTAAAATTTTTAATTAATTACATTATTTTTAATATTAATTAAATTATTTTTTTGGATTTTAAAAATTATTTATATTATTTTTTTGTATTTTTTAAATTAATTATATTATTTTTTTGTATTTTTAAAGAAAAGAAAAGAAAAGAAAAGGAAAAAAAAAGGAAAAAACCTGTTAACCTAAATAGCAGGTCAAAATGGATGAAAGTTAAAGTTGACTAACAGAAGGGTCTCCCTTTGCAATTGACTTAGAGTTCAGGAGGCAGTATTTGAATTTTTATAGTTCAGGGGAGGAAGCTGTTTTTTTTTTAGTACAGGGGGCCTTCATGCAAAAAAACCCAATGTTTATTTATAATTATTATTATCCTAAGCTCGAGTTTGGAAGTTCGAGAAAATTATATTATGAAAACTATCTTTTTTTTATAACTAGATCATATTTAAATGAGATTAATTTTTTATCGTAAAGTTAAATAAGATATTCGGATTGATCAACATGTAAAAATAATGCTAACATTTTAGTAGGTTCTGGAAAATGTAGAAGTTTGTGATAATTCTTTAGAATAAATTATATCTGTGATTTTGCAGGCAGCTTGCACCCATCTTGATTCTTGAGGAATAATAATAATGTTTTTGCAACTTTTGAAGCGGATAAAATTTCTATAAAATATAATCTTCTGCGTGTATCCGATGTCAGCTAGTCTGGCCTCTTCTCCGTTTACTCGAGACTAGCAAGCACTAGCTGCAAAACAAGAAGTGCCTAAAAAATAGGCCAATCATATGCTGCTTATTTTTTCCTCTTTGTTTAACCAGAGAAGCTTCGAATAAAAAGAAGTTTCCAATTTTTATTTATTTTCGCTAAGCAGAAGTTTCCATCTCCAATAGACAAATAAATAAAAGTAGCACTAATAGGATTTATTTGACCTAAAATTGAATCTCATTTTCACTAGTAAAAAAATGATTGAGAGATTGTCATTATGTTAAATTTGTTAAATATTGATTAAATCTTATAATTAACCTTAACAATAATTTTTTTTTGTTAGTTAGTTGTTGGCTTATTTGCTGCTCCTTTTAGTACCACTAAAATAAGATTGAGCTCCTCTAATTTTTCCTTAAACATGAAAAATTTAAATCGTTCAATAAATTTGGACGGATGAAATTAAAAATTTAAGTCATTAATGAGTTGACCACTTGTTGAATTTGATTGACTGGTTAACTCATTAATAATTTGAATTTTTAATCTCATTCGTCCAATTTTATTGAACGGTCTAAGATAACTGATCATGTTTAAAGAAAAATTAGAATAATGAGTCACCCATTTTTGGGTGATTTCCATTCAATTGCAAGCAATTTTCAATGGACGTTACCAATTATTAGTGGGTCGCACAATCGCCCAATCAAATCTCATAAATCAAATGCATAAAAACAAAACCACTGGCCTTATTATTATTTAAAATCTATCTACTAGGATATTGACATTAGTCCCACATGTGACATGACCCACACCACACCTCAACCATCCCGTTCCCATCCTTTCTTCATTTCTTGCCTCTCTCTCCGTTTCCTATTTTATTTTATTGCAACTTGCTTCCCTCTCCGTGATCCAGAAGTTTCCTCTCCCAACCCAAAGGAATATCAAAATATTTGTTTCAAACTAATTAATTACTACTACTATAATTACGTATATATTACTTGGAGTATAGTATCAACTCCAAGTATGATGTAACACTAAATAAATAAATCAAATTATAGTATTTTTAAGAGCATATATCTTATGTGTTTTTATTTTAATATTATTTTCAAGGAGAGAGAACTATCGATCTAGAAATTTCTAATTAATTTAATAATGAGCATCACTCACCGACTTTCTAATATTTTAATCTACCATTAAATATTTTTCTAATCAACCTCACTTACTCACTACTCACTCCCCAGTCCCCCCTATTTAGCGCTTTACACACTCACTCTCCTATCCTACTACTTGCCCTTTCCCTTCTCTCGCAATACTTGTCACAACCTACCTACCAAGTGCCAACTTCGTAACCGTTTAAGCCATCTTCCCTTCCGCAACAGTTATCTCAAAATCTAACTATGTCTTCTTCTTTTCTTCTTTTTTCAATTTGTCCTCTTATATTCGATTCATTTTGACTTCTTCATCTCTCAACAATTTCCCCAGATATTTTCAATTCCATTAATATCTTCTCCTTTCTCTTCCATTATTACCCACTCCTCTGCTCACTCTGTAACCCTGGAATCCACAAATTCATCCTGGAATTTCCCGGAATTCAATTCCTTCAACTCTAATTACTACTACCCAGCAATCAATTACAGTTCCTGTCCGATGATGAATCCGTATTTCTCCGTGAAGGAAGAGTACCCTGGTGGAGGAGGAGGGGGGTCGAGTTCTTCACCGCCGTCGTACGAAGATCATCATCAGCTACCAATGGTGGCGGCGGCTCCGCCACCGCATCCGATGGAAGGGCTACACGATTCAGGCCCACCGCCATTCCTAACCAAGACTTTTGAGATGGTGGACGATTCACATACCAATCACATCGTTTCTTGGAGCAGAGGAGGAGCTAGCTTTGTTGTGTGGGATCCTCACTCCTTCTCCACCACTCTCCTCCCAAGATACTTCAAGCATAACAATTTCTCCAGCTTCGTTAGGCAGCTTAATACCTATGTAAGTACCAATAGTTACCTTAATTAACAATAACAGTGTCTGAAATCCCACTCTTTCTGCAAAAAAAAAAAAAAAAGGGTTTTTCGAAAATTAGTTTCTTGACATAAAATAATTTATTTTAGTATCTTCAAATTATTAAGAGAGAAAAAAAGAGATAATTATTAGTAGTTTGTTTGTTCTGTTTTGTTATTACAAATGGGTCTGAATGTTCTAGAACCTCTCTTGCCAGCATGATTATTATTTGAATTTACTAGTTTATTTTTCTTCCTTTTTGTACAATATTCCATGGAATTGGAGCTTTTTTATTATTTTATTTAGTAGTATTTTCTGGACAGGGGGGGTGGCCTCTTATCTTCTTGCTTTTTTTAATTTTATTTTCCCAATGTTACTTTATTTCCCCTTAATCCCACTTGTTGGTGCTTCCCTCATCAGATTTGGCACTTTCGGCAATAATACAGTAACTTCTCATTCACCAACAAGAACAGAATTTGGCCAATAATGAATATTTCAACTGTTTTTTCATGCCTGTTTTTAGCTGCAGCTTCAAGAATGGTATTGCTGGTAATGAGTTCATGATTGGTTCTGAACTTTGGGATTTGAATCTGGTCTGCAGGGGTTTAGAAAGATTAATCCTGATAGGTGGGAATTTTCCAATGAAGGGTTTGTTAGGGGACAGAAGCATCTTCTAAAGAACATTAGGAGGAGAAAGTCAAGTTCTTCTCACCCTCTTACTACTCAACAGCAGCAACCGCCTGATTCTTGTGTCGAATTAGGCAGGTTTGGCTTCTATAGGGAAGTCGATGGATTAAAGCGCGACAAGCAAGTTCTGTTGATGGAGTTAGTGAAGCTTAGGCAGCAACAGCAGAACACTAGAGCTAATATTCAAGCCATGGAGCAAAGGTTGCAAGGGACAGAACTGAAGCAGCAGCAGATGATGCAATTCCTGGCCAGGGCAATGCAGAATCCTGCTTTTCTGCAGCAATTGGCCCAACAGAAGGAGAAAAGGAAAGAACTAGAGGAAGCAATCACTAAGAAGAGGAGAAGGCCTCCTATTAGAAGAGGGTCCGGTAGGGGGGTTGATGGTGACTGTTCGAATCCTGTTAAAACCGAACCTCTTGAGATTGGGGACTTTGGTTTTGGAGTGTCGGAGTTGGAGGCACTCGCATTGGAAATGCAAGGGTATGGTAGGGCAAGGAGAGATCAGGAGGACGGGCTGGATGAGATAGAGCCGCCTGAAAGTCCTGACAGAGAACTTGATGATGGATTCTGGGAGGAATTATTGAATGAAAGCACCGGAGGAGGTGAAGATGAAGATGTGAACACATTAGCAGAGCGTATGGGTTATTTAGGTTCTAGTCCTAAGTAGAACAACAGGGTCCTCCTATGCCATTCCTGTCCTGCTCCATCATCAACCGGTTGGTTCATTGCATCAAAAAATAATGACGGGGTTGATCTCAATCATCCCTTTCGGTAGGAGGTTTCTAATTATGGCACTTTGGTCGTCACTGGTACTCTAATTCCGTGTCCTTTTGGGTCATTGAATTGCCATCAGGCCATAATCTTCATCTGAAATTTCTTTCTATTGACAGGATAGAAGAGTCAACAAGCAATGTACCAGTGGAAAGTATCATGTTTTTCTTTTCTGTTGTTTCTAACCCTTTGTACTTTACTGTTTTTTGCTAGCAACTCAGAAAATCTTCCTACATCAGCTGTCCCGTACCTCCTCACCTTTTATAAGGTACAGTATCATTAAAATCTTACCTTATGAAAGATGAGGGGGTACGGTATCTCTCATGTACTCAGTTTTTTTTCCAGTAATTCACATCTTTGTACATCTATCTCTCTACCTTGTATAGGTTGAAGCAGTGCTTGGACAAAGTTTTGCTGTTAAGAACAATTGTACCAAAAGGTTTTTGTTTGTTTGTTTCATCCACTGATATTTTAAGTTAAATGCATGCAATTCCAAATTCCATTAGTTAACTGGTTCTTGTCGTTTTTCTGGTCTCAAATTGAAGGTAGGTTTCCTCAAAGAAGCTGTTCAAATCGAATCAAATCAAGTTTGTAGCAGAAAATTTCAAGAACCACAATTTCTTGTTGATTTTTGGTTCGGAGAAGCATTCTTGTTAGCTTAACAACTAACCATATTGTTGTCGGTTGGATTTTTTTTCTCCTCCTCCGTCACTTTCTTTTGATCTTTTTGGCTGAATTGTTTGTTTCCTGCCCTTTGCTAGTCTGAAAGATGAGATCTTCATGGGCGGTGGTAAAATAGAATTCTTGATGGCTACATTTTCATTTCCCGCGTTTGCTACTGGTCCATTTGCAATATTTGGCTATCATAATCTGTCATTTTCACTTGTCTGGACTGGCCAGAGTGATAATGCATCACGTTCGTGAAATCATGGGCAGGACCAGCAAAATCGTTGATTGTGTTTGTTTCTCTGTCGTTCACGTCGCTGTCATTAGATAGAACTTGCGGTTGTAAAAGCATCACACGCCTAACCCAGCCAGCATCACGTGATCGGATTGTCCAATTGCTTTAATCGGTTGCAAGTTGCAACTACAGCGACCTGTTCCTTTCGTGACGAGGAAAAGAGCAGTGTAGGAATTGTTTCTTAAACTGTGGTTGTTAATTGATTTGTGAGTACTGGATGGATGAACACAACTGGAAAAGCTCCCTACTTAATGAGACTAATGATAGGATAAACATTAGGATTGTTAATTACATGCATGTTCATGTGAACTAGATCCGTGCAGGTACCTTTCCTCTAGGGGAAGGAAAAGTACAGGCATTATATAACAACTCTTTAAGTTTGTGGCAAACACGTGAGAATTCATTACACTTGTACATTTAATAAACTACTAAAAAAAAGGAATTAATCTAATTAGTTATTTTGAGAAAATGCAACATTACCTGAGTACATAACAAACCGTGATATGCTAGCTACCAAAAATGAATATGTTGATGAGTTGAATAATAGAATGATATCATTGTTCCCCGAAAATGGCATAATATTTAAGAGTTTTGATATCGCATTTGATGATGAAAACAATTATTACCAAAAAAAAATTCTAAATACATTGATGCTAAATGGATTGTCACCAAATATACTAGAACTCAAGATGAATTGCCCTATAATATTGCTGCGGAATCTAGATCCACCAAATGGATTATACAATGGGACTAGAATGGTTTGTCGAGGATTTGAGCGCAATGTCATACATGCAGAAATAACAGTTGGCCAACATGCAAGTAAACGTGTTTTTTTGCCAAGAATAGTTTTGTCACTAGCAGAAGCGGGAACATATCCATTTAAATTTGTTCGAAAGCAATTTCCAGTGCGACTTTGTTTCTCCATGACAATAACTATACCAAATGTAGGAGTTTACTTGCCTGAAGATGTCTAAAATTAAATTCATGTAGGTGTAACAATTGTGTTGAGACAATTACAAGGTAATTCCAAACAAATTAAAAAATTAATTATTTTAAATATAAAACAATATGACTAAGATTCAACTTACAATTTCAGATACAAGTTGAGGTTACAAGTTAATGATGGTGAGAATGAAGCAACAATTGTTCTTTTTTATGAGCCAGAAACACTAATAGGTTATGACATCAAGAAATACAAAAAATCAGCTGACGACAAGTAATTCTTTTAAAATAGTGAAACTAAAGTTATTTTATTGTAAAAAAAATTACTAATATTATTCTCAATGTAACATGAAAAAAAGAAGTCACCGCACTATAGAAAAATGATATCTTGCAAGGACAGGAATTTGATTTCTTAGTCAAGGTCAGCGAAAAAAATGAGAACAAACTACAGAGGAATATATTTATCGCTGAAGAGGTCCATGTAACTAAAAAGAGGACACCAACTGAAGACAAGGAGTCATTAGCGGTAGTTTGGAAAAGAAGTCAGCAAAATAAACTTCAAATGAATAATGCAACTGAAAAAAAAATGTGAACAATACGACAAGGATGAAAGCAAGAATAACAAGATGATAAAAAAAGGAAGGCGAATCAAGAAAATCAAAGAAGAAGATGATCAACAACAAGCTAAAAAATTAGCCAAGCCGAAAAAGAAAAAGAGACAAAAAACAAGATGAGGATTTAATTATTTTGCCCACACCGATAATCATTGATGAAGAAGTTGAAGGCAAAAAAGAGATAAGGAAAGGAACAAGACTCAAGAATAAGAAATTTGATGAATTATATGAGTATGAGCCTATAATAAAAAAGATCAAGCAAGAAAAATTGTAAAAACGCTTTATAATTATTAATTATTATTAGTATACTTAACAATTTATATGGTTGGTTATAATACTTTAGAATAATATTTAAATACTATTAAGCTATATTATCTATTAATAATTATTATTAGTATGCTTAATGATTTATATGTTCGGTTGTATTATTTTAGAACAGTATTTTAAATGACTAAAATTAATTTATAAACAATATCTAAATTAAATAAATTTAATTTCATATAAAAAAAATTTGACGCAATGCACGTGCCCAAAGTAGGTAATAAAAAAAGATGATAAGCAATTTCCAAGGTTTTTGTAAAAAAGAGAAAAAGAACTCTTTTCCCAGATGTTGCTTCGTAATCTTAAGGAGTGAGGCGCCACTTCGAATTCACCATCTTCAATTAATGCTCCAATTCATCCCCTTTATTATAAAAGCACAGCTCCCTCCACCTGCTGCCTTCCGTACGTTCCCATTCTCATTTTATCAGAAATCAGGAAAATGAGCACTGAGGATGACAGCAGAGTGAAACAGCTTGTGGAGCAAGTGAGCAATGGAGTGAGACAACTTGAAGAGCAGGTGTTGCAGCTGAAAGAGATGATACAGTCACTACAGGAAGAATCGAACAAACCAGATCAGAATTTACTTGGAAAATTTGATTCTCTCTCCGCCCAGATGAGGACCATCCTTTTAGAGCAGCAGCAACCGGAAAAAAAGGTAGATTTCGGACGTCAAACTACTTTAATTATGTTTCTTTAGAGTTTGTTTGAGATTGATTCCCGACAGATTATGTCAGAACTAGAGTAAATAGAATTTGCTAGGTAACAATTCCAAATAGACTCAGTAGCTCATTGATTGGAATTGCTAATGGCAATTAAAACATACATATTTTTCTTTACAAAAATTGCAGAGGATGCGAATCTTTGTTAAGACCGCGTGCCGGGAGTTGACTTTTAATGTGGAAAGCAGCGACACGATTTATACAGTGAAGAAAGAGGTTGAAAGGAGAGTAATATTTCCACTGCACCGGGTCAGGTTGGTATACGGAGGGAAGCTATTGGATGATGGTATGACGTTTGCTGATTATAATGTCGAAAACGACTCCACGATTGGCCTTTCATTTGAGAAAGACTCATCGGATGAATGGATGAAAGTTTTCTTGAATCCTTTGTAATTTTCATTTCCTCAAATGATGAGCATAATTGGAGGTTGGAATTTGAATTCAAATCTCAACTAATACTTTTGAGTCTTTAACATCCGCAAAACATTCAATTATTTCTTTCAATCTCGTGTTTGACCCTTTAACTCATACTTCTAATATCTGTAATCTTTAAAAATAAAAAAGTAATTAAATAAGCATAAAACACAACAGATCGTTTATATATTTTCTTTTTCTCGAGCCGGGAGGATTTTAAGCCATACATATATTATTATCATGTCCCAGCCCAACAACATTGTCTCGGGCCCAAATACAACCGCGAAACTGAAGCCGCTAATTATAGTTATCAGAACTGGAAATGATAATTTTTTAGTTCGACCGGGTTTAATTGAGTTCGATCCCATTGAACCATTTTGAACCGTTCACATACCGAACTGTTCAATCTTAAATAATTGAACCGGCTAGTTCAATGTTTATAATGGGCCGACCCATGAAATTTTCCATATTAAAAAAAAATAAAAAAATGATTCCGTTTTGATTTGGTAAAATGGCGCCATTTTAGAACTGACCAATGCCTGTAATGGGCCGGCCCATCAAATTTTCCATATTAAAACAAAACAGAAACGACACCGTTTTAGTTTCGCTCATCGTACCAGTCAGTTCAATCCGGTTCGTCGGTTGTGTAAAAACTAGCCAGTTAGATCGGTCAAATCCGATTCGCATACATATCAGATCAGATATGAAAATCTAAAAAAACTCGATTGAACCGGTCAGACCGACTGGTCCGGTCCGGTTCTGATAACACTTACAAAACAAAAAAAGAACTAATTGCACTAAAACACAGGAGAACTGAGGCAGAGATGAAAGTATCCATCGTCTGCAGCATAATTTTCCAGCTAACGAATCGGAACGCACCTTGCGGTAAGTAATGCGATTCCCATTCCATTCTTAGCTAGTCATCTCTTTGTTCCTCTGATGAATCAAACATTTAGTAAGACCTAATTCCATGGAGATTATTACTTTTGTCTTTGATTAGCGATGCTTGAGGATTAGGAATTTTCGTATTTATGAATTATGCCGTTTCAAACTTTGCAGTGATTTATTATCGCGCTTATGCTAGCTTCCGCATTTGTGACTTTCGTTGATTGCAAGTAGAGATGATCTGCAGAACTATTTCCAAAGTCGTTGAGTCATTAAAACTATTTTATGTTTCTCCTGTTTGGCATGAGTTATTAGTTGTTTTTTTTCGTGCTTATTTGCCTGAACTTCAAACTCTTGGGGATTCCGCTAGTTTACTTTTGAACCTAGTTTAGAATGTGCCTTAAAGGAATATGACTATGTAACTGTTCACTTCCAATGATTGTGGGAGAGCTTTAACTTAGTTAGTAAAAAGGAAGTCAACGGTAGGAGGAACGTTTGCTGAGCATAGTGATTATGTAGTCGTTTGTTTCCTTAAAATGGTCGTGTGTGTGGGTGTGTGTGAGTTATTTGCTGGTAGAAGTTACCAGAAGAATTTATACAATCAACCAATGTCTGTTAATTTTTGCCCAAGCCACGATTAAAATTGGTAGAATGTAGCCCCGATAAAACTAGGGGTGCATGAGCAAAGAAATAGAAGGCTAGAGGTACGCTGGGCGGAACAATCTGTACAATGCTCAAAAGAAATTGTGATGAAAGTATGTATACTATAGCTTGAATAAACTAGGAGTTCATTAAGAAAGGAATTGAGGGTATAGAGATGCTCCAGGAAATGGCTATGAACAATAATGTACTGTTATACTTAAGGGGTTTACGTATACTTCAAGCCTGCTTCACGAATTATAAGAGTCAAAAACACCTGGGGGTTCATACTAATTGGAAGTCATGGCACATGTGTCTTAATTGATTGTTGCCTAGCCTCAGTTATTATCATCTCATTTATTGCTTATTGCTGGTTAGATCAGTTCCCTGTTTTTGCAGTGCACACTGTTGTATATAGGTGCACTCGCATTGTAAAAATATTGATGGATCCCTTAATTTTGCATATTGATAACAGTGTTCCTAGATGGGAGTGAGGAATGAAAGTGAAGAGATGCTTATAAGGAATGAATGGAAGTGTAAGTAGGATGTATTTGGTACCATTCTTTTGTTTGGATGTGTGGAACAAGAGTTGTACTTTCCACTTAATTGGTCTGGGAGTAGATGCAGGGGATGGTGAAATTGCAGTACCTGTGGGTGATGTGAAGAACCAAATAAACATACCTTGCTTGACTGATTGAAACCTTATTCCTTTTCATTTGCATTCACAACAGTGGTAAAAAAGAGAAGAGAATGATTGTAGACTGAGGTTGAAGAAGTCTCGAGATAGTGAGAGAGGAAATTTCACAGTTGCTAAACTCTTTCTCTTGTGATAATTTTTATCGTACAAAAGCAATCTTCAGTATGAGTTTGTCACTTATCTTCTTATAACCAGTTGTTTCATTTCCCTTGTTTAATTAACTGTTACTATTTCTACTTCTTATATGAGTATGACTAGTGGAGTATTTTGGAACCCACATACACTCACATTATTGTCTGTATCTGCGGCGCGGAAGTCTGTGTATAACATGAATCTAAGCTCTTCCATATGTTGTATTCAGGATTAATGTTGGCTCTTAATCCCTCTGTCATCCAGTGTCTGTGCTTTCATTTTTAGAAATTGTTTAATCCCTCTGTTGTTCAGTGTCTGTGCTTTCATTTTTAGAAATTGCCTTCGAGAAAGTAAATGCCATTACATAAGAGTCATTAGCGGCCCCTGTCTTACCATATGGGCAAAGGAGCATTTTTCATCACAGGATGATACAAGGTCACCAACATTCTTGGAAGAGCTGAGATGATAAGCTATATAGAGAGGATTTGAATTGGTAAGGCGATGCACAACTGTCTCCCTTGTGATGTCGTGGAAGCATGTGATTCTGAGGTGTCCATGACCTTCGTTCTCAATTAGCGTTCTCATTGCCTGCTACCACATTGAAAATTGCAACCTTTAGCGTTCTGTTTTCTTCACTTTGGTCTTGAGTCCTTGTATGAGCTGTGCTTAAATGTTGGTCCTATGATCTGCATCATGCCCAATAATTCTTTAAGGTTTTGTTAAATTTAGCTGCACATAAGAAGCATATTGCTTCCATTTTTGTGTAGGTGCTTGCTGCTCATTTATGACGAATGTTCGAATCTAAGAACTCCATAAAAGCTAAAGGTGTATACTGAGGTTTGTTAAAGAGTCTTTTGATAGGAGACCTTCTGTGTACGTTGTGGTGTGTGGAGGGCAATCGACCCAGAATTGGAATTACGAAAGAGGTCCTCCAGCTCCAGCTACGTAGTAGGGCAGTTGTTGGAAGACCTTGAATTAGCAATACCTCTATTCCAAAGGCTCCCCCAATTATTTAAGGGCATATTATTCGGATCCTTGTGGTGCGATATTTATTCTTCCGCCTTGAATTAGAATGGCCAATCTAGTAGCACCCATTGGTTTTATACGCAGTAGCATCATAGACACAAGGAAGTACTCCTCTATTCAGCTAGCTAGGTCTGTAGTTCCGTAGTTTTCACAGAAGAAAAAAACCTAATTTAGGCTGCAGAGCTGAGCACAAACGCACTTCAGTTAAGTACTAAGCTTCAACATTTGTTTGATCACGACGATGGGACAGAGAGAGAACGATAATAAGAGAAACCATAGGTTTCTTTGAGTCTACTGGGTTAAGATTAATCATGTTTGTTCAGGATTAGAAGGATGCCGGTACGTACCTAATGATCAATTTAGGTCCATTGAGTGTACCCATATGTAATTATGTCATTCTTTGAGCCCTCGTGAGATAGGACTGGCCTAAAAATATACTGATAGAATCTGGTAATAGAAGAACCCGTGAAGAAAAAGATTGGCCCACAAAAATTCTATTCTTATTCTCTCCCGCTCATCATTTCAGATACCTCTTTTCACATACTAACAAAACAAATACAGTACTAGCAAGTAGCAATTGCATAGATAATTCTCGCAATTGCATAGGAGTTTTGGCTTCATCATCTAAATCTACTCTACATAACTAATAAATCTAAATTTAGTCTGCTATTAATAGAAACTTTTTGTAGCTATTGACTGAGTGCCGTGTTCCATAATATTGGAGATAATTAATAAAAAAATATCACCTCGAATATCAAACCCAATTTAATTACATCACTACCAGCAATTTACAATTTAGTACGTATACGTCATTTTTACGAGATGTTATATTTTTGATCCATGTATATATTTTAAGAAAAAAAAAATGGAGCCAGAGAACAATGATCATATATATATATATATATATATATATATATATATATATATATATATATATACGGTTTAGGGTTTATGGTCACTTGGTACTATATAGAATTTTTTGGGAAATAAAAGTATGATTAATTGGAATTATTGAAAAAAATTTAAACTTAAGGGACTAAATCGGTAGTTTTGAAAAAAATGTGATAAATTAAGTTATGATTAATTGAAAATTTTAAAATTTTAAAGACTATATTAGGAACTTATGAAAAAATTAGGGGGCGCAAACGTAAAATTTAAACATTATAAAGTATGATTATTTGAAAAAAATTAAAACTTAAAGGACTAAATCAGTAGTCTTGTAAAATTTTGCCCCTATTTCCGCCATTGTATAGACCTTCACTTCTCTCTTGTTTTTGTGATTTCAATTTTTCACCAAGAACAATAAACTCAATAATTGAGCAACTTTAATTTTAAAAACGGATTAATCAATTAGGGAAAAAAGAGGCAAATTGCATGCCTTGCATCATCCTCATCTTTTTTGCCCTAAAGGTGAATCAATGAAGCATAAATCTCATCTTATCCCAAAAGAAAAGCAAAATGAATCTCCACCCGAAAGCCAAATGGATTCATAAAGATTTTATTATAGATCAAAAGAAAAAACACATAGGATTCCTAACCTCTTTTTTTTTTTAATTTTGTAAGAGGAAAATAATGCCCAATATTAATTATTATTAGTATTTTCTCAAAAAGGCTTAAATATAGATGGGTCCTATATAGTACTCCCTCTGTCCACAATTAAGTGTCGCCTGCACTGTAATATCGAGAAGGTCGGATGACGCACTATTTGACCCCAAAAAATTCTGATTTTTTTCTCGGACGTAAGAAAATGATTAACGTACGTTCGAAAAAAAGTACGGAATTTTTTGGGATCAAATAGTACGTCATCCGGCCTTTTCGATATGCGTATTTACAATACAGGCGACACTTAATTGTGGACAGAGGGAGTATATCTCACCTCTCGTGCACTACACTAGTAAAGCTTAATGGATAGTTATGCAATTTGCATGGGTTGTGCCTTGAGCTGCCACACTTAGACCACGCTTGGCTTTTAAAGGAAAGGAATATCCCCAAAACTTACCATCCCACAATTATAATCACTTTTCCAATCTTTTCGATTATCTTCCTTTTTTTCCTCGGCTAGAAAATTAATTTTATTTGAATATTATCGGTTCATAAAAAAATTAAGATTCATTTCAACATGATTTACTACATTCTCAAATTTTTAAGTACTATTTAGTACAATTATTGTGGAAATTAACATTTATAGGTTCTTACAATTGAAAGTATATAAAGGCCATTTTGTGACTTCTCCGCATGGCTCATGGGCTATCTTTAGATTTGGGTTTGGAATAAAAAAAAGTAATAAAAAGTGTAAAAATAAATAAAAATTTAAATTCCCCTCGGTGGGGTTTGCTTCATCACTTTCACTACATATACTTAGGATATGTAAGAGAATATCATAATTACGAAAGTAAGGAAATAAAAAATCTTCAACCAAAATAATCAAAAACAATAATGTTTTTTTAGATTCTAGAGACTAGATAGGAAATATTACAACTCTATATTCTTGCAACCCATCAAGCACATAGTATACTATACCTTAGTAATTAAATGTTGCCTCAAAATTTATTTCAGCCACTTTTACCATTTCCTTTCTATTGTCATGATCATATCTTATAAATTTTGCTTATACTTTGACATCGACAAACAGTCATTGAACTATACATTTATTATAACTCAATTTAAATTAACTCGTCTAAATCAAATTTTCTCATCTTAATTAAAAATAATTAAGCAATGATATATAGTTGTGGGGTAATGGAAAAGGTTGAGAGAGATTAAGAACGGCCATCTTTCTCTGCCTTTACCATATTCAAAGCTTTTTAAGCTTCTCACTCTATTCTTTTCTTTTCTTTTCTTTTCTTTCTAACTCTTTTATGTAAGTATATATGGCGATAAGCATTCCCTCCTTTTAATACAACGACATATAAATAATTCATTCCATTCAAATCAAGGTCCTTTTAGGGTTTGGGTGTTTTATAAACAGAGGAACGAAGAAAAGACAGAAAGTGGCAACGTCATACCTCAAAAAGAATAATTACGAGTAGTAATTCTTAAAAAGAAAATACCATTTTGTAAAGAGAATTTCTTTCTTCTTGTAAAAATAAAGACAATGAATCATCATCAAGTGGTGGGTTAGGATTCTTCTCAAGTCCTTTGCTCGGTCTGCTGCTGGTGCTGCTGTCATCAGTCTCTCTCTCTATTATTCTCAATTCTCATTACAAAATTTCTACAAATGCATTATTTTCTTATAAATAAAAATACGAGTTAATTAGAAGACTCGAACGGGAGAATACGTATTTTTGTTACTATTTAAAAAAAATACTAGTATTGGGAATTGGAATACAATTTTTTGACACCCCTTTTGCTTGGGCTTGCTGTCTGCCACAGTAATCATCACCTATTGTACAAATATCATCTATCTATACAGTAGAATAGTACTCATCATCAACTTTGTCTTTCTATCTTCTTCTCTCTCTTTTCAGCTTATATAGGCCATATATAGACATAAAATTAGGAGTGTGTTATCGGATAGTGGAAGGGTTTTGGAGGAAATGAAACAAAAAAAACCATCTTAGTTTTTGTCTAGTCTTTACATCCTTTGATTTCTTTCTTTTATTCCCAGAGATTTGTCTTTAGTTTTGGATGATTGTTTTTTCCTTTCGAAAAAGATGGAACAAAATATCTGAAATTTTGTTTCAGAATTGCTTAGACAAGCAATCCATTGCCTAGATATATAGAAAAGATAGCGACTTCGAGAATAATATAAAACCCATCATCATCATCATCCCTTCCCCTTCACGAGATTTTCTTTGGTTTCTTCTGTATACCCAAATGAATGATGCCTTTCTGTATCCATAATTCACTGCAAAGCTGTGTTTTTTAGCAGCAGGGATTCTCTGTTCTGTTCTGTTCTTTAGCAAGTCCTATTCCAATCTCTTGCTTCTTTCTATAATTAGTTGCAAATTTGCTAGTAGTAGAGAGACTTGAGAAAGAATAATTGTAAGGAAAGTGATCATATATCAAACAAAAAACCAAAAGAGAGAAAGGAAAGGAAAAAAATTGTTTCTTTGTTTTTCTTTCTTTGGAATTTTATTGCACTACACAAACCATGTTCCCTTCTGCTGCTAATAATATGTCCAATTCCACCAATTCCTTGTCTGAGGATGCTAGTGTTTCTTCTGGCCATGCTAGAATTCAAGATTTTGCTTCTTTAAACCCATTACTCCAACAAGAACAACAGCAACAAAAGATCAAGAAGAAAAGAAGTCTACCAGGTAACCCAGGTAAGAAATTAAACAGTTCTTAATTTTTTTTGTTCTTTTCCTCTTTAAATATGGACTTTATTTCATTCTTATGCTTGTGATGTACTAAAATTTGCATCTTTATTGCAGACCCAGATGCAGAAGTGATTGCATTATCTCCCAAGACATTACTGGCTACGAATAGGTTTGTGTGTGAGATCTGCAACAAAGGGTTTCAGAGAGATCAGAATCTTCAGCTCCATAGGAGAGGACACAACCTTCCATGGAAGCTGAAGCAGAGGAACAGCAAAGACATTGTTAAGAAAAGAGCTTATGTCTGTCCTGAGCCAACTTGTGTTCACCACCATCCTTCACGAGCTCTTGGTGACCTGACTGGGATCAAGAAACACTTCTGCAGAAAACATGGTGAGAAGAAATGGAAGTGTGAGAAATGCTCCAAGATCTATGCTGTTCAATCTGATTGGAAAGCTCATTCTAAAACCTGTGGAACTAGAGAATATAGATGTGACTGTGGAACCCTTTTCTCCAGGTAATTAATTTCATTTCTTTTTTTACTTTCTAAAGTTTCTGAGTCGATGACTCCAACTCGAGTCCTACTAAATTTTTACCACAGTAAACAACCAACCTACGAGTTATTTGACTGTTTTGTTTGTGTCATTGTAGTTTGAAAGTTGCCTTTCTTTAATTAATGGTTTTTTAGTCACAATTTCACCATTTTGGAGTGGGCAGGGGATTCATACCAAGATTTGATCTTTTGTTCAAAGAGGGGAAGTTTCATATTGTCTTTTTTTTTACAAGAAAGATGGGTTCTTTCTTTGTATTTTTGTGTTATGGGTTTTGTTTGTTGTGGGGTTGGTTTTTTAAAACAAGTAAGTGTCTGTTACCTGTGGCATTATTATTACCACCAGAGACTAACTAAAACTAAAACAAAAATCAGTCTTGAAAGAACAATGAAAACGTAAATATTCCTTAATTTATGTCGTCTTCTTAACATTCAAGAAGACCCACCTAATCTTTTTCCTCTCTTCTTTCCTTGCATTGAATGCAAGAATGAACAGTATTTTTGTCCAATGGGGATTCAATTTTGCTTTGAGTGTGTTGACATGCTTTTTCACAATGTCTAACTCTTTTGGTAAAACTGCATTTTATCAAAGATAATCATGAATGTACTCTCTGCTTATGGTCCAAGAAGATGAAAAGTGAGTAGAAGCTATAGATAGCTATAGCTGTTACTTTTGGGATTTCTTGGCTGGAAGGAATAACCCGTGACACATTCTTTAAAATCAAAAATAAAAAGAGAGAAAAATTGGGTAATTGGGTCATGACTCATGTGGGCGTGCCATGATTTAGGTGCAGAGCAGAGCACTGAAAACTCTCTGACCTTTTTCATCATGGGATTGAGAACTGGGAGCTGAGAACTACTGAAAGACTGAAAAGAAATCTCTGCAAAAAAATCTGATATGCTAATCTGCTCTCATTTTTCTCCTCCCTTCTTTCTTCTATCATGAGTAGTGAAAGAAAGAATAAAAAGTTTTCTTCAATTGCAAATCTTTGTTAGTATATCAGATTATGCTAATCTCTGCATGAGCTGAGCTGAGCTGAGCTCGATTTCCAACCAAAAGACTTTCTTCTTTCCAGCAGCTAGCTAGCTTGTCTTGGCAATATTTTTATTTTTTACCTAAAATTTTCTTGAAATTTTGAGCTTTTCTTCTGAATCTTCTGATTTCTCTAACATGTTACAAACCCTATTTCTGCATTCTTTTGCATGCATAAATAAAACCATCAATCAATTCTTACTTCAGCTTTGACCAACAGAAATCATTACTCTTTTAACTTTTGGGTTTCCTCAAGCTAACCACCTTCGTCACCACACCTACTTCGATTCCTACTTCCTATTCAATCCGCATGCAATATTGCATACATGTGATCATCTTCTCACTTATTTATCTTCTTTCTTTTCTAATTAGTGACCAATTAGTGAATAAATTAATATCTTCTTAATCAGGATTAATGGTAATTAAATGAACAAATTATTCCAATTTCCAGCCAATTTATCTTCACTAGGAAGAGTTTCATTGGTTTTTAATGAATTGAAACAAAATCTTAACAGAAACATGAAATTTTGAATTAATTTCTTACACCCTTTTTCTTTTATGTGCATAATTTTGGTACCCAAAAAACAGGAAGGACAGCTTCGTAACCCACAGGGCATTTTGTGATGCATTAGCAGAAGAGAGTGCAAGACTTTCAGCTCATCACCACCACCATTTACAGTTAATCTCCTCCTCCTCCACCACCACCACAGCCACCGCCACCAACATTATGAACCTTCAAAATTCCCAATCTCTCCTCCACCACCCTCTTAATTTCCATCCTTCCCTCACCTCAACCTGGGACCCACCACAAAACCCTAATACCCAAAACCTCATGAAGCCAGCTGACACTACCACCACCACCGGCCACCATTTCCACCTCCCTCACATCGGGCCTGCCACCTCAGCATTCCAAACCCTAACGAGTGCCTCCACGTCAGCATCTCCCCACCTGTCAGCCACTGCCCTCCTCCAAAAAGCTGCTTCGGTGGGTGCAACCCAAGCAACAGCAGCTGCTGGTCAACACCAGCAACAGATGATCAGCAGTCACATGATGACCCGGCAGCTCCATGACGACGTCGTGGGCGAGTTAGGATCGGTGAGTCATCAGCGCGTCGTTGACTCGGTGGTGGGTCTCCATCAATATCACGTGCCGATTAACCCGCAGCATCTGGGGCCCACATCTGACTACCAGCACCACCTCGGGAGTACACTCGCTGCGTGGCAGAAGACTGACCGTCTGACTAGGGATTTCCTGGGTCTTACCGGTGATCACGAGAACAATAACGGGAACGGTGTTAACGTTAGCGTGAACATGCGGGGGATGCTAACGTACACCGGGGGAGTAGGGTTTCAGCAAGAATACAGTGAGAGAGACCACACGCTGCTGAAGCCTCACGGTTTTGGATTCGCTCAGCCTTCTGCCTCCGGCGCCTGGGAGTAAGAAGGGCAAATCAGTAAGTAACTTCAGTCACTGCTCCAAGCTGAAATGACAGAAACACCCCCACTCTTTCATCCCCTCCAACTGTGAAATGAAGGGTTCATGCTTTAATTACCACATTTTCTTAGTTTGTTAATTAGCTAGTATTAATTAATTATAATTACTTACGAATGGGGGCGGGGCAGCTTTGTAATTTTGGGGTGCAGGAAGGAAAAATGTGACATGCATGCAGAAACCGTATAAAAGTGTAAGTGCATACACTTGTTTGGTTTTTGAATTATTTTGTGGTAAACTTTATTAATTTCCTTATGTTATGTCCCATCCCGTCTTTTGTCTAGACACCAAAATTGCAATTGGAACATTAGATTAATAGTATTATTATTCTCCCTTTTTGTTTTGTCTTTGCTGTAAAAGAATATACTACTAATACCAAAGGGCCTCTTTGCCTGTGGGCCTATGCATGCTTGCCAAAATTATATCACATTATATGAGCAAAAGTAGTTTATCTATATGTTAATGCCCCTCTCTACTTTGAATTCCCTTTAATCTCTTCTTTTTCTTTTTCTCTTTCAATTAATACTGTGAATTATTAATTAAATAATAAAATATTTATTCAACTTTAATCCAAACATCCTCAAACAAAATTAGTTTTGTCTACTAAAGATTAGAAAAGTTAGAGGAGATACAACCGACAAACTACTCCACAAATCATACAACTCAAATTTCCAAGTCAAATTGTCCCAAAAATTATACATTTTAGGTGGAATTCAAATTTTTCCTCGTATATATTATATTGCATAAAAAGATGCATGAGGAGGAGAGTGATTGGTCCTGTTTCCTGTTTTATTATCTGTATGTAGTATGTATACGTTTGCATGCAATGTTGTCCATGCACACGATCCATATAATTGGATTAATTATGAGCATTGTTAGTTAGGACCAGTCATGTGTTAAAGTAGGAAGAGGAAAAAGGTGAAAGATATTGTTAATTATAATTAATTAAAGTATACATTAATTATGCTCCATGCAATGCAATGCATGCATGTGATGTACACATTGGTAATAATTATGTTATGTTTTCATTTCTATTTCTTAACCCAAAAAAATTAATTTTAACCGCTACTAGCTCTTTTCCTTGAACTATTTATGATTTATCTTCTAATAATATATATATATATATATAGAAATATCATTATATATACCTTTATTTATCAAAAAAAAAACTCAAACTGTATAGGACTTAAGTTCTTGGAAAAAGTTACTCTCAGATTGATTTTACTCCACTCTCTTATATGAGGTGGATGTTTGGCACAAGATGGACAACACATTATGGACATGCATGGGACAATTGTAGTATATAGCATAGTTAAAAGAGAGTAAACAAATAAGAGATGTGGTATACTATAAGATGAGCAATCAATCAAGCATTGGATGAGGTAAGCATGCATGGCATGCCACGTGGGATTGGGCCATACCTCTGTTTCCTAAATTACCATCGTGCCCTTCAATTTATACTAAAATTAGAATTAAAAATTATATTATTGGTCCTTCGACTTTACCCATTTGGACACATTTAATCCTCTATTTGAGTTTTTGAAACATTTAATTATTTTATTATAATTTTAGTGACATTTTAAATTTTTTTTATTGATTTGTCGTTATCTAATTAGATAAATGGTACAATTTAACGATGGAATCTGAAATCAATTAATTACTTCTAGTAATTCATAGGTCTCGATGAGAGCTCGCTTAGCAAGAGCAATAGGCCTGTAGCTGAAGAAATTTCTAGCAATTTCACTTTTTTCTCATATCAATCAAATCGTATTGAAGACGAAGAAATATTAGCAATTTCCAAGAATTTCTTTTCCGCAATAGCTTTATGAACTGAGGAAGGAAAAGAAATACCGAGTAATTTCAAAGAAGTGTAGCCTTTTTGTAAAGAGAAGTATACATAGAGAGTGCTATAAAAACTGTTAACTTATAAGCGTGAGTAAAAAGGCAACTAAGTTGATGCTGTATATGTATTTGTGCGAGTGTGGTAGTGGTCCGGCCTGGTAAATAGTGGTGTACTAATTCCAAAAGGAAAAAGGATTCATTCTCAAAGAAAAAAGAGGGAAGAAAAGAAAAGAAGGGGGGCTAGTAGCTGAAATGAGAGGGGAAAAAAAAGGAGAAAACGAAAGAGAGCAAATGTCAACGGTTGAGGAAAAGATGCTCAATAGACTTTTGAAAGTTTGAAAGAAATAAAATTGGGTCTTCACATCTCCTTGACGACCTCCTTTATCAATTTTTGTGCATGTCCATGACCCCATACGTTCTCGCACTCTTTGGTTCTCTACTTAACCTACATTAACAGTTAATGGCTTTCCCTTACATCATTTGATTTGACACACCAACTGCTCATTGACATGATACCATCGATTTCCCATATATCATCATTAAAACAGAAATGGAAGATGGTAAAACTTAGATGCATATACAGATGCCCACAGCTAAGTAGATGATTTGCAAAAAGTGAAGGAATTGAGACCAATTGTGCCCATTTCATTATGCTTTTTCCCACCACAGAAAAAGTTTTGGTCATTGGATATGTGGTGAGAAAAAACAGAAGGCAATCCTAAACATGCCCTAAATATCCTAATAAACATTAGAAGCTATTAGATTTTAGAATTTTACGACCAACAAAGGGAAGCAAAATAAACATTGAGCCTATTCTGATTAGTTTGATTGTTCAATATTCGTGGGACTTCGATGTGCAAATGCTGAAGGTCAATGTTCAGAATAGAAGGTAAAAAAGATGGACAAATCACTTTTACCTACCTCTGCAGATTCACTGAGGGGGAAGAAGGGGCCTGGGGATTAATGAAAGGAGTGGTGGGTCGAGGGATGCTATGGTGTATATCCAAGCTTTTAGAAAGTAGTTCTAGTATATGTGTAAGTTGCAGGTTAAGAAGGTACAATATATGCCATTTGTCTACTGAAAAAAGACTGCATCTTTTTTTTATCTACCTCTGCTCCACAACCAGACAAACCTAAAGTTTCTCTCCCTTCCTTCCATCCTCTCTCTCAACATCTCTTTTGCACATGTCATCTTCCATCAGGGAATCTCATCCTAACAACCCTTCCTTTTCCCCTCCCTACCCTACCTTCCTTCACTACCCTTCACTTCCTTCCAGTCCCTAATAATTACCACAGCAATCTTTTTTGTGCTTTTTCCCTTCTGCCGCAAATCCCCATGCAACAACACCCTTATTCCCACGAACCTCGAGTAATAGTAATACTAATAATACCATTAAACTAAACTAAGTTAAGAACAAACCAAAAAGCTTGTATCTCAGTGTTATTTCCTAGGATAAAATCTCAAGTTTGAGACTCCTAGTCTACATTCCAATTCATGTTAAAAAGACTATAAAGAAAAGAAACACCATCTTACTCTGTTATCTTTGAAACGTATTCCAATCAGCAGAAAAAATACACCTTTTGGGAGCTATTCAGCTATTGGTTCAAAAAGATGGAAGTCCTCCTCTTTGAAATCCAAGCACGCACCGATAAGGCCGTCTTGGATCCCAAATGAGGAGACTCCAGTCTCCACAACATTCCTAATTCAGTGTACAAGTACATCATGTAAAGTCAAATTAACCAGGATGGTCTAGCACGTTGAAAGAAGAGATGCACAACAGCACCATTCAAAGTTAGCAATCATATATATTTCTGCAGAATTGATGACTCACAGTTAAAGTTACGATTAGGACAGAAAGCTTCTTCAATGGAACTTCATTGATTGAAACCTTTGATAACACATGGGACCAATTCTTTCATGAAGTTGCATCACTAGGCGGCAGGCGCTAACTGGTGCTTTTGGAGGCACCAGAGTTAACTCCCAAATATTTATCCAAAACATTCTTGAAAGCCTGCAGCAAGAAAATCAAATGTCAGACTCGAATTTGCATGAACCGAGTCTAATGCATCAGCATTGCTGAAGAGATTTTTGTCAGCTTTAATTATCAGTTCCATTCTGCTGGATTCTGATTTCTTAAAACTTTTTTTCCATGTGCATGCTTGAGAGATTTCTTCTTGTCTATGCCATCCGTATTAAAGAAAAAGATGCAGATGAAGATAGACTAATGCATGTAAAGTCCACTAAAACCAAGATGCTCATGATGATTGGAAATTTAAAAAATCAAAAAGGAAATAAAGGCCATGAATAACTTTAAACAGACTGCTCAATTGGGTAAAATCAATGTGGTCAAAGTTGAGCTGGATCAGAAAATCATAATGAGAATAGGATCCATATGCATCTGAATTCAGCCATTAAATTTTTAACAAGAAAATTACGAATCAGATACTGAAATGAAAATGGGCTCAGGAATGAACCCTTTTTTCGAGCTGTATAAATGAACAACAAACAAACAGATTTACTTCCACAACCAGTTTTAGTATCAAGCCTAAAATGGTGAATCATTCACCTTAGGCCAAAGGGAACTCCACCAAATTACTCTTGGCGAAGAGCTTGGTCATTTAGATGAAGCAATATAATCAATCATGTAGACAGGTGCTTCAAAACTACGGATAATAGAGAATCAAAATTAAAGATATACAGGAAATCTGTGAACTTTCCATAGTCTCTCTAATACTGTAGAATATATATGTTATGACTAATTAAAATGCACTGGTGGTGGAGTGAAGCAATGGTTGGCATCACAATTATAGCCTTCAGAAGACCTAGGAAGGAAAATGACCAGCTTAGATGATTATATGCCAGAGCCCAACTCGCATACAATCTAAAGACACTTCGTTGAGATGACATCAGTAGATGTATCTATTTAGCTTTGTAAATTGTATATTTCAACTCTAAAGTTGTTTGCATTCTGAAACCCACACCCTTAAAATGGTTAACGCTTGAGTTATTAGCAAATTGCTAAATTGTCATACCAGTTAGTGAATGATTTCATTTTGCGAAACCCAGTCCATTGTTACCACCAACTAATGATTGACATTAATTGGCATTCTCATTTATAAGGAAAGAAACAAAAAAATAAAAATATATAAACAGAAAATATACTTTTAATCTACCTATAATAGAATAATAAATAGAATTTGGTAATTGGTAATAATGAAATTAGTAATAAATAAAAATCTAAACAAACAAATAATAGTCTTCTGCATCTCTGATCTACTTGCTGGTAGTAGTACACCGCCTTTTGGGTATTTATTCCTATTTTTGACAGTTATTATTGTTAATAACATATGAAACGGAAGAATAGTGTATGGTTTATCATTCCAGTTCCTTATTAACCCACTCTCATCTCCACATTCCCATTCTTGTTTTTTTACTTACTGGCAACTACAGCCAAGTTAAGCTTTACAATTATACCAAGTAATAGCACTAAACCCAGGTCTGAGAGAACAATGTTAAGTGAACTTTGGCCCTTCCCCGTAAAATATCAAGTCTTTTATTCCTCAACCAATTGATAAGCAAGTTTCTTTGCTTGCATTTGTACGTGCCTGCTTTCATATGCCTTTTGAATCGTGTATGGTTTATCATAAACAATAGGCTTCATAGCAAAAATATGGAACAATACAAGTTAAGTTTTAGATGAACAAAAGAATACCTGGCAGGCAAACTTTTCTTTCCCATCCAAAATGGCATCCATTGCAGCAAATTGCTCATCAAATGCACCATAAAACACTTTGTAGAATTTGTTCCTAAAATCATGAAAAAAGGCACAACAGATTTGAGATGAATTCTAGAAAGCACTTTCTTCTCAAGAATCACTCCATATCTCATGAAATTAACAACTACCGATCTTCTTCTGCAGTCTGTTGATCCATCTCATCGAATTTCTGTGTCAGTACTTCTGCCCCCACTGGTGAAAGCAAGTGTAGTATGAGAGCCTCCAAGGTTCTAGGAAATTTTTGCTGGCAAGAGTGGTACAAACAAGAAAAATGTTTTAGAGATTTGTAATGATTTGGAGGACCAAAACTTTGTATTATCAAAGTGTACAAACAATTTCCTGCATCAATGAAAGAGTTCCATCTACCTAGAGGAAGTTATTACTGAAGAGTAAACTCACCGCCAAAGCAAGAAGGATATCATGAAGCGCGCATGGATCAACGGTCCAGAGAACTTTAGCAATAGGATCGTCCTCCAAGAAAAACATATTATGTCTATAATTTCTCTCATATTCATCTTTCACGCCATCTGCAGAGCCATTTTCTAAAGTTGATTGTTGGGATGTGCTTTGACTGCTCGTGTTAACACGGTCATGAACTAAAGAAACAAGTTCATGAAGAGCCTGGAGAGCATGTGGTTCTAGTTCGTTCAACTTAATTACCTGCTCTAGTTTTTTCCCTTTTAATTCCTGTATCTCACATGCCTTATCTGAAGCACCCTCATTACGATCTAGCAAAATAGTTAAGGAGAAATCAAACACAAAAGCAATGGAATAAAAGATCAAGCTGTGAATAGGGGAAGAAATGGATTTCACAATGTAATTATCAACTTACCTGCTTCTCCAGTCCAGGGCACCTCCCGTGTATGCGTCTTCAGTTCCTTCACGCCAGGAAAAGAAGCCTTTGGTAGTACTTGATTCTGGGGTAATTTGTATATGAAATATTACGTTATAAGCCCAGCAAGGAAACATTAACTCCACACGAGACAAAAAGGAAAATGTAAAATATGCCCAATATTTCACCGCACAGAACTAATGGATAAAACAAAATTTTAAAAACATGGCCAATACGTAAATTACTAGGAAATGTTGACAGCGACATGAAATTCCAAAGATCTTATCAACAAAACCAGTTAACAGATGCCCTCTCCCACCCATGATGGAATAGACTCTAGGTAGAGAGGGCAGAAAATGCAGACACAACTAATTATATCCACACCTTGGCCAAAAAGGTGGAAAACTGTAGTCTAGAACAAGGGTAAGAGCTCAACAGAAAATTTGCAGAGCAAACTCAAATGGCATAGAAAGATGACAGACATACCATTTCTTTCTCCGTCAATCTTCAAATTACACCATGGGTTTGACATGCCAGTAAAACATGTTTTAAACAAGCAAAATGGCAGAATAAGTTAGCTCTCACGCCAAACTGGAATTATTCTACCGGTAACACAGAGACAGAAAAGAAGAAAAAAAGATAATGAGCCAAGCGCACCTTCTTAATATTCTGCGTAAATAATAAGCATCCATGTGCTCTAACATGCTAGACATTATGTCAGACTGCCACCAAAAGTTAACAGCAATGGTCAGATCATCACTATCCACTTGGTGGAACCTGTAGTAGAAATACCAATTAGCAGAGCGAAAATTTCGTAAAGAGGTGAAAACATCCCCCATCAATTTTAGCTTAGCCCTTCAGTTCCCAACAAAACTTAATTGGCATGAACACAAAAAGAAGCTGTGAAAATATTAGTTTATGTTCAAAATCATGCAGGCGGTCCAAGGAAGCAATTTCTTGCAAGAGTTGCATTTTGACCTTACCAGCCTTCAGGAATGAAAAGTGCATCGCCTGCTTGCAGAACAACAGTCTGTGAGTACTCCATGGAAAATTTCGCCCTTGGATACAACAAATCAGGAGGTTCTCCAAGAGCAACTGAGCTGTCAGACAGACAAATCAACAAGGAGAAAACAAATATAAACAGGAAGCATCATATGAAAAGCTAACGATTAAATTCCCGGCACTTGTATAAAAAGGTATTAGACCTGTGATTTGAAGCCTCCCCGTATAAAGGCATTGGGTACAAGAATGGACTTGCAGAAGGTGGCCATAAAACAACTGAGGCACAGAAAAGTATTTAGACAAACAAATAAATAAACAGACAAAAGTTAGTTGCTACGACTAGCATAGGCTAAAACTTAGCACCACGTGGAAGCCTAATGATAGTAGTTGGAGAAAACTAAAAATCTGGAATATCTTAGAGTTGTCTTTTCATTAACAAATAAAGCATCCAATCAAACTAAGAGCAGAACACTGACTAAATGTATAGCATTTCTTTCTCACACAGGTTGATCATAGTAAACCGAAAACAAACATAGTGAACTCCACGACAGAGAAAAGAAAGAAGAAAGCAACTATACCTTGTTTGCGACCAGCAACTATGCACAATAAGTTGTGATGTGGATCATAGTGCGTGCTTGATCTAGATTGAGCATTATTCATCCACAAATTGATAGACGCTAGTTCTTTTGCCTCCAAAAATGTCGGCTACACAAATTGCAAAACTAGTAAAACATAGTTCCAGTTTGCAGCACAAACATAAAGAAAGTAAAATCGGCTAATTCACGAACCGTTTGAATGTCGTCCCTAAGAGTTTCCAATTGAATCTTATCTCCATGCTCGGCATTCATAATAGGCACCTTACTTGTACAAAACAACCGACTATCAATCACATATTGCAAAAGGCATCAACGAGAAAAAGAGAGAGGAGCATATGTTCTAGTAAGAACCTGTGCTAGATAGATTTGCTGAGCGTCATCACCGGATAGCAAAGTTTCATTACTTTCTGATCTATATGAATCGCTGGTGACAGTAACGTCTGTGTTTTCCACACGTTTCTTGCAGAAACCAATAAAGGACTGAAACGGTAACGGAACCTACAGCGGACAAACGGTGTTCATTTCATGGAGAATAGTTAAGAAGAAGACGCTTACTGAGTTGCAAGACATTTACCCGCTCGTGGCTTCTGAGGTCGCCATAGAAGACAGGCGCAGATTTCGATAGCATAGCCTCGACCGTAGATGATCCTACCCGTTCCTAAAATCAATTGGATAAATAAACGTGAACTCCTAGCACCATAGCTAAGAGAGACAAAATATTCAATTCAAATAGGTGAATACTAACCTCTAAGTACTCGAGACCACCATTTCGTGGATTCCACTTGGTGAATGCTGCCCAATCCTTAACACAGCCATTGAAGACCTGAAAAAAAAAGAAAAGTAGCTGATTAGGAGGAGGCAATGATAGTTGAGAATGAAGATTGAACTGAATATCGGCGGTGATTACGGCGGGGAAGTTTTTGGATTCAATTTGGCGCGAGAAGAGTGTCGGGGAAGGGAAATTTTCTGGTTGGAGTGTTTGAATTTGAAATTGTAGGGAGGAATCCATGCGGTTTAGGTGCAAGGACGAGAGAGCTTGTTTTCACTTTCTAGTGGGATGAGCACTTGAGCTTTTCAGACTTCCAGAACGAAGTTCATACTAGCAAAGATCCGAGTAACTGCTGTGGTTGGCGAACTCCGATCCAGCCTGGAATGTGTTTATGGGCCAGAGGTGGACGAAGAAGCCTGGATGTCTAAAAGGCCTTGAGTTTAGTTTAGGAAATGCGCTTTTACGCTCCTGCTCCTGGACCTGGGCCTTTATAATATAGAAAGGAATATGCATGAGCCCACTAAATAAACTCATTGCTATTTGCTAATACAAGGTTATTCGATTTTTGAGAGAATTCAATTTATTTTCTTAATGAGATTAAATAAAAATTTATTAATAATAAATTCTATCTTAAAAAAAATATAACTCATATTCAATTTTTTACCAAAATAAAATTATTCAAATTAATTGATATTAATCGCATTGTTTGGTATGAGTTGAGTTATTCCTTCTCTGATACTGATTGATTTCGGGATCGATTTCGTTCTAAAATAGGGTATGCTCAATTTAGTTGGTGTGCAATGATAAAAGAATTGCATCTCATTCTCATCGAATATTCATGGATAAGAAGAATTGACCCCGTCTCTGAAATTTTTATTTTTTTTGAAGGATGAAATTAATTTCTTTAAAAATATGCCAATGAGGCCATGTTGGCATTCGTCATTCTTCTTTTTCAATAAAAAATAGAAAGAAAAAAAACAATTAATATTTTACCACTATGTGTTTTCTTTTTCTTTTTTGCCACTATGTTCCTCCTATTGAGATAATATGGACAAAATGAAATTTGAACCGATCAAATGCTAAAATAATAATAAATCAAAAACGATGGCGTGACAAATTCAAATAAAATGTGGGATGTCCTGAAGTGGGCTGAAACGGGAAGGAAAATAATTTGATCCAATCCAAATAGTAGGAGAAAAAAGAGAGGACTCAGTTCTCTGCTTTTAGTCCGCAAATAACACGCGCTCCTACTTTCGAATCATCAGGGGCCACCTTCACCGGTTTTTATTTATCTTTATGTTACTTTACACGCGGTGAAAACGGTATCTATTAACTAGTTGAATTATAATCTAGTATTCTATTTACACATTTATTTTTATTAGAAGTATTAAATTTTTATTTTTAATATATTAATATTACAATATACTATTTTCGTCTCATAATAATAATAATCATCGGACTCATTTAAGGTTATTTCACATAAATTAATTAATTTTACAAAATTTTCAGCACTAAGTTTAATTTGACTGGCAATTAGGGCACTAATTTTAGACCTATTGCAACATTACACGAGCAAATTGGACACCATCATCTGCTAGGAACCATGGTCTCTTCCAACATTGGGAGATCATTAGTTTGGGATAATCCTAATGTAATGTCATGCGTGCCAACATGTGCAAAAAGAACCGGAAAAAAAAAGTCTACAAGATTCACGCTCTTATCCCTTTTAATATGGAGTATGTTTTTAAATTAGTCTAATTATAAGTTTTCGGAATTTTACCATTTCAATTCAAATCTAGTCTTCCTTGACGGCTTCAGCTTCTACCATACAAAAGAAGAGCACATCCTCGCACTAATTTTTCTTGACCGCTTTAACAAGTTTTGAATTAAGAAAAGCAAATTAAGGTATTTTAATTAGATTGACTTGATTGCCTCTTTAAACATTATGTTTTTACCCACAAGCAGCAGGTAATCAACTATATACTTTTAGAGTAATATTTTGGTAGCAATATTTCAATATTTAATATATCAATGATATTTATTTGTTTAGCTAGTTAAACACGCAACTTCCTGCTAGTAACTAAGTAATGAATCTATTGAATCTTAACGCATCCTCAACTCGATTCCAATTACTAACATTCCCAATCTCTGACTGATTAACAACCTCAGTTTCTTAAACCACAAACAAACTATTTGGAAATGGATGCATGCATGCAAGCAAATGTAGAACATGTGACCATATATGCCATAGAAAACGATGCATGTACTCCAAAACTATATTTATTCCCCCAAACATATACCCCCTCCTTATTACAAAGAATGTCGTTTATTATTCCGGTGCATATTTTAAAGCGGTCGGAATAGTAGCTATATGACCTCGAAAAAGTCTGAAATTTTTACACAACGTATATTAATCCTTCACGTACGTTAAACAAAAATTGAATTGTTTGGAATCATATAGCTACTATTCCAGCCGTCTTAAAATACGCGTCGGAATAGTAAACGACGTTCTTTGTAATAAGGAGGCAGTAGTATATGTGAATGTGTATGACATTTATTTTGGCAAGTATTGTTAGGTAGTCACTTCAAGCTACTTGGTTGTTGAGAAGTTAGTTGATATAATATTTAAAAATACTTTTACATTTATAATAAAAATGCTATATTTAATTTCAAACCCATGCAACCCTCCGTTTAGCAAATATATATATATATATATATATATATAACCTGCTGAATTATCCAAATGTTTACCAACAAAAAAATATAGCTCATGACTGTGTTTGAGATTTTCTTATAAAGACAACCTTGAGCGTGAAGAACAAGATGCAGACAGAAGCAATGTGGCAATCACGTCTTGTCGTCCTGTAATCTCAAGATGCCACGTGGAAGATCTTGGGTATTGTAGATCCCACGATGACGTGGTCGGGGAGCCTATGCGGACATGCAGAACGGGAAGTGTTATTTAATGCAGTATTTATAGTTTTCGTACTTTATTTATCATCATTTTCTTAAAATATTTATTTATTATTTTGGAGCAAGGAAGAAAGAAAAATAAAATACAATAATACAAGGGAATAAGTTTTGCTATTGGTTTGAAAATATCAGTTATGAAGGGAGATGATACAACACATTTTTCATATTGGGATAAAAAGCACCAACTATACTGATAGATATAGTACGAGATTGAGAACATTGCTCAGTAGAAGATTTCTCTAGTTTATTCTAAAATTTTAAGTCCAACGCAAATTCATTAAACTCTTCAAAATTCAACTCGACTTGAATTGAATCAATTCGGAACAGTGAACACTGAATACTTGATAATAAGTATTTACAAAAATAAAATAAAATAAAAAATTTATAGACAGAGAAAAGGTAAGAGCGAGAAACAAGGCGCGGATAGGCTGTCCAAAAACAGCAGCAGTAGACAAAAGAAATTAATTTCTTCCCTTATTATCAACATCTCCCTTTTCATCCTTTCAAAAAAATAAAAAAATATCGCTCATTCATTTTTTTTACAAAATATTTTTATTATTATTATCAGCAACTGTACTCATTTTCAATTTCCCATGGCTTTCTTCCTCTTAACAGAAGTCGCGTTTCGTTCCCCCCTCCCTCCTTTTTATTAGGGCTCAAAAATCCACATTACCCGTCCGAAATACGTTAAACGAAAATGGGAAATTGCATTTAGTGGCACCTGTCAAACAATTGTTTGACTCTTTTGACACCTCCTCTTTTTTTTGCTTTTAAAAGGTACCTCTAAACTAACAAAATGTCACATTTGGTACCTCCGACTAACACCATCCACTTCCCACCGTTAAGTGGCCTACGTGGCATGACACGTCGGATGCCACGTCATACTCGGCTGACGTGGCATGCCACGTAGGTTAATTCTGACCCGGTATTACTTTCCACGGGTCGGGTAAATGGATTCCCGGACCCGGATTGAATCTTTTCAATCATTTTATTAAATGGATTCATTCACAAATCCACACGAACGAAGCAATTTCAATTTTCCCCTTTCTCTTCCTCACTCTAACCCTAGCGCTCTCACTCTCATCACTCAACATCGATTCCCACCGAATGTTACAATCCATTCGGCGTGCGTGAAGAAGCGGGGGTCGTGGACGGTCGTGTCAACATCGATTGAAAGTATTGTGACCCACCGAAGATTGCAATCCAATCGACGTCCGTGAAGAAGTGGCGATCGTGGACGCTTTTTCTGAACTAATTTGTTGTATCTATACAAGAAAGTTGAAGAAAGCTTTAGATGCAGCATATGAGCGCCCTGTAAGTGATCCAACTTTTACTTGTGGTATTGAGATGTTGCATTTGCTGAAGTGCAAAGTGTTCTGTGAGGTCCACACTGACCAATGGCGAATTAATTAGAGGGGCTGGGTTTGAGGGTTATAGAGTGCAAGCACTGGTAGAGATATTCAGGAATTATGTTGAGGTTGTAGAACGTTATAGCATTTTCTTTGTTTCTCTTTTTATTTGTTCGTCGGGCTCTGTTTCTCTTTTAAAACATGATAATCTCAACTAGGTCGATTATTTTTCATGACCCGTCCATTAATCAGCTTGATCTTCTTATTTTTGGATGTTTTCTTTTACATGGATTTTTTATATGACCATTGGAATTTCTTTTTCCCTTTTTTGTTTTGGTCTGATGGAATTTCTTGGTATGCTTATTGTGGAAAGATAGGCTACTGACTTGCATATGCAAATTCTATTTCTGATTGTGAAGAGTCTTATTCTGTATTTTGATCGTCAAATTCCTCTTTTTTTCTCATCAAAGGAATAGTGTTGTCTTATTTTTCAGTGTGTTAGTTTTTCCTAGAGATTTTATGCTAGTAATGTTATAGCAGCTTGAATTAAGCAATCAAAACAGTAATTTCCTGTCAGTTTAGTTTTGGATAACCTGAGGTTTTGGTGTAATTTCTTACAGCAATGGCGAAGACAGAAGGCATTGAGAAGTTTAGTTCCGTGGTGAAGCAGAAGCCTAATTACGAGTACAAGCCTAGTATTTACTGTCAGTGCGGGCAAAAGACACCTAGATGGATTTCATGGACGAAGAAGAATCCTGGACTTCGATTCAACAAATGTAAGCGAAACATCGAAGAGGGTGGATGTGGTTTTTATCGGTTCGTTGATGATCCATTCCCGGACAGAGCTAACGCAATTATAAGAGGTTTGTGTGAAAGTGAGAAGGAACTAGCGGAAGAAAATAATAATTTGGTGGCTGAAAACAAAGAATTGAAGGCTCGGCATATGATTTTTAATGGCATGGTGGATGAGTTGCTTAGTTTGAAGGATGAAAATGACTACTTGACGAAAAGGCTTAATAAATTGAGGTTTATGTTAGGCATTTTTACATTTGTTGTTGTTGTAATTGGATTTTTTACACTGCTGAAAGAATGAAAAATTGTTGTCATCGGCATTTTAATTGTAACTGGATTTCGAAGTTGTTGTTGTAATTTGCTATATGCTGTTATGTAACAATTAGCTGATATCAATGCTACTTGGTTATTTTTTAAACATTTGAGCAGGCTTGAAACTTGATAGAATGAAGTAGAAAGTTTTTTAGCAGTAGAAGATCTGATTTGTGCATTACAAATTTTTTATTTATTTAATATATTTTCTATAACAAGGGATTTCACTTGCATTGTAACCCCGTAGAAAATGCATTATATACCAGCACAGCTTGACAAAATTTCTCAAGTTTTTATATATATACCAGAGTTGATTGGAATTTCACTTGCAAGCTCGAATTTGCAACGAATTTAATTCTTAAACATAGAAAATGCATGATTCTATCTCAATCTTGTCTAAACCATTACATAAAGACCCTAAAATCTGTCCAGAGGAAGCAACGAGATAGCAATAACATAAACACCCTAAAAATCTTGTCTAAACCATTACAGAAACACCTTAAAAATCTTGTCTAAACCATTACATAAACACCCTAAAATCTGTCCAGTGGAAGCAACGAGATAGTACAAAATATGGTCTAGTATATCCAAACAAAATTATCTCAAGCTGCATAAATGTTCCAAACATAATCAACCACCTATTACATAATATGATCAACTACATAATCCCTACTGTCCTGAAGTTCCAGCCCGATCTTGTGAGCGTGTATTTCTTCTCTCTGGGACATCAATAACCCTTTGCCGTGGTGTTTTAGGCTGCGAAACAACCATAACGCATTGGATTTAGCAACATAACAACCAGATTCAACAAACACAAATAGACAGACACAAACACATGATATATAAACTCACATCATAGCACGTCCATCCAGATTCAGCAACAAAACAACCATAACCTCCTGGTATTTTTCCCTTTTTTTGTTTAGACTTCTTTTTCCTCCCTTTGCTAGGTAGGGCTGTTCCACAAGATTGCCTAAGTTCTTGCAAAAGTAGCTGTGTTCTGTCGGACACTTGGGATGTTTGAACTTGCGAGGGTTGAAATTCTGAAGCAGACACCTGAGAAGCTTGTGTCTGGACTTGTGAGCTCGATGGATTTCCAAAACGCTGCCACACGAATGAACAGTATCACCATCAAAAAATGTATTGATTAACAACAATAACAAATAGATATAGGTGTGATCAACTAACCCTGCTGGCCGGGTTTAAGACACAGACATCTCTCCTATGGCCCTCTATTTTGCAAAATGTACATAGTGTCTTCCTTCGCTTCCTGGTATTTTCTGAGCCACCAACATGTCCTTGTGCTGGACCAGTACCATGTCCTTGTTCTGGACCAGCAACATTTTCTTGTGCTGGACCAGCAACATTTCCTTGTGCTGCTGCATCAACCTGCATTTTTACAATTACCAATTACGAAATAAGATTGAGATTGAGACAAAATTATAAAGTTAAATAAAGGTAGAATTTATTTCATAAGCAGCACAGTATGAGTGGCACCTGGTTTTCTGGATTGTTCTCCTCAACAGCTTCTTCTCTTGTAATCTTGGCCTTTCCTCTTTTGCTCATTTCCCTCCTTATCTCGTCAACTATATCATCTCCATTCCCGCCAGAATTGATAGTAACCCTAGCATTTCCCTCCTGATTTCCCCCCCCACTTAGACCTACATCATCTATTGGTCCCTCCATACTTTCTCTCACCTCTCTTTTTTTCTTCTTTTTTGTTTTTTTTTTTTCACCCCTTTTATTGAATCTTTTTCTCCTTACCCGACACCTCCTAAACTCCTCCTCCTCGTCAACAGACAAATAAGGACAATCCACCCAATATTCTTCTAACGTAGGCTCGTTCTCTTGGTCCCCAATATCATCACATTCATACTCACTTTCCCTTTGCTCGGTCTGATATCCATCAAATTCACTGTCATGAGAGTCATCAACAACAACACTTTTACCCTTACTGGACCCACCAACTACCCTATGTCCATGATCATCAATCCCCAACTTATTACACATGCTAATGGGGTTTAGGTCATCAAAATAAGGATGCATACCATCACCATGCTCTACATATAAATTGACAGCCTTATTTTCAAGTGCATAATTAATAAAGCCACCAAATGTACTGTCACCATCAAGCACTTTCAGATTTTTCATCAACCCCAACCCTGCACAGTATGCATCATACCATAACTTCCTAATATTCTTATATCCTAATTCACCACACTTATCTAAAATGGTAAAAAATGATACTTTATCAACATCAAATGTTTCTTTCACTACAGACCCACCAGCATACAACCACCCACCACCCACTGTAATCAATTTCCCACCAATATAAAATGTAAAGGTTGTCATTTTCCCTGCCCACACCAACATAAATACAAAATAAAGTCAATGAGGAATCAATAAAATGTTTCTTTCACTACAGACCCACCAGCATACAAACAAAACCAAAAAGGTGCCATAAAGGTTGTCATCGTATACATACATACATAAAATATTTTAATTTAATATTACAGGTACCATTTAAAGACAGCACAGAGACACATACACGAAGGGATGCTTTAAACAAACATTGCAAAATTTGGTGGCTGGACCACAGAGAGACAGACATATATATAATCAAAATAAAAAAATGAAACGAAAAAAGAAATTCCAAAAAGTCTATAAATACCATTCCTATCCTCAGCTAACTCCACCTCTGATCTCATTGTCTTAACTCTTACTGAAAAAAGGTTCTTACTTACTGTAAGCTCTAAGTTCTTACTCTCATTTTTCTTCTTATAAACGACTGCATAATTACTAGAAAACCCTAAGAAACACTGTCAACATCAACGCTCTTCCTTCCTTTGTGACCGAAAGAAGTAAAAAAGAAAACCCAAGCGCAATTAAAAACCAACCTGTTCGCTTGCTTCACTAGACACGACCGTCCCCGACCGCCACTTCTTTAGGCGACACGGCCGTCGACTGGATTGCAATTATGGGTGGGCTTCCTTCACTTTGAATGGAAAATTGAAAGGTGAGAGCGAGTTTTTTGCGATTTAGGGTTAGGGTGAAGAAAGATGAAATTGCTTCTTTCACGTGAAAGTGTAATTTGTAAATGAATTAAGGTTAAAAGGATTGAAACTACGTCGTTTCAATCCATTTAATAAAATGATTGAAACGATTCAATCCGGGTCCGGGAATCCATTTACCCGACCCGTGGAAAGTAATACCGGGTCAGAATTAACCTACGTGGCATGCCACGTCAGCCGAGTATGACGTGGCATCCGACGTGTCATGCCACGTAGGCCACTTAACGGTGGGAAGTGGATGGTGTTAGTCGGAGGTACCAAATGTGACATTTTGTTAGTTTAGAGGTACCTTTTAAAAGCAAAAAAAAGAGGAGGTGCCAAAAGAGTCAAACAATTGTTTGACAGGTGCCACTAAATGCAATTTCCCAACGAAAATAAAATAAACGAAACGCTTTGAAGGAAACAAATAAAAATAAAAGTGAATTTTTGAACGCGCATGAATTACATCGCCAGATCTTGAACTCCGACTTCGATCAATCAATTTCTCCGTCCGCCATTATCAGCTCAATCGGGTCGAAACAGAAGGATCCTTCTAGATAGTTGTTAAAATCTAGAAGGTTTGGATCTGGTTGTAATCGAGCGAGCGTTGGATGAGAAACGGAAGGAGCGAGGTGTGCCGCCGAGGATAAATAAAAAACGATGAAATGGACATCATTGCTTAAGGACATTAAAGAGAAGGTAGGAGGTTTAACTCAATCTGCTGCTAGTACTTCATCGTCAGCTGCTGCTTCTGCTTCCTCGTCGCCGACTGCCTTAACCAATCGCGATAGCAATGCTTCTTCTCATTCCATTCTTACCGACTTCGCTTCGCCACCTGCCAGGTCAGCAGCTCTCTTGATTCTTCTGTTGTGTTTCTCTAGGATGGATGATTGATTTGTTGCTATTTCCTAGTGTTGCATTTTGTTTTTGTTTCTTTATTTTAACTTAGACGTAATGTGTGTTGACTGTTCATGGGCATTGCTTTGGTATGTGAGTTGATGAGCTCCGTTGACTACTTTGTTACTACAAAGTAGCTATTTGCTGATTTCTTTGGAGTATATCGTTCTTGAATTACAATCCAACATGACTGCCATCCCACAGGAATTCATGGGCCTCCATTAGGGAATAAAAGAAGATGACTGTGTCCACAGTAATGGTTATGGAGTGTATAACTTGTATCAATATCTTGCTATAATAGTTGGTTTTGCTGTTATATTATTTTCTGGTGAGGTGGGGGGAGTTAGAGGTGCTGAAGTATTTGATGTTTTAAATCTGCATGTCCATTGATTTGTAAAGGGTGAAGCTTTGTTTTTTTTTATATTGGTTTATGTGTTTCCTTATTGCATGTCGATAAGGATTGTTTTAGGGTGCCTATTAGTAGTTTGGTAAGTGGGCAATGCTGGAATGGCATCCCTTGTATGGTGGAACGCAGAGACTATGAAATAAAAGCCAGAATTGCTGATAGATGAATGACATCTTAGAGTGACTCATGAGGAGTATGAGAAAGAAAGGAGTGCTTAGTCGTACATGGTTTAAACGTACAGTCTTATTTTATTTATTTTTGGACTAGATTCTTCATTGGGTAAAGTGAGCATTTTGAAGTACTTCAGGGAACTATTGGGCTAACAAAATGGGTAGTTGGTTTAGGAAATGAGCCTTAGTGAAATATGATGGTTGGCATATAATAAATTGGAATAGGAGAATGGGGATGTCAATTTCTAGGTTAGCATATAATCAATTCTGTATTAGGATAGGAATGGAAATTTCTAAGCTTGCTACATGAAGTCAGAAGCCTTTAAAATTGTTTGGAAACATTTAAGTAAAGTTATTTGGCTGAAGGTGCGACATCATGCCAGAAAAAGCCAAAAACTTTTGTTCCCTTGATCAGAGCTCAACCCGTGAAGCGGTGGGCTGAGGTTGCTGAAAGTGTTAAAATTGATTTTACACATCAAGAACTACTTACACGCAGCTGTGGCTTAAGTAAAGGCTAAATTTCTTTTGCCTCATAAATCAGTTTAAAGCTCCTCTGTTGCAATGATCTGGAAATTTTGATAACAGGTACATCTAATGTTATCAGTGGTTAGCACAGAGTACATACAATTTTGTTACTATCGTTGGAACAATATAGCAAATTTTTTCCAACAAATCTTGCCATGAGAAAATCCAGAAAGCTGGCTATTAATAAGTGCACTATGTTGGTTTTCTTTTGTTAGCTTCTATGGATTAGGGACATAATTAAGTTGTATCGATGTCGATTGGTCCTTTGATGTCCATCTGTATCTTCTGATTAGGTTATACTATTTTATATTTGATCATAGTTTTCTGGCACTGGATTGTGAATGTATGATGTAAAAGGTTGCGTTAATGCATATGTCTTAGATTATCAATCATCACTGTCAGAGGTGTCATTTCTCATTATTGCAACATTTTGTTTTCTTTATCTCATGTTTATATTTTGTGAAAGCAGAGACAAACATGAATTGGAACTGGACTTTAAGAGATTCTGGGAAGAATTCCGCTCATCCAGCTCTGAAAAGGTACTCCTCCTCTATAATCTGTTTTACCTAGTACGTTATTTGTGGGCTACTTTCAATAATTTTACATGTGAGGTAGAACTTTCCCCAAGGTAATATTACATAAACGATTGGAGCTGATGACATTTCCATTGTCCTTGCAGGAAAAAGAAGCGGCCTTGAATATGACTGTAGATATTTTTTGTAGATTAGTGAAGCAGCATGCTAATGTAGCTCAATTAGTTACCATGTACGGGTGCTTTTCTTCCTTTGATTTTCTGAATCAAAATATTACTTTTCTTGTTTCATGATATATTTATTTAAAGTTATAAGATCACCATCATCAATGCTTTTGATTTTAGATTGAAAAGCTTGCTGTTTTAAGGATTTAAAAGATGATTGGAATTAATCAGTATTGCCATATCTATTCAAACTGCAGATCCTCAATACCAAAAAAACGAGTCTGTTTATATCTAACCATTGCATCTATTCATGAAAACCACACTTTTGGGGTTCTTATGTGGTATTAATATTCCCTAAAGAATCAGAGTCATAAGACTCTTCCTTCTCAAAATGGATGCTTCAGTTGGTTTCCACCTTTGTTCCCATCCAACAACTTTATTTTTCCGTACTGTAACATTCTCAACCCACTCAATTTTCTCAGTTGCATGAGAGTTTAACCTTAGTTTTCTTTCCTTATTTGCAACATGGCTTGAAACTGACACTATTGCACATCAACTGTGGTTGTGGCTGATTGTTTTCATTTTTTAGATACGATGATTTCTGCTTTTGGCACGTTAACTAGTTGTCATCATGTTATACTAATTTGAAAGCTATTTACAGGTTAGTTGAAACACATATATTCTCTTTTGTTGTGGGAAGAGCATTTGTAACCGATATTGAGAAGTTAAAAATCAGCAGCAAAACAAGATCGTTGGATGTAGGAAAATTGTTAAGATTTTTTTCAGAAATTTCGAAGGTTTGGCTCTAAAGTTCTTTTACTAAAACTCGTCATTTCCTTTTTCACTGTGGTGATTTGCTGTTTCATGTTATATTTTTTTCTGCAGGATGGCATATGTCCAGGTTCAAATTTGTTAACTGCTGTAGGAATCCTTGTGTCTGGGGTATATTTTCTCCTATCATTCTCTTAAAAATGTCTTTTTAGTTAGAACTGGTTGCGTTTATTTCTTTAGTCAAGTGTGGGTAGTTGGCATTCATTTGTCACAAGTATTGGGTTGATTGCGATAATAAGACTGTGCTGCAGTTGGAGTTTTCTTTTGCCATGGCAGTAAATAACCACACAGTAACATTTTGTCAAACATGGAGGATATAATATTAATTTTCACCTAATTCTCATGTTGAGTTTGATTGATCGTTTCTTCTATCGAACTGCCACAAGTGATGTTTTTATTGCTTTGCAGCCTATTGATAAACAATCTCTCCTCGATTCTGGGATACTATGCTGTCTCATTCATATTCTCAATGCCCTCCTGGGTACCGAAACCAGTAATAAACAAAAAGTTGCCAACTCAGAAGAACCACTGCTACGTGAAAATGACTGTGACGGTGATATTGGGCAAGCTCGCCGGCTTGAGGTACCTTTGCTAATATCATTTATCATAGTTTGCTAGCCCTTTGGCCTGTGCTATTGACTGTATATAAATAGTTTGCTTGTGTGGGTGCCTGTGTGCGTGCTTATATTTGTCACTATGAAGTTTGGTGAAGTTTTGTCCTTTTAATTGGTACCATAAAAGAAGATTCGTTACTGCTTTAAAAGCACATTTCTCTCTTCTGGACCATCTTGATGGTTCTTTCTTTCACACAGCTGAATATTAATTGTTTATTTGAACTTCATAAAGGTGTCTAAAGTGGAAAATTATACTTTATATTTAAATCGGATGTCATTTACGGTTTCTGGGATCCATTATTCCGCTAGAACCTAGGACTTCACTATCCATGATCTTTCGTGCTTGATTTTTTATTTGATACATATACTTAGAGATGTTTCTTTATTGAAAGTTGGCTAGCTTCATGATGTGCTGTAATTTGGGAGGTAAAAATGTGTTTGTTCAGATAAAGCTGGTAAAGTAAGTTCACATCTACGAAACTCAGTTTCTTGAACATTCCTGGTGAAAATGCTTGGTAACTTGGATGACGTCATCATCATCTTCATGATTCAATCGTTCAAACTTTTCACATGCTTGTTACTTAAATCCTAGTGTCAGCAATCAAGCACTTGTAGATACAAAGCATCTGCGACAATACCTTATGAGGCACTCATCCTTCGTTTATTCATATAGGTGGAGGGAAGTGTGGTGCATATTATGAAAGCGTTGGCGGGCCATCCTTCAGCAGCACAGAGTCTAATTGAGGATGATTCACTTCAGTTGTTGTTTCAGATGGTGGCAGATGGGTCTTTAACAGTCTTCTCTAGATACAAAAAAGGACTTGTTCCGCTACACTGCATACAACTTCATAGGCATGCAATGCAGGTAAGTTCATGGTCCTTGTATTCTGCTGATGGAGCTTTGTAGGATCCCTGAATTCTAAGGCGACATTAAAAGGTTTGGAAAATCTTTATTGTCTGATGGTTGGCTTTTTTTTCTCACTCCACAGATTCTTGGTCTTCTTTTGGACAATGACAATGGAAGCACTGCCAGATATATTCGCAGACATCATCTGGTATTTTCATTAGTTGGATGTGAAGCACATTTGACATGCATATTTGGACTATAACGAAATTGGAGTTTGAACATTGTCGCGTGCCCCTTCACTACCGCATTGGATGATCTGAATTGATTGAGCTGTCTTATTGGTGTTTCACAAACTCTGTATAATGTGGTTATTTGGGTTTAAATGACTTTTATGGGAAGAGAAGTTTGAGTCTTCTTCGTCATGGTCAGAGAATTTGTATAAAAAGGGTTTGCTTCTTAGATTTTTGTTTTCCTCAGATTTGAAAATTAAGTGCATGTTGTTCCACGCATGGAAGAAAGTCTATGCCGCGTTGTGCTGTATTTTAAACATTGTACGTTGTTTGAGATTTTCAGTACATGCTGTAGGAAATTCTTGATATGGCATTTGCTTCATTAAATTCTTGAATATTCCCCCCCCCCTTACATTAGTACTTATAATACACTCTTACTACTCAACCCAGTGCCCATGCTTACCAAATACCCATTAAATCCTCTGTCAACCTTTTCCGTTTTTGTTTCTGAATGAAATTATTGTAGTGAACATGTTTTGCTGACTTATTTTACTGTGTAAAGTGTTATTTTGTGGGTGATATATTTCTGTTTCACTTGCAGATTAAAGTTCTTTTAATGGCAGTTAAAGATTACAATCCAGACTGTGGCGACTCTGCCTATACTATGGGCATTGTGGATTTGTTACTTGAATGCGTTGAATTATCATATAGACCTGGTAATTGGGCCATTACCTCTCTTTCTTGGATTATGTGGGAGCAATGAATTAGAATTTGTCAATAGTATGAATTCTGCTCTTGATTGCACAAAAAATAATTTATATTATATATAGTTTGTCAATCTTTGAAACTTCTAAGCATCGCCAGCTGATTTTAATACAATCTTGGTTGTAGATGCTGGTGGTGTCAGGCTGAGGGAAGACATACATAATGCCCATGGCTATCAGTTCCTTGTACGGTTTGCATTGGTCCTGGCCTCTGTGCCACAAAACCAGATCTCTCAGTCTACTTATTCCAAGGCTTCTTCTGAACTAAGTGATGGCTCTACAACACTAAATGACGAAGGGGGGCGGCAGGATTTTGTGGGAAAAGAAGACCCTTCTTTGCAGCATTTATCACCTTCTTTGTCTAGGTTGCTTGATGTTCTTGTTAATCTGGCTCAAACCGGTCCACCTGAATCTACTAGATCATTTGGGAGCAAAGGTCCAAAATCATCTCATGCCAAGGGTAGTGGCCATAACAGAAGTCGCACTCCATCTCTTGATCGGTTTGCAGATGAAAACTGGGAGAAGGATAGTTATAAAGTGAAAGACTTGGAAGCTGTCCAGATGTTGCAAGACATTTTTCTCAAGGCAGACAGCAGGGAACTGCAGGCTGAGGTTTTAAATCGAATGTTTAAAATATTCTCAAGTCATCTTGAAAACTATACGTTGTGTCAGCAATTGCGGACAGTTCCACTGCTCATCTTAAATATGGCCGGCTTCCCACCTTCTTTGCAAGAGATAATCTTGAAAATTCTTGAATATGCTGTAACAGTTGTGAACTGTGTTCCTGAGCAAGAATTGCTCTCTCTTTGTTGCTTATTGCAGCAACCAATAACATCTGAACTGAAGCACACAATTCTTTCTTTCTTTGTAAAACTGCTATCATTTGATCAACAGTACAAGAAAGTTTTGAGAGAAGTTGGCGTGCTGGAAGTTCTGTTAGATGATTTGAAGCAGCATAAGTTCCTTTTGGGTCCACAACAACAAAGCCTTATCCCTGGCCAGCCGGAGAGAAAATCTGGCTCAAGCAGTTTCAAGAAACACCTGGACAGTAAAGATGTTATTATTTCTTCACCCAAACTAATGGAATCTGGTTCAGGGAAGCTTCCTATTTTTGAAATTGAGGGCACAATATCTGTTGCATGGGATTGCATCGTTTCTCTAGTGAAGAAAGCTGAAGCAAGTCAAGCAGCATTTCGCTCCGCTAATGGTGTGACCATTCTTCTTCCTTTTCTGGTGTCTAATGTTCACCGACCTGGGGTTCTTCGGATATTATCTTGTTTGATCACTGATGACGTTACACAGGTTTGTAAGGATTGACATTTTCCAAAATGTCTAATCATGAACAATCAATTACCCATGTTCTCGTGCTCAATGATTGAACATTTTTCCGTAGTTTCATAATTATTTTTATGATGTGTGAACAAACTAACTATTGTTTTTTTCTTTTGTTTTCTCAGGCTCATCCTGAAGAATTAGGTGCGCTTGTTGAAGTTCTGAAAAGTGGAATGGTTACAAGTGGTGCAGGGCATCAGTATAGCCTTCAAAGTGATGCAAAATGTGACACAATGGGAGCCTTGTGGCGCATACTGGGAGCTAATAGTTCAGCTCAGGGGGTCTTTGGTGAAGCCACTGGCTTTTCTCTTCTTCTGACTACACTTCATAGTTTCCAAGGTGATGGAGGAGAGACGGATGAATCTGCTTTAGATGTCTACATCAAAGTTTTTACATACTTATTGCGGCTCATGACAGCTGCAGTGTGTGATAATGCTGTTAATAGGACAAAATTACATACTATAATATCGTCTCATACTTTTTATGATCTCCTTTTTGAGTCTGGCTTGCTATCTGTGGAGTGTGAAAAGCAAGTTATACGGTTGTTTTTGGAGCTAGCTCTAGAAATTGTGCTTCCACCATTCTTCCCCTCTGATGGTGCTACACCAACTGATATGATTGAATTTGAGTCAGCTAGTTTTCTTCTGTCTACTCCAACTGGTCTCTTTAATCCTGTCAAGGAACGAGTGTATAATGCTGGTGCTATTAGAGTTCTTATCCGTGCATTATTGCTCTTTACTCCCAAGGTGCAATTAGAAGTGCTGAACCTTATTGACATGCTTGCTCGTGCGGGTCCCTTTAATCAGGAAAGCCTCACCTCTGTAGGTGCGAATAGATTTTTCTCATTCAATCAAGTCCTTTCTTTGTTCTTGAATTATTTCCTTACTTTCTTTTTCATCAATTTTCCCCTACTTCTAGGGTGTGTGGAGCTTCTTTTGGAGACAATTCGCCCCTTCCTTTTGGGCTCATCTCCATTACTGTCATATACATTGAAAATTGTTGAAGTTCTTGGATCTTACAGGTAAAGTTTTTTTTTTTCCATTTCTAGAGATTAATGAGCTCCTTTATTCATTAATCTTACCTTATTATGTTGGAAAATGACAAGCTTATTAATGGTGATAGGTTGTCTGTATCAGAACTCCGATTACTTATAAGATACATTCTGCAAATGAGGCAGATGAATTCAGGTCATATTCTTGTTGGTATGATGGAGAGGTTAATTCTCATGGAAGATATGGCTTCAGAACATGTATCCTTGGCACCATTTGTTGAGATGGACATGAGTAAGATAGGTCATGCTTCTGTTCAGGTGTCTCTAGGAGAAAGATCATGGCCTCCTGCTGCTGGTTATTCATTTGTTTGTTGGTTTAAGTTTAGCAATCTCTTGAAATCACAAGGTAGGGAAACAGAACCTTCCAAAAGTGGTCTTTATAGAAGACGGAGTGGTTCTAATGGCCAGCAAAATGAAAGAAATATTCTGCGGATTTTTTCTGTCGGTACAGCAAATAATGACAACACGTTCTATGCTGAGCTTTATCTTCAAGAGGATGGGGTGCTGACCCTTGCTACTAGCAGCTCTAGCTCTTTGTCTTTTTCTGGATTAGAATTGGAAGAAAACAGATGGCATCACCTTGCGGTTGTTCACAGCAAACCAAATGCTCTTGCTGGACTATTCCAAGCAAGTTTTGCCTATGTGTATCTTAATGGAAAGCTGAGACACACGGGGAAACTGGGCTATTGTCCTTCTCCTCCCGGAAAAGCCTTGCAAGTCACCATTGGGACACCACTTGTTTGTGCAAAAGTTAGTGACTTGACATGGAAACTACGCGCTTGCTATCTGTTTGAAGAAGTACTCACATCTGGGTCTATATGTTTCATGTACATTCTTGGCAGAGGATATAGAGGGCTATTCCAAGATTCAGATCTTCTTCGTTTTGTACCCAACCAAGCTTGTGGTGGTGGTAGTATGGCGATCTTGGATTCATTAGATTCTGATTTGACCTTGGCAGCCCCACAAAAGCTTGAAACTTCTGGCAAGCAGGGGGGAGCTAAGACTGATGGCAGTGGGATTGTTTGGGATATGGAGAGGCTAGGAAACCTATCATTACAGCTATCTGGAAAGAAGCTCATATTTGCTTTTGATGGAACTTGTACTGAAGCTATTCGAGCATCTGGAACTTTCTCGTTGCTCAATCTTGTTGATCCTACGTCAGCTGCTGCTTCTCCTATTGGGGGTGGGGAGTCTAATCCTGAGTTTAATGATTTAATTAATTGATGTATTTGTACTTAGGAGTGAAGATTGTTGCTTTTCATTATTTTATTTTTTTCCTTTTCTCATACTTATTCTTTGCCCCTCAGGTATACCACGATTTGGACGACTTCATGGGGATGTCTATGTCTGCAGGCATTCTGTGATTGGAGATACAATTCGTCCGGTTGGTGGGATAGCTGTTATTCTTGCCCTTGTTGAAGCTGCTGAAACCAGGGATATGCTTCACATGGCATTGACATTACTTGCTTGTGCACTTCACCAAAATGCTCAGAATGTGAAGGACATGCAAAAATACAGGGGCTATCATTTGCTAGCTTTGTTTCTGCGTCGCAGGATGTCGCTATTTGACATGCAATCTCTTGAGATCTTTTTCCAAATTGCTGCATGCGAAGCCTCATTCTCTGAACCAAAAAAGTTGGAAAATATACGGACTACAATATCGCCTACAACAACTATTCAGGAAAGCAGCTTTGAGGATCTTAGTTTGTCAAAATTTCAGGATGAATTTTCTTCAGTTGGGTCTCATGGGGACATGGATGACTTTTCTGCACCAAAAGATTCTTTTAGTCATATTTCTGAGCTAGAAAGTTCTGATTTGCCGGTTGAAACTTCAAACTGTATTGTTTTGTCAAATGCTGATATGGTTGAGCATGTCTTATTAGACTGGACATTGTGGGTAACATCACCAGTTCCAATCCAAATTGCACTTCTAGGATTCTTGGAGCATTTGGTGTCTATGCACTGGTACCGGAATCATAATCTCACTGTTCTGCGTCGAATTAACCTCGTTCAACATTTGTTAGTGACTTTACAGCGTGGTGATGTTGAAGTTCCAGTTTTGGAAAAGTTGGTTGTGTTGCTTGGAGTCATTTTGGAAGATGGTTTTTTGGCTTCTGAACTTGAAAATGTGGTGAGGTTTGTGATCATGACATTTGATCCTCCTGAACTGAAACCACGGCATCAGATAGTGCGAGAATCGATGGGTAAGCATGTAATCGTTAGGAATATGCTCCTAGAGATGCTTATTGACCTGCAAGTAACCATTAAAGCTGAAGACATGATTGAGCAGTGGCATAAGATTGTGTCATCCAAGTTGATTACATATTTTCTGGATGAAGCTGTTCATCCTACAAGTATGAGATGGATCATGACTCTTCTTGGTGTGTCCCTTACTTCTTCTCCTACATTCGCACTAAAATTCCGCAGCAGTGGTGGTTATCAGGGTTTGATGCGTGTGCTTCCGAGCTTTTATGATTCTCCAGATATATACTACATTTTATTCTGTCTTATATTTGGAAAGGCTGTTTACCCAAGACTACCAGAAGTTCGCATGCTAGATTTTCATGCACTTATGCCAAGTGATGGAATTTATACAGAGTTGAAATTTGTGGAACTTTTGGAATCTGTGATTGCAATGGCAAAATCGACATTTGATCGGGTGATCATGCAGTCAATGCTCGCTCACCAAGCTGGTAATCTTTCCCAGGTTGGTGCTAGTCTTGTGGCAGAGCTTGTGGAGGGAAATTCAGACATGGCAGGAGAGCTTCAGGGTGAGGCTTTGATGCACAAGACATATGCAGCACGGTTAATGGGCGGCGAGGCATCAGCTCCTGCTGCTGCAACCTCAGTCCTGAGATTCATGGTTGACCTGGCAAAGATGTGCACTTCTTTTTCAGCTGTTTGCAGAAGGCCGGAGTTTCTTGAAAGTTGCATTGAGCTTTATTTTTCTTGTATTAGGTTTGCGTTTAGATGTCTTATGCTTGGCAACCTTTTCTGTTTTCAGCGTTTCTTTATCTGCACTTATTTTTCCTTATTATGCATGCTCATTTTTTATTACTTGATTTAAACAGTAAAGTAGTTTCATTGAGCTGGTGTTTTTCCCTTGCAGGGCAGCTTATGCAGTGAAGATGGCAAAAGCACTTTCGGGGAGGACCGAAGAGAAGAACTTGAATGATTGCGATGACACTGGTAGTTCTCATAATACATTTTCCAGCTTGCCTCTTGAACAGGAACAATCTTTCAAGGCCTCCATTGGTGTTGGAAGCTTTCCCCGAGCACATGTAAGTACAAGCAGTGAAGACATGCCTATACCTCAAAGTGATGTGCTCGATGATAAAATTGAAAGAGAGATTACTAATTCCCATGAGGAATTGAAAAAGGCAGTGGAAGATGGTGTTCGCTCTGTTCAGATTTTGGATCGCGATCAAAATGATCAGGTATTTGCCACTTCTAGCTCAAATGAATTTGATATGCCTGATATTGATGGTGTTTTGTATCCCATTCAACAGGCAGATACCCAGAGCTCTGCATCTCTTTATATTCTAGATTCACCTGTAATATCTGAAAAATCAAGTTCAAGGATCCCTGTCACACCCTCTCCATCACCGGTTGTTGCGTTGACATCTTGGCTGGGAGGTGGTTACAATAGCGAATCCAAAGCTTCCTCGCATGCTCCTTCTGTTCAGTCTTCTTTCTCTGCCAGCGAGTTTGATCCATCTTCAGACTTGAAGTCTAGTTCTCAAGGAACATCTGCTGCAAATACATATTTTGTAGTTAGTGCAAAGTTTCTCCTTGAAATGGATGATTCTGGATATGGTGGGGGTCCATGTTCTGCAGGAGCAACTGCTGTGTTAGACTTTATGGCTGAAGTTCTTTCTGATTTCCTCACTGAGCAGATAAAAGCAGCGCAGGCTGTGGAGGGCATCTTGGAAATGGTACCCTTGTATGTTGATGCTGAACCTGTGCTGGTATTCCAGGGTTTGTGCCTTAGTAGACTGATGAACTTTCTAGAAAGGCGTCTTTTGCGTGATGATGAGGAAGATGAGAAAAAGCTAGATAAGAGCCGTTGGTCCTCTAACTTAGATTCATTATGCTGGTTGATAGTAGATCGGGTGTATATGGGTGCTTTTCCTCAACCTGCAGCTGTGTTGAGAACCCTGGAGTTCTTGCTGTCTATGTTGCAGTTGGCAAACAAGGATGGTCGAATTGAAGATGCAGCACCTCCAGGAAAGGGTCTTCTATCTATTACAAGAGGAAGTAGACTACTTGATGCTTATATTCATTCACTCCTTAAGAACACAAATCGTATGATCTTGTATTGTTTTCTGCCATCGTTCTTGTCCAGCATTGGAGAAGATGATCTTCTTTCTCGCTTGGGGTTGCTTGTTGAATCCAAAAGAGGATTATCCTTGAATTCTTCTCAAGAAGACTCCGGAATCGATATCTGGACAGTTTTACAGTCACTGGTTGCCCACAGGAGAGTTATATTCTGTCCTAGCAATATTGATACAGATTTGAATTGCTGTCTTTGTGTAAATCTATTATCTCTTCTCCGTGATCAAAGGCGAAATGTTCAGAGTATGGCTGTTGATATTGTCAAATACTTACTGGTGCATCGTAGGGCCGCACTGGAAGATCTGCTTGTGTCTAAACAAAATCAGGGACTGTACATAGATGCAGTACATGGTGGATTTGACAAATTATTGACTGGGAATTTATCTTCTTTCTTTGAGTGGTTTCAGAGTTCTGAACAGATGGTCAACAGAGTATTGGAGCAATGCGCAGCTATTATGTGGGTTCAATATATTGCCGGCTCAGCAAAGTTTCCAGGAGTGAGAATAAAAGGTTTAGAAGTTCGTCGCAAAAGGGAAATGAGTAGAAGATCACGAGACATTTCAAAGTTAGATCTAAGACATTGGGAGCAAGTTAGTGAACGACGGTATGCCTTGGAAATGGTTCGTGATGCAATGTCTACTGAGTTGAGGGTTGTCCGCCAAGACAAGTATGGATGGGTTTTGCACGCTGAGAGTGAGTGGCAAACTCTCCTTCAACAGCTTGTACATGAGCGAGGAATTTTTCCTCTTCGTAAGCCCTCTTCAACTGAAGATCCTGAATGGCAGCTTTGTCCCATTGAAGGCCCCTATAGGATGCGGAAAAAGCTTGAGCGGTGCAAATTAAAGATTGACACCATCCAAAATGTTCTCGATGGGCAGTTTGAATTAGGGGAAGCAGAACTTTACAGGGTAAAACATGACAATGGACCTGATGTTTCTGACACCGACTCAGAACTATTTTTTCACCTCTTAACTGATGGTGCCGGAGAGGATGCTTCTGATAACGAGATGTACAGTGAGTTTTTTAAAGAATTTGATGATGCCAAAGGTGCGTCTTCTGGTAGGAGTGGGTGGAATGATGATAGAGCTAGTAGCATGAATGATGCGAGTCTTCACTCAGCAGTTGAGTTTGGTGTCAAGTCTAGTTCACCATCTGTACCTGTGTCAGAGAGCATACTCGAGAAATCTGATCTAGGATCTCCAAAGCAATCGTCATCCTATAAAATCGAGGAGGTCAAAGTAACAGATGATAAATTGGATAAGGAACTAAATGATAATGGTGAATATTTGATTAGACCCTACCTGGAGCCTTATGAGAAGATACGACTCAAATACAACTGCGAGCGAGTTATAGGTTTGGACAAACATGATGGAATATTTTTGATTGGGGAACTTTCTCTGTATGTGATTGAGAATTTTTACATTGATGATTCTGGATGCATTTCTGAGAAGGAATGCGAAGATGAACTTTCTGTTATTGATCAGGCTTTGGGTGTGAAGAAGGATGTTACTTGCAGTCTGGATTTCCAGTCTAAGTCAACTTCTTCCTGGAGCTCTGTGGTAAAGACATGTAATGGGGGAAGGGCATGGGCCTATAATGGTGGTGCATGGGGCAAGGAGAAAGTGTGTACTAGTGGTAATTTACCCCACCCTTGGCGTATGTGGAAACTTAACAGTGTTCATGAGGTTTTGAAGCGTGATTACCAGCTTCGTCCTGTTGCGATTGAGCTATTTAGTATGGATGGATGCAACGATCTTCTTGTGTTCCACAAAAAAGAAAGAGAAGAAGTGTTTAAAAATCTAATTTCCATGAACCTTCCGAGGAATGGCATGTAAGTATTCTGCTTCTCGTTGCTTCATTATCCGTCAGCTAGTCTTATTTTCTTCTTCTTTTGCCATACGTAGGAACGCAAAAATAGGAACTTGAACCCAAGACCTAATCCTCCCTGCTTTTATACGTATGTTCTTTGTGATGCATTTTTGGTTTGGAGCTTTATGTATATATGATCACTATGTTGTAGCTGGTTCTGCAAATCTGAATCTGAATAGGAACTAAAGGTGAATTAAGTTAGATTTTTTAAGGCGTGTAACAGTTCATTGAGGTGGTTAAGGGCTTTGAGTAGTGTCCTTCTGTTCATAGCATGTTGACATCTGACTAATAAAAGTACAGTTACTTCGGTGTGTAATGACTTTGGATAATCTATTTGTTTGTTAGGAAGTATTCGTATCCTATACAGCTATTGAAGTGGCATGCAATAGCCCCACATATGTTGTGGTTTCATTTGGTGATGGACATATTCCTTATTGTAAAATGTTTTCTCATATACAATTTGGTTTTCCTTTCCTTTTTGGTTGTATTGTGCTTGGAAGCCAATATGCTGGTCGTACCCATATCAATTCAGCACATCAGCTCCTTGCCTTCCTAGGCAAAAATAAGCCCCAAAAGTGAGATAAAATTGAAATAAGTTTGTTCTAGAATCTGTTTAATTGATCTGTCAATGTCTAGAGTAGTCTGTGGTTTGCAATTTTGATATTGTACTGCAAAAGTTGAACTTTTAAGGGGTTCCCTCAATTTCATGACGAGGAAATTTGGCTTAGTATTTGATTACTTATTTATTATTTGTTTTTTACATCCTGGAGTATTTTGATTTGGTGATTTTACTTTTTGTGCACTGTCTTACCAATTAACTTGTCATAACCCGTGGTTCTTATCCATAGAATAGTTGACTGACGCTTTCTTACTTATAAATCGCTCAATGCTTCAGGCTGGACACAACAATTTCTGGATCAATGAAACAAGAAAGTAGCGAGGGAAGTCGTTTATTTAAGATTGTGGCCAAATCCTTCTCAAAAAGGTGGCAAAATGGAGAAATCAGCAATTTCCAGTACCTTATGCATCTCAACACCTTAGCTGGGAGGGGATACAGTGATCTCACTCAATATCCTGTCTTCCCATGGGTTCTTGCTGATTACGAGAGTGAAAATCTGGATTTATGTGATCCCAAAACATTTCGTAAGCTTGACAAGCCAATGGGTTGTCAAACCCCTGTAGGGGAAGAAGAATTCAGGAAAAGGTCAGAAATGTTTATAGCACTATTTTTTTAATGTCTTGTGTTTTTCCTTTTCCATTCTTATTATTTTTCTTCATATACAGGTTTGAGACCTGGGATGATCCTGAGGTTCCTAAATTTCATTATGGTAGTCATTATTCTAGTGCCGGAATAGTCCTCTTTTATCTTCTACGCCTCCCACCATTCAGTGCAGAGAATCAGAAGCTGCAGGGTGGTCAATTTGATCATGCTGATCGGCTTTTCAATAGCGTGAGAGATACTTGGTCAAGTGCAGCTGGGAGGGGCAACACATCTGATGTGAAGGAACTAATCCCCGAATTCTTTTACATGCCAGAATTCTTCGAAAATAGGTTCAATCTTGATTTAGGAGAGAAACAATCAGGAGAAAAGGTTTGTAGAGTTTGGAAGTGCAAAATTATTTACTTCTCAATATCCTCAAGTGTTTGCTGATTTACTAAAGACAAACAATTTGTAATGTACAAACAAGTTTTTCATTTGAATGTCAAACATTGTAAATATGTTCTTTTTCTATTTTTCCAGGTTGGTGATGTCATCTTACCCCCATGGGCCAAAGGCAGTGCCAGAGAGTTCATCCAGAAGCATAGGGAAGCATTGGAGTCGGATTTTGTATCGGAGAATCTTCATCACTGGATTGACCTCATTTTTGGATATAAACAGAGGGGCAAGGTGAGCTACAAATTGTTAAACCATTTACAGCTCACTGTCTTTGTACATTGGTCATGTTCTGACCCTTATAAAAAGTTTAAAAATAATAATGCGTTTTCCATTTTTTGTATGCCTTGATGAGCCTGTAATTCAGATGAATAGCTCATCCATTTTGGAGATCACTTTCTGTCTATCTTCTTACACCAGAATTGTAATTCTCTTTAGTTTATGCTTGGTTAATTACTTTGCTGCTTTCAGCCCATGACTTCTGTAAGACTTAAAAGAAGTCATGGTCCATTTGGTCCGCCCGAAAAGAAAAGAAAGAAAAAGTTGTTGTCCATTTGATAATCGCATAAATTTGTCTAAACATTTCCTTTGTCACCTTTACTGACGTCCCTATTGTTCTGCTAATAATGTTACATATTTCATGCATAAATGACAGGCGGCTGAAGAAGCAATAAATGTTTTCTATCATTACACATATGAGGGGAGTGTGGACATAGACTCCGTTACAGAACCTGCAATGAAAGCCTCCATTCTCGCGCAAATCAATCACTTTGGGCAGACACCCAAGCAATTATTCCTCAAACCTCATCCTAAAAGGCGCCCTGATAGAAGGCTTCCTCATCCGCTCAAGCACTCCTCTCATCTAGTTCCACATGAAGTTCGTAAGAGCTCATCTTCAATTGCACAGATTGTTTCTTTCCATGAGAAGATACTTCTTGCTGGGGTAAACAGTGTACTTAAACCTACAACTTATACCAAATACGTTGCATGGGGCTTCCCAGATCGTAGCTTGAGATTTATGAGCTATGATCAAGACAAACTCCTCTCGACACATGAGAATCTTCACGGGGGAAACCAAATTCAATGTAGTGGTGTTAGTCATGATGGTCAATTTTTGGTTACGGGGGGCGATGATGGGTTAATTTCTGTTTGGAGAATCAGCAGGGATGGCCCCCGTGTCTTGCAACAACTCCAATTGGAGAATTCACTTTCTGGTCACACAGCCAAAATCACCTGCCTTCGTGTCAGCCAGCCTTACATGCTGATTGTCAGTGGATCTGATGACCGCACTGTTATTATTTGGGACCTCAGCTCGTTAGTTTTTATTAGGCAGCTCCCAGAGTTTCCGTCATCAGTTTCAGCAATTTATGTGAATGATTTGACTGGGGAGATAGTGACGGCTGCTGGAATTCTACTTGCCATCTGGAGTGTCAATGGAGACTGCCTTGCAGTCACTAATACATCCCAACTGCCATCTGATTCTATCTTCTCAATCACAAGTTGTACGTATTCTGATTGGCTGGACACAAACTGGTATGCGACTGGTCACCAGAGTGGGGCTATTAAGATTTGGCAAATGATTCACACTTCCAGCCAAGAGAGCGGCTTAAGTAAATCCAGCAGCAGTTTAACCGCTGGACTAAATTTGGGTGATGTTAAGGCACCAGAGTACAGGTTGCTTCTGCACAAGGTACTGAAATTTCATAAACATCCGGTTACAGCCCTTCACCTCACAAGTGACCTAAAGCAGTTGTTGAGTGGCGACTCCGGTGGGCATTTAGTCTCTTGGACACTATCAGATGCGAGCTTGATGACTTCAGGTAATCAGGGGTAAGAATGGAAAATGCTGATTTTTGAGAGAATTTTGGGAGTGCTATTTTTTGTTAGTGGCCCATATGTGATTTGTTTGCCCCCATCAGTAAGGAAATGATGGGATTGCTCCTTATACGTCGAAAAAGGAAAACAATGGAATAGGGCTGGCCTGGGATTGAAACAGAACAACACAAGGAGAATAAGAAAGAAGTTTCCCATCGGTGTCTGCGAAAGTGTTGATTTCCCTGATTGACTCGAGGGATTACCACGATTCGTTTGCTCTCCCCAAGCTTCTGATTCGCAAGGCAAAAGGTCAAGGCGATGTGTCTCTTTGTATTTTCAGTTGCTTGGGGGAGGTTTTTTTTTGGTTTGGCACAAGAACGTTAACTGTTTTTTTTTTTATTTGTACATAGAAGAATATACTAACAGCTGTGTGTAATGCAATTTGTATAGAGGAAAAGAAAGATGGCAGGAATGGTTCATTAAAGAAACTATCCTGCTATGTTGGTCGAGGGATTGTCAATTGCTGTAGTGTATTATTTATTATTCCTTTCGACTGAAACAATCTTTTTGCGTAGTGTAAAAGGGCACTCGTTGCCCATTTCTTGTTGAGAACTCTGATTCTCTCCCTCTCCCTTTACCTGCATTTATTCTTAGGATTGCCTCATTTTCTTTCCTTTTCTTTTCTTATACTGGGCAGTGTTTTGTTCCTCAATTATTCTACATAACTTTTTGGTAATGTCCAATTCTCTCTCCTCTGTAATCCTTGACATTTTTCCAATTGACCAATGTCTGATATTTAGTTATGCAAAGTAAAGAAAAATTCTTGCAGTACTTGTAAAAAACAGACTTTCCATTATCTTGCTATTAGGTTAGACAACTAACATTCACTGCCATCTCACCTAAACTACAACTTCTAGGAACAGGCTGCCAAAAAGAAGAAATCTGTACAACAACCCTAAAGTATGCTTCTTACAGTCTCCGGTAAAGCTTGAATCGATCCTCCATCTCACTTAACTTCTTTAAGGCAGGCGCGTATGGTTTCATGGCATGACAATTGTTGATACTGCACAATAGCAGAGTTAGGTAGCATCAGAAACAGTTAACAATTGTCATCTGCTGCCGCCATTTTGCTCGTGAGATGGCTGGATCTGCAAAATGAAAATGGTGGTCAGCAATTCTTCAGAGGTTTAGATGGAGTATTTGTTAGTGTAAGCATTAGTCGAAGTTTCCATCAGAAAAGAGAAGCTAGCCCTGACAAATTATAACAACAACATCTACTAGACAATGGCTCACCGATTGCAATCAAAATATCATCATCATGATGGACTGATAAGTCTTGGATCTCATTTGGTTCATGCTCAATATTCTTTACAGGCGAGTCAAACTTAACCGCCTTCAATGACCTTGGTCGTAACCAGCTTGCTTCGAGGACTGATAGAAGAATCCTCATCTGGACTCATATGACTTCTTTTTGGTGCTTGCAGACCATGTGTGGTGGACATATATGAAGGAGTTGTGGTAACGAGTTTTTCATCGATTAACTTCTACAAGAAATGTTGCAGAGGAATCCGTTCCCTCCATGGAAGATATTTTCTTGAGGTTTCTTGGATTTCGATGGAGTCGACGACGGCGATGAGATGGAGGAGCTCGTCTTTGGTTGAAGAAGAAGACAGGGAAAGTTGCACGAAGCCGGTGCAACTGAGGGATTCTATAGTAGGAATTTATTTTGGCGCGAATGTCGGTTGTGGATTGGGCGGGTTTGCCACATCAGCATTCCCGCTAAATTATGAGTATGGACTCGAGAGCATACAATTGTTGGAGCCCAGGCCCATCTCTATTTTCTCAGGCCCAGGCTCTAACGAAATACGTAATGATCTCTTACTTTATTTTTGCTCTCTTAAAAACGGAAAATGAAACAAAAATGAACAATATCAACAATGCTGTCAGCTCCATTGCTCTGTACGGTGCGCGCAGTATTTTGAATCTTTGATGTCAGCTTCCTTTTCCATGCAACTGCCCGATGATGCATACCGTCACCGCACATTGCACACTACCACCGCAACAAAACACCATGTTGAACAAAACTCGTGTAAGGAACTCGTTTGTTAAACTTCCCAATTTCCCTCAGTTTCCGATCAAAATCCCTTCTTTCAATTACATCTGCAAACAAGGATCCCTTAAAGATGCTTTTGATTCTTTTACCTCTTACTTGGCCGACGACCATAATAGTAACACTTTCGACGAGGCGTATTATGCACCAATTCTTGAGCTTTGTGCTGCCAAGAGAGCTCTGGCCCAAGGCCAACAAATTCATGCCTGTTTGATCAAATCAAGTTTTGTGTCAGATTATGTGCTTCTGAGCACTAAGCTTGTATTCATGTATGGGAAGTGTGGGGCGATTTTTGACGCGGAGAAGGTGTTCGATAAAATGCCTGAAAGGACTATTTTTACGTGGAATGCTATGATGGGTGCTTATGTTTCATATGGAGAACCTCTAGGAACTCTTGAATTGTATAGGGAGATGAGAAGTTTGGGTGTTCCTCTTGATTCATTCACTTTCCCTTGTGTTCTTAAAGCATGTGGCGCAGTTGGGGATATGCGCTGTGGGGCTGAAATTCATGGTCTTGTGATCAAATGTGGGTATCATTCTGTTGCCTTTGTGGCCAATTCTCTTGTTTCTATGTATGCGAAGTGCAATGATGTAAACGGGGCAGGGAAATTGTTTGACAGAATGATGGTAAAGGATGACATTGTTTCATGGAACTCTATAATTTCTGCATTTTCTGCTAATGGGCGGTGCCTTGAGGCATTGGAATTTTTTACTGAAATGCAAAAGGCTGGTTTTGCTGCCAATAGCTATACTTTCGTTGCTGCTCTTCAAGCTTGTGAGGATTATTCTTATTGGAAATTCGGCATGGCGATTCATGCTTCTATTTTTAAATCCAGTCAATTTCTTGACGTGTATGTGGCAAATGCGTTGGTGGCTATGTATGCTAGACTAGGTAACATGGAGGATGCTAAGAGAGTTTTTTATAAGTTAGATAATAAGGACTGTGTGACATGGAATTCCATGCTCGCAGGTTTCATCTTGAATTGTCATTATGATGATGCTTTGCAATTCTTCACTGATTTGTGTGATGCTGGTATAAAGCCCGATCAGGTATCTGTAATAAGTATCCTTGCAGCATGTGGGAGATTGGGTTATCTACTGAATGGAAAGGGAATTCATGCTTATGCAATAAAGAATGGGTTTGATTACAATATACAGGTTGGGAATACGCTTATAGATATGTATTCCAAGTGTTGCTGCATGAGTTATGCTGGTCGTGCTTTCAGTATGATGCCTGATAAAGATTTCATCTCTTGGGCTACAGTTATAGCTGGCTATGCTCAAAATAATTGCTATTTTGAAGCCTTAGAATTGTCGAGGGAATTGCAGGTGGAGGGTATTCATGTGGATACAATGATGATAGGAAGCATCTTGTTGGCTTGCAGCGGATTGAAATGTCTGTTTCAAGTTAAAGAAGTGCATGGATATATACTGCGGCATGGTCTATCTGATCTCGTGCTGCAGAACACCATTGTTGATGTGTATGGAGAATGCGGGAACTTCGATTACGCAAAACGTATGTTTAGGTCTATTGAATGCAAAGACGTTGTGTCTTGGACAAGCATGATATCATCTTATGTTCATTACGGGCTTTCAAATGAAGCTCTTAAAATTTTTAACTCTATGAAACAAAGTGGTGTTGAACCTGATCCTGTAACTCTGGTAAGCATACTCTCCGCTGCTGCTAGCTTGTCTGCTTCAAAGAATGGAAAAGAGATCCATGGTTTCATTACCAGGAAGGGTTTCATGTTAGAAGGCACTATTGCCAATTCTCTTGTAGATATGTATGCTCGATGTGGAAATCTGGAGAGTGCATATAAGGTATTTATCTGTACCAGTGTTAAAGGTCCAGTTTTATGGACAACTATGATCAATGCATTTGGGATGCACGGTCGTGGGAAAGAAGCTGTCAAGTTATTCATTAGAATGGAGGAACAAGGACAAATTCCTGATCATATTACCTTCTTGGCAGTTCTTTACGCATGCAGTCATTCTGGATTGATTGGCGAAGGTAAAAGATTTTTTGAAATAATGAAGGGCAAGTATCAGCTGGAGCCTTGGCCAGAACATTATGCCTGTATGGTTGATCTTTTTGGCCGTGCAAACTGCTTAGAAGAGGCACACCAATTCGTGAAAAGCATGCAGATTGAACCTAACGCTGAGGTTTGGTGCGCACTCCTTGGGGCTTGCCGGGTTCACTCAAATAAAGAACTTGGAGAAATTGCGGCGCAAAAGCTCTTAGAGTTGGATCCAGACAGTCCAGGAAATTATGTGCTTATATCCAATGTGTTTGCTGCCAGTGGTAGATGGAAAGAAGTTGAAGAAGTGAGGAAGAAAATGCAGGGTAGTGGATTGAAGAAGAACCCTGGATGTAGTTGGATTGAGGTCGGGAACAAGGTTCATACATTCCTTGCTAGAGATAGGTCTCATCCAGAATCAGATATGATATACGAAAAGTTGGCTCAAATTACCAAAAAGTTGGAGATGGAAGGGGGCTATGTAGCTCAAACCAAGTTTGTGTTGCATAATGTAGCAGAGGAAAAGAAAGTTCAGATGCTTTATGGACATAGTGAAAGGCTGGCAATTGCATATGGACTAATGGGAACTTGTGAAGGGACCCCTATAAGAATTACGAAGAACCTTCGAGTTTGTGGTGATTGCCATACTTTCTGCAAGTTAGTTTCAAAATTCTTTGAGAGAGAACTAGTTGTGAGGGATGCCAGCAGATTTCATCATTTTGAAAGCGGAATCTGCTCTTGTGGAGATTTCTGGTGACTAGATTTTGTACCTGAGAGTTCGCTTGCAGCTTACCTTTCGGTTCAATCCTGCTCCTTAACATCAACGGGGAGCTATCTTCTTACATATTGGCTACATTCTGGACTAACAGTCGCAGACAGTTGTGCTGGCCACTCTGGTGACTGTCAATCAGCAAAGATTTGGGCCTGTTTAGAACCTGAAGTTGCCTCATCCTGCAGTCTTTATGCAGACTTGCATTGTCAGCAATTGAAATACCTTTCCGAACTTATGATGCTGGGAAAGAAAGCGCTTGAAGATGGTGGGAGGTGGGTGCAGCGCCATGGGAAAGCACATATGATACAGGTATAGTAGAACCTTTTTCCTTAATTTTTTTCCCAAAGAAGTTGCCATTGATTGACACTGTTTGATTAGATGGATTTTTAATTATAACTTAAAGACTGTGAACAGTAATGCTCGCATATTTTTTTCCTGATATGCTGAAATCATCTTGTTTCCTAATTTGAGAGTATATGGTCACACGCATTTTGTGCCATTCTGAATTTTCTTCAAATTATGTTTCTTCTTAGCCTTGCATTGTGCACCAAAAACAATTTGTTGAATCCAAATGTTCTTGTGATAAATCAGGTTTACATTAAACCCCTAACTATTTGTGGTGACTGGTGATCACATACTTCATCTAAGCTATTCCATCCCGGGTGATTCTACATTTGGGGCATTTAGATTGTTGCTGCTGATGACGATGAAGAGTTGCTTTTAAACGCGATGAACTACTGTGCAAGTATCCAGCTCCATGGCTTTCATTATTTCAGTAATCAGTACAAGAGATTGAGTTTCTCCTTGTGGATTGAATCCTATGGTAAAGTATCATTCGGTCACATTACTTGAATTTAGAGCTCACAAGTGACTTACATCTTGCACTTTTTATTTAATCCTAACTTCTGATTCTAGTTCTCATCTCCTCAAGGTTAGATCCTCGCTGAGGCCTCCTGGAGAATTGCTTACAAGTTACATCCTGCCAGATTATGTGAAATAAAGAGGGAAAAAAGGAAGAAAAAGAATCGAAGCAGATTAGATGTATAAAGGTATTTAATTACTTAATTCTTACTAGCTAATTCAATTTTCTCATTTTTTTTATTCTTGAGGAATTTCCTAGCTTATGAGCTGAATAATAAGGTACTGCAACTATAATTTGCAAAATGCAAAATTAGTAGTAGTTAACAAGTTTCAGTTTCAATATTCCCCATGATGTAGTGAAAATGGAAAATTAATTTGTGAACATTTGTCTGATTATTCCCCCAATATATGCAAACGCGTCATGATAATGTATACATGGATCAACTACTTTTAAGAAAATAGAAACATAAAAAGCCATCATAAGATTACCCCTCCCATCATCCCATAAGCATTTGCCACTGCTTTTGGTATTTTGGAGCTGTGGGATTTTTGGGAAGCTGAAGTTAAAGATCGGTTTGTGGTCCCACACTATTATTTTCGGTGTCAAACTAGAGTACCCCTGGAGGCTGGAGCTTCATCTTGAAGTTTCCCGTTATGGTTGGCTTTTGCAGAAAAACTTGGTGGATGGACGGGAGGGCTCGCCTCCCCACAATGTTCTGCATGCTGTTGCCTTGTTGTTCTCTAAAAATCAAAGCAGAGAAATGAAATGTAACTCATTTGGTTTGATGTAGTTTCAAGAGAAACTAGACTAGAAGATTATCTTGTAGTAAAAGGAACTTTAGGTTTTTGCACGCCTATGAAGGACACGTTTAGGGTTAGAAAAGTTCTAGGCCATGTGCGGCAGGTGCTTTCACTGTCACAAAGTTCCTAATTTCATTTATCTTCCGTTCTGTGCGGCTAAGGCGCATGCATTGTTGCTCTTAGCATACCAAGGGAAAGGAAAAGGTTTTCCTGTCTTCCTTCACTTGCTGCACATGTCACAGTACTTTAAGAACAGAAGGACCACTCTAGAGTCTATACCTTAGCTTAATCCCACTCTTCAATTTATGAACAAGGTAAAGAAAAAAAAGTTATGCATTCTCAATTAACACCATATATCTGATAAAAAATATATAAAATTAACACCCTATATTTTTAAAATGAGCAATTATGTCTTTGAATATTTCAATTGAAGTAATTAAATAGTTAAAAAACATATAACTAATTGGTTGTTTGGTGGTAGCAAAGTATTTAGCAGGTTTGTGCCATTCTGGCAACATGGAACCGTACCTCATGATGATTACTACTATATGATACATGCGATATGTTGGGGGAAAATGAATAACAAAAACAGTGTCTTCCAAATCTCATTTTCTTCATTTGTATCTATGCCATAAACCATGTGAACTGATTGTCCTTGGTCTTTCTTTTTGGATTGTGGAACTAGTGTTTTGTTTCTTGAGAAGCAATATAAATGCTTATATAGTGCATTCCATAAGTTTGCTCGTTTTTTGTTAGCCACTCCTAATTGTAATTTGTATAGAAGAAAGTTGTTATGATTCAAGTTGAATTGTAACCTGTAACATTATTGTGCCTAGGTTAGGACAGAACCTTAATGGGCTTCCCTCTTGCATGTCTGGCCTCTATGGGCTTGGTCCTAGAAAAAAAGTTGCCCACAATTGCCGTCCATAAGCTTTAGTTAATGGAAATGGCTAGGGATGGCAAATAACAGAGTAAATATAGGTTTCGCCTATGTGGAACCGAAAATTACACTATTCTTAAGAACCGTAGTTATTAGAAAGGATATATACATGAATATTTAATTATCTACCCTACCCTTTGTCATCCCTAGAAATAGCAGCTTTGTGATGTCTTGGTTTGTCCCAATGGGCAAACATTTCTTGTCCTCTAAAAAAGAGAGAAAAAAGGAAAAGAAATTGGTATATGCTCAAGTATTTGTTTAAGATGGGTACATGTTTTTTTATTTTCCTGGTTTGGTGGGTTAGATTTTTGATGTTTGGTTAGTGAGTTAGTTGCTATGTTGGTCAGAATGTCGTTATCCTTGGCATTTGCCCTTTTGAAATTTGGAGAAACGAATCCATCTTAGACTTTAGTCACTAAACAATGGTGTTAAAAAGAAATTGGATTGTCCACATCAAACAGGCCTGCTACTACTACTACTTTTTACCAGCCTAAAATAATAGGTCTGTCCATTTGCAGACTGTGTTACTATTGTAGACACAACACTACAATTACAGTAACCGTAGGGTTTCCTCCAAATTCAATAACCAACCATTCCATTTGTAACACGTACTCAACGTATTAAATAAACCTCTGCCTCATCATTAAGCTTATACAGCTATACTATCACTCTCATCAGTTTCTCCATCGGTTCATAAAACTCCATCCTACGGTAATGAAAACAACTCAAAACTGAAAAACCCTTTGTTGTTTCATTTGAATTTTTCCTTTATCGTGGGTTTGACTAAAAATAATTGTTAGTCAAATTAAGGGGGAGTGTGTTGAGGGAGGGTTTCAGGCCGGTCGGACCCACGAGAAAGGAAATTTTTTGATACGATTAGGATCAAAATTTTGATACGATTAGTTTTTTTAAAAAACTATTGTTTGTGTAACCGTGTTTGTTAAAGTGGGATATTGTTCTTTGTTTTACCCATAGACGTAAATATCCATTGTTGAATCACATAAATAGTACTCCTTCCGTTTTCGAATAATCGTCACTGGCTACTATTTATGCATGCGTTTCGAGGAGGCCGAATGACTCACTATTTGATCCAAAAAGTTTCGTACTTTTTCTCGGACGTACGTATTTTAGAAAAAAAGTACGGATTTTTTTGGGGTCAAATAGTGAGTCATTTGGCTTCCTCGAAACACGTGCATAAACAGTAAAGTGTCAATTATTCGAAGACGGAGGGAGTACTATCTTTCTTCATTTTTTTTTACTTTCAATTGTGTATTCATTATCCTATGGGATGATTCATAGTGAATTATTATTCACAACAAATTAAGTTTCTTATGAGAAAACGAAGAAGAAAAAGTTTGTTGGGGACTTAGTGTAGAATGCAAAACCCTAAAATATGTAAAGGTAATGATCAAAATTATAAACTATATATTAAGTAATTGCGGTTGGTCTAGTAACGGAGGTTTGAAGATTTTTAAAAGGTCAAGAGTTCGAATAATAATGGTATAGTAAATTGTTTAATGTGTAATTGAGTTTAACAAAAACAAATCATTGTATTTCAACTCTTGTTACAACTTACAAGCATTTGTGTTCCAGAATGTTCATTCATCGGAGAAATTTTTAGTCCTAAGTTTATTATAGTATATTTTTAGTTGAGAAAAAAAAATGAATTTTATCTATTTTTAGTTACTTTCGACTTGAGAGTTAAGATGTACTCTTTCTGGGGGGAAATAAATGTCTTCCTCGCATTCTAATATTCAGTAGGTTTAACACTAAAAATACAAATAAAATGTACAGTAAAAGTAAATCCTAAAACGAAATTTATTTTCCGCTGAAGGGAGTAACTAACACTCCGGTTATCTTTAAAAAATGAAAACTAAATAAATAAATAAATAGAAAGAAACAGAGGAATCTAGTACTAGTAGGTATATGTTTCGTTAGTCTATCTCGATGGACGGGAACTAGCAATAAAATGAACATCAACATGAATTGACAACTGAACTTTGTTAAAGAACAAGATGGATTAGTCCACTCACTAAAGAACAAAAATACATTAATCAAGAGAGAGAAAGGGAATCACGGAATGAACTTGTTAGGCATGCGCGGGGATGAGGGAGCTGCAGGAAAAGCAAGTAATCCAAAAACAATGCATTGAAAAGCTAAAACTAAAAGAAAAGAAAAGAATTGATACTCTAAAATATTTATAATATTACAGTTTCATGCTAAGCATAGATGCTCAACAAGTTAACTATCGAGTTTAAATCTTAAAAAGAAAAAGAAAAGAACAGGTAGTTGTAATCAAACCAGAGCTCTAGTTCATCTTGTGATTCATTTTCCTGTCCAAAAAACATGTGATTTATTCTCTGTGGTTCTGCCTTCATTAGTATAGTACCAACTACCAATATTTGGTTGGTTATAGTCATAGTTAGTACCTAAATTCATCACCTTTCGTTAGGATGTCTGATTTTTTTCTTTTCTTGCTAGGTTGTACATATTAAAAATATGGTATATTTACTTGAAAATATAATTGCAGGAGGATGTATTTGAAAAGTTGAGATTATGCACTATGCACTATGTACGAGGCCAAATGATCTGGTACTGTAGAGTCTATACTTTGGTACAATAGCTATCACCTCACCTCATCACACCACAGAGCTCAAGAAAGAGCTCAGCCATGCTAGCCTAACTAATGCACTCTGTTCTTTTAATTTATCACACATATGACATATCTACCCTTTCTGTTCTGTTCTGTGCTGTGCTGTTGCTGTTATCTTGCTGTATACCTAGTAGAGTATACCTAGTAGTAGTCCTGCTAGTATATAGTATTGCTTTCTCCTCCTCTCCCCTCTTAGCTGTCTGCTCTTTTAATTCACTGTTTCACACCAGTGATGAGCGGTAAGTGGTGACTGGTGAGTACTGAGTCTGAGAGGGTTAGGTTAGATCTTCTTTATGATTTGTTTTTCACCTCTTTAATTAGCATGTATCTTGTATCTGCCTCTCATCCCTCTGCCACTTTCATCCCAAACCCTCTATTTATGCCAACTCTTAGGGTTTCTTGAAAGCAAACCACTTTCACCTTTCTTCCTCTCCTTTCTTCTCTTCCTTGTTTCCTTTTCCTCATGGTGTGTTCTTTAGCTTTCCTTTCTTCTCTTTTTTTCTAACTTCCATCTTTCTGCAGGTTTCTTGCATGATAGAATATTGGATGTAGTATCTTTATAATCAGTTGCTAAAATGGTTTCATCTCAAGCCCTTTTCTTTCCATTCTTTGAATTGTTGTTCATTTTTCACTGAAAAAGGATCTTCATCATTTTTGTTCTCTCTTGCTGCTGTTGCATATATTATATAATGCTCAAGATCCTAGCCAATTGGTATTATTGGATGGAGATTTCTACTAGTATAGTTCACAAGGGAAACAGTGAAGCTGCCAGCATGATCTAGGTTTGGTTAGTCATGAATTGAAACCCAAACAGTAGAAACATGAGACTAACCCTAGCTAGGTCATGCTCTGACAGCCTCACTCATTCCTATTTTGGGGACACAAAAAATGTTAAGACTACAGATTCCAAACACATACTCCTATTACGTATTGTATGTCCTGCAAAGTTCAAATCCTTGTTATCTTTGGACTAAAACGTATAACAAATCCACTGTGTAAGTATATTCTTTTTCCTCCTCTTGCTTCCTATCATTTCTATTATTATTTATTCCATTAATGTCTGTCTGCCATGCGTTTACTAACCTTTTTCTTTTGCTGTGTCTTCTAACTTCCGTTGCATGTGTTTCTGCTTTTCCAATTTCGTCGCCAGCTGTGTTGCCGCCGAGGGAGGATGAATATTCACTAAGCTGCCAAATATATTTACATTAAGAACATGCAATGCAACTCATGGAAGTAATTTATTAGATCATTTTTTATTTTATTTTTATCTTTCTGTCAAATGAAAATTTCTACCTGGGATTTTAATAAGTTGTAGGTCTGTCATTGATAATTCTGTAAAGATTGAAGTTATGACTTACTCTAATAATTATTATATTACCAAATTAGTGTTAGTGTTTGCATAATCCTCTACTAATGAGTTTTAGTATGTAAAAAGATTTTTTCTGTATGTATAGTTAAACCTCGATAAATGAATGTCCGATAAACGAATAACCTCGTCAAATGAATAATTTTCTCCGGTCCCGACTTGGGCAAATGGGCTAAATGAATAACCTCGCTAAATGCATTAACGAATAATTTTTTTTGAATCCTTAAAGACCCTATGTAAATATAAATGAATAATCATTAAAATTCATAAGATATATATATTTATTTATTTATCCTAAAAACAAAAATATTTCTTCCAATCAACAATGTTCATACAAGAAGTCATTTCTTCACAAAAAAAAGCGTCTAAAGTTGTTTGTTTTTTCCTTCCACCAAAAATATATATAGTAGTTTGTAGGTAGGTTAGGTACATTGTCTTAGTCTCTAAGTATTCCATACATAGAATATTATTATTAGTACATGTTGCATGTATTTAGACTCTAAGTATTCCATACATAGAATCTTATAAGTACATGATGCATGTACATAGTCTATATACGTATTTGTACATTAAATGTAAAATAAATAATCATACGAAAAAATAAAAATGTAAAAATACTATCTAAATGAATAAAAATTCATTTATCGATAAATGAATAATATATTCATTTATCGATAAGTAAATAAACTCACTAAATGAATATTTTTTGCTGGTCCAAGAGCATTCATTTATCGAGGTTTAACTGTATAGTGTAATCCATCGGATGCAAAACTAAGACCAAGTTTCCAACATATGACAATATGACAAACATTGTGGTGTTCATTGATTTTGTTGGGTTCCACCAAAAAATTAATTTCATTCGAGTATTGTTTGATATAAAATAAAATAGTTATTCCAAAGTAGCTTACTCAATTCTCTAGCCTTCGTTGAGGTGTTCGTTTTTCTCTCTCGCTTAGTTGGTTGGTTGCATGGCATTGGTGGTGGCGTGGGTTGTTGATAATACTATTCATTTCGTCTTTGCTTTGGACGTAATTTATAAAAAAAATCTTAATAAGAGATGAATCTCATTTGATTACGATCGAATAATCGCACATCTTTTTTATTTTTTATACTAGTTAATTTTATATTTTATTATCAGCTTTAATGCATTACTATTTAAATCCTACTAATCCTTGTTAGTAAGGACTTTATTTAGTAGAAAAAAATCCTAATATCCTAATATATATAAAGCAAAAGGCCTGGAACTGTTCCACTCGATTCTTTTCGGTTTTTGTTTTTTTTTTAATAATATTGTAAAATATTTCTTCCAAAACTCTAATTTTATTAATTTAGTTTCATTTGTAAAAAAAAAAATCAATTAATCTCTTATTAATTAATTTAATTTTTGTGTTCGTAAAAGATTTTTAATCAATCTCTTATATGATTAATTAGGTCTTTATATTCGTAATTTTTTTTCAATTAAACTTTTAATAATTAATGTAGTCCTCGTTATTATTCCTGTTTACAATAAAAACGAGAAAAAGAGGAAAAGCATGAGAATTGAAAACAAAGAAGAGTCTCTTTGGGACTGGGTTTGCACATGCCACGTCTTAAGAAAAGTAGACATAAATATTAAATAATACTCTCTCCGTCCATTAATAACATTAATAACTAACTTTTTAAAATAATAGCAAAATTGAAAACATGATTTTTGGTCTTATTTTATTCCATATTATTTTTTTTTTCTAATTTCTACTCAAATTACCACATCATCATCAAATTGGGTTGATGCATATCATTTACACAAAATATATGTTTCAAAAAAGATAAAAAAAATGAAAACGTTAGTTAATAAAGGATGTAAGAAAACGTCAGTTAATAAAGGACGTAGGAAAATGTCAGTTATTAAAAAAAGGAGGAAGTAATTTCTTGAGTAATTTCAAATGTCTTTCCAAGTAGGATTCATTCTACATAATTATAAGTATTAAATACTTTGACAAATACAAATATAAATATATACCGGTTAGTCATAAATATCCGTTAAGTGTTTAAGCAGTCGAGAGTTTGAAGTACAGTTATCATTATATCCTAAGTAATAGGTGCTTTATTAAGGTATGTTGAGCATATACTATAAATAAATTCTGCAAATCCGCATCATATATTATACAGTAGCAGCTAGTTAATTAAGAGACTTAATTAAATTAAATTAACCATGAATCTTTTGTGGCAATCTTCTGCATATTGATTAATTAGGATAATTTTGTTTATTCATGGGAATCTGAGAGTGCAATGCATATGGGGATTTTAAAAGATATCACATATGCCTTGCCTTGAGTATGTTGATTAATTGGATCTCATGATATATTTATTATTAATTAAGGTTATTATGAAATTAACATATGATGTGTAAATCATATTACACGCTTTTAAACTATATGAAATGAAATATTTTATAAATTATTAGTTATCCTATAATTTTGTTCTTTGATTAAAAAACCAAAAAGAAGAGATGTATAATTTTGTTCATATACCAAAACCGACATGAACGGGTTTGTTTTTTTACCGAACTGGAAACGATTGACAACAGGGGCAGTAAATGTGCCCACTTGGAGCTGAAATGGGTTTCTTTATTTTGGGCTTTGTTTACTTTTATGGGCTGCAGCTGTTGTCATTAAGTGTTTTTTATCGGGCCCAGTTTATGTAATTCGTTTCCGTTCAATGAAATGCTTAATCTTTGATTAAAAAAAATTGAAAAAAAGAAGGCCAAACGACGACGCCTCATTGCAATAAACGGTACACTGAGCCAGCTTGAGTGAGTGAATGAGTGAATGCCATTTCTTCTGGGTATTGTTCGGTTTTTCTTTTTAATCTCAGTCAAGCAATGACAAGATTCCATGCCCATGGCCGTGATTTTGCAGATTTTTATGCTTCTTTTGTCTTTTTCCAGCTTTGAGTTTAAATTTTCTAGCTCTGTGCAATCTAAAGCCCTGTACTTTGGCTATGTAATTGATTTTCCTGATGTGGGTTTCATGGGATTCGAATTGATTTTTCACATGCATTGAAAATCAATTGATCAGGTGAAATACGCTTGTTAATTATGGTTGCACTATTCAGTTGCATTTTGCTGTTCTCTGTTAAATGCCATAATTTACAAAAGAACTTTGATTGCAGGGTAGGAGGAAGAGTTTATGGTAGAAAAAGTAAAAGATTCCATGGGAGAAGGAGTTGGAAATGCAAGGTACTTATCCATCCATCTATCTATATCATGTTTTTATTACTTATGATGTTGCATAGTCCCATGTTAAAGATAGTTACTTGTTTACTTTGGCGATTCTTGGTTCACTATATAATGTTGAATCTTCTTCTGCCTGCCATTTGTGATCTGATCTGATGCATCGGTCCGCAAGTGATGATGTACATTGGATGCCTGCCAATGTTTGATTATGATGTTTTTTCTCTACCGCTTTTGCTCTTCAACTTCGATGAACAATGCTCGATATAGAATAGTTGGTTAGCGTTACATCTGTCATGGGGATCGCCATCTTTTTATGCATTTTATCATGCGGCTTTCTAATGCTCTATAGTACCCTTCTTATGGCCTTATAATGTTAGTAGCTTTTGTGTTATGTGTTAGTGAATAGTAGGGATGAAGAAATAGGTTGGTATTAGTGATCAAAATGTTGCTTATCTCTGGCTAGAAAAAATCATGAAACAAAACTTAAGATTACATCTTTGAAAGCCTTAAAATTGCAAAGAGTATTGGCACAACTCCGGGACAAGGAATCCATTAGCGGAAAATGCAACAGAGTACTAAAGTAGCCTCCATAATTTACGTTGGAACCATCACAGAACAAATAGGGATCATCTCCACTAGCGAAACAATTTCAATAAAAATATGTTCAATGCAAGGAAAAAAACATAAAATTCTTGAGAATCTTGAGTTCATAGAGTGTTATTTAGCAGTTGAAGAATGTTACCATAATAACGGGGTCCTTTTTTGCCACATTCATCCCCATACATCATTGTCGGCATGAATCTGGCAAAAAAGAATACAGTAACTGCCCAAGGGGTGGGGATAACTTTCTTTTACTGCTGAATGACACCTCTATGTTTCAGCCGCTTATGTGCTGCATATGCTGGCTTTTGCAGAGCTCTACCAGCTACACATCAGAAAAGAAGTACAGTTAAAGGCACTAGGGTGGGGATTGATGGGTGTGGGATACAACCACGCTGTGAGGTCCAGGCGCTGTTTCTGTTGAAGGTTGCATGGATTAGAGTAAGCTGAGATATTTAGGATGGTTAACTGAGTCAAATTGGTAGTTTTTTCAAAGAGGCAAAAGTAAGGAGCCTCCGCGGATTGAGCTAGCCATGCCTGTTTTGGTGCCAACCTGACGGAATATTTCATCTCCTCTGATGCTGTTTCGCACTTGGAACTCTTGGCATAGGGAGTGCAATTTTCATTTTGTGAAGGAGAGCACTGTGCTGTCATGAGGAAACAATGCTGTGCTCTGCCTTGCCATCGCTGAATCATTTTTACCTTATTTCCACACCCAGTTCCCAGCCTAGATCAGGAGGGTCTTCGGTGGTAGATAGAATGCTTAAGTCTTGAATTTTGGCATCTTGAGGTAGCTGAGGAATGGTTTCTCTGAAACTGGTATGAATTTCACAAGGCAGCCAATAGGCCATGATAAAGATGCAATTGCAATACACATTCCCCATTGCCATCCGTTCAAACTCTGTGTATCTGCAAACTTCCTTAGGAACTCCACCATCACGACTTGAAGGACGATAGTAATGCCCACAATTCCAAGAAACAGATGGTTTCTGAGAAGACCTTTAAATACATTTTTCTTTTCCATACTCCTCGCGTTGAACTCGTTGAAAACTTGGCCAAGCACAAAAGTGTTGAATATAAGTGTGTCATTCACCTCTGCACTCACGTTAAGAATTGACTCACCCTTAAATTGTAAGGTCAAGAGGACCGCTATCTGAAAAAATGCTTGAGCTAGAAGATTTCTCCACATTATGTTGGTTATCAAGGGCGCAGTACGACCGACAGGTGGAGCATGCATGAGCTCATCAGTCGGCCTCTCTGTTGCAAGGGCCAGAGCTCCCAACGTATCCATTATTAGGTTCACCCACAGCAACTGGACTGCAGTCAAGGGAACCTCACCTGCAGAAACGGCTGCAATAAAGTTGATCACAAGAGCTGCAACATTCACAGTTAGCTGGAACTGTATAAATTTTTGGATGTTGTTATAGACACATCGCCCCCACCTTAAAACTGTTGCCACAGAAGTAAAGTTATCATCCAAAATTACGATATCTGAGCTCTCCTTAGCAACCTCTGTACCTTGGATTCCCATGGACAGTCCTATGTCTGCTTCTTTTAGTGCAGGAGCGTCGTTGGTACCATCTCCTGTGACTGCAACCACATGACCTTTCTGTTTCAAGCATTGTACCATGAGGAGTTTATCAAATGGTGAAGACCTTGCCATCACGCAGATTTTGTCAACCTTTTCCATTCGCTCTTCATGTGTGTAGTTCCGAAATTCAGCTCCTTCCACCACCTCTCCATCATTTCCTTGATGATTGAAGTCGAGTATCCCGCACTCGGTTGCTATAGCTTTTGCTGTAAAGATATTATCCCCAGTTATCATTTTAACCTTCACTCCTGCAGACTTGCAAATTTCTACTGCTTTCTTGGCTCCTGGTCGGCATGGATCCTTGAGCCCAACTATTCCTAGCAAGGTCAAGCCATCTTCCGGTAGCCTTTGTTGCTCCTTGTGTCCCTTGTTGTGCTTCAGCTGTTCCTCCTCAATTCTTTTGTAAGCAAAGGCTATGCATCGGAGGCTACTAGCTGCCATGCCTTCAATTATTTTCCCAACTTTACTTCTTATATCAGCATCCATGGACTTCTCTATTCCATCACTCTCATAGTAATTTGTACACATTGCTACTATCATCTCAGCAGCTCCTTTCCAATGTACATGAGTACTATTGTCAGCATTATCCCTTATTGAAACACCACTCCTTTTCTTCTCTGAATTGAATGTTTCAACGTGGAGCACAGCATATCGGTGCTTCAAGTTTGCCACGTCCAGACCCAGGTCAGAAATAGCCCATGAGAGAATTGCTTTTTCAGTTGGACTACCTGAATACTCAGGCGCAGATTCTGATGTGGCCTTGTAGACACTAGCAGTCGTGTTTAAGCCAACTGCCTGTCGAAATAACTCAGCAACAGTTGCGAGAATTGCTTGGTAAGAACCTTTCTCGATAGACTCTAGGCCAAGCCAGAACTTGGTTACTTGCATCTGATTTAATGTTAACGTGCCTGTTTTGTCAGTACAGATAACTGTAGCTGAGCCCATCGTTTCACAAGCTGAAAGTTTTCTGACCATGGCATGATCAGCCATCATTCTCTTCATGGAGTAAGCTAGTGTTAATGTGACTGCTAGTGGTAAACCTTCTGGAATTGCCACAACCACAATCGTAACTGCCGCAGCAACAATGCTTACAACTGAATTTACCACGTCGTCGCTGTCTGTTCTTTTGCCCTGGTACTCCTTCATCCCATTTTCATTTTTCGTATTCCCTGTGAAATAACGAACTAACATGACTACAAGAACTAGGAAAGCGACAGAGAGGCCTCCTGCCCCAATGTAAAAAGTTAGCTTGTCAAGCCGAGCTTGTAATGGTGTTCGTTCATTGGTATCACGAGTTATGGAGCTCATCATCTCGCCCCATGCAGTGTTCATTCCCACAGATGTGACGAGCATACGAGCAAATCCATCGGCAACTTTTGACCCTGAGAGCATGAAGGGGTTCTCTGCAGAATCAATTTCAACATGGTCACTCTCTCCTGTCATGCTCGACTCGTCCACTTGCAATGAATGTCCATCTAGGAACAAACCGTCAGCTGCAATCTGATCCCCTATCTTCAGGAAGACAATATCTCCGACTACAATGTCAAATATGGAGATTTGTTGTCGCTTTCTATCTCTGAAAACATCTATGTTGATATTATCACTTATTTTTGACAGCTTGTCGAACTGTGTCTCCTGCCTGTAGTTGCTGAAAGCAGAGACAACAACCACCAGGAAGACAGCTACGAAGATGCTACCTCCTTCGTACCATCCCTCCTTTACGCCATGGTCTTTGATACCGAATCCCAGAGCAAGAGCAGCACATACCAGCAGGATAAGAATGGTGGTGTCTTTGAATGCTTCCAGCACAAAGAATAGAAACCCTTTCGGAGGAGGCTTATGGTAAGTGTTGGAACCGAACATTTCACGCCGCCTTTTGAGGTCTTGTTGGTCATCATGGATTCCTTCTTTCGTGTTTGTCCCAAGAGCCGTGGCAATACCTTCAGCTCCTCCAAGGTGGTTAAGAGCTACCAAGTCCTTCTCCTTCGCAATGACAGAGAGTCTGGTTTTGTCGATAGCAGGTGTGTCGAGAATTGACAGATTCCCCTTCTCCTGCTGGCGGGAACAGCTCGGTTTTATGTCGAGCACGGTGTAAGGAACAGAATGCAGGATTCCTGAATGCTGGATGTTTTTGTCCAACACAATGTCTCTCACAAGAGAGAGCATTGCCCGAACTGAGCGGATTGCTAAATAAGCAATCCGCCACCTCTTATGGGGTTTGTTGAGGAGGGTGGTGGTGAGCAGTTGGCTGCAGCTGAACTGCGACTCCTTGCTACTACTCGCCATTGTAAATTTTGTTTTGGAAACTACAAAATGGGTTTTATTTTTGCTGCTTTCTAAAACTGAGGATGTTTTAGTGATTTATAGGCCCAAGTATGTGGATATACCATGATTCCAACAAACACTGTACAAAAAGAAAAGCCTAACCCTCTCCATTAAGTAATTGACAGCAAACCCTAATTTTTTAATTTTTTTTTTAAGAAACCCCAAATAAGTTTTTGGTGATTGTCGACCTAAACAAGCAAGTGTGTGCAGGCGATTAGACACCATCCAAATCCAAATTGGTTCATCAATTCAAGTGGAGGAAGAGAAAATTGAAACTTCATGGAAAGGGAGAGGGTTAGGCTTTTTTGGATCCCATGATTGCTGGAGTCTCATTGACTTTTACAAGTTCTTTTGTGAACGATAACATGTCGATATTGATTATTACGTGGTTGCTCGTATATGCATACACTTTACAGATAACTTGCTTCATCAGTTTATCCTTTTGTGCATATTGCATAGTTTTTCTTTTTCGTTTGCATTACAGCGTAATTCTGTTTTTTTCTCTTTTTTTTTGTCTCCGATGATATTCTTTTTATGGACGAAAGACTAATCTTGTTTAAATATCGTGAATTCTGAAGTAGTATAAGATTCTTTTAGGGTGTGTTTAGCCATGTTGTGCTAGGTTGTGTTGCGTTGTACTATGAGTGTTGTGAAATGAAACAAGAAAATTATTTGGTTAGAAACTAATGGGTTGTCCTGATTTGTTTTAATTAAAATGAATTGACCTTTTAAATTAAAAGTAGTGCTAAAAATACAAACATTTTTACAATTTTTTATACAAAAAGTGTATGTATCATTTTTAGATTCACTTAATAGTTATTTATTTAAATAATAATATAACTTAATTAGGATGACACATCAATTGGTACAAAATAGTTTATATCTCAAACATTTTCTTTTTTTTTAATCCAGGTGTTGTTATATATATGAAGTTCCATAATTAGATTATTGTGTATGAAATAATTATTTACCAACTATTTTACACCGAATTGAATATAATTAATTTTGAAAAAGAATTCACTTATTTATTTATTTAATGATAATGATAATGATAATGACACGCCTAACTCAGCTACTTTCTTTAATAGATCATAATTTTCAAAAATTTCTTGGTAGAAAGTACAATCAAATGCTTTTATACTAAAGAAAGATGTAGGAAATTTCCTCCTCTTTTTTCACTTTTTAGGTCTTGGAAATATGGTTGGTTGGTGGAGAAATCAATATGTTACCCGTACCGTACGTACTCATATTCTGGTTTGGTTTTAGTCTTTTTTAAACTTCTATAAAACTCATGTTTTTCACAATAAATATGTTTTATTTACACCAGGTCGATATTTTAAATTATGATTAATTTTATTTACATTGCAATCCTATTTATTAAAAATGAATATGTTTTCAGAATCTAATTTATATATATATATATATATATATAAGGATTAAATTGATAATTTTTATTTAAAAAATGAGAGCGTCGAACATTAAGAAACTTCAATCACGAGAGGTGGCTTATTAGGAACTCTGTTAGCCAGAAAGTGATTTTTGGTTTACTTGTGCTAGTTTCTCTTGTTGACCGTGTGTTATCCGTGTGCAGCGAAGTCATTTTGAACATGATGCATGCCAATTGCCAAACTGCCATTAAATTTCATTTATTAATGACATTATAGTCATATAATATGTCTAAAAGACATTTGAGTATATATGTAGACTGTAATTTTTTATTGGTTTCGTCACTGTACAAGTCTTTAACTCTGTGTCTAATTCGTATTAATAGACATTCGTTTCGAGTTTAAATCTCATCTCCGCTTATCAAGAAAAAAAGAGAAAAAAAAAGCGAACAACCAATTTACTATTACGAATATAACTCTATTTCGAATTCAAATCTCTTAATTTACATTCCTATGAAAAATAAAGGAAATTTTCCAGCTTTTTTTTTACTAGTTGCTTTCAGTCAGTCAGCTCACGCATGTTGATTAGTGGGTGGGGGGCTATTATTATATGTAACATGTATATTTATTGAGGTACAGAAAATTCTGGAGGCCTTCTCTCCAAGTGGCTTGAAATTGTATACACAAGTGTACCTTAGTCAACTATGTAAAAAGAATGGGGTACTATTTATTTATTTTTCTAAACCAAATCTAAATCTAGCTTATTGGAAGAGGGGAAAAAATAATTCTATATATTTTGAAATTTAATATAAAAAATCTTGTATATATATATAACTCTGCGTGCAATTTAGCGATGATTATCTATGAATACGAAATAATAGTGAAATTTAAAACTCAGGTCGGTCTTTTTACTTTTTATATATTATAGCCACACCTAGACTATGATAGTGACAAAACGTGCAACACCAATAAATTGAATGTAAGGAGAAGTTACCTAGCTATTTCATATGAGGCAGTTCGAGTTGCAAATATTGACATTGCTCACGGAGTCTTCTTCTTCTTTTCTCAATGGATTTTTGCTGAAGGCGACTTAAACAAAAAGAAACTCAAGTCTCAAGATTTCAATTATTTAATAGTTTTTGATAGGATTGTTTGTTTTTTTATAGGATATGATATCTCGAACTCTTTTCGGCCGAAATTAATCCGCATTTTCTTATCAATTCTAAACCGATTTTATTGTATCGTTTTTGTAAGACTGTTTGTTTGAGGAGGCAAGTGTAAGAACGGGAAAAATGAACTTAACGTTTGTGTTGTGCAATTTGCCAAACATTGCATAAGAAGGCTTATGTCATTATCTAGTTTGTCCTTTTGGGTTTTTATTAAGAGTAACGTTTTCTTCACACATAAAAAATCGACTATATGTCTATTTTAGTTTTTATGTTTATCTAAAATTTAGGAATTAGTCCTCAGATTTATTTTTAATTGAAATTAATCATCATATTTATATATTACAGTTCAATTGATTTAATTAAATTAATCTTTATTTTTAAGAAATTCTAAAAAATATGTTTCTTTTTTGATATCCTACGTGTCATGCTAACATGGTCAAAATAATAATAATTTCTTTTATCTTTGTTATTAACTCCAAGTAGGATTGTAATAAAGAATAACATTTTTTTGAATTTTTTTGAAAAATAAAAATTAATTAAATTAAATCAATTGGACTGATTTCAACCAATTATATAAATATGGAAATCAATTTTAATTAAAAACAAACGTGAGGATTAATTTTAAAATTTTATGCAAACATAAGGACTAAAATGAACATTTAGTCAATTTTTTCCAACAAAATGTTCAACGTGTTGTTTGGATATATATGACGTTGTGAGTCGTGACAACACATTTTGTCCCAACGACTAATCCTTTTTTCTACCTATTTGAACCATATAAAAAGGAAAAGTGCCACGTTGATAAGCAATTTTACATTTTTGTATTCTCAGTTTACACATACACCAACATAATCCAAAACGGTTGAGGAAAGTTTCTAATTTTTTTTTCCAACGTAGCATCACAATTTCGTTTTGTTTAGTCTACCTACCAGAGACGAAAGAGTGGATCAATGCTAACAAGATCATTGCACCCCAACTCTGATGGGCTTCCATATTTCAAAGCAAATCAGGCCCACAATCTATTTTGGATCATTCCCGGTAGTTTTCTACATCATTTCAAAGAAGATGTATGTAATTACACATACAGAAAGAAAGAGGGAAAAAAAAACAGAAAAAAGTAGTGACGATTTAGTGAGTTTAGGAAATCTCATGATTCATACCTAAAAAAATATGAAGGCCTTGTGCGAGAACATCATATATCCATACATATATCTAAGATTAAAGCCACACATGCATTAGAGATACTCCATCCGAACCAAGCATCAGGGCAAGATTGCCAAACCGCACTGCAAAACAAACACCCTTATATGCTAGCAGAACCACTCAAAACAAAACCTACAAAATGAATGACATAAACATTCTTGCCTAACATCCAATGCCAAGCACAATCCCAAATGAAACAAATCAAGAAGCACAACTTCATATACGGACCTTGCAGGAAAAACACCAGCATTACTCCCCAGTGACTATCTGATGTAGTTTCGGGGCAAACTATGAACACGAGAAAAATAGAAAATAGAAGCATTAACTAGATGTTCTATCTCACTCTCATTCGTTCAAAAGGTAGTCTAACTTAAACTAACTCATATTACCCAACTTCCACTCTCCTACAAGAGAAGATAGAAGAAAAGAAACAGTGACAAACAATGGAATAAAAGTTGTGTAGAGAATCGGATCAAAATCCTATTTCTAAATATTTCTAGTTCTCATTTGATTTAATTTGTTTGGTTAATATCACAAATATATTCCTGAATAGAAAGATAAAACCAAATGAGCTCCAGATCAATAATGGCACCAAATTCTATTACTTTTGCTTGAAAAAACATCCGTACCTAGGATCAACACCAAGTAAATCACTAGCTTTACAATTTGTCATGCCAGTTTCACATTTGTCAAACCAAGTCAACTGGATCAGTTTATTTTTATCATGATTATTATTACAATACCTCTCTGGCAATGATGCCCAGCTGAGTAGCTTCCTGATGGCCTCTTTTTCTCTGACTGAAATTCTCGCATCTCTAAAAGGAGCAAAGCACTTTTCATTTGCAAACCCAACACACTTCTCCTTTGCCGCTACCAAACACCCTTGCATTTCACACTCCTCACACTGTTCTCTTTCTTTCAGCTCTTCAGCCAATTTTTTCCCTCCTCCAGCAAGGTTGCGCCACCATGGAGGTTTACACTTGTTTGATGCGGTTATGGCACACCCAATTTGAGCCCCACCCTCACACTGCTCAATGATTTTGGAGTTGCAAATCTTGTACGCAGAATCCCACGATTGGGGGTTCTTGAAAGCAAGGACATACGGACCTGATGATGGGTCATCCCTTGGGCCAGCAGGTATGGGGCCACGAAGGAGAGGGATTGGGTGGTTGAAATTGATGATGGTTGAAGCTGGAGAGTAATCATCAAGGTTTTGTTCCATGATTTTTAAGAACGAGTTTTGCTGTCGTTTTTTGAAGGAAGATGTAAGTGAAGGTGGAAGTTTAGAACACAATAGTACTGGTAATAATGCAGCCGCGGATTTCTTCAAATCCAGGGGATATAAACGACAAACAGCATATGCAAATCATCCTCAAATCCAGAATGGAAAGCTGTATCCTTCCTAAATGCAGGCTATTCCCTCAATAAGTGCAGCAATTAGCAGCTGATGGTGAACACAAACAACATTCTCTGATTGCACGGAAAAGCCAAATTGTACTCGCTGCGAGACAGGGCTCTACAATATAAGTAGATACAAGTGTCATGCAAAGGCACAAGAAACAATGAGAAACACCAAAACAGAAATTCCTTGCTAACATCCCAAATCCTTTGTCTTTTTTTCTCCTACCCTAGGATTTCCATTACGAACAAAAATAGGGTTAAATTGAACTATTACGAGGAGCCGCAGTTTCTCATCCAAATTTAAATGAAAAGATATTAAATTACTAACAGAAAACACTACAAAAACAGCTACACTCAAAACGCGAGTCACTTGTGGGTGAAATGTTAGCAGAAAACATATGGGTCATAAGCATATACCAATGAGCATCTGAGCACTGATCAAGTCAAAGTAAACATACCAGTACAGAATCTTCAGCTCTCTTCACTCATATCATACTAGGGCTGAGTGGCCGCGTAGTCCCAACTCGGGAACGGAAACGGAGGCGATAATCATCCCGCGAGAAACGGTGGCGATAATCACCCGGCGAGAAACGGTGGCTTCCTGTTAGGACTGTAGATTACGATTTTCTACGGGTTCGTAAAATTGCGTTTTTTTTCTCCTTTGATTTTTTTTTTTTGTCCTTTTGACAGACGTTGGATCTTCATAAAAGAGAAACTTATAATAGCCCATTTATTTTGGGCCGGGCTTATTTTTCTGCTTCTACTACACGTTAATTTTATTTTTCATTTTTATTACGATTTTACACTTAATTAAATTACATATACTTACTGTTCACTTTTACCCATGATCCAGTTTATTTTTTATATTATTATTGAGATCCATTTGAATTACATATTGGAGTTTAATCACTTGTATTAACAATCACCACATTCTTAATTAATTAGAATACAAAAATAATTAAATTAAATCAATCAGAAAGCCATCATCATCCTTGCGAATTCCTCATAGCTAACTTGCCCATCACCATCCATATCTGCCTCTCTGATCATCTGCTCTGCTTCTTCATCTGTTAATTTCTCTCCCAGGTTCATCATCACTTGTCTTAGCTACACACCATTCACAACACACGAGATAATTATTACAGGAGTAATAGACATGATTCCATCTTTTAATTTTTCGTTTTTCGATAGGCGGAGATAAAATTCGAATTTTGAGTCTTACGACAAGATGATTTATTTATTTTTGAATAAATGGAGGGTGAGATTCAAAATTTGCCACCAACCAGACAAATACAATCGATTGGTCAACATTTAACACTTATTATGCAATGTTTTGTTGTGTGAAATGCAAAGGATTTAATTAACTACCTCGCTGGCTGAAATGAATCCGTCTTGGTTGCGGTCAAATACTTTGAAGGCTTCTTTTAGCTCCTCAACAATAGTTTCCTACACAAAAAAAGAATTGGGTTGTTGTATTGTAGGTGCTAAAATTCTAAAAATGTAATAATAAAATGTTAAATTTTAGAATTAAAAATGAACAAACTCCAAATCGAAATACACGACAGTGTATTTTAAGAATTTTTTATTCAATAAAGCATGGAATGTTTTTAGAATACCTTCTGTTTCCGTCCCATAACGGTCAAGAACTCTTCAAGATCTAATGTCCCATTTCCATCAGCGTCAACTTCACTAATCATCTCTTCAACTTCTGCTCTTGTAGAGTGTCCCTGCAGCGAATGGATTACTGCAGCAAGCTCCTCCGTCGTAATAAATCCTACAATTATGGTCACTAATTAATCTTGTACATAATTTAAACTTTCATTGTAACATTAAATCTACAAACCATCAGAGTCTCTGTCGATCATGCAAAACGCGTCGCGGAACTCGGCAATCTGATCTTCGGTGAGTGCATCTGCCATTTTCACCCAATTGATGCTTAACTTCTTTTTCTAATAAATGGAGATAGGACTCGAATAGTATATTTTTGGGGGGAAAAATGGAAGAAAAGAATAGTAACGTGAAAGATATATGGAAGGAGAAGTACTAGCAGAGGAGCTTTGAGAGTGAAGGTGTAATTCTCATATTTGCATATATAGAGCGGAGGAAGATTTGAAATTCTTTTGTCGGAGCAATATTGTGTTGAAAATTGAAATAGTCAAACGCATGCCTTTTTATATATATATATAAACTTTGTAATCGGTCTCTTTTTAGGTTTTGATAAAAAAAAAGTCATTTTTAAACTCGATTAATCTGGATTCTACTATCAAAGGCATCCGCGAAATTATTTTTCAATCCCAATTAAGTTGAGATGTAAATAATACCATAAAATTTTAATGTAATTGTACCAAAATTTGAACTCGAAATCTTATAGTCAATTAAATCATCTTCAACGAACTCCATGAGGGGAAAAAATAACAATAATATCCTTAATGATTACTATTATAATAAGGAAAGTAATAGTTTGCTCCTCTCATTCAAACCTGAAAACTCTGGAAAGTGAGACTTTAAAATCAAAAGTTGAATGGCTGAATTTTCAATACCTACCACCTGTCGTTCTGCTCTTCGTTCCATCTCCAAAAAAAAATATTCAATTCAACGAAGACTTCTTCTTCGTACAGTATATCATTAAACAAAGATTAATAATAATAATAAGTTGGTGTGAGGGGATTAAAATTATTTCTTTTAAGTCCGAATGATAGTTTATCTGTGAGTTTACTACTAATTATATTTCCATCGATCAGCTTATTACTTATTAGAATTAGAATATTATTAACAGGTAATTACTTTAAAAAAAAAATAGTAAATTGTTTTTTTTCTCTTCCAATTCTAGTTTTCACCCGGGATTGATTGAGGAGAGAACATAATAAAAATATGATTTGAAGGTTTGTATATCTAATTTAATGTTTTATTTAATTACCATTTTACACTAATTGTTTATTTAACTATCTTATATATATATATATATATTATTTAATTATTTCTATGTCGAAACTAAATAATAATATTATTTAATTTTTTATAAAAAAATATCACATTGGTATTAAAATATCACTTGACAAGTGTCATATCGTCATATTATAAGTCATGTGGCATGATGTGATCTTGTTGCACGTGTTATATCATCATTTAAAACTAAATGATACGTGACATGATCACATCGTTACATATGCTGATGTGTTACGTAGCAACAACTAATGATGTAGCATTTAATGTAAACTTTTTATCACTGCAAAGAGTAATTAAACAAAGAAATGGCAAGTATTGAGGGTAATTAAATGAATAATTAGTATATGAATGATTAAATAAAACCTTAAAGTATAAGGGTCAAAATGTCATTTAACCTCTTTTTTTTTAAAAGAAGGTTATATTATCAATTAAAAACAATAAACTGAACAACTGTATGTCCCCATATACTGACCGTGTTGATTCTTGTTTAATCTTGCTCAAATGTTTGCATCCACATCAAAAAACAATACTAAAATTTCAAATAGTTTCCTTTAAATTTTTCTAGCAAATCATTTTGTGCATCACTAGTAATTAATGTAAATGGATGCACTAAAATGGGCCCAAAATACATGGGCTAGAAAACTGCGCCAAGACTCTTATTAGCTCACAAAAGTCAAAACTCGTTACATCTTGGAAAAATATGCCACCCACAATCAAACGATTAATATCGCGATTCCACCAGAGCAAAAACTACACACGGCGCAGTAGATCCAAACCGCCTCACTCAGTCAAGATTTGACACGTAGGTACGAGTCTTTTACTCTCCAGCCCCATAGCCTACATCAAACAAGCAAGCCACCATTTTCAGCCGAATGATTATCGCCGCCGTTTTCGTTCCCGAGCTGTGACTATCCGAGTTTTACACATCTGAAGGTATCTTTTCGTTTCACTTGTAAATCTCTGATATTCTCCAAAAGTTTCGCCATGGTTCTACTGATCTGTTGTTGTTTTTTTGGCTTGCATGAAAGAACTAGGGTTTAGGGTTTTGGGACTGATGTGTCAATAAGCTAACTCAAGTATAGAAGAGACTGTGAATTTGTAGCTAAATTAATAAATTAGTTCAATCGAAGTATGTTGAATGGTTGCATTGCACATATTGTTTAGTACTTAGATGATGCATTGCTGTTCTTTTTGCTTTTGACAGTGTTAAGAGAGATATGAGCAAGAAAAAAAATCCTATCGTTTTCTTCGATGTATCTATTGATGGGGAGCCTGCTGAAAGAATCACTTTTGAGGTAATGCGGACATAGCACATTGGTTTGAGATTTTTGGCAACTTTCCCTCTATTGGAAGACCTTCAAGTATCATTTTTGTGTTTGGATTCATATGAAGTTATTTCTTTTTGGGCAGCTTTTTGCTGACCTCGTTCCCAAGACTGCAGAGAATTTCCGGGCACTCTGTACTGGTATGTTTAGCCTGATAACTTGTAGCTCACCTTACTTTTTGCAAATCAGGGACTGCTAGGTCTTGTGTTCAATTCCTTGCTTTGCTGTCCTATCTATGGTAAAAAAAAAGAGGGAGCTGTTGTTGATGTTTTTGAACTGTTTTCTTTAAACTGTTTAAGCCTATAGTTGGTGGTTGCTCTCTATAAGTCATTTTAATATTTTACTTTAAATGAAAAATTGGACAACTTGTAGTAATTCATAATTTTTCCACTTTGGGTCGTCAACGAACATGCAAAGGAATTGTACACAGGTTTGGTTTGAAAGCCATTAAACTTCTTTTTCCTGTCTTTTCCACTATTCTAGACTTCTAGTGCCTTTGCTTTAATCTTCTTTACTGCACCCCTTGTTTTGGCTAGGTGTAATTTGGCAAGTGCATGCAATCAGTAATGCTGTTGTCTTTGTCACTTCCCTGTAACAGTATTTTGCGTCCCAAAGGATGGTTTGTTACAGATTTAATATTAACTGCACATATCATCTAGTGTCTAGAGTTCTTTAGATTTTCCAAAACTTGGAAAATGTTTCGGAAAGAACTTGCTAGTGTGAAAATTTGCTATACGAAGTTGGCTACTGCTTGTCTCTGTTTTTCTTTTCATGTAAAAGTAGTTGCCTTCATTTGTGTGACTGCTTGGAGGAAACGGAGGTCTTTTTTTAGTCCATTTGTTAGAGTGTTTTGCTCCTAAGTAGCTCCAGCGATGTGATGGATATGATGGCATTGTGATTTGGACAATTGTAGGTGAGAAGGGTATTGGAAAATCAACTGGGAAGCCCCTCCACTACAAAGGGATCTTTTTCCATCGGATAATAGAAGGATTCATGGCCCAGGTATGCTTTGCATTTCCATTTGGCTGAAGTGTCACCATCAGATGAGGCTGTTCATGCTTAATTAGTGCCATACCAATACGAGATGCTACTGGTTGTTACAGTTCTTAGAAAATCGTCAATAATAATGGCACGATCTGCTATTCTTAATCTCTCTGACCTCCAAAATCCTAATTTTATTTATAAGTCACTTGTTGCTGCATGAAGATAAGTTTTATTTCTCTGTCTGATTTTTGTTTGTTTACTAGTTTAGGCACTTACACATTTACTACTTAGAATGAATATGATTGATGAGTATTTCTTTGTGTGTAACAGGGTGGTGATTTTTCGAAGGGGAATGGTATACTCTTTCATTCCATAGTTCCTAATGCAACTTGTGATTAATGCAATTTCTGCGTTTGACTTCCATACTCATGCCCAAAATTGTAAGGATCGACCTTTAATTTGCAGGCACTGGTGGTGAAAGTATATATGGAGGAAAATTTGCAGGTGCGTTAGGTTCAATTTAATGCACGTTTCCATATGGAGTAGTCTTTTTATTATTCATCCAAGTTTCTGCTTCTCTTTGCAGATGAGAATTTTATATTGAGGCATGATGGAGCAGGTTTTCTATCCATGGCTAATAGTGGCCCAGACACAAATGGTTCCCAATTCTTCATGACATTTAAGCAACAACCTCATCTCGATGGGTATTTGACCTTCGCTTAGTCTACTTTTGACGTTTACTTGTGCTATTAATGTATATCCTCAGCCCCAATTTCTTTACTTTTACTGCTTCTGCCCATCTTCTTGCAGTCCATAATATCAAATAAGCATGACTGTGAGATATTATTTATTTATTAGTTTTTCCTTCTCTCTGTGCCATTACAGAAAACATGTTGTTTTTGGAAAAGTTGTGAAGGGAATGGATGTTGTAAGGAAGATGGAACAGGTTGGAACTGCTGACGGGAAACCTCTCAGACCTGTTAGAATTTTAGATTGTGGTGAAACTTCTGAAAGTAAACTTCCAGAGATTGTAGCAAAGGATACAGGTAATGGAGCTACAGTAGGTTTAGGTACTGATGCGATGATTCCCACCTATAACTGTTGCTTACCTTTTTAGCATGTCACATAATGTTGCAAATTTGCAATGCATGTACTACATAATATGAATTTCTTCCAGGGAAGAAGAAGAAGAAATCAGGGAAGGCTTCTGATGATGATAGTCCTGATGCACGAACCAGAGGAAGAAGCAAAAAGTCCGTGAAGGATAGAAGAAAGAAAAGAAAGAGGAGATACTCTTCATCTGATTCTTACAGCTCTGATTCTGATTCTGATTCCCTTTCTTCAGATTCTTATACGTCTACAGATTCAGATTCAGATTCTTCTCGATCTGACTCAAGCTTATCCAGTGATGAAAGACGTAAAAAAAGGAGACCTGGGAAAAAAGACAACCATCAGCGTCAAAAGAAACGGAAAAATAAACTGAAGGAGAAGAAGAGAGGCCGGCTTGATAAGCGGTCAAGGCACAAGTCTAAACGGTGCAGTTTATATCTAGTTTACAAGCGCTACTTTCTTAATATGTTTCCTTCTTTTCTGCCTCGTTACTGCATACTTATAATCAGCCTTATTTGTAGATGATGTTTTTTTATTTACAGGAGTTCTGAAAGTGCAAGTGGTACAGAGTCTGAGAGTGCCAGCACCAGTAGCAGCTCTGACAGGAAGGAAACCCGTCACCGTGTTTCTGTGCGCAAAACCAATAACTCAAGTCATACTGGAAAGAAATCAAAAAACAATTCTGGTATGTCAGTTTATTCTTCATTTGGTTCTTTGTTCTTAATTCATGTTCATGTGAGAGCACGCATTGCAAAACAGATTCCACGATGGTATTTAGATTTAACATATGACTCGTTGTGGTGTCACAGATGCTGTTAAAAAGTCCCCAACCCCTCTCTTAGTGAAAGAAACTGCAGGAAAGCCCAAGGCAACTGAGGCCAACCCTTCACATGAAGAAGGTGAGTTGTCTCCAAAGAGTGATGGACATCTGAACAATGGCCATGATGTGGATTATAAATCAGAGAGAACAGCTGATCAGGAACCTTATTCCAATGGCTCCAATAAATCCAGGTTTCTGCTTTTTACATTTTTCTTTCATTTGTGCGGTCTCATAGGCTCACATTGGAATTCTTGAACTTATGCGATCACATAATGTCCGAATTACCAGAAGTATGACGCCTAGCCCCAAAAGAAGGCCTGACATCAGCCATAGAATCAGAAGTCCAGCTAGGAAGCCTGGTGAGGTGAGCCACGCAAGATTCTTCTAGGAGTCCATTGGGCAGTCCTGGTCACAGAGCTCTCATGAACCTTCTTCCTCCAATCACGTGCAGGATTTATCCCCAAACAGGTCCCCAAATGGTGCTACTAAACGCATTAGAAAAGGACGTGGATTCACTGACCGTTACTCCTATGCTCGTCGATATCGCACCCCATCGCCTGAGCGATCATCACCTCGGAGGTCCTTTGCTTATGGTGGAAGAAATACTAATAATAGGAACCATGATAGGTAATGCCATTTTCATGCAGCTGAGTTTGGGTGGAGGCTCTGATAACTTCCAAACTTATCTCATTCACACTATTTGCTCCTTCTTTTCCTTTCTTTTTTCAAGGTTTCCCAATTCAAGCTATAGAGGACTTCCAGAGCGTTATCCACGTGGGAGGTACAGAAGCCCGCCAAGAGCTAGGAGCCCCCAAAGGTTTGCATTTGTTCTTTAGATAAAACCCATATAACATGGATTGGTTCCCTTTGTTTTTTCTCTTTCCTTTTGGTTTGCCTTAAGTTTTCTAATTTTAAAAAAAAAAGGCTTGTTAGAATTTGGGTTGAAGTTCTTTGTTACCTAACTAGCAATTGAATGAGAGTGCATATGAAAGAGTAACCTAAAACAGCAACATATTTTTATCTTTAGCTCGCACGACCACTTATGCCACCTTGCTTCTACTTGTATTTCCTCTGCAAAATTATATTTCAACTTGTTAGCAATATATTTACATTGTGCTCTGCATAGATATGGAAGCCGGAGAAGCAGTAGAAGCCGGTCTCGTAGCCCAGGTAGTTATCATGGCCGTCAGAGGGATCGCAGCCGGAGCCAGAGTCCTATACGTAGTCCTAGTCCAAGAGATAAGCGGCCTCCAATAAGTGAAGGTTTGAAATCTCGTTTAGGTTCCAAGATGGATGGTCAGCGACCTCTAAGCAGAGGAAGGTCGAGCTCCAAGTCTCGGCGTGGATCCTCCTCAATTTCTGGATCCCCCACTACTGCACCACCAAAACGTCGAAGCAGAACAGCTAGCAGGTCTGCCACGATCTCACCATCTGGCCAGCGGGGTTTGGTTTCCTATGGGGATATTAGTCCAATAAAGTAGCTTCTGAAATCCTGATTAGTCTGAGACAGAGCACTCCATCTTTCGCAATCTCTAAGTTAAATCAGCACGCACAATGAACTTGCTCATCACATTTACAAACTGATGGTGCACTGCAATTTAATGTTATTGTTTTTAGCTGAGTTGGTGATTTCTTATTGTCCAAGTTTCATATAGGCAGATGCAGCTGCATACTTAGCTGATGAATGAAGCTGACATTGGTAGGATCTTTCTTGAAACATTTCTTTGTTTGTAGAACTTGAGCCATTTTTGTTACCCTTAACGTTGTTGTTTGGTACGGTTATTATGATGCTTCTTTTGCTTGGTTTTTGGTCATGCGCCATATGTGATGTCACTGATATGCTTTTGCCTTGTACCGTTTCGAAATGTTACATCATACTTTACAATACAATCACATTAAATTGTGGGTGTGATGTCATTCTGGTAGTGCAGCTAGTTGGTTATACCTTGTTTTGTCAAATAGGTTCAAGTTTTAAGAGTGGAAAAAATTATATTGGGAGAATTATTTTCTTTTGAGGGCACGATAATACTCGAACAGAATAATCTCAATTACTCAAACAGAATAATCTCAATTGAGAGGCCGAGGAAATAAAAATTAGCAACTGTTGCAGAGAGAAATAAAAAGTCAGCTGATGCAATTTGCAGGTGGGTATTCCACAACTCTTTTCTTTTATTACATAAAGCTACGGTGGAAAACTAAAAGCTGCCTGTAAAGCTACAGTACAAAAGGCAAACTCTCTTAATTAAAGACTACAAGCAGTTGAATCCATTTCAGCATGGTCTAACTTTGATCATTGCATCACATTTGAAGAACACAAGCAGCTGAACCGATCCTAAATTGGTCTACCTTTAGGAACAATTTGATCTTTGAGCCACATGTAGACCGGAACCAACACAAAGTAGGTCGCTGCCAAGGCACCCAAAAGGAAACGCAGAAAGAATACGAACGGGTTCACAGGCTTTTTCACATCCTCTTCCTTTGGACCAAGCTGCATTAACATATGGAATCACGTTATATACGGTTCAAAGTGGAAAAGATTCTAACGAGAAGCTTGCAATAGCAGACAGAATCTATTTCTAAATGGGAAAAGGACTCGACAGGTAGGCAAACTAGTAAAGCAAAGATGAACAAACCAACGCATAGTTGGAAGAGTTCTTCAGATCATGTTCTATGGTCAAAAACACCAAAACATCAACTTTGAAGTCACATACAAAAGGTCATTGATCAGCTAGTATTTATTCGCCAGCTACTTTCTAGACAATAGCCAAAAGTTATAAGTTGAAATTTTTTTCTGAAACCACTGAAAATACTTTCATCACATTACATGGATGGATGTTTAACAAAAAGTAGCACATTAGATGTTTAGGAGTTTAGCCCTGAAATTAGGTCACGCTCATGGTACACTCTGATATCGGGTGGAAAATGCAATCTGACCTGTCGCAGCGATGAAACTGCACTCTGGGTTTCCTTTTCATGCCCAGTGTCAAACCAAGTTTTTTCAAGATGCAACAAATTCATCACACAAGAAACAATACCCAACTACAATTGGAATTGAGCATTCAGATATCAAAGGTTTGCCTTCGTTGTTCTTCATACTAGTCATACTAATCCTTAAAAGGCTTCTTTTTATGCGGTGCAATGTTTATAAGTTCTTCCCTAAACTTTCCCCCCTTCATTTCCTACTAGTAAAAAGGAAACTGGAGCAACACACATACAGCAAGAGCATCCCGAGCCAATGCAAACACTAGTTACAACTGACATGCAAATTTCAATAAAATGAGGCTGTAAACACTTTACAAACAAATATCACTATGATTACCTGCAAAGGTGAATCTCCAGAAGCACGTTTAACACCTGTGACAGAACATCCCATTATCAGGCCATGTCGGCGAACACCGCGATACCATTTTGGGCCAATCCTCTTCAGTTTGACATCCTTAAACCCAGCCTTCTCAAACCACTCAATGTACTCTTCCTCTTTGGGGAAAAGCATCCAAACATCTGCAAAGAAGCGGGACAACCAAAATTCTGGGTACACTGGCCCAATTAGACATGCTTTTCCTCCAAACTTCAAGACTCTGTATGCTTCCTTGATGCCACGTTGCGGATCAGGCCAGTACTCAATGCTGAGAAGATGCAACCAAGTAATTAATATAAACCCACAACAACGAAAATTAATCACTCGCAGTTTATCCATCTTTATTTATTTATTTTCTGGACAAGCTGTATACTGGACAAAAGATTTTTCTTTGCAACAACCTAAGAGCTTTCCTATCCATATTCCCACACACCTCTATTACACCAATCGAAAATTACTTACACGTATAGAGAGGGATACAAAACCTGCATAGTTATATGCATGTATAGAATATGGATAGGGCCACTGCTTAGTAAAACAGCAAAAGTCATTGTAGCAACTACAATGACATATGTTCAGGTATTGCAAAACACCCATTTCAAGGAAACAAGCCAATGGAAAGGCAGCCTTTTCATACATGCATGAAGATAAAACCAGAAGGATCTCCCATGGAAATACTTTCAAATAACAACCCAAACTAAAAGAAAGATCTGTCCACACAACCCCCATCTGTCTGGCATAATAAAGACCATTGCTCCAAACACAAAATCACAACATTCATCGAGCGAAGTATCAGTTGATAAGAAATTTGAGCTCAAATAAAAGGCAATCATATAACAAACATACCTCCCAGCAGAAACATATCTGTCTGCATAATCAGTTGGGAAAGGCAGATCTTCAGCATCACCCTCGATGATCTTGCACTCCTTCAAGGGTTCCTTCGCCTTGGCCTTAGCAAGTTGGTGTGGGGACTGATCAAGAATGGTCACATTTTTGGCATCCACATGCTTAACTATCCCCAAAGTGGTGAAGCCAGTGCCGCCTCCAACATCCACCACTATCATATTCCTGTCATTGAGATCAGCAGGCTCAAGTGCATCATCTCTCATATCCTCAGTCCAGTGCCCAGGGTTTATAATGTGGTCATACACAATCGATAAGAACCTATAGAACCAAAAAGCCTCTTTCTTGTGCTGAATAAACCTGGGCTGTGAGGCAGGCCTAGAGGATGACACACTGCACCTAGGTGCTAAAGTTCTAGTCTTTTGGATTCTAGGGATAGAAACTAAATTAACATTAGAAAAACGCCTACCATGAAGATCTGACCCAGAAAAGGATAACCCTTTTGGGGGAAAACCCCTAATAAGAGTGAGATTTCCAGCTCCAATGAGCATGGAAGAGACCATGATTAGATCAAACAAAGAAACCCAGAAAGGAAATTAAGCAAAATTGAGGCTAAAAAGGAAAACCCACTCACGAGATGCAAACAACAGGAGTTAATTGGCTGTGGATTGTTGGTGAGGATTGAGATTGGATTGAGATTGGAGTGAGACGTTGATGTGCAATAATGTATTGTGGTTTTGCATATAAGGTTGTGATTGCTCGCTCTATCTATTTAAAATGAAACGAAAACTAGACAAAAGACCAGATACCTTAATACTACTATAGTAGTAGTAGCTGTGGAGTGAACTAAAGGGGCTTACCATTACCAGAGCACTAGTGACAGTGAGTAGTGAGTACAGTGAGTATACAAATAAAACAAAAACCACTGATTTTCTTTAACCGAGAGCCGCCACACCACCCACCACTGAATGGAAAAGTGTGACGTGTAACCATAAAACCTTCTTAAAACTTTTCTAAAAAAGCGAATGCAAAAAAGATTTCAAATCATTTTTCTCTTTTTAGGGAAAAATAATCCTAAATAAAAACTCTGTTAATTAATACAAAAATGAAATTTCTTAAGTGTTCTATCTAAAATAACTATCGAAGGTCAAGTCCCGTAAATGGAAACAATTATTGCAACTTTTTCGAGTAAAATTAATTTCTTGTTTAATTAAAAATTATATAAATTATTATTATAAATTTCTCCCTAATTTAGTCCCTGAATAAAAATATCAACCCGTCTTGACTACTGTAGTATTATATTTTATCTTAAAATATAAAATTAGAATACTTCGGTTAATGAAATTCATTAAAAGGAAGAAAAAAAGATCCATACCCCCAAGGCAGAGAATAAACAAAATAGTGTAAACTGTAGCTTCTGTCCATTTGAATATTCAATTTTGAACATGAAAAACCACCACTATGCATTTCTTTAATGTGAGCTCCATATGGATTCATGTGTTTCCATGCTTACTACTCCTTTCGTTTACACGTTTAAAAAAAAAAATAGATCCGCATTAGAAAAATCAGTTTTTGTCGTGTCAGAAATAAGATTAAAAAAATAATAATAACTTTAAGATAGTATTTTATATATTTTTTTTAAAAATAGCTTTTTCAACACTATTCATGCATCATAAAATAATATTAAAAAAAATTCAACACTATTTATGTCAGAAATAATAAAAAATAAATAAAAACGCCATAAACAACAAAAGCGTCGGTTAATTTCGGATACTAATTTTTGGACTAAAACATCAAGTAAATAAAAACGGAAGGAGTATCAAGTTAGACAAATGTCTAACTTATCTTTATAGTTATTTGCCAAGTTAATTCAATTCTTATATTTTTGTATATTTTATGAAATTTTATTTTTTTAGTGGTTACAAAGTTTAAAAAAATATATATATTCTAGAATTGGAAGTAAAATGTAAGAAATATGGTAGTATGACCTACGGTTACGGTAATATAAAAATTGGTGTAATTTTTCTAAACTTTTTCTATCTGTTGCACATTTGAGATATGATTCCTGACAAATTAACTCGTCCCTTAACATTTTCCAAACACATCGGGAATTGGGTTAACTATATGATTAAACAAAACAAAAGAAATTAGTACTAATTAAATCAACTCACAAGCTAACTTAGCAGCCACAACACACCCCAATTTCTATAGAATCCATCGCCAATAGAAGAACAGCAAAGAACCTAAAGCCAATTCCCGACGGATATCCCATTGCCATACCTAGTGACCACAGGATACTCCGCCTGATCAAGACACAGCTTCTTCCATTCTCATTTTTTTCTCTTTTTTCCAACAGACAAAAGTCGAATTCGAACTTTTATCCTAATGATACTTTACCACGAGCAGACAACCACTAAACTATATACTTCAGCTTTTGTAGCGTAAATTAATTGCACTCCTACATACATAAGAATGTCCATAACCAGCAAGGAATTTGCACATCCAGCTGGCTACACAACAAAATGGCAACAAGTTAAGATTCCTATATATACATACATTACCTCATCCATACTTCCTAATCAAACCCATTTTCGTTTATTTTCCAATCCGTTTTCAATTTGGGGCCGGGGAAAATGTCGAATTTTACCTTACCGGCGAATTTAGCCCCCGACGCGGGAAGCCCATATTGGTTGAACAAAGGCGACAACGCTTGGCAGTTAACCGCCGCAACCTTAGTGGGCCTACAAAGCGTACCGGGCCTGGTTATCCTATACGGCAGCATAGTCAAGAAGAAATGGGCCGTAAACTCGGCCTTTATGGCTCTTTATGCTTTTGCGGCGGTGCTAGTTTGTTGGGTCCTGTGGGGCTACCGGATGTCATTCGGTCACCCATTTATACCTTTTCTCGGGCGACCCGATTTCGCATTGGACCAGAAATTTCTACTGAGCCGGACGTTTGTTGGGTACTTGCCGAATGCGACTATGGTTTATTTTCAGTTCGTGTTTGCGGCGATTACGTTGATTTTGGTTGCTGGTGCATTGCTTGGGAGGATGAATTTCCATGCATGGATGCTGTTCGTGCCACTTTGGCTCACGTTCTCTTATACTTTTACGGCTTATAGCATTTGGTGCCCGACCGGGTGGTTGTATAAGATGGGTATTATCGATTACTCCGGTGGCTATGTCATTCACCTTTCCTCCGGCGTTGCTGGTTTCACCGCTGCTTATTGGGTAATTATTCAAGCTCATTTTTAAGTCTAATTAGTTAGACTTTGCACAATCTAAATCGGTGAAATTATATATACACTCAATTTGTATGTCATATATAAACAGTTATATGAATAAAGTAAGAAGTGTAAGGGTGCGACACAACACATTTAAACAAAATGTGTCTAAAAAAGTTTGGAATTTGGAACAGGTGGGACCAAGGGCGAACAAGGACAGGGAAAGATTTCCACCAAACAACATACTTCTCATGTTGGCAGGTGCCGGGCTACTCTGGATGGGATGGAGTGGATTCAACGGCGGAGATCCTTACACCGTCAGCACAGATGCATCTCTGGCCGTCCTTAACACCCACGTGTGCACTGCCACCAGCTTGCTTACCTGGCTCGTTCTTGACATTGCTTTCTTTGGGAAGCCCTCCGTCATCGGCGCCACACAAGGCATGATCACCGGCCTTGTTTGCATCACCCCCGCCGCAGGTATCTCCAATCCCACATCTTTGTCCGATACGATAAATAGTGTCATACTAATGAATTTGTCTGAATTTTTTTAGAGTTGAAAAATCTATTATTATTTTTTGTCATACCTAAAACTACTTTTTAATGTTTAAAAATTGCAAATAAACAGGAGTTGTACAAGGTTGGGCAGCAATTTTGATGGGGATTATGTCAGGAAGCATTCCATGGTACACAATGATGGTTCTCCACAAGAATATATGGTTATTGAAGCAAGTAGACGACACGATGGCGGTGTTCCACACGCACGCCGTCGCAGGAACCTTAGGTGGCCTCCTCACGGGTTTCTTCGCTCACCCTAAGCTCAACCGTATCTTCTACTTGGTACCCGACTGGGAACACTACATTGGGCTTGCCTATGGGCTCAACTCGGGCAAGACTCGGGCGGGGTTCAGGCAAATGGGTGTTCAGATCCTAGGGATAGTTTTTGTAGTGGTGGTTAACATTGTCATGACAAGTCTAATCTGCTTGTTGATTAGGTGGAAAGTTCCACTTAGAATGGCAGATGATGAATTGCAAATTGGAGATGATGCTGTCCATGGAGAAGAGGCTTATGCATTGTGGGGTGATGGAGAGAAACTGGAATCGAGGCACAATAAAAGTTCTTCCTATGCCATGGATGAGTTTCCTCAATTTGTGCCCAAAAACGGCCACATGGATATGGACATGGCTTGAGATTATGGGCCGGGCCCTTACAATAAGAGCTAAACCCATTTCTCGCAATGATAGATTATGACTTTGATGGGCCGAGCCGTCGCAATAAGAGCTAAGCCTACTTCTCGCTAGGAGTTTTCTAGTGATTTATCATCATGATTGGCTGTAATTTGTGGTAATTTTAGTTTTTTTGTTTATTTGGATCAAACCACGTTATGCTACTCTTTTTGTAATAATTGATAAGTTACATACCTTTTTCTTTTCTTTTTTATTGAATCACTAAATATTTTTATTCGGTTTTTTTTTAATATTTTAATGTTTATTTTCAGACTAATCTCATTCGTTCCTTATAGAATTAAAAAAACAAAAATCATAACTTATACCTAACTACCCAACTAAGTAGGAATTGGAAATGACGGACCCACAAAAAGGGTGGCGCCTAATACGGGCATGGTTAATTTCACAACCTTTAACGACGAAAATGTCTGAAGGAGATATGACGTGAATTGAAAGGCCACTTTCCTATATGGGTGGACCTACCTATGATCTATCCATGAATGGAATTTTGCCAAAATTTAAAACTGTATCCTTAATCAGTTCAATGGTGGCACCATCTAAACAATAAATAAATAAATCTAAACAAGGGAGTTTTTTTTCCAAAAAAATACTCCATCCGGTACGAATTAAATGACGTTCTGGGTGTTTACACGCGGATTAAGGAAATGATTAGTTTACATAAAACGAGGCACTTTTTTATCACAATACTTTTTACATCCAAGCCTAATTTCTGAACAACCATGGCTTCTTACCAGCCAATTTAGGCTTGAACCGCATGGCTTATTGTACTGGGCCACGCATGGCATCGGCTGGGCTGGCAAGCTCTTCACAATCAGAACATCATTTTTAAGTGTCCAAATTTTCAATGAGTTCCAAATGAGTTTTCTCGAACCATAGATTGAACATTTTCGTCTACTTTACATTTTTATATTTTTATTTCGTATCATTTCTTTTATTCTATTTTATTTCACATTTCGGTATTTTCCCTTCGAGTTTTTATGAGGTTTGAGCAAGATTTCTCGTCCCGATTAGCTCGAACCGAATAAATAAATAAATAACTCTAATTTACCATTATGCCATTATAATTAATTTGATACAACTTTTTACTGTTCACCTTCTTCCTCTGCCTCTCCTCCACACAAACCCAAAATCACCTAAATCAAATCAACCAACCACCACCACAGTCGCAAAATCATCTCTCCTTCTCTGCCAATCCGCTCCACCACAGCCGCTCACGGCTCACCATCACCGCCGCAACTTTCACCTTCGTCCACCCTCTCCTTCAAACTGGTCTCGCCGAACCAAACTGCCAAAATCAAAATACCCAATCTGCAAAAATTAATTTCAATTCCAGTCACTGCAAAATCAATTAAACCAATCTGCAAAAATCAATTTCAATTTCAGCGACTGCAAAATCAATTTCAGTTTTTTGTGTGTGAAATTTAAAACGACATTTATTTCGTACCTGTGTGGGATGCCGAGAACCTTGAGCCAAACCGAAGCCGCGGTTGTCGACGCCAAGTGAAGGCAGGGGCATCGTCATCGTCGTCTTTTTCAGCGTTGGATGCTGAGAACGACAATTATTCCGGACCTGCTTTTCCGCTCTAGAACGTCATTTAAATCGGACCAGAGGGAGTAAAAAATAAATAGTTATTTTATTAAGTATCATAATAAAAGATTTTATAACCTATCTCATAACAGGAGTATCTTGAGTTGATGATTTCGAATGTCAAATTAAAACATCAACGATTTAATTCGTTTATCGATAAATATAAATAATACGAACCTCCCATTGAAGTCGCAAGAAATTACAGATAGTATCTACTAACTGTTGGTACACAGGAGAGATATTGAAAAACAATTATATATATGATTTTGATGAATTATAGAAATTATAATATTTTATGCATGCATATATAGGATATTATTGTTCTCTGGCTTCAAATTATTATTTTATCTATGAATTTACTACCTTAGGTAGCTAGTTCTTTTTATATTTTATGGTATTTTTTAAAAAGTTAAAATAAACTAGTGTAGTATAATTTAGGATATAAAAATAATATCGCCGTAAATACATTACATTATGTAAAATTTATTTCTATAGATGAGTAAAAAACACGTATTTAACTACAAAAATTACTAGTAAATAGATTTAATTACAATTAACAAGGTGACTTACATAAAAATAATCATTCCCAACAAAGATTACGTCAGTATGTTTATGTCACCAATACATCACATCAAAAAATCTATAACAGCTCAGCATTTTAGCCAGTGGGGCGAGACTAGATTAAATGTGGACGTGTTTGTTTTTATTAAAAAGAGAGAAAATTGAAATTGAAAATCTTCGTTTTTTATTTTATATTATTTATTATAAGTGAGGTTTAATTGTTTTATATTAAAAATTTAATGCGGATCGAATTTATGATATTATATTATAATTTTGTGTTTTTATGGAGGTGATTTCACCTTAAATTTCTTTAAAAAACATTTACACAAACAATTGTAGCTGGGTGGGGTGGTGATCTGATCTGTTATTGTACCGACTGTCGCCTCCGAATTTAACAATTCATATATTTATGAGTAATCATTACGCAATTTGATATTGATTGATTACGTCGACGGAGGTCTTATCTTTATTTTGTTGTTTGGAAGATAGAAACGACAACCACTCCTCTAAGCGCAGAAAAAATAAAAGAAATGCCAGTGGTGCATATTCTTTTAAGTAGGAGGAAAAAAAAGGAGGACAGCTTTCAAACGGCACATACAGACAGTGGCGGAGAGGAGGAAAACATAATTGAGGAGAAGCGATACCCAAAAATTCAAGATTCTACGGACATTCTCTCTCTACAGTCTTGTAGATCTGGAGACGGCGGGGAATCTTCTCCCTTGTGAATGCGGCGGTGGAAGTAAATACATTCATATCTTAGTGAAAGAGGGGACAAAACAAAATACAACCTGGGCGGTGAGGTTGGTGGCGTAAAGTGATTTCAAAAGATGAAGAAGTTCTTGTAGCGGAAATCTCAACTTTTCATGGACTCTGAAACGGCGTCGTCGGTTGATGAACAACAGGGTGGCAGCGGCTCTGCTTCTTCAGCTGGGGGAGGTGGACCTGACAACCGAGGCAAGCATCGGGTTCTTGCTGAGCTCAAGCGCGTCGAGCAAGAAGTCACGTTCTTGCAGGTTAGCTTGTGTTCTGCCTTCTTTTTTCGCGTGTCATTTTTAATTTTTTGTGATTTTAAGTTTTGGGTGTACTCACTGTGAATATTAACCGGTTTAACTGTTAAGTCCTCTTTTTTCTTGTTTTCTTTTACTCCTATTTTGTTTGTTTGTCACCAAATGGGTTCTTAATCTGGTGATTGGAATTTGATTTTACCTGGACAACTGGGCATTAAGAATTTCATCTGGAAGTTAGGGTTATTATCTTGGACAACCATTGAGATACTTGGTGTTGAGGTAGCTTTGTTAACCTTGGACCTTGGTTCATTATATTGGAACTTGGCGTGTATAGGATGAACATGATTGTTTCTTCTTGATTCTAGGATTTGGAAATTGTAGTCATTCGTTGTCATTGTCATTGCTTCATTGGTTATATACTCTGGATGGTTAGCATTTGGTACTTAGATCCATGAGCATCTGAGCAATTGTGTCTTAGATGCAACTGCAACTTAAGGAAGTTCAAAGTTCTTTAGTCGTTTTTCCGACATGATATGGTAAAGGGATGGAGTAGTTTGATTGAGTTTGATTGAGTTCTTTATTACTGGAGTTTGTTTTGGTCCATGTCAAGGATGAAATGCTTTCATTCCATAACTTCATTTGGTAGTGTATATACCCTTTGACTGGGATTCGAGATGAATCCTGAGCAAGTTTTGCTGACGCTGAGTGGCTTCGGTTGGAGGTCAAGAAGTTTATCAGAATCAAAATTCTGTTGCTGCTGCTGACTTCTTGAATGCCTGAAATTCCTTATCAGCATTCTTAGATAAAGATCTAGATAGTTGGCATTGATTTCTCAGTTATTGCTCGTAAATATATAGTTGGCATTCCATAACTTCATTTGGTACTTTGTTACTCCCACACTGATAACCACTTTAAAATACTCTCTAGTCTCAGAAATTTGTTTACACTTAGTTCACCAGCTAAACAACGATGCTGAAAGGAATTGCCCATGGTTATATAATTCAAAAAACTGCTTTGCTTGTGAGTTGTAGCTAATTGAAACTGCTCATGCAGAGAGTTGACAAAAAATTTGAGCCAAAGTCAGCATGGTATTTAATTTCCCTTTTTTAAAGTCTTTTTTTCTTTTTATTTATTTAACTATGTATTTATTGCACCGTGAAGTCTGACTACTGAATATCCACTTAGGGGGCGGGGGTGGGGGTGGGTGTTGGTGATTGTGGGTTTTTTTCTACTGCTGTTGGAATACCACAGATTCCCTTTCTTCGGCTCTGTTTATATTTTCTTAGGCATGCGCTGTGTATAATTTGTGTGTGTATATTTTCTTCGGTTCTTGGTACTGTTGGATCACCACAGATTCCCAGGAAGGTGACCTCGTGTTTTTTGTTTTTCATGAATGATCATGTACTTTGTTGCTAGTTATAGATTATCCTGGACTTACGGTACTGTCTCTTTGCATTAATTTTTTTCAGGATGAGCTAGAAGAGCTTGAGAAAACAGATAATGTGTCAACAGTGTGTGACGAGTAAGTAATTTTTTGCTCAGTACTTCTGCACTTCAACTAGTTGTGCTGGTAGGAATCTGATCAGGATCAAACTTTGCTGTTGGTGTTACGTAGGTGGCTGCGCAATGTTGAAAGCATACCTGATCCACTACTCCCGCTGTAAGTTCTGTGGCACCAAAATCTCCCCTTTGTTGTTTCATTATTGCTTTACTTTGCCATTTCTAATGTTCATTCTACTTATTTTTTTGGCTATGTTGGCATTGCAGAACAAATGGACCTCCAAACCCGTCATGGGACAGATGGTTCGAAGGGCCGCAAGATTCAAAAGGTTGCCAATGCCAGATACTCTGAATCTAACATTTCTTGTTGCCATTTTGTTGATAGAGCTTCAATAAGTGTTACGTTACGCTACAGGTTTTCAGACATGATACAGCAACTTGTCATCTTACGGAGTGGTTAATGATTCTTTTTTCCCACTGCTTTCGACATGGAAGTGATTAGGTTATTCTTACTCGTAATTAATTCGGAATTACAGTTTGTGTTCAGTTGAAATTTGTAAATCAAGTATGTCAAGCCAAACATTCTCATCTTCTTTAAATAGGCCAAACAGGCACGATCGCCTTCTCCATCAAGCTGATCAAGTTTCCCTTGTATTCCTCTTGATTAATGATACCTATTGAATTATTGGATGCTGATCCTTTCTGCAAGTTTCAAAGATCACTTCTCTGACTTTTACAATACTGACTTTCAGGTTCATGATTGAATAACTATGTTATCCTACTTTATAAATTGAACACGAGTAGAACGTACAACAATCATCTATGACGTTTAGGGCTCTTTTCTGAGAAACCAAAAGGCTTGGCTCATTTACTCTTTTGGGCCAACGTTGCTTATCGTGTTCGTAGATCATTTTACACGGTGGAAGTAATCAAACTACGCCAACAAAAAAAAGAAAAAAGCCCATTAGTTTTAAATCCCTATAAAAAAAATCAGTCAATTCGACATGTAAAAAAGTTCTTATCCTTTGTCCATTATGGTAATTATATAAATTGTTTGTTAACAAATGTAAGAATAGGGACCACGCTGTATTATCAGTATAGCCAATTGTTTTAACTTTTAACTACACACCTGACACCAAAGCTGTAATGACGGCCGGGACCTGTTTCCTATCCGCATTCCACGAGTAATTAACAATAAAGGAGCACCAAAAATCTAATTTAATTACCTGAAAAACTGCAGCATTGCGTCACCAGCAGTACTGCTGTGCTGTACTACTAGTCTACTACTGCCACGGGTAAACACTTAGCATTAGTAGCAACAGATAGTATAGCACATTGATTTGCCTTCAAATAAGCAAACAATTATTAATAATTTGTTAATCCATCATTAATATCTCAAAGAGTGCCAATAGTATAAATCAATAATTAATTATCTTACTAGAGCATTCACTCGTTCATTGAAACTTCTTAACGCGTAAAAGTCTGTTTAAAATTGTTTTTTATTTTTTTTCGCCACAAATTTAATCATTAAAATTTATTTTTTGCCAGCATATATATTCCTAGCCATTTATCGATAGTAAGAATAAAGTAGGAAGCAATTCTAAGTAAACCCTAGAAGAGGGTGAAAAAAAAGAACAAAAAAAACAAAAAAAAAAGTTTTTTTATTATATTTTATACAATCGAAGTGAGGTTTGAACTCAGAGAATTTATCACCAGCAATGATAAGTTACGATGGTGGGATAAATAAATGAATAGGGAAAGGGGCCATCAGCCATGTGAAGTGAGCATGACTCGATGATAAAGCCCATTACTTTGTGCAGTTAGGCTACGTTTCCCAAGCAACCCACTTAGCCACTAGTGGCCATAAATATTAGTAAAAACTTGGCAAATTCTTTTCTAAGTTTTCTACCCACAACCCAACAATAATGCCGTTAAGCCTCTCTTTTTGTCACGTTTCAACTCATCATCCACTTTGCCTTCTTCCCACATCTTCTTCCTTTCGCGCGCCTAACAAGGGGCTTAAAAAGTTACTAAAACCCTAATCTAGGGGCTAAGAGGGTTTAATTAGGGGGATAACAAGAAGGTATTATCCCTAATCTAGAGGCTAAGAGAGTTTAATTAATTAGTAGGAGAATAACAAGAAGGTATTATCCCTAATCTAACCTAATCTAGGGTCTAAATAGAATGAACATCGTCAATGCACACCCAAACAAAAGTAGATATGGTGTCACAATTAATTAACCACGCTACAAAACCTATTCTATGCGCCTAAACGTAATATTGTTACTCGCATGAATACAAAATGACAAAATGGTAATTTTCTTGGCTTTAAATAATAAATACTAGGCAAGTTTAGCATTATGCAAAAAAGAAATATATATTTATTATTTTTAAAATCATAAAACAAATACAGTATATGTTTTGGTTGGTCTGACGTTTTATTAGAAGACGGGTTGAGCAAACTTTTACACGAAAAATAATGATCACAACCGGTCAAGAGCAAAAATGTTTAAAAACAAGGTTTTCTTAAAAAATACTAAAAATATATGATTTTTAATTATTTTATACTCCCTCTATCCTTTTTTGTTTGACGTTTACTGTTCATGCACGCATATCGAAAAAGCCGGATGACGTACTATTTGACCTCAAAAAATTCTGAATTTTTTCTCGGGCGTACGTTAATCCTTAACGTACATTAGAAAAAAAGTATGAAACTTTTTGAGGTCAAATAGTACGTCATCCGATTTCCTCGAAATACGTGCATGAACAGTAAACGTCATATAAAAAAGGACAGAGGGAGTATTTTTTAGAAAAAGTTCCTACACCGTTATTATTTTAATTGCGAAATATTCTCTCTGTTCATAAATAACTGTCTTTTAGTAAAGTAAATATTAAAAAATTAAGTAAAGTGTACAATAACTTTTAGTAGAAAAATGACAGTTATTCGTGCACGGAGAGAGTATATGAGAGTAATAAAAAAAGGAGGGAAATTTGAAACTAGCGCGGCAAAATTTGAAGAGAGCTTGGGAATCTTCTCTTCCCTTTTTTTTTAATGCACAAAAACTGATATACACATACTTTCACATAAAAATAATAAAGAGAGAATTAAAATACACAACAGCAGCTGGAAGTGGAATAAGCGGGGCAGTCTTCAATGTGGTCCAACTATATGAATATAAATTAGATTAATATTATAATATTAATATACCGCAGAAAGGAATCAGAGAATCCCATCTCTCATTTTGTTTTTCGATTAAAATTACTCCAATTTCTCGTATCTTCATGATTGATTCAGCATTCTCACATCCGTTTAGACCAATCAACTCTCTTTGTAGTTTTACATACGAGAAAAGCTTATCTAAGCATACGGGGAACATTAAGACCAACACTTTCACTACCGAATTTGTTTTTGGGTCTGATCCGTTACCGGATTGATATACTATAGTCAAGTTATAAGGGTCGTACATGAATTGATTCTTGTCTTAAAATATAAAAATATCTAATCAGTTTTGAAATATCTATACAGTTAATTTGTTTTACTACACGTACATGAATCCTTGTGATTGTTTAGAGACCATAATTAGAAAATTGACACGTTAACGTTTTCTCGACACAACATTCCACATGGGATATTGATGTATTAAAGAATAATATTTTGATATGACGTGCCATGTTAGCTAGTGGCATGGCACATTAGTTTCAAAACATGATATTGAACCATTTGAGATTTTGATTCAATAGTTTAATGGTTTAAGCGAGTTCAACTAGAATTAATCGATAATTCAATAAAATAAAATAAAAATATATTTAAATGATAAACATGCACACAACAAAATACTGAAAAAGTATAAAATATTACAAATATTTCCTCCGATCTAACTGGTATCCAATTTGTTTTCTCCAATTCAATATTTTTTTTTTCAATTTTTATCAGACCAAACTAATACGAAATATAAATCATTAATTTACCGATTAGACTAGCTGATGCGATCTAATTTTTATAACTATAATTTCATGGATCTAAAATGTTCCGGAAGTGGGAGTAAATGACCAAATTTGTCACTAAACTGCAAAAAAATCCATCAATCATTCATAAGTAATGGACTGACATCTTTTTGTGAGTAGAGTAGGTTGGCTGGCCAAAAGAATAATCATGCTGGATAGGAAAATACATACAAAGCTTATAAATAGTATTAAATAGAGCCTAGCTACGGTCTAAAGATGAGCCAAATCAATATATATATATGAGTAGTACATGGAGGAACACAGGAAGGAGAGAGCTTTTATAATGGTGTGTATTTTAGAGGAATGTGAAATGAAAAGTGAGTTTAAAAGGATAATAAGTAGAATATTAAGGAATGTGTGTGCAAAGGAGGAAGACGGGTCCGTGAGAGAACATGGGAGCTTCAGCTTCAGGTTGGGAACTGTGCTATCAACCCGCCACTCTCCACATTCATGTAACCAGCTCCTGGGGACTTGAGAAACAACAATTACATTGTGGGACCAAATACTGGTGGGCCCCACTTTCTCAAATGTAAAAAAAAATCACATCCAATCATTTTATTTTATTTTTCGCTAATTGTTTTTAATGAATACTACTATTGTTTATAAAATATTTCGGCCTCATTTAAAAATAAAAGTTGCAAAAAAAATTATAAAATTTTGACAAAAAATATTATTTAAGATAAGATAATGAAAAAATTGATTTAATTTTTTAAAATAATCTAAATGTATTATTTCTCTCTTTTTCCTATTTCTTCCTTATTATGTGAACCAACTTGCTATGCTTGTTACATTTTCAATCATCTTTTCATCAATTTTGCATTCTTTTTACAATTCTAATCGAGTTTTGAAACTACATGAATTAAAGTGAATTTTATTATAAAAAAAACTTTCAAAATTTATTGTACTCTCTCCCTCCTAGAATAAACGAGGTCCAATTCACTTTCATGATAATTAAAAAAATAATTGATTCATACTTTCGATGTATATTTAACCAATTATTTTCAATGACTATAGTAAATATAGTTAATCAATACTGATTGATATATTGTAAATGATAAAAAAGATAATTATTAAAAGATAATAAAAAGTGATTTGGGAATCATTTATTTGACAACGGAAAAAGTATAATTTAGCTTGAAAATGTTCGAACATTGGTCATAGATGAGATGGGTATACATGAGTATTTATGAAAAGATACAGAGATAGTAGACTAGTAGACGTAGTAGCTAGCTATGCTAAACAGTAAAGTTAGATTGGTGAACAGATCTGAGAAATGCATGTGGGTTAGAATAAAAAGAGTTAAAGAGAGATAAAATGTAGGAAAACAAAAGGGCGTGCATGTTTTTTTTATGTGATAAGACCAATAATTTATCAATGGACCAAACTAAGACAAGACATGATGAAAGAGATGTTAGCTATGTACATATATACGATATGGATAAAATGATAAAAATATTAGAAATGTGTATAGATATAAAAATAAAACCAATATTAATTATGATTAAGTTTGAACGAAAATGTTCACTTTTTTATTCAAATTTTAAATTCAATTTTAGTGAATAGAAAAAATTATATCGAAAAAATCATTTTCTTTGAATATTTTAACCCTATTGAACGAAATTAACTTTATATTTACAAGAGATAGAAAGAATACTCGCAAAAAGCCGAAAGCAAAGGGGATCTCCTATTGCGATCACATGGAGGAACACAGGAAGGAGAAAGCTTTTATAATGGTGTGAGGAGGACAACCCACATGCACCGCACCCATTTGCCATGAGACTATAGTATATGAAACCCCACCTATGGCTATGTATATCTGCGGATTGGCCAATGATATTTGTTGTGCTCAAATCAATTTTGTTCAATGTGTGACTAGTTCTAGCTCAGGCCGGGGCCAACCAGTTGTAATTTAATTGGCATGTAGTAGCCATCATCCATTTGCTTCTTATCGTGTAATTTGCTAGTTATAGATGATCACAAACTTTTGGCACAACCAATTTGCTTTCCTCTTAGTTTCTTGCCGCCCATGTTCAAAGCGCGGTACTTTTCTATTTGTGAATTTGTAACCCATCAATCTTTCTCGGCACGTCAAATCACGAAAAAAAAAGTGTAATATTAACCTTGTGTTTGTATAAATATTCGAATTACACATTCTATTTGCAATTGACTTAATTCTCTACTTATGTTTACTAATTTTAACAAATTTAACTTTATCTTCAATCATGTGACTAAGAAATAAAGATCAAATTAAGGGTATGGTATTTGAGAGTGAGGGTATCCAAGTGCTAGCAATACAATTTGGCAACATTTAAAACAAAACTTAAAATATATTGATATATCAAATGAAAAATAAAAATCATCTTGATAAATAGATTTTTAACTACTCACATATAGAACTGAACTACAATAAAAATAGTTGGATTAGATTCAAATAAAAATTTATTAGTAACCGATAAAATACGACAATTTCGGTTCAAATTGGTTCTAGACAAGCATATGGTATTAACAGATGTAAAAAAGAAACCATAGTTTACAACTCAACGCACACAAACTCTAAAGGGCCCATTCTGCGGCCCAACGCAGCCAACATAAAAATGGATTGTAAATGCTTTTCCGTCGTTACATAAAATCTCTTTTCCAACAGGGGAACTCAAAACGTGCCACGTGGCAAATACCAAATGGATGGCATCCTACTGCAGAAGTGCATATCCTAGACTGTAGTGTAGTGTAGCATAACATGGTTTAGGTAGTGGACAAAATTGTCACGAATTGGCTAGGACACTGTGCCGTTGTGGCGAGCCGGTGACCGATTGAGACAGAGGAATGGGTTCGACTCTGTTTAAGGCATGCCGCGTGGAGTTTTTCTTGGTCGCATCCTTTAACTAGATTTCGGTATAACTGATCACGGGCTATAATTTTCATGGAACCGATTTTTATTTCTCCCCACAATCTCGTGATTCGGGGATTCATGTACTAATCTCCAGCTATCTGGACGGACGGCTTTAATTTGTTTCATACAATCACCATGGACTCTTTAGTAACGGGCTACACGTTTTGATTTTTACATAAGAGTTAGACCAAATCGAAATACTAATTTTTAGTTTTAAATTACGTCGAACAGATCGTCTCAAAATAATTTATTAACTTACCATTATCCTTTTCTTAATGTATAGTGTAGTGACACAAAATATATCTTAATATGATCTTAAAGAAACAAAATTTAAAAAGTTTACAAATCAAACTCGTACTAAGATAAGCTAGAAACTACCCGAGTAGGTAACTTCAGCGGCAACAAAACTAAAATTAAGTACCTTACCGTTACTATATTGACTTATTATTTTGAAAAAGACGGGGGTGAGTCACAACTCACAAGTGTAATTTGCAAATTTAGTATGGCAGAGGGCAGTTTGGGAAGGAAAAGAAAAGAGAAGGAGAGTCAAGGGAGTGAAATGTTCAAAGTTCACGAAACTCAAGGAAGTGGAAGCATGACACGTATAGAGCATTGCCCACGGAGGCTGACCTACGGGTGCAGGTCTGCTGCGCTCGTTACCAAGCGCTTCGTTTTAAAGGACACAAGTGCCATTTCGCTAGCGGCTCAAAACTGCCAAATACACATTTTCGTCATTTTGTGAAAAGCAGAGGGTAAGATTCGTCATTTCACGTGGCCCCTGATCTTTTCCCCTTAGCTCCTCCTCCCATCCTTTAAATGACCAGAAAAGCGGGAGAGGTTGATGTAGGCGCAGTCATTGAGGCACCCACCGCAGCAGCAGCGAGACATACACACACAGAAGAGAGAGAGAAGAAATGGAGTTATTAGAGTGAGTGAGTGAGTGACGTTTTCCTGATATAACAAAAACTCTCTGTAGTTATAGTTACCAGCAGAGTGAGAAAAGATCTTAGGAAAAAAAAATATATATGATAGGAGTCGTGCCAGAACAGAGTATGGAGAAGCAAATGGGTTGCATGACCGGCTTCCTTCAGATCTTTGATCGCCACCAGATTGTCACCGGAAAACGCATATACGCCATCAAGCGCCTCCCGGTCAGTTTACTACTCATCTCTAGATTGCCACCGTTTTCTTCGCTGTGCTAGCTACTAATTTTTACAGAATCTGACATTTTAATTGTTTTCCTCTTTTTTCGGTTCAGGCCGTTGATTCTTCTACTGCCTCAGAAACGGATTCTCCTACAATATCTAGAGAATTTGAAAAGAAACAGCAGCTGCCGCCAAGGTCAATGCCTTCACCGGAGAGGTTGAAGCAATCTCCGGTGACTGAGATTCGATCTCCGGCGCCAGAGCCTCCAAGTAAACCGGAGGCTCAGACCAACTCCAAACAACCCAATCCACTTCCTGTTTTTGAATCAAAAGAAGGGACAAAATCGTCATGGAAATACTGCAAAGAAGCTCCTAGGCTCTCTCTCGACAGCAGGGCAACATTTGACGCCAAAGGAAGCCTCAAGCCCAGAGAGATCCGCACAAACGCTGCGATTTTATCAGCCAATCGTTGCAACAGCGGCGGAGAAGAAACGGACGATAACGAGAAGCAGCACCGCTCGCCAAGCGTAATCGCAAGGCTGATGGGATTAGAGCCATTACCGAATTCGGATCCTGAGCCGGCAAAAACACCGGAGCTGCGAAGATCCGCATCTGAGTCCAGAGCCTCCAGAGATCTCTTCCAGTACCGGTTCATCGACGGCGTCAATTTCCAGTTAAAGCATTCGCAGCAGCAGCAGCACGCGCAGAACAATAATCAGAGCAATAATTTAGCTCGAGACAATGTAGCCAAAGATGTTAAGTCCAATGGTGGAGCAGTAGATCCACGAGGTTATAACGGTTTACGAAATTCGAGAACGGAGCCGGCTAAAGTTCCGCATCAGAGAGGGATGGGGCAGAGGAAAAGTTATTTTGATACAGCTGATTTTTTTCCAGAACCAAAACAGAATGCGTCTATCTATGGTGAGATTGAGAAGAGGCTGAGGATGAGAGGAATTGATGAGCCGTCGAAAGATCTCGAAACTCTAAAACAAATCCTTGAAGCCTTGCAATTAAAAGGCCTCCTTCATCATTCCAAGAAACCGCCATTAAATGTCAACCAGAGGAACTTCGTGTACGACGTGTCGCCTATTGTGTTAATGAAACCCGCAAGATCACAGTCGCCAAGGATGAATTCTCCGGGACGAATCGGCGCCGATTCCCCTCCATCGAGCTTTCGGGCGAGGAATGGTGTCCGCCGTGAATCTAATCAGGTCTCGGTCGAAACATTGTCCGGTATGAGTCCAAGGCGTGACCGGGCCGAGACGGGACGCAATGTCCGGAGAGGGAGGAATTTCAATGTGTCGCCTAGTCCAAACGAGAATACTGGGAGTTTGAAGACTCCTAATGGGCGGAGATTGAGTGTTGAAACGCAGAGGAGAATAGGTAACGGTAATGATCCGGTGGAGCAGAGAAGAGTGTCTCCGGTTCAGTCTCCAAAACTTAATTCGAGGAGAGCGGGAGCCGATCATATCACGAGTAATCGATCGCCAAGATTAAGGAAACAAGCAACGGTTGAGATTAATAAGAGGGAAGAGAAAGTGTTTGTTCTTCCTGCAGAATTAGATGAAACATCCACTATTTCCGAGAGCAGCTTAAGCACCTGCTCTCAAACGGATACAGAGGTCAGTAAAAGTTCATTAGTCTAATTTATTATTTATTATTTATTTTATTTTATTTTTAATTTTGTTAATGTTATGGAAATTAATTTTTCTTAGCTTTGAAATGCAGAGGTCAAAGATGGATGATTACAAAGAAGGCAGGCATTTACTAGAGAGGTGTGATAAGCTGCTTCACAGCATAGCAGAGATCACTGCACCCGAGTTGCAACCCAGTCCAGTTTCTGTGCTTGACTCGCCGTTTTACAAGGAGGAATCGTCTCCTTCACCGGTTATGAAACGCAGAGTTGATCTAAAAGGTTAGTTGAGTTTCTTGCAACTAGTATCTGTTTCTGTTTAATTCTCCTTTCGCATCTGGAGAAATATTAATTTTTATGTTAGTCGATTAATCCTGGGTTGACCCCATAAAGAGTAAACAGGAACATAACTGAACTAAAGATTTTGGTTTAAGAGCAGGCAATTAGGGTAGTGGTCCAATGTTAGTGAGGTCAGAATATCCCATTAGTAGGCTAGTTAGTAGCTTTAACCATGACAGCGTGTCTCCCTCTTAATGTGGAGTACCTAAATTCTGGGCTTTTGGTTTAAATTACACGGTTTTGCTTTAATTGGTTAACCTATCGATAATAATAACATCAACGAACCAAAAGGGGTAAATAATAATAGGGGACCAGTTAATGTGATTGGGAGAAGCTAGCTTGGAAATCCATAACAAATGCTGGCTGCTGGTACGATCAGTTGGGATCGCTTGTACTGGGCGATGTTGATCGTTAGATTTTTGATATCGACGGCGTATTAGAAAGAAAACAAAAATTGTAATTTAGTTTAATCCGTAATTACTTGCTTTCTGGTTTTTTGGGTACAGTAATAAATCTTATATTTAATGGAAGTAAATCTAACACACCTTGTACTCCTCGTCTCTTCCACTCAGAAAGGAATATGCTCGTCTGAACTTGACTGACAGGTGTCCGTTAATTGCCATGACAAATTAGAACGCTTTATGTCTGCCTTAGGCCCTTTAATAATGGGCCCCCACCATGTTAACATAGGTCCTGCACTGTTAAAAAGCAGCTCCAGCATGTGTATGTTTTTTTTTTCCTGAAAATAAATAGGAAAAATAGATTGAATGAATGAATATACTTGCTTTCTCTGTCAGCGTCTCAAGTCTTTTATCATGAGTCTGGCATGGCCCGTACTGAAGTAGACATCGTTTCCCTAGTTTGAGTCGTGAGGGAACAGAACAATTTACAATGACGTTGCTAGTTTTGTCAATTTGTTAAAATAATTTGATAGTTTAACTAACCCAATTTTGGTTTTTTGCTGGTGCAATTTCAGGTCCAGATCAATTGACAGCAGCAGATTTGGAAGACGATATTTGGAGCCGGTTGGAATCGAAATCAGACGAGAGTTCAGATGATTCTGATTTCATTTACATTTCTGACATTATTCGTGCTTCCTATTACTTACCAGAGGATTCTGATGTATTCCTGCTACTTGAGAAGCAACAATATCTAAAAGGAAAAGACACATCGCAAGTGTCAAGACTCCAAAGAAGGCTTGTTTTCGACACCGTTACAGAAATTCTAAATAGGAAGAGACAACTGCCTCCTTGGAAGAGTGAGAATGGACAGACTACTTCATTGCAGCAAGTTTGGTCCGAGTTTGAGAGAATTCGGGAACGGGAGACATCAGATGATTTATTTGAGGTGATATGTGGTGTCCTGAAAAAGGACCTAGCAGGGGATGCTATCAATGGATGGGGTGATTCCCCTATTGAGATGTCTGAGGCAGTTCTAGACATTGAAAGGTTAATATTTAAGGATTTGATCGGAGAAACTATCCGAGATCTCGTGGATTCTGCCGGGAAGGGGAGATGCAATAATAAAGTCGGTCCGATTCCGGTGCTGAGAAGGAAATTGGTATTCTGAAAAGAAAAAGAAAGTTTGGGGAAAAAGAGGAGGGCTTGATTTTTCTTGTCTTGCTTTCTGTCGCTCCTTTGCTTTCCAGCTTCTTTTTTTCAATTCTTATTTTTTTGTTTATTAACCAATGTGGGGTAATGTTTAATGTTAATTCACCTGAAATCCAGGCAAATCTAACGTTCACTTTTGCAATGTATAAAAAGAAGAAAAAACCACGACTGCAATGTCTAATCCTTATCCTGATTTGCTATAAACAAAAGGAAAAAAGTGCATAGTAAAGGAAAAAATGAAAAAGGCAACTATGTACTTTTGGCATGAAAATGAGTTGCTTATATATACCATTTTTTTTTATAGATTAATAATGAGAAAAAAAATTCTTTGTAAATAACATAATAAATCATTTACGTCGCTTGTTTACTCTGAAAATGATGTCAAACGTGTTTTTAGTTTTTGCACGCCGGTACGTGTTGGTGTCATCATGCCGCCCCCACCGTGATCTTACTCAATTTTTCAAGATTGACGTGCTATGTTTGACCAACAATATAGTAGTGTGTGGACAAACAAACAAATTGTCAATTTTTTCCACACTTTGTACGTCTTAGATCTTAAATACGAATGCTCATTCCTGTGATTAAACAGATTTGTTGAAAAGTCCGCACTATGGTGTACTGTGGCCTACAGTTGTGGACTGAGCAGGTGGTATGGGCAGTGGACGGAGTTGTTGATGACGAGGCCTTTAACTTCAATTTTGATCTTTTAGGATTTGGTATGAGCTAAAAAAAATAGACCCAAAATCTCCCGGTAGGATTTGCCTGTAAATGATATCCCAGTCTTTTTAGCAGGTACTGATGATGTAGCATGAAGACTAGTGCAAAGACACACCCACACTGTACAAAATAGTCAATTACAAAGTAACGAAGTAGTTGGTGATGAAAATATGAAGCCGAATTCTTGAGCTTACTGATACTTCGTACAATATATAAATTATAGTATTTTCAGTTTGAATTTTTTTATCTATAATAGTTGGAAATGAAAATATAAAACTAATTTATCGAGCTTAGTGATTTTTTATACAAAATAAAAATGATACTAATATTTATCTATGTTATCAAATAAATGCGTGCGATAATTACTTTTTTATCCCTCTACTTCTTCATAACTAGATTTTGCCCTCTATTATATTTAAAACAAAATGTCCTCAGATGTGTTAGTTTGGTCCTTCATGTGGAAGAAATTCATTCATTGTAAAAAAAAGTACTTTGGACCCAAAATTCATAAACGCCTAGAATTGCCTAAACCAATTCGATTGAACTAATTCTTAACGCCGTGTTTGATCTATAGTTTAAAAATATTATTGTTATTTTTACGAATGATTTGTGTATATTTTTGTTACCACAGGGCAATGAAAAACTATGTGCAAATTTAATGTTGAAAAGAGAGATCGAAAGGTCTGTAGCTAGTAAACTATTTATGGCATTAGTCCTTAGGCTTCAGATCAGTTGGCCCTGAGAAAAGACATTCATAAGTGTGTCTATTTACTGCTTCATGACTTGTTTTGTCACCAAGCAGAGAAGCTGTTGTTGTATGAGTAAATGACTATATCACACTTTGAAAATTTATTTATTACGTGGACAATGATAGAATGCTGCCGCTTCCTTTTTAACTGCGACAATTTGGTTGAGTACCTAATTGTTTGGATCGTTTAACCACTATATCGATTGGACGATTTAACGTATATATCTCAATAAGAAAAAAAATGGTGTGATGCTATTTTATAAAAACACCAAAGTAGCTTTATTTATTTATTTTGGTCCCAACTTTATTTTTATGGACATATGATCAAACAATTAGCAAAATTGTTGCAGTTTTACGGTGAATTAAGTGTAAACTGGAGTTGAGATAAAAACTAAGAAGGAACCGGCAGAGCATTATATTATTGTCCAGGAGAGAACTAGCTTAACTAATAGTCAGTGTGTCGGTTCGGAAAGTGGGCCTTCTGTTGTAAGGCTTTCAGGCCCATATCTGGTTAAATGTAGGCCCACTAGAGAAGAGGCTGTCTTATTAATTGGAAATCATTGAAATTAAAACAAATACTACAAATAAAAACCTGGTCCTTCATTTGTTTTCACTTTAGGGAACAAACTTATACGTGTATACATTAAAGTGATATGGATGGTGCACTGCTCTGTCACTCCCACATGTCCCCCCTGCCTAATGGGCTTTTTTACCTTTTACTTTGAGTGGAAGTGAAGGGAAGTACAGTTTTTTTCTGGAAAAAAATTAAGAAGTAATTGATATGTTTTTATTGAGTTTTTAATTTAATGATACTTCTTTTATAATCTAGTGATATTTCTTTTAAAATATAAAAAAGACAACTTCTCGAGTTCGAGGGGTTCTCCTTGTGCTGTAAGAATCATAATTTAAAAGTTATGAGCGTTCCACTCCCTAAAAAAAAAAATATAGTGTAAATGTTCTTGAAAAATATAAATTTAGTTTTTTTGTATTGAGATTTTTCTCCTTTTCGTGTTTGGCGCGGTTATGCATGTAAAAATGCCCAGACATCTGAACATAAACTAAAATTGGGCCTACTAAAAGCCCAGCAGGCTTAAAAATTGAAACGGATAGAAAGACGGGCCTGCTTAAAGAACTTAAAAACTCCACTCGATGAACTCCCCATTCACATAATCGGACTTGTTTCGATCACCACCTCCACCACCTTGCCTTGGTGATGACCGTTGAAAATCGCAGCTCCGCTCTGGATTCAATCAAAAGAGATCCGCATTTGATCTTTCGTTTACCTCCGTTTCTCGCATTAACCATTCCAACGATCGTCGCACTTCACTGCTCCTCGTCGGTTCTCTCGCGCCGCTCATCTTTGGCATTGATTGGTATTTTGTCCTTTTGTTTTACTGTTGTAGTGCTTCGTTAAATTTATAGCGGCTAATCATTTTGAATTTAGGATTAGGCTGTCATTAATGCGAAGTTCTCTATTTGCTGATAGGTGTTTTGTTATAATTCGTGGCTTCGTCAAGAAGTGATTATACTGTGAGATGCAAATTCTAGTGCTGGTAAAGATCATCTCCAGTAACCACTGATAAGGAGTGTTTGGTCTCTTGATTGTTAGTATCTTCTACTTTTTGACTTCTTCTCCCATTGGTTGAGTTAGCAATTGGTTTTTGCTACTTGTGCTGGATGTTGTGGTCGTGTTATTTAGTGACCTCGTTTCAGATGAACAATATGTGATGTGTCAGCTTGTAGGCTAAGAAGTCAAGGCATCTTGGTGACGTTTAGCCACTAGTGTGTTGATAAACATGGCAATAGGGGAAGGTTGCATGGATGTCACTACTAGTGACTGAGTTCTTTCAAGGTTACAGTCTTTTCTACTGATACGATGAGGTCAAAATACAATTTGGTTTGCCTTTTCCTTGAATTTGAACTTTCAGCTCGCTGAATATGTGCTTCCCGTGTCTAATATTTTAAGTGTTGCTTCTATTTTTAGTTTTAAATGTTGTAAATAAACATGGGCATGAATTCCTTGTTACCGTCATCCAGGTTTTAAGATGCCTTAGTCCTTGTAGCTTTTAAGTATACTTATGTTAGTATCTGTGTTATATGAGTATCATTGAGATCCAAACTTTGCCTTCTTAGAATGAAGAAATAACTCACTTCAGGCCCTTGTATGCCTATTTCCTCCACTGAGTCTTGCGTTTGAACCCCGCTAAACTTCAAAGAGATTGTTTAATCATCCACTTTACCCTAACTGTTTTGCTCTGAGAAAATTGTTGTATACTCAGTCACCCTCCCAGCTGGGCTTGAGCTCCTCTAATTTTCTCTTGAGCATGACCAGCCATGTTAGAAGAATCTGAATTGTTCAATAAAATTGGACGGTTCAGATTACTCTAACATGATAGGTCATGTTTAAGGAAAAATTAGAGGAGCCGGATCCTCCTAGCTGATATCGTGCACCTACATGGCACGCTAGTGTCCTACTCGGCCTCGGATGCTGATTTAGATGCGGACGCGCACGAGGGCTCTTGTACGGCATCCTACACGGCTTAGGACACTCACATGGGGACGCATATTAGCTAGCCGAAGGTAGAGTTCTACTCGGACACCGGACGCGCTAGGCGACTCGGTCCGAGCCTTTTTGGGGTAGTGAGGTTCACAGCTGCCCGAATTTTAAGGATGTTGGTTCGTTCTGAATCAAGTTTCAGCCCAAACGCACGAGCCGTTCGAGAGATAGTCCAGGGGGCATTGTCGCATGCATTGTGCGCGCCAGGCGCCATGCGACTTGAGGAACTCAGCCCATTCCAAGGCCCGACCGTGCGAAAGCCTTCCGTAGCTTTTGGAATATATTTATTGTATTTGTTATTTAGTTTGTGTGAATATTTAGAGTTATTGTTCGGATAGAAGTCATAGTTCTATTCCGAGTAGATTTCATGTAATAGTATAAATAGGGCCGGCTCATTGTAATGCAGATTTCATTAATTAATAAAAACCAAAACGTTGTCTTTTAGAGAGAGTATCTCTGTGTTTATGCGTGAACTTTGTCCACTTTTGAGTCCCGAAAACTCAAATTTGATGCAAATAAAACTCGAAGTTTTGACCTCCATCATGAGACATCTGCTAGATTAGCTAAGAACCTTGTCTATGCTCACCCTCATGAGATCCTCACAAGACATCGGCTAGGTTGACTAATCCAGGTGTATTAGCAGGTTCTCGTGAGTTTATCTTCCGCGTTGAAATTCAATTTGAACAATGATCGGGAATTATTGAAGTTTGTGGCTAGTGGATTGTAGCATCCTGATTTGAGCCTAGCCAGTATCGTATCACAGCAAGACAGAAAAAGACAGCAGAAGAATCTTAGTGTGGTCACTTGACAGCACACAAGAGGTGGGAGACACGACTGGCCCCTCTGCTGATTTCAAACCCTAAAATAAACATCAGTCAAAACACTTTTCATAATAGAAAAAAAAAACAGTTGGCCTTACTATTTGCATGTCTATGAATTAGTAGACATGTTATTGTAGTGCAAGTCTCATCAAATACCCAATGAAACCTGAATTATTGCTACTATTTTCTTTTCTGAAAGGCCATCATTACCTAGCATTGTCACTGTTGATGAACAAATTCAATATCTTCCAAGGTGTGGTATACTGATATTGCACAAGTAAATTCATTTAAACAAAATACATATGACAACTTGTCATGATGTTCATATTGTATGGACAGTGATAAATGAGTAATCCGCTGCTGGTTGTCATTCTTCCATATTGCTTAGTATTAACTGGAGCATTTCATGCTATGTTTGGTCTTTGCTTTACCTGCAAAATTTGACGCATAAGAATCTTGTGAGTCACTGATATTACTTGAAGATTTTTAACTGTAGCTCTTTGATTCAGTTATACCATATTAAATTTGTAGAAACAAGGACATATAAGCATGTATGTGCAAACGAGATTGGAATTGTTACATAGTTTGTAGCATGGTTGTTGGAATGCTGGATCATCAGTTATTGCTGGCGGCTCTTGACCAAATATCATCTCGCAGCTCATATCATCAAAATCTGAAAAATTAGGTCATGCATTACTAAGCCACTTCAGATGGAAGTACATATTATGGTTACCGATTTTGCTGACCTTGGAATGTTGTACCTTGAAGGCCCCGTTTTTAATTGATGATTTTTGCATGTGGAAATGAGACTAATGTTCAACTTGGGTGATTAGGGTCAATTCAATTGTATACATGGCATTGGTTACAGCATAATTATTGGTTTCATACGAAGCAGATGAAAAGCACTGTTTTATTTAAGACTCTAGACTTGGCAGAGGTAATCATGTTACAACATATATTTAATCATTGGTTAAGAATTCAGGTGTTAACATCTTACTTTGAGTTATGGGTTCTATGTTCTTGGTATTGAGCTATATTGTTGAATTCCAACCTGAGATTGGATGGATGTATTTGCAGTTTACAAACCTAAGTGGTTATGCCTGGGCCCTCCACTAACATGAGCATGGCCTCCACATTCTCTAGTGCAAGTACTATTACTCTTTCAAGTATGATACCTTTTCCTTTTAATATTTCCCATTCCTCTAATATGAGTTCGAATTACTGTTGCTCTAATGGCAATTTTCTATTTGAATTTTGCTATTAGTGGATGCTATAGACCATCTGCAATACAAGTAACAAAATTGAAATTTCATTTTGGACAGAATAACAGACAGTATTTGATATTTTGTGAAATTATAGAACACACGCCTTAGTAATTTCACCTGTTCTAGAATTTTAGACCCCCATGGGATCCAAAATTTGACATTCTGATGTTGCTTCGCATGTTTACAAAGTGTAAGTTAATTTGTACTATAGAGGGGAGTGCAAAAATGCTGAATGTACTTACTAGGAACCATGTTGACTGACATTCCTAGAGAGTTCTTGATAAATGTCTGGCTTGGGACCTTGCAGAGATTTGTACACATCCCAACACAATCTGTCTCCTCTAGAAACCTGCGGATGTTGTTCCAAAACGTAATATTTCATGGGTAAATGACAAGTGGATTTAGAATATAGTTGATGTGGTGATGATGATGTTGATTATGACCACTATGACATTCATGATGGTACTGGAGAAGAGAATAACAAGCAAAGCAACTTATTTTAGGGATGTAAAGTGTCTGAGGTTGATGATACGGGTCCCCTCGTAGGATTAATTAGGCAACACACCTGCACTTTTTCATGTGGACTACATTCTTTTCCTTGCTTCCATTGAACTCAGATTCCCGCACCTTGTTTGCATATAGACAAGGTACCCCTGTTAGTATGCATTAACGACTTCATAATTCAAATAGACGACTTTATTCACATATTGTGCCTACTTTTTTCCTTTAATTCCTCAGTGTGCAATGTTTGTGTGGTACGTTTTAAGTGTGAGAAAGTGTTATTGGAGTGTTTTAATCAACAGAACATGTTTGACCTCTATTCTCTTGCTAAATATAGGAAGGGATGCAGCGCAGCTTAATTGACTTGACGACCCAATCAAGAATTGAATTCCTGTAAGTTTTACTTGAGGACTTATAGAATTGTTTTACAGTTTTATTTGCAATCCAGATACTATATAACAAAGACAGACACATTCTGCAAAAAAAAGCTAAGTAGAGCTTGCATGTGGAATGGAATCGATCTGCACCCTCAGCTGCCATAATGATTTTGCATTTGAATAGCCAATAACCCTTTGCGAATTCATTTATGACCGGAATGAATTCGCAGCTCAGTAATACTTTTCACAGTGCATGAATATTTAGGTCTCAAATTCGAGTATTTATTATCTTTTCATTTAGAAAAACCACAAGAGCATTTACCATCTGATGATCCCACCAAAACCTTCTTGTCCCCTTTTCCCTTTTTAGGAAAGGGCCAAAAACGAAAATAAACTAAGAAAAGGGAGGGAAAGTAGATCCAAAGTTAAGGGTGTCAAATCAAATGTCAGGCTTACCTCACACGGCCCAATAAGCCAAACGAAAAATACGGTTGTGAAGGCGGCAAAATATTCTCTCATAAATTTGGTGTTGGGTAGCACTGCTTTTATCTGCCATTAAGCAAGAACAAATACACCCTTCGTTATTAGAAAAATAAATTAAATTAATATATGCAAATTATTCAATTTTTTATACTACGGATACCCACTTTGAAGCACTTCTTATAATATGAGTAATTTGGGGCATTGTTTTCGCTAAAACCGTTACACAAAATGGTACTACTACTTTTTTCTTCTTGACAAAAAAAATGCATTTTTCTATTCCTTCGTTATAACTTATATTATGAGTAATTTGGGGCATTGTTTTTTTCTTTCCAGAAGTAACATTATATTATACATGCATTATTATCCACAATTTGAGTTTAAATATTTGTTTTTCACCAAGGGGTGATTAAATAAATTATAGGTATGATTTAAACCCTTTGTAAAATAAAAAAATGACTTGTTTTTTTATGTATATAAAAAAAAGCACTCTTGAAGAAATCGAACGTGATTAACAAAGAAACATGTATTTGGATACAAGAAGAAATTTTAATCAATGAACTTGCCAAGGCTTGGATTGGCTTGGGGACGGCATGATCAAGAGCTTGAAGAACAAGCTCACGTTGCTCCTGTAGGCTGTATTTTAACGACGCATCTCTAGCTGACTGCACCAACCCTTCATACCCGCTTTTGCCATTCTTCAGCCCTGCTCTTTTCATTCAATTTCATCGATTAATCCTTCTTTCATTCTTCTTGATGATGACACATAGTTAACGAGAGAGAAAAAAACCCGATTAATTACACTAACCTGTGGCAGCTTGGACGCTTTTTGAGAGATAGTTAATGGCGAGTAGATCAAACCAGTTGTCGTGGTAGACAGTTTTTTCTTGTACTAACTTGTTACTGTCTGCTTTCTTCCACGAAATATTGTTCTCTTTCGTTACTCCGCTAAGGTTGTCCGGTGACTTGGTGAGCGCTGCCCGGACGATCAGAGAGTGGTAGACCTTGTGTTTCTGCACCCTTGACGGCCTAGGGAGATGGCTTGTGAAAGAGGTTTGTTTAGACTGACAAAAAAAAGTGGCTTCCATGCCAACGTATTAAGGACGGGATGGAGTGGAAGAAAACAGTTTTCGCAATTTGCTTTTTTGAAAGAAATGTTTGCTTTTGCTGTGCATTAGAAACAAAGAGAGGATGCAGAGCATTTTTAAAGGGTCTCTTAATAAGATGCTCATTTTTCGACTTTTTGGAACTTAGTGCACTTAAAACATTCCTAATGGTTTGGACGTAGATACCTTCTCCGTATGACTATAAATGACACTAGATGGTTTTGTTTTTTATTAGCAGCCGAACGGCGACTAAAATAGAACTAGAAAAACAAAATCGAAAGCCAATTCTAGCTCGCAAGCCGGTTTAGCCTGCTTATGAAAATAGTAAAAAAAACATCAAAAAAATCTTGAAAATTTAAATATATATATACAAATACAACTCGTAGTGGTGTTGAAGCCAAAACCTAAGTGATACTATTTTTACCCCACATGACAGCTTAACGAAATTAATTCCATTTTTCTAAACATGTGGTTGTTTCGAAAACATGGAGCAAACGACATACACGTTAAATTGTAAATTATTGACAATTTTTGTTCTTTTTTTAAACATCATTTGGTATCGGTCACTATATTAGGTGTTAGATAAGATAGCAAAACGCAGCAAAACTCTTAAAATTTTAAACACCTAGATACGCACAAGCTAGAATCCGAGATCTCTCGTTTAGAACTACATCTATCACTGTAAATCTCTACAGTTTTTCATGTTCAAGCTTAAACAAAAATTTAACCCCAAGCCTGTCTATTAAGCAAAAAATGACAGTAAATGAAAATGGAACATGTATTTGAAACGTACGGAAAACTTGTCACCCTTTTCTCATTCAAGCTTATATTATAATTACGCAACTAAATCGCATGACATACACGAATTAATTTAAGATACCCAACCGGCAGTATAAACAAATGAAATATTCCAAATCCATAGAAATATGATACTCCCTCTGTTTTGAATAATTGACTCTTTGAAACAGTAACAAAAAGTATAACAAACACCAAAAAGTCAAGTAAAGTGAACAGTAACAAAAAGTATAAAAGTGACGATTATTCGAAAACGGAAGAATTACCTAACAAATCATTTTGCACATTTTATAATTCATTCGTTTGTAAAAAGTTATCATCTTATTCACAAATTCTCAATGCTCTAGTGTACAGTCTCTACCCCAAATCCAAAAGAAACGACAAGAACTAGTATTTTCTTATCTGTCAAATATTGTGTAATCATCTCAGTATCTAAAACACAACACGGTTTGATTCTTTTTTTCAGAAACAGAAATAATAGCAAACGCCATGTTCACCACAGATTCAAGTTAGCACAACAACACACTTGGACGTAGAAGACAAATCCAGAATCTGAATTGAAAGATGCTAAGAAAGTGAGTTGACAGACCAACGAAGCACGATTTCTACTCAAGATAAACATACTAGTTGAAAAAACAAACCTACAGGTCAAACAATATGTACTCTCTCACCAAGAAGTTCTAACAATACATAATCAAACATAACAAGCAAAGCCTACAATACCCTAAGACAACAATGTCATAAATTTAAGCCCATAAATAGTTCAATTGCCAGCCAAGCCAAAAGAAGCATACAGACTAATCTTTGGTGGTTTTGTTGATGAGAGATTTGTGAATGTGAGGGATGACACCACCACCAGCAATGGTTCCCTTGATGAGTGTGTCAAGCTCCTCATCTCCTCTAATGGCTAGCTGCAGATGCCTCGGAGTAATCCTCTTCACTTTCAGATCTTTGCTAGCATTTCCGGCCAGCTCAAGGACTTCAGCTGTCAAATACTCAAGAATTGAAGCCAAGTAGACAGCAGCAGTGGCACCAACTCGGCCATGGGAAGCACTCCTTTGCTTCAGGTGCCGGTGAATTCGACCAACAGGAAACTGAAATCCACAAAAACAGAAAAAGCCATTGACATTATAAGCAAAGGAAGCAAAATCATAAAAAATAGAGATCCCAACATTAAGGGAAAAACAAACTATTTCACTACTCGTCTATAATAGCTTCAACACAGCCGCACCAAAATGTACCCACAAAATTACCAAACAAATGGTCTAATAAATTATACAATCAAAACAGCCACCAAAAATATGCCCAAAAATACAAACAAATTGTCTAACAAATAATACCAAATTCTTATCAAGAACTAAAATTCTATTTACCACAAACCAAACGGCGATATATCAAGAAAACCCAACACTCAAGCACCGAGGAAAATATAAAGAGATGGAGTTCCTTACCTGGATCCCAGCACGAGAGGACCGGGAAACCGGCTTCTTCTTGTCCTTATCTTTGTCTTTGTCCTTGTTCGCTGCGGTGGTTTTAGCTGCCAAAAGTCCTTTCCCTCCTTTTCCGGCCATCTTCCACGCCTACTGCTCTTCTCAAAACGCTAAATACATCACAGTCATTACTAAGAGAGAAAAACGAAGCAAAACAAAAACAGATCTTATCCAGAGAAATGAAATCTCAGTTCTAGATCTTAAGAAATCTCAGATCTAAGCACTTTGAAACAGAAAGGGAAACTCACTTGAGTTAAAAAAAAAAGACAGATAATAGGTGAGAGAGAGAAACCTGTGTGCGGATTTGAAATCCAAGAAATGGAGCAGGAGGAGAGGACACTGTTGAGAAAACAAAACAGTGGAGCTTTCGTTTTCCGGTTTTATTGTTCTAGGTTTTCTAGTAAAATAGGAGTAATCCAATTTAATGTGGTGGGAATTGGAAAATTTTCAAATTTTTGGGAAAAGAGTAGGGCGGTTTAGTTTGGGTGGGAAATGTTCTGAGTTTTTGGTTTTCGAAAATTTTCCCCCTTTTACATATCTGTCCTTGGATTTAAAGATAAATTGCCAGAATTGTCCCACCCTTGTACAAGACACGTCACCCACTAAATTACTCCTCATGACTTTCCGGTCAACGCGTTCCACATTCAAATAAAATTAAAAAAATGGCAATGGCACGAGAAAATTATATACCGTACTTAGCTGTAGGTGGATCAAGTATCAAGTCAAGCACTTAAATACTACTCGTCCGAAATTTAAAAGTTGTCAAATTAACCGATAATACAGATTTTATTAACGGTTATGCTACATTGATTAGTCCGGAATTATCATCATAAAATTATCCACTATAAATACAGCTGTCTTGGATTAATTGGTTGCCAAAAATAGCTATTGTTTTTTGTTGGAATAAACATCAAGGGGAAAAGACTGGGATGTGTGTTTAGTTCATGGCTTTAGGGAAGCAAACTCTGTCGTCGACACAGTATGGTTCTCGTCCCTCCGTCTTCTATTTCTAGCAATTTTATAGAAGAAATAACAGATATGTTCTCCACCAGGCTTGTCTGTACTTGATAGTTTTTTGTTTTTGTTTTCGTCTTTTATATAAAAAAAGAGAGACAAATATGCTACTTAGGCATGGACCCAAGAAAAGATGTTGATTAGACATTAGTTACCTAGGCCCAAGGACTTTCAAAGCCCAAGGACTTTCAAGGCCCACCTCAAAATGCTACAAATGTAATACATAGCAAGAGCCCATTTATACCGATGAAGCCCAATTCAATGGATGTATTCTAGGCTCACACCTCTCTACCTAAAATTATCAAAATTGATGTTTCCGTTCAAATAAAGCTTTTGTTCGATACTCAAAAGCATTGTTATAAAAACCACACCGGATTAATCGGTCTAATCCGTGAACCGTTAACTCGGATTTTAGACAAGCTCGGTCTAGTGGAACTCTAGTTTATTTGATTCAAATCTCTATTAATACTTTTTTAATTATTTAGATGTACGTTAGCATCAATGGTGTTACCGTTGTATTATAATTAATAGTAAATTTAATTAAAGGAGATTATTGAAACGAATTAGTCATAGTGCCCCTTTGGCGCTCCGGTTCTACACCGGAACGCCCGTTTCCAAACACACTTTTCCTATTTAAGTGTTTGGTAATGGCAGCATAAACTGGGCTTCTTGAGAAGCCCAGGTTCAAAAGCAAGCAAATGCTTGCAAACGCACACTCTCCAGTCTGGGAAACGCACACCCTCTATCTTTCTTTTCTTTTCTTTTTATTTTAATTTCATTTTTTTATATTATATAATAGAACAAAATAAATTAAAAACTAGCACAATAAAATCTCTAATTTCAAGATAAATAATTCTAGATCCACTTTTCCTATTTTTATTAATTTTTTAAAAATGGGTTTATGCCCTTTATGATTATTTTACATTTTAACCATAGTTTTAACCGCAATTTTTACCAAACATCATAAAACAACTTCTCGTTTCCCATCGCACTTTTCCAGAAGTACTTTCCACACAGCACTTTTCCAGAATCACTTTTCCAACTAGAATCGGAACGCCAAACAAACCCATAGAAATGATGGGCTTTTTAGCTACGTTTCTTGGTCGTCAGCTAAAACAAGCCCAACGCTCGCGAGAGACCAAAATTAAATCAAACAGACAATTGGATTTTTCGCCTTTTGGACATGTACAGAATTTTCGGCCGAAAGATTTCCCCTTCTTTATCTACTCTCTTCTTCTTTTTTATAAAAAAACTTAATTTTTACAGCCTGACCGACTTAGGCCCTGTTTGGAATTTGCTTTCCAAACAAAATTTTCCTTTATGTTACAACTGATTTAATAGTTAAAATTATTTCTACTAAAATTTTCAAATTTGATGTTGGTATCGGAAGTTATTTTAAATTTTAAATTAGATTTTGGACTAAGTAAAATATACTCCCTCCGATGTGAATTAAACGTCGTTTTAGCATTTGCTTTTACTTGTATTTTTAGTGTTAAACCTACTGAATATTAGGATGCGAAAAAGACATTTAATTTGCACTAGAAGGAGTACTAAAAAACTATCTCAAACAGAACCTAATCTTTAGAAATTAGAACACTACGTTTTCTACACATTTTATAAACTTCAGTTTCTTTTAAAAACATTATAAACTTGTTATATATATATTTAGGAAGACAACTAATAAATTAATTAACTATATTTTTAATTCATATTTATGGCAGTAACAATAATTTTAATTGCTATTTCAAGTCAAAATAAGAGTTTAATTACATACAAATGCATCGGATGCTCTCTTTTTTTTCCCCGAATCTTTATTACCAGTGAATCCAAAATAACCCATTTCGTAGAATGTGCCATAGACGCCCACACATCCAAGGTACTCTTTTGATTTTAACATTGATGTTGTTGGAGTCCAGCTCATATTGACTGAAAGAGAGATTTGTTGTGGGCCTAGCCCAATTGGGGCTATTTGTTTTAGTTTGATTAGAAAAAGGAAAGATTGGAGTATGACTTGAAGTAGGATTGTGTAACCTAATTAATTAGGTTGTCCACTAATATATATATATGGTGGCTTAGGTTTTGAGAACATAGAGAGACAAGAGAGATTGTAAAAGGGTTGTTGTTGAACATCCTGAGAGAGGTTTTGCTGTTGAGCATCCTGTGAGAGAGAAGAGAGAAAATAGATTTCGCCAAACTCTGTGCAGCTGCGGGAGAATCGTCGTAGCGACTTCGTTCACCGTTGGATCGGGGTTAAATTTGGACAGCAGGTGCAAGACTTCTGGTTCTTCAATCTGAACGGTTGGATCGGTGAGAAGTTATCTGGTGTGGTAGAAATCCTGTCCCGATTGAAGCAGTGGAAATCTGGTTTTGGTTCTCTATTCTCATATCTCTTGTTTTTCTCGGATTGATTGATTGATTGGATTGTTTGATTGGTACTATTGGTGATAGTGGTGTATTTCAGATTATTCCTATAGTTGAGATAGGGATTTTGCTTGGTTGTACACATTGATCATCATATAGTGGATTGACTGGCTTGTGCCCGTGGTTTTTTACCTGTTGAGGTTTTCCACGTTAAAAATCTCTGTGTTATTTTGATTGCTTTTGATTGGTAGGGGTTATTGATTTTTGGGATAAGATTGTTTGCTGCGCAAATTGATTGTCGATCTGTGTTATTTTGATTGCTTTTGATTGGTAGGGGTTATTGATTTTTGGGATAAGATTGTTTGCTGCGCAAATTGATTGTCGATTGAAAATAACCCCAACAGATGCTTCTGTGAATTCCATGCCCACGGACGTACGATAGTATGCCAAAGATTGATTACTCCTCCTCTTTTTATTTTACTGTTCGGACGGCCAATTCAACCGGTTCAACCGAATCCTTCCATTTTCATTTGTCATTTTTCTTTATATTTAGATTATATTAGCTCAATGATCAAGCACGGTTAAACTATCAAGTTATTGATGTAAATGTTTAAACTATTTGATGTTCCGTTAAATCTTTAAAATTTTAATTCATTATTTCATTTCGATTTTTAAACCTTAACCCAATTCGACTAAAATTAGTAGCTTTTCTGTTAAAAATAAATTTATATAAATTTGCAAAAGAATTGTATTTGAGAAAAAAAGAAGTAAAGGAAGGAGGAACCACACACCAAACCAAACCAAAACGGTTTCACCATTTTGCTAAGTGCTAAGTGCTAACCACCACATCTCACATTTGTCGACGCCATCAGAATCTGAATTCGCTCCAACCAATGACGAAGCGGCAGCGTTCCAATCCCATTCCAACTGCAACTGCAACTTTGATAGTGCCCTGGCAGCCACTCCCTTGTTTCGGCGAAAAATGAACAACCATCAAGTATATCATCAGCGATCCAACGCCCACCGTACTCCTTAACCCAACACGTGCCTCAATCGCGTCATCCCAACCGCATAACTCTTCGCTAAACGACGCACCTAACCACCACAATTAATTTTGGCAGTACTTTAATCGTTTATAAATTCTTTTATAAGAAAACTTGTTTTCACAAACATATACTAGTACTCCTTAATTAAGTTGTCCTTAATTTGATCTTTTATACGGAGATTATTGGATACTCCCTTTATTCTTTTATGGTCAAGCGGACAAAATCAATCTTTAGAAGAAAAAAAAATTAGAATTAAAAAAGAACCCTCTATTATATTTAGAAAAAAAATATTATAAGATCCTTACAGTATTGTCTTTTTTAAATAATAATTTTTGAGGTTTGCGAACCCAAATTTTAATCCTTTAATATTATTATATTTTTAAATTTTAATCTCTACCGTTAATTTTTCCCCCAAAACCCTAGTGTAGCATTTAAAAATATATTTTTTATATTAAAAATATAATAAAAATTATTAAAATAAAATTGGAGATTGATTTTCTTATGATAATATTTTTTAATGTTTTAAAAAAATAAAAAAAGAGAAAGTTAAAATTATAAATTATAAAAACAGAAGAAAGTAAAAATATTAGATAAAAAATTACATAAAAAAATTTAAACATATATAACGAATTTTTAAAAAAACACAGAAAAACTAAGTAGCTAACTAATTCGTTCCGTCCATAAAACTAAGTAGGTAATGATCAATTCATTATATATTTTTACGATTTTTATATATATTTGTATGATTTTTTTATATATTTTTATTTCTCCTATTTTCTATATTTTTTAATAATTTCTTACCTTTTCCTTTTTTCTCTTATTTTATTTATTTATTAAAAATATTATCAAAAATTTTTTTTAAAGGATTTTGGATGGAAATTTGAATGACAGAGATTAAAGTTTAAACTTTAAAGCATACTAAAAACGTTAGTGACTAAAGTTTGAGGCGGGAGTACCTATAATGCCTTTTCTTTATATTTTAAAGTTTAACAAATTACTCATAAAAAAATGTTTAACAAAATTACTATTAAATTTCATCAAATTATTATTGGATTCAATAAGTCATTATTTTATTAACTGATATGTTATCATCGTTTTTTATCCTATCATATTATATAATTAATAATATTATCATAAATTAATAATTTACTCAAAAAAATTATACTTCCTCCGGTGTGAATTAAACTTCGTTTTAAAATTTACTTTTATTGTAATTTTTACTTATATTTTTAGTGTTAAACCTACTGAATATTAGGATGCGAGAAAGATATTTAATTTGCACGATAAAGAGTATAAATTATTCATAGCTTTCATAATTTCATTCGAGTACTCCTAACTTTCAAAATCCAAAAAGTGATTGCTTGTGGTCCCCACTATCAATACTCTGCCTCTCTCTCTCTCTTAAATTCCCCTTACTTTCCACTCAATTACAATTTACAAAGACTTTGACACCATAAATGACCATAAAGTCTCCCTTGTCGTTTAGCTTCGGGATGCAAAACAACGCGTTATTAATCTTTAATTTGATGGGCATTTTCGTCACAACAGTAGTTTCCAACAACGTCGACTAGTTTCACCAGATGCAATTTTTCCACCTCACACAAAACAAAACACGAAGGTTCGATTCAGAACGTAATGACCACTCAGCCCTTTTGTCCACTTCCACCCAAGTCCAGAATTTGGTAAAAGGTTAACAAATCCAAGTACGCCCCTTGAGGGCTATTTTCGTCACTTCACAGCAACAGCACACTAAATTCAGTGCAGGGAGGTTAGTTCCCTGGAAAAGATTTACCCAAGCCACAATGATGATGGGCGTGAACTGCCAGAAGTACAAGGGTAGTTTCGGAAATTCCTGTCCCCACACAATAACGTGGCATCGCGTAACAATGACACCAGAACCAACAGGATTTCTGGAGAGACACGTGTCCCACCACACTGCAGATCATATCCCAATGCCACATCGGATGAACACCTGGTTTATCAAATCCCAGTCAGCACGCTCCTCATACTTTAAAAATTGCCCGCACCCTCCCGTTCGGTCCCTATCGTCTCATCGCATACCAAAAAAACTTCATCACGCAAATAATCCATTTCTCTCTCTCTCTACCCACTCATTTTTTTAGCTTCTCTTCTTCTTTCTTCCCCTACGTCCGCCGGCGATTAGGTCGCCAGTAACTTGAACGGAAACGGATATCACAGACAGAAATGGAAGCTCCGGCGATTGTGGGTTGTTTTTTGATTTCGCCAAGCGAAAGCGTGACGTTATCTGGCCGTCGCGTATTTCGGGAGCGCATCTAGAAAAACTGAAAAAAATTCTTAAGCGAAAAGCGACTTTACTTAGCAGAGTTTTGAAGTTATTCCATGCTTTCTCTAGCAAAATCAGAGGCACAATTTACTATATAATCATTATCATAATTCGCTGTTTCAGCTACAAGTGTACAAGATTTCTGGTAAAACGCAAAAAATTTCTTCTTGGGTTTATCAGTCCTGGATTTTCGTGTGGTTTCGATTTGCTGATCTCATATCCTGTTGGAGTTAGGAAATGAGCATGCTGCGTCATCTGTGATTTGTTTTTGATCCTTGTGTAGTGTAACTTTCTAGGGATTTATTTTTCCCCTAAATCAATACATTTCTTCTTCCTCAATTTTTGAACTCAAGGAGAAGAATTATAAAGAATTAGTTTTATTGTTGTATTAATTAACAGTATTTTGGATTTTGAGGGCTTGTGATAGAATAGTATAAGGAGAATTGGAGGAATATACTTTAGAGGTTTGCTGGAACATTAGCGAGGAGTGAGTCTCTTCTGCCGATTATGCCTTTTCCTATGAAGATCCAGCCGATTGATTTCAATGAGCCGGCGCAGACTGAGCCAGTGAAGCCGGTGGTGAAATCGCGTCTCAAGCGGCTGTTTGAGCGCCAGTTCCTGAGAAATTCTGCTGCGGAGAAAGTGGCCGGCGGCGTGGATGAGGCGCATTCTGTCAAGGACGGCGTCAGTAATGGTTCGGCGGCTGAGTTTGAGCCGAGTTCCGTGTGTTTGGCGAAGATGGTGCAAAACTTCATTGAGGAGAGCCACGAGAAGCAATCGTCCAACGCCGCCGTACCAGTTAGGTGCGGCCGCAACCGCTGCAACTGCTTCAACGGGATGTGCAATGATAGCTCTGAAGATGAATTCGACGGCGTCGGTTGGTTTGGCGAGTCTAAGCCTCCTTCATCTGGCGAAGGGACTGAATTTTTGAAGGTAGGTGAATCAGATTGCGGCAATTTTTTTGCTATATTTTGCATTTTTATTGAGAAATGAACAAATGTTGAATAGAAATTTGGATTTGTGGACAGAGTTTGGTGCCTTGTGATAGTGTTCGCGAGAGGAATTTGCTGGCCGACACGGCTAGGATTGTCGATAAGAACAAGATCTGTAAGCGTAAAGATGATAATTGCAGGAAGATAGTTTCTGATGGATTAATAGCCCTTGGATATGACGCTTCAATCTGCAAATCTCGCTGGGATAAATCCCTCTCCTACCCAGCCGGTACTTCCTCTCTCCCTATCTTTAGAGACTGAAATTTAACAGTATTGCAGAAATATCTCATCAATGCGCTCTGTTTGGATGATAAAAATCCAGAGAAAAGTTATCCGGATCAAGAGGGGAACAAACAATTATCTTTTTCATTCTTTATGCATTGTTTGGGAGGATGATTGATAATGTGCTTGGAATATAATATACAGGAGAATATGAGTACATTGATGTGATCATAGAAGGGGAGAGGCTACTGGTTGATGTTGATTTCAGATCAGAATTTGAGATAGCTCGATCAACCAAGGGATACAGATCAATTTTGCAAACTCTGCCTTACATCTTTGTGGGAAAATCTGATCGCCTCCAGAAGATCATCTCTGTTGTATCGGATGCTGCAAAGCAGAGTTTGAAGAAGAAGGGCATGCACATTCCGCCTTGGAGGAAAGCAGAGTATGTCAAAGCTAAATGGCTCTCTCCTCACTCGAGAGGCACACCAATAGTGAGCAATGTGGACCCAGAGCGCGCAAATGAACAGCCTTTGAATCAAAGTGGAAGTGGGGATTTTCAACTGACTCGCAAAGAGAGGAACCTGGTGGGGGACAATGGGCTGGGGGAGTCTGTGATTGATCTGTCCTCCATGAGTTTTGAGGAGGAGCAGAAGGTGGCGACGGTGAAGGAATGGAAACCACCTGAGGTTAAGCTCAAGAGTTTTCCATCAGGAGTTAAGATGGTGACCGGATTGGCTTCAATTATTGATGAGCCATGAAATTTTTGTTCTTCTTACCTTTTTCTTTCTTTCTTGTGTGACCTTTGTTAGTTTTGGAAAACATAGTATTAGTATATGATATGCTATATGATATAACCAATCAAATCCCCTTCTGCTTTTTGTGTAAGGGTCTGATTTACTGATGTCAATAAAACAACAACAATAGTTATACAAATGACAATTTCTTATTGATATCTGGAATTCTTCTTTTGGTTCTAGCTTTCCGTTTTCTTCAGTTTTCTTTTCTGTTACTTCTCCTGGATTTCTTGTAGATGGAGATTCTGTCGGTGATTCGTTTCCTTCAATTCTTTCACCTTTGCACCAGAGCCGAGAGGAGCCATTGAAGAAAGTAGCAAGGGGATGGGTAATTCTCTATTCACTCTTTTTCTTTATTCAATGAATAAATCTCAAGTATCTGACTTTGTCATAAGTTTGCCTGTTTTATACTATTCTTTTCTTTGAGGAGAGGAGAACAGGAATGGATGACAAATGCAGAAGACTCGTGCATTCTCGGGGGCCGTGAGGTAAGGCCTCAAGACAAAGCCTTTATGTTTAAATAAAATATTACTGTTATGTCATATGAACTCTTAGCCCCATGTCCTTTTGAACGGTATATAAAATAAGATTCTCCATATAATAGTCCACAATAATGAATGGCTAGTAGTAGTAGTACACTTCTTTAGCTGTTTTGTTTAATATAGAATTTGAGCAAAGGGTTCAATTCAATTAGGATATCTTTAGATTGTGAAAAGGTTTTGTTAGTTGTTAGTTCTGTTTTATTACCATTGACCAAAGCATAGAATTTTGTGGTACAAAATACTGTTTTATTAGGTCAGCTTTGGAAAAAACAGAGCTAGAGTTTTCATTGATGCACTTACTTAGTTCGTGGTTGACCTAAAAACAGCTTCAGCTCTTCTGGTCTTTCAGTGGTTGGATGGCCATTACTTATGGAGCAGAAGAGAAAAAAGAATCAAAGTTTGGTAGCACTGAGAAAAAGCTTTTATGGGTGTGCTGTGCTATATTCATCAATCAGAAAAAAATAGTTCATTGTCTAATAACTTGGTGTATGACCATACTGCTCCATTGATCAAGATTTGTCTACAGTGTTTAGATTATCTTGTGATTGATCTTGTTATCGTTCATTACCCGTATCATTGGTGCCACGAGATGTGGAACATCTCGATTAGGTGTGAGTATTAGATAGTTTCCAGGGTTCATAATGCCCGTTTTTAGCTCTTAAGCGTAACGTCCAGTCATTGTGGATTTACCTTTTGCATCATTGCTGCAGCTCTATGTTTTGGTCTGCATATTTTTATTAGTGCCTTGTTAGGATGAACATGAGCATATTATGAAGAACATGAGCATTGGATTTATGAAAACCATGTTTGAGGTTGAGTGTTCTTCTACATTTTGCTTTAACAAAGTTTTGGAATTTGAATAAAAGTGGCAGATACTTGACTTTGGTTCTGTTTGGCGTTCCAGTTCAGGCTGAAAATGGTCAGTGGAAAAATGTTCAGTGGGGAAACGACATCTGGGAAACGGAGTGTGCTGTTTGGTAATAAAATTGTAAAAGTTCAGTGGGATACCTGAGGTGTTTGGTAAAACAGTTTTCCAAAACTATGGTTTGGATGTAAAATGACCATAAAGGACATAATTCATTTTAAGTGTTATAATTAACTTTTTTATTATCTTTATATATATTTTTAATCATTTTATTTATAATCTAACATCTAATAATATTTATCTATATACCATAAATAAATTAAACTTATTTAAATCATAAATAAAGTAAAATTTATTAATACCATAAAATTAAAAATTTGAGTACTTTGAAATTGCATAGTTGACTACTCTTAATTTTTGTAAAAATTAGTTCATTAATTGATGCCAAACAATTATGATAAAAGAAGTTGATAAAAAATATTCAATCGTAATAATAGATCGTATAAGTTCTAGCATCAAGAACTAATGTTTGGTAAAAGTAAATGCATAAAAAACATGTCAACCCTACGAAAGAATTGTGCTGCAATTAAAAAGTGAAATCCACCATAGTAAAAGTAAAGTAGCCGTTATAGTCTTACTGTGATCACGGTTAGGTCTTACCGTGATCACGATAGATTACCGTGCTCACGTTAAGCCCTTACCGTGAGCTACGGTAGCCACTGGAAATAATTGGCCATTTGACACAATTCTTAGCGTGATCACGGTAAGAGCTTACCGTGATCACGCTAAGAGAAAAATGCTTAGCGTGATCACGCTAAGCCCTTACCGTGATTCACGGTAAGCACTGTTTTAAATTCCATACGTTTTAAATGTTTTAAGTTTACCATTACAGTCACTTAAAAATTAATGCACAACCTTTCGTACAGACCAATCCTAAAGTGTTTTTTTACGAAAGGTTCCTCTTAGACGTAAACCAATTAGATGCCACTCAAAAGTTTACCATTGCAGTCACTTAAAACCAAGCATAATAACAGAGAACTAGCTTATTCCCTAATTATAACTGCTTGTCACCAGCCAAAGATTCACAATATTTTCAGGCCAAGAATGCCTTAATCCATTGTTGCAAAACGTTTGGTTGCAAACACAGATATAGCCCAGAGAAAGAAAAGATGAAGAAAAGAATTGACCAATTTTCATGAAGAAAGATGGATGTTCAGCTACTTTAACCTAAGGGTGCATTAAATTTCTGGCTGAAAATCTCTCTCACACCCCACACTGATGTCTCAATAATTTTGGCAAGAAGAAAAATTATGTAAAGCCAAACATACTCCCAGAAAGACCAAAAAAGTTCCACCAGCCATACTCCTATATCAGCTATCTTTTTCAATTCTCCAGCTTTTGGAACCACGACACAAACAACATGGATGGGAAAAAGGTCAAATGCAGCAGAACCAACAAGTGTTCCAGGACCCAATCCTATAGATGAAGGTTTACAAATGTCAACAGTGGGCCAACGAGAAATAATCTGTCACACTAATTTATCAAGAGAGCAACACAAAAAGAAAAGAAAAAAATAGAAAAAACTGGAATATGTAGCATGCAGAAGAATCCAGAACTTAGAATGAACAAATCACAATGTTATTTACAGGTAGCTAAAAACTTGTCAACCATCTTAACGTTAAATGTATGACAACATCAATAGAGATGTTTCAACAATAGCAAAATGACTTTTGCATGTGGAATCGGGAATGTTTACAACATCACATTAACAGGACATAAAGTTGCCAATAATCAATCTGCAAATGATATATAAATCTCTTCTACTTGGACAATCTTATGCAGGTGCCACAACCTTACTCAACAATAAGACAAAGGAAAGAAAACCATCATTATTACTCTCCCTGTTGGTTAATTCTTACTTTCAAACATTTTTCAAGGAAATTTACTCTAAAAGGCTTAAAACAATGGATTTGAAGAGCATCATCCACTGATGAAAGAGCAGTATCAACAGAGCCGCTACAAAAATCATTCATATCAAATGGAGCATACCAGCTACAGCCACGATATATAGCAAGGTCATCGAGCGCACTTAATGCAACACCGCCGGTGACAGTAAGCAACATAAATGAAACAGCCTTGCGACCAAACGAACCTTTCTTCCCTTCATTACCATCCTTTGTACTACTGTGAAAAATAATTTATCAGCATCACATCATCAAGTTCAACTAGCATTATCAAACAAACAAATGGATCAACATTTGCACTCAATACATGATCTTTCTCTTGTCCAGCAATCAAACAAACTCAAATCAACATTTAAAAGAAAAAACCAACAAAGCATTCCTTGTCCCAACTACTCAAACAGAAATGGCATCAGCAGATCAAATTCTGGGCGTAGAATCAAAAGGGTCGCAGCTAAAGAAGAACATTACCTGGAAATTTTTGAGGTTGGGGAGCTTCTGAAGACGGGCGTTAACCTTCTCGTCAACATCTCCCGGTAAGCACTTTTCCGACTCTTTGAAGACGATTTCTTTGGTGTATTAGTCCTAACACGCTTAGAAGAGGATCCTTTGGCCATATTGAGTGGAGATAAAGAGGATTTTTGAGTGAAAAACGAATTTTGGGAGTTAGGGTTCCAAAATGGGGATTTTATGGGTCATGGAGATTGAGTGATTAATCCCTAAAATTGACACATGAGTTTTGTTTAGGATTGAATGAGGAGTGTTTAGCTAAATTTTGGCTGGATTTCGTCGTGATTTGAGCAAGAAATCGAAGAAGTCGAATTTTGGAGAAGGAGAGGGAAAATGGTCGGGCTAGAGGAGAGAGCTGGAAAGTGAGGAAGAAGACGTGAACAGTATTTTTTTTAATATTATATACTTGGTAGCATCGTAATTAAATAAGAATAGAAAGGGTATTTTTGTCAAAAAAAATACAAGGCCCTCCATCCCGCAAACTCCCTTTTTTCTGGTTTCTCCAATGCTCTAATTTCGGCCATTCTCGAAATGGAGAAAATGCTAGTTTTGGAACCCAAAACCAGCATTTTTCATCTCCCCAATTGGTATTTACCAAACACCTTTTCTCCATTTCAGTCTGGGAATGCTGGTTTCGGTACCGAAACCAGACTCCCAAACACAGCCTTTGTCAGCTATGAGCTGTGCTCTGAATAAAAACCAGTTCTTACTTTTTTATCCTTTGTTCAATTTCAGTTTTAATTTTCTAACGCTATTAGTAGTCAGATATTCATAGCAACAAAATCAAGTGTGAAAGTGTTAAAATTTACTACTTTGGCATCTAATGTTGAAGTCCGTAGGATTGTTTCTTGTTCTATTCCAGTTCATTTTTCAAAATTTAGATTTCATCAAATGAAATCTAAATTGCAAATGTGCATCTACTTAACCGATTCTTCCTAACCTTAACTGATACTCCTACTTGTTTTTTAAATACTTATATTTTTGGAGCATTTGAGATGTACCTATTTGTTTTTTTAATACTTTACCTACTTATACTTTTTTTTGTCTTTTCTATTAAGACCATTTAATATCTGGTGACTAAGTTGAACGCGGATTATTTTTTATTCTTTATTCAAGCTAGGTAGGATTTTGTAACATGATAAAATTTGCTCATAAAATTTAGAGTAATGCCATTAAATTAAAATCTGTAATAATTTCTCACAGAAAGAGTTGCCAAGTCATTAAAAAAAATTAAAAAATTGCTGCCCAGCATTCTCTCTCTCCTTCTCGACAAGCCCCCTTCAACATCGACAACCCCTCCTTCTCCTTCGACACAAACCCTCCTCCTCTAGCCCCGCCTCCTTGTCCTCTGATGACACCGCAAATGAGGGTGCAAATACATATAGGTAGATTAATTAGGGTTTATCAGTACATATGGGGGAATTATTAGGATTTCTTTGAAATTGAAAAAAATTTGAGAAAATGATTTAGAAAACTTACCAAGAGGGACTGAGAGGAGGAGGCGGTGTCGAAGGAGGAGAAGCAGCGCCGTGAGGGAGAGAGAAGGAGGTATCGGGCAGCGCGGTGAGGGAGTGAGGAGGAGGCGGTGTCGTTGGGTGTCGTTGGAGGAGAGGGAGGGGGCGGGGCCAGAGGAGGAGGGTTGTGTCGAAGGAGGAGGAGGGGTTGTCGATGTTGAAGGAGGGTTTGTCGGGAAGGTGAGAGAGAATGCTGGGTAACAATTTTTTAATTTTTTTTAATGACGTGATATTTGCCACATCAAAGGTTATTTGAGGAGCCAAATAGTATTACTCTAAAATTTAATGTAGTATATTCTGAATTTTGATTAAGTTAGAATAACTCTCTCTCACCTTACGATGAGAAAACATTTATGATATTCATTAAATACATGGTGTACGTGTACTTGGAGTGTAAAAAAATGATTAAATATTTTATTTTCTTATGATATTAATTAAATACATGGTTTGTCGAGCACTGTCCCGTTTGGAATTCTGATTCGTGCAGGTCATTCAATCAAAATACATACGTGTACGCAATACGCGTACATACACAAGTCTGAATTTTATATTGCTTGTAGGACGAAACGCGTTATTAATTGTTCACGTTAAATCATGGAAATTGACTTCTTTTCTGAAATGAGTTATGGCATTCATTTCTGTGTTTTTTCTAGTCCTGGTGGTGGGATCAATGATTCAGTGTTTGTTTCAACCAGAAAACAAAAGATCATTGTTTTTGGTAAATTATTTTGGTGTGGAGTGAATTTCAAATCTTTTTACCTCTCGGTTACGATTTATCTTATTTATATCGAGTAGAGTAGGATTTTTTTTATATAATAGTGAATTTTGTAATTTAATGAACTTAAAATTCTAAAGTGAGCATATTTTGACTTATTTTAATCTCTCTTTCAATTTGTTGTGTTGTGAAAAACATGCGAGTGCAACTTCTTCTTCGCTTTCCCAAGTGAAGAAATTCAAATTTGAAATAAAAAAAATATATTTGTTAAAAGTAATACGTGGTTTTCTTACAGTGACTTGTTAAAAGACGCGATCATGTCACATGGTTCCCGTTTGAAAAATGGAAAGCAAAAGAGACATCATGAAATTCAAAGCAGAACCATTTATTTACATTATTTGTAGATGATGGGCTGACAATGGGCCCTCCAGAAAAGTACGGCTAAGGCTAACATCTCGTGAATTGTGTGATTTTCGAAGCCTTCTTTTCCTCAGAAAAAAGAGAAAATATACAATGGACTTCTTTTATATTAAAAAACAAAAGAAAAAGAAGCGAAATTGGGAAAAAGGGTTGAGATTTATTCTCCTTTTTTTCCCTACTTTTTTCTTTTTCAACCTTGTTTGGAATTCAGTTCGGATGCTTTTTTAACTTTTGAAAGAAACAACCAGATCCAGCTCTTGTTTATGCTAGATATCTTTTCATTCCGGTTGGGCTTCAATCTTTTCGTTACCATTGTGGGCTGGGCTTGGCTTCGAGCTAGTTGGCAACATTGGGAGCAGCTCGTCGGCCCGAAACAAGCCCACTTGTGCTTCAACGAACAGTCCAATGGGACCATTATACACAATATTGCCATGTTTGATTTTATGGAAATTTCTTTTTTTCTTCAGAAAAAAAAAAAACCCGTTTGTTTCTTGATTTAATTCAAAAGAAATAGAGAAATACTAAAAACAGTTCCCGGAGTAACTGTTAATCTACAGATTCATATATATGTATATATATTATAGGAATGTGACTCGTTATTTAATTTTTTATTTTCTTTTTGTGATACATATTATAAACATCAATTACTCGATGAACGTAGATATACAGTAAAGACTCTCGCAAAATTAACAAATAGTATACTTTTGGTCTTGCCTTGACTAGGGCTATCAATCGGTCCCAGCACCCGAAATTTCACAACAATTTCATGTTCTGATTCAGTAGTGTATTGTCTTGAATTAATTATTTTGCAGCTGGTTTGTTTATCACCGGGTCCAGTTTGGAACATAAAATTGTCAGCATTTGGAACAAAAAAATAAATAGATCCGGGTCCGATTTTTTCCGGGTCTGATCCCAGATCTCACAGGTTGGGATCGGGATTGGACTGGGAAACTAGTCTCAAATTTTATCCGGGTTGGGTCTGGTCCCAACCTGATGAGGCTCGGGTCTACACTTTTCGGGTCGAGTCCGGACTCGTCGACCCGAATTGACACCCCCCTACCCTTGACCCTAACGGGGACTCCAAATGAACTCAAAATAAATTAATAATTTAACTCAAATCCAAATGGAAGTCCAAGTCCAAATTCACAATGCACAATTTCGTAGAATGCAAGAACAGAGAAATGGTCGCATGGACGTCATTGTTGCACAATTTGGTGTTGTCATGGTAACTTCCGATGAGCTAAAATCATTTAAAAAGAATATTTCCAAGCTGACTTTCATCTTATCGGTCTTTCGTTAATACTATTTAATAGTATCCACCATCATCAACCAACCATATATACCAAACCAAACTAAATAGTCACAACGTGTTTATCACCTAACCAAAACTAATTAATCTCTCCACTAATCTGATTCTTATCCCAAATGGCGCCTTCTCCTCCAATCCAATTCATCGACACTGCTCTATCTTGCACAAGCCCATTTGCGCTCTCCTACCCGGACCCGAATCAGAAATGGGTCATCAGAAAACACCTCGTTTCTCTCCTCCAAGACTACCCCTTTTTCACTCCCTCATCCGACACCTTCACTCACAACGACGGCACCGCCGTCAACCTCCTCAACGTCGCAGGAGACCTCCACATCTCCGCCTACGCACCGCCAATCCCACTAATCATCTGGATCCACCAAAATTACCCTTGTACCCCTCCTCTAGTCTTCGTCTCCTCAAATTCTTGCTTATCCCCAATTCATAAAGACCATCCTTTTGTCGACTCCTCTGGTTTCACCAGCTGCCCTTATATCCAAACATGGGTTTTTCCTCGATGCAATTTAATCGAACTTGTGCGTAATTTAATCAAGATTTTCTCAATCGACCATCCGTTTATCTACTTTCCAGGTTCTAATTCCACCCACCCATCCTTTGTTTCAAAGATGGAGGCTCTCGATCATCTTTCAGGTATGCTTCATTATGACATGATTGCTCTGTTAGCCAAAACAGGGGAGGAAACAGAGGAGTTGGGTAGATTGCAAACGGAATTAGCAGCAAGGAATGATATAATCAGAAACACAATTTTTGGACTTGAACAAGAAAAAACAGGGTTAAAAGATGCGCAATTGAAGATGCTGGACCAAGCTGATGTGCTGATGAATTGGTTAAAATTTAATGGTGGTTTTGAGGATGAAGAAATAGACCAGGACCCATTTGAAGCTGCGGATCCGGAGTCCAAATTGGTGATTGATTGTTTAGCTGGAGATCGGGCGATAGAAGAATCGGTGTTTGCATTGGAGAAGGGAGTTGAAGAAGGGGTGGTGAAGTTTGATGCGTATCTTAGACAAGTGAGAGTTCTTGCAAGAGAGCAATTCAATTACAGAAACAATATTGTGAAATTGAGAGGACCTGACATGCTCCTCTGGCTTGATGATTCTTGAAATTGTTAAGACTTACTTTCAATTGTACAGTCCAGATCCCAGTTTTAAAGATCAAGAACATCTGTTTTTGTTTTATACTACTCCCTCCGGAAATAAATAAGTGTCGTTCTAGCTCTGGGCACACATATATGAAAGAAAATCTAATAATTCACTATTTGAAACAAATTTATTTTTTATTTTTTTCAAACTTCCTAGCATGTCATTCATGTAAAAAAAAAAAAAAGTGAGGTAGGGAAAGATGATAACATGACAAAAACAGTAGCAAAATAGTTATTTCACCGCTGAAAATATAAAAAAAATAAAATTGTGCAAATAATTGTGTCTTTTTTCAAATAGTTTAAAAAGTTGCAAGGGAAGTATTTTGCAGCTGCAAAGAACAAGCTTACAAAGATACAAAGAAATTACTTTCATGTCCGGAAAAGACAGAGAACAACATGCAGGAAATCCAAAAAAGAAAAAAAATACACTTCAAACTTATTGTAGTACTAGAGGATGGCAACTATTTGGTATATATAATCATCACACTAATGGAGAAACTTGCATCCAACTGAAGGAAGTAAAATATTAAATGTTGAACTACATTGAATATCCATTGTTATGGATTCCAGCTTGGAGGACCTCAAATGGCAACAAAACTCAGTGGCTGTTGTTTCCTATTTTGATGTTTGGTTTTGTAAAAAGTAATGCAACCCGTGGCCTATATCTTTCAGTTTCGATCATTTTCCATGTAATCTTATTTTCAATTGTTATATATGGTTTTTGTTTCACGGTTATGGACCTTATGGTTGTACTTTTCTAAACGTGATATTTAATCTGGCTTTTCCTAGAAATGGTGGGAGAGTTTTTCCACAATGCCCTAGGATCGATTGACCGTGGTAGTCCATCCATATAGTATTGATTACAATTTCAAGCACATACGATAGATCGGTTTCCCACTTTCTTTTTTCACAAAAATGGACACCTCTTGTTCATTTCTTTAGATATTGCATTGTATATCTTAAATCATTAAAATTGAGAATAATCATATTCTGTAAGTTAGTATCGTTAATATCATTCTAGTGTGTATTAGTTCGTTAACTACTGTTTACTAACATAGTAACATTACAATCTCCCGAAAGGAAATTTATAGCCTACTTCAGGAATAACATGTCAATATACTCTCTCGCTCACATAATTAGTGAGTTTCACTTCTCCCGACCCACATAATTTAAATGATAGACCAATAGTGGTAGATCTCATTATTTATATGAGCGATTATAAGCTGTGATTTAGGAGTACACACTAAACACTCCTCCCAAAAATTGTTCATATATCTTTTTGTTTGTTTGAGAGTGGAAAAATATTGATGTGTTTGTTTTATGGTTTAACGAACTAAAATTGTAAAATGGTGTGTAAAAAAAAAATCAAATTTTAAAACTCCTACCCTACAAGTAGTACTTGTACTATTTATTGGCCATCACCATTAACTTCAGCTCATTACCGACTGTGCTATATTAGTTTAGGCATTAACTTCAATTAACAAATGTGTAAATGGATTTCAAAAGAAAAAAAACAAATGTGTAAATGGATTCTGAAGAAGAAAAAAAAGGTGTAAAAGAAGTAAAAAACCCTTTTTCTCCCCGGATTGTAGAGGTATTATCATTTCTAGGCCTATGTCCGCTCTCTTGATTAGAGTGGTGTATAGAAGGCCCATAAGTCCAAGCCCGTACTAGTGGTCCATCTTGTTTACTACTAGTATTTTTAAAAAATTCCAGATGGTCAAAATTTCAGACATTTAGATGTGTCCGAAGCCACAGAAGCTAGCCAATCAAAATAGTACACGTGAAAAACTCAAATCCTGATGTTGATGTTTTCTACTACCTCTCTACACTACCCATACAATTAACCGAAACTCTGAAAATTAAACAAGTACTAGTATTATAGTAATTTCACAAGCTAATTTTCTTCCTCGTTAGGGGAGGGATCATCTGCTTGACTTTCCAGTCCGTTTGTATGCACTCCGCCCCGCCTCTCTCTCTTGATGCGAAAACCACCTCCCATTGTCTCCTCTTCCTCGATTCTTAACTTGTACCAATCTCCATGGTCGCTCAAGATCCCAACTTTGCCTTATCTTTTCTTGCATGATTTCCTTATTCCTACAAATTCGTACCTCACACTTCTCTGACTGCTCTGCATTACGAGCATAAAGCTTTCAGGAATTAGAGATTTCTTGGAACCACTTAATTATGAAGATTTCTTATTGCTTCGTGGTTCTGGCGATTCTGGTTTGCTGTTTGGCATCTGGGTCTTTCTCAATAGACGATTTTTTGCAAGCGTAAGTGTTGCCCCATTGTTATGACCGTTTCTTTTTTTAGCATTTTTTCATGTCTAGTCGTCGGTTTGATCGTGTTTGTATAGATTTGTAGCTTAATTGTGTTAGTAGGAGTTCAAATTCAGGTGATTTATTGTTCAAGTAATGATCTATTTCTGTTGTTATGCAGCTTTTAAGATCTCTTGTAATGGCTTCATGTACCATTAGCTGGTTACATGTGCCCATTTAGTTTTGTGTGAAAAAATTATATTTCCTTTGAGGTTTATCATTATATGTCGGTGCGGAGGAACTTCTCGATAAGGGTCAAAGTTACTATAGAGATGATCACATTAGCAATCTCTCATTGTAAGTTGACCTTTAGAGGCTCCTTGTCTTGCAGAGCAAGTGTGATTGCTCTGCCCAGTAGGCCGAGCCACTAAATTGTGTATCAGCATTATGTTGAGAGAACTTATATGGCGATTCAAGACTTAAAAGCAGAATTAGTGACGTCTTAGTTGCTTTTGGATTTTGCTTGGAATATGGTATAAGAAGAGCATTGCTGCTGTAGGATTCAGAAATTATATTTTTTCAAGGATGCAACTTCTTTAGAAGCAGAGCTGTGAAAATATCCGTTAAACTATCAGAAAGTGTCAAAAAACTCATCTTTCCTGATTAAGATACTAGAGACGTATGCTTCACTTTTCAACTCTTTCTGGAAAATGTGGGTTTTCTTCTCATCCTTGCTTAATAATGGCACACTTGGTATTGTTGTTTGAACTTGATATCCTTTTTTCGATCATATTCTGTTTTATTTTACCTTAAAAAGATAAGTTATGCTCCTCTGATTGCATATTTTATTCAGTTGGCAGAAGCTAAACCCACTTTTATGTTTCTATGTATACACTATACAGGTTCCCAATTGTCGAACCTGACCCTGGTCACACAAAACTTCGCCTTGCTCGTGAAGGCTTGGAAGCCATCAGCCGAATAACAACTCCAGTTGCAGCTGTTGCTGTATGCCTTAGATAATCTTCTTTTACATTTAGAAATTTCTTGACCAAAAATTCTTTTAACTTTTTACTTATCTAACTATAAAATTGGTACACAACGTAAATATTTGACTTGTGATGCATTCCACGATCATTGTGAAGAACAACATTCCTGTTGTTGCTCTGACAATGTGTACAGAGCAGCCTCCCTATTTGAGACTTTCATGTGTTGTGTAATAACACTTTAGTTCTTTATAACTAGTGGTGTAGTCCCAAACCAAAAGTTACATCTGCATCTAGAAATAAATAGAAAACATTAGTTCTCATTTACTGACTAAAAAAGAACAAAAGCTTAGAAAGAACAGTTTAGATGAACTAGGGTGACAGGATTCCATATGAATGTTTCAAAGATCGCAATCAAACATTTTCAGTTACTCTTAGCTAGCCCCCAAAATATACGTGTCCACAACCCCATGTAATGGGTTTGATGCTTCGAAGTGCAGCACTCTGCACGAGTTGATGCATTTAGCATGGCTAACTTCGTTTGACCCCTGTGGTTATGTGTGTACCTGCAATTTGTTTATTATCTGTATGGCCTTGTGAAGAAAAGGCATTATCTTTTGTTTCACCTTTTCTCACTGTAATAATATTGATGGACATATGACCAGGTAATTGGCCCATACCGCTCAGGAAAATCATTTTTGCTGAATCAGCTTCTTTCCCTTTCTTGTGATGAAGGTTCTACCTTTACTATAATTATCAATATCCTCAGTGATACTTATCAATGACACCTGTCATGTGCATGGTTTAAAATGGACTATCTTAGGTTAATATTAGTGACTTTGTGTTGAATGTTTCTTCTACAGGTTTTGGGGTAGGACATATGCGTGACACAAAGACAAAAGGTAATGTTAATTTGAGTCTGAAAGAAGGAGACTGGCTGCTCTGAGATCAGCAGTTATATGACGCTTTGTTTCTCGCAGGGATTTGGGTTTGGGGAACTCCAGTTGAATTGGATATCAACGGAGTCAAAACTTCTGTGTTTTACCTTGATACAGAGGGATTTGAAAGTATTGGGAAGTCAAATGTCTATGATGACCGGTAATTCCAGACACCATTTGCCTTTGCAGATTTAAGTGGAATTTCCTTTCTGATGTTTAGCTTTTCAGGATTTTTGCTCTTGCAACCGTCCTGAGTTCGGTGCTTATTTATAACCTGCCTGAGACGGTCAGTTTCTCAACTGTTGCTTTTAGTTTTTAATTTTTTTTTTTTTTAACATGAAACATCTTCGCCAGAAAATCTAGGTAGTTAGACATCAATATTATGCTGTAGGACTATCTATTATGGGTTTGCAGGCTTGCATTTAAATTTCCCTTGAGTAGTAAACTTGTTGTCAAAGCTGGAGAGATTAGGTTGGTGATATTTGGACAGTGTATGTTTTCATTATGTGGTTTAGTATTTGGAATATGTGCCAAAGTGAAAAAAAAGGAATAACATTTTGTACTATTGTTTGATTTAACTTCGTTTCAACACTTTCAACAAGTTTGTGGATGGTTATTTGAATTCCTAACTGTTAGTTTTTTAGATGTAAACTAGGGGAAACTGGTGAAAGATGTAAGTGTCAACTTGTTTTTCTATATGAACTCACTATATAAAGATATTTGGGATCCTAGTATTTGTTTTGCACGTGGATCAACACTCTGATGTCAGTAATTACTCTCATTACATTAAGCCTTAGTTTATGCATCAGGTTCTTGCTCATTTTGTATTGCTATCTATTTTGATTTGTTGTTGCGGCAAATACTGAAGCGTTCATAACATTCTCTATTAGGTCCGAGAAGCTGACATATCTCGTCTATCATTTGCTGTTGAGCTTGCAGAAGAATTTTATGGAAGGTGTTTGCTTCTAGCATATTCCACATTTTACATATTCTTGGATTCTTTGTCTTCTATCACCATAGCCATGCTACTGACACTGATTTGTTTATGGATTTGATTGCATATGTTACCGAGAATAGAGTGAAGGTCAGTTCTGAACTGCTGCAACCATTCCCCCCTTGTATATCCACTTTGAACCCTCCGTTTTCTCATATTTAATGCGTATTTTCTTTTGAATTGTTGATTGTCCTATAGGGCCAAGATGTTGCTTTTGAACCTGCCAAACTGCTGTGGCTTATCCAGCGTGATTTTCTACGTAAGTTCATGATGGCCTGCTTCTTTCCGCATCAACCTAACTTTCACGTACTATTCTCACCAAAAAGAGAAAGAGTGTAGAAAGCTTTCATGTGCTATATAATCTCTTAGATGCACATGCTATATTGTTCTGTTAATTAATTTTTTGTGGGTATCCCCGAATACGCTAATCTTCCCCTTCTGGGCAAGAGACTAAACCTATTCAGGGATTCCGGGCCTGAAGGGGGATGGATCCCCCAGTGTGACCCCCCCTGTGTGTTTGTTCCATTCTATAGCTCGAACTTTGGGCACCGGTTAAGGATGGACGAGTCCCTTACCACTCGACCACAACCAACATTGGTGTATATACTCCACCGGACTTTCCTTCTACCATTTTGTGCTTTTTAGTTCAAGATCAACATATTGTAGAATTGATGACTAAGAGTTTCTCTATCTCTGTATGTTTTTTATCATTATAGAATTTAGAAATTTCTAATTTGTAAATGTTGTTTTCAAATTGTCTCTCTCAATTTGGTATCCTACTTCATTTGTGTACTTGAAAAGGAAGTATATTTATTTTTGTTGGTGTTAAGCAGAGGGGAAATCTGTCCAAGAAATGGTGCATGAAGCACTCCAACATGTCCCCAACGATGATGGTTAGTTTTTCTTAGTTATAAAAGTGTAGATGATTTGAGTGCAATGAATAGTACTACTTTCTTTCAAACAATGTTTGATTGTGGGTTCCTGTTTCTATTGCAGGAAACAAAAATATTGATCAGGTATTTACTCTTTGTGATTCATATTTCATGAGTTGTATTAGAGTGATATGTTTCAGGGTCTGGAAGTTTATTTTTCTTTTTATTATTATTGTGGTGGCTTCTATCAGGTAAACCAGATCCGAGACTCGTTGGCTGTTATGGGTGATAACAGCACGGCCTTTAGCTTGCCACAGGTATGGGTTTACCATGTTTTCCTTGTATTGTCTATGATAAAAAAGAAATCCAGTAGGTTCTTCGTGTCCTCCCCAACTTCTGCTTAGTAGCTGTCACTGTGGTAAACACCATGTAGTTACATGGCCCAGTATGTGAAATGAATGGAACTTCCTTCAGGTATCAATCTGATAAAGATCTGCTCATTCATATGTGGTCAAGGAGAGTATGCTTCCATAGTTTTCATGTTTCTGCTTAATACTTCATCATTCATGTGCGGTAGAAGTAAGCTATTTGATTACACACGCGGTTGCTTTTAGTAACCCACCTTGGATGGTTTTATTTTTCTTCTTGGCATTTGGACCTGCAGCCTCACATCCAGCGAACAAAGCTTTGTGAAATGAAAGATGGTCAACTTGAGCCAGCATATGTCCAGAAAAGGGAGCAATTGAAAGAACTTGTCTCTAGCATCATTCACCCGAAGATTGTGCAGGGAAAAACTCTAAATGGGAAGGAGTTTGTAGCTTTCCTTGAACAGGTAGCTTCATTTGTATTATTACGCATGCATGATAATTATTAGGGCTGTTGTCAGTTATGGTCTGCCGATATTGCCTTCTTTTTATTTTGGACCCTGTCAGAGGATGAAAGTAGGGAAAGTGAGGTAGGAGGCTAAAGCTAAGAGTGATGGTGGAAACCTTACATTTTCTTATGTGCTTCATATGCATTCCTTAACTTTCATCCAACCTTTTGCAGATACTTGAAGCCTTGAATAAGGGGGAAATCCCTTCAACCGGATCCCTTGTGGAGGTTTTCAATAAGGGTATTCTTGACCGTTGTATGAAGCTTTATAGTGAAATGATGGCAAAAGTAAATTTACCACTCCCAGAGCAATCTCTGCAAGAAGCCCATGAAAGCTCTAAAGCTGAAGCAAAAAAAGCTTTTGATGACCAACATTTTGGCCGTCATCATGCAAAGAGATCAGCCATGCAACTGGATGAAGAAATACAGCAGGTATTGATTAGGCTTGTTAGAAGTCCTTTCGCTTTCAGTTGAATAGAGTTTTGGAAAACACTTCTTTCCTTTTGTTTATAAAAATTTACACTTTTTTGGCTGAGGGGTATTAAACTGATCCGTTGAAAGTTTCCACATTTTGAAGTTTTGATATTGACCCACTTTCATAATCTGCTGCTGAATCTGATCGCACTTGTTCTTTCCTGTTGAAATTTCATGTAGATCTACAAGAATGTGGTAATGGCAAACGAGTATCAATCTGCAAAGCTTTGCGAGGCGCTATATTCTAGCTGTGAGGAAAAAATGGACCACCTTCAAGTTCTCAGACTTCCTTCTATGGCAAAATTCAATGCAGGCTTCCTGCAATGCAACCAAAGTTTTGGCCAGGAGTGTGTTGGGCCTTCGAAACAAAACTATGAGCTTCGTATGATTAAGGTCAACTAGCATATTTTATCATCCAAAACTATAGTTATTTGAACTCTTTTCATAAATGTGTGCTGGCTTACTCATTTCATTGCTGAAGTTGTTATTTGTTTATCTTCAGATGATGGGGAAGTCAAAATCCCTATTTATAAAGGAATACAACCACAGGCTCTTCAATTGGTTGGTGGCCTTCTCCCTTGTCATGGTGGTGGTCGGCCGGTTTATCATAAAATTTATTTTGCTTGAAATGGGCGCGTGGGTACTTTTCATCTTCTTAGAGACATACACGAGGATGTTTTGGTCTGCAGAGTCTCTCTATTACAATCCAGTTTGGCATTTTATCGTAGCTGCTTGGGAAACACTTGTTTACAGCCCGATCCTTGATTTGGACAGGTACTACAGCATTTTCTTTACACAGCCAGTTCGGCATTTCATTCGTGTTGCTCTTTTTCCTTACTTGTTATCTGTTTTTGGTTCGACACAGATGGGCGATTCCACTTGTTGTGGTAGTAGCCATATTGATAATCTACTGGCGATTCTATGGCCGAAGGAAACACGGATCGCATTGGCTGTTGCCCTTGTACAATAATCATAAAAATAGGGCAAGATCAGACTAAATTCAGCGGTGATATGCCTCAAAAAGTTCAGGCATTACTTTCCCTCCATTACCTGGGCAGGCTTTTCCATTTTTTCTAGATACAAAGCCTGCCATTCTTTTTTTGGGTCCTCGATACGAACGATTGATTCGAATGTGGCAACAAGATGAATGGCGAGGGGAGTTGCCTTAGAGGCACCGATGTTGTTTTGTAACTTCAACATTTCCATGTCCATTACTGAAAAAACTATTTATTGTTTCACAGGTTTAGATGATATAGATGTTGGACAGTGCATTCATTATCTATTAAAATTCAAAATTATTCATTCAGATTAGCTAGTAAAAATTGGCATTTCTATTGTACAGCTACCGTGTAATGCCTTCTGTTGAAAAGAATAAAAGTTATAATACTCTCTTTTTTAATGTCTTCACTTTCAACCATGTCGCCTGAAACGCAGAGTTTTAAGCCATTGCATGACTGCCTGTATCACCCGCAAGGCATCAGGCGCACGTGTGGATTTTGTACTTCTTAACGAGTCGATTTTGTAGGAAGTAGTCAGTTGTTCACTCTCCCACGAGTAATTAATTTATACTTAGCATTTGGTGTTGAGTCTAGATATGGACAAAATTTAAATTTTTAAAAATACTATTCACTTAAATAGTGGTGCGATAAATTTTATTTGTTCTCGTAATAATTCCCTTAAAAGTTGGCTTCGAACCGATGATCGCGTAATCTTTTATCTATACCGTGATCTTATAAATAGATGAAAAATCTGATTACTGTCGTATGTACAAATTATATTTTCTAAGCATTTTTTCTTAAACTATGCAATTAAAAAAGTCCAGAAGAAGTATGCAGACCTAGTTGGTAGGTGGATGTCCGGTCAGCAGCTCGTCTTTCTATGAGTCCGTTTGAGATTGTTTTATAATTTCTTTTTCTCTATCAATAGGCCAAAATAGTTTCAAAGTATATTCTTTTATTAATAGGAAAAAACGAAAATTTCTGGAAACTGAGTTGTCTGGTGCAAAGCTGAGTTGTCCACTGGGCGGGGAGGATTAATAAAACTGAAAATATAATCACGTAGTTAGGAAAAGTGATTGTATTTAGATAGATATGAAAAGGAGGACCGTTTTTTAGTTTCCATAAAACATCCGAATGCAGATATGCTTTACCAACCCCGCAATCCGAAATTCTTTTTTTGTCTAAATTAATTACAGGTTTAGACAATAAATATAAGATTATCATCCTCACTTTGCAGCCACTCTTCACTTCATTTCTGCTTTTCTACTACCATTAGGTATGAGACTCAGCTTCTATGGGTTTTTCTTTGATTATTTTGAACTTTGTCTCTTGTTTTAAAGAATTAATTTCAGATCTGAAAATGAGCAACCGGTACAATAATAATTCGGACAAAGGCAAGGCCCTTATGAAGGGTGAGATCTCTATTTTCAAATAGCTTTCTCAACTATTTATTTATTATGATGCATATTTCTGTCGAGGTTAATCTCATAAGCCAATTCCTAGTTTTGTTTTATGAAAGGAAATGAGATAATATAATTGTATGAGTCTAGGTTATAAATTTTTTTACATCTATTTGAAGTTTGTGTTTCTTCTTATGAGCTAGCTATTACCAACGGTTTTGTCTCATTCGCACCTTTTTAAAAAAATATTGAAGATTTTAGCTTTCGCGCGCTTTTAAAATCTCAAATCTTATAACAAAATGATTTTATAGTATTTTAATAAATCTTTTTATGAATGCTTTAATTCTTCTAATAATTGTTTAATTCCACAGATTCATATGCATATAAAAAAATCAGATATGTATTGAAGTAATCTTGCTTCTCATGAGTTAATTATTACCAACTGATAATCCCTTGAGCGGGGTGGGGGCTTTTCCGTCAAATGGCATGCCGGAGTGTGGTGGTTGGAGCTCCTTGGGACACCTTGAGCAACCTGCAAAACCGCCGGAGTTGTCTCCGGCGGAGAACCTCCAATGCCAAAGTCAGTGTTTGGATTAAGATGCAGAGAATGTATATCGGAACAGTATCTGTCTCTTTCTTGGGAGCTTCAGATCTGTCCCTCCTCTCTTTCCCTCTAGTCCTTATGTAGGACTAGAGTGGTTGGAGTGGTTAGATCTACTGACACCTTTCCTCTTTTTTCCACAAAGTGGTTCAAAAGTAAGAGTCAATAAACATAAAGTAGAGACCATACCTTTGGGAGGATAGACATTCCCTATAGGTAATAGTTTTATAATGGTTGAGTGGGGGCAGGAAGTGCTGTCTCCCATGTGTGGCTTTGACCACTGATTTAATAGAAATAACATACAGTGTACCTTTATTGCAGGCTTTAAGCCGTTTATAGCAAATCGGCACACTGCCGTTGTGTGGAATCGGCATGCTGCCGTTTGGAGACCCTTGACCTGGTCAATGTTTGGAGAGGTGTCGATCCGTTTCTTCACAGCTTAGCGAGTGGATCGGCTTCGTGCCGTTTTGAGGCGATCGGGCTAGACTTGTCCTTTGGTCACTTATTCCCGTTGACTAGGTCAATCGGTCACGATGCCGTTTCATATGTTTGACTTGGTCAAACCGGTCATGTGCCGTTTTGACTGGTCAACGGTACTTTGTGAAGGTACAATGTCCGTTGTGCCCTTGTGATATACTTTTGTATTATCAGAGGCCCAACAACAAACGAGCCCGAGTGTTTACCAAGGGCTTGCCGTTTCTGGCTTGATGCTTGTCAATCGGCATGCTGCCGTTTGTTTTAATTCGATGCAGTTATTGAGTTTTTTCTCTCAATCCTGCAAATAAATAATAAATGTCAATAAAGAAGGATTAATGCATTTAAATGCATACCTATTGACGTGGCATTTTCCCATAAAATGATGATTGCTGGTTGAACTTTCTAGGAGAAACGTCTCTTCGTTCTCTGACAAGTTTGAATTTCGAAATTCAAAACTTGTGAGAAGCGCATGGGCCGTTCTCTCGTTTAATGCTCTGCAGCTTTAGTGACGTGTGTCAGTCTGATCACAATCGGTCCTGCCACTTGTCATCGTTTCGCTGGAACGGATGTGAGCTGAAGAGTTTTCTCCTTTCAAAAGTGGTTTCTCTTGGAAACCCTAACTCATTTTCTTTCTCAACGCCGCTCTCACTTTCTTCTTCCTCACAAATTTTCTCTCATTTTCTCTCTCATTTCTGCAACTTCCTCCCGCACTTCTGGGTTCCGTTCTTCAAGATCTCTGCATTTTTAGGTATTTGCCCACTCCTTTTCCCTCTTCGATTTATCGCTTGAGATTTAGGAATGGCACCCAAACGCCCTCTTGTTACTGATGAGATCATTGATAGAACTCCCACTAAGTTAGATAGTGAAGACAAGTTGTATGCTGAGATGGAGGCTTTAGAAATTGAGCTGACTGATGAGTATTCTGCCATGGTCAGGGATGAGCAGAGGAGAAACGGTGAGCTGCTAGAGGAGAAGACTGCTCTATCCGATTCCGTCGCCTTGCTCTCGGGAGAGAACTTCTCTTGCCGATTCCGTTGCCAAGCTAACTGAGGAACTTAGCGCGGCCCGATCCGATTTGCAAGCTGCCAGAAATGACATTGCCGTTAAGGAAGCAGAGCTGCTGAAAGTTCCTGAGAAGATCGGTTGGTGGAGAGAGAGGATGAAGAACATCATGTTGGAGAGCTATGTCTCCTATTATGGCGAGGAGAATTTCCACCCTGACAATCTCTCGCGATATGTTGCTGCTGGAGAAAGGATTGCCGAAGCTAAGGAGTATGAACCTTTCTCCGATTCAGATGTAGACGAAGATGATGATGATGTTCCTGTTGGCCTTAACGCCGCTTCTGGATCTGGGTCGTTAGTATGAACATCTAGCAATGTTTTGGTTAATGCCGATTTGGCTCATTTTGTAATGAACAATTAACATTTTGAATATATATATAATTTTGCAATTTTTAGTAATTGCTACTGTTTAATGATTTCTGTTATATATATATCATACTCCAGAAAAATAAAGACAAAGATAGAACAATTGAAATTGAACTTATCTCTTTTTGTTTAGCAGAATCGGGCGCTTGCCGTTCTGTTATGGCCGTTTTGAGGTTTGCAACCGTTTTGACTTGGCCTCTTTGTCGATTTGGCACTGGGCCGTTTTGACAATATTGCCGATTGATAAGGCAGAAGATGTCTTTGAAAATTTGCCGCTTGCAGCGGACCTTGTATCTTTGCCGTTTTGGAGCGGACTTTGTATTTTTGCAGTCTGTCTGATCAGCATGACCAGCATGGTCTTTATGTGATGACAATGTATATATGCCTTGATGACGATATATGCATCAATAACGATATATGCATCAATAGCGATATATGCATCAATAGCGATATATGCATCAATAGCGATATATGCCTCAATAGCGATATATGCCTTGGTGGCGATATATGTATTGTTGGCAATATATGTATCGTTTGCAATATATGTATCGTTTGCAATATATGTATCGTTTGCAATATATGTATCGTTTGCAATATATGTATCGTTTGCAATTCTTGGATTTTGGTGACGTGGTTCAGCCTAAAATGACTTACGTCCACGATTGATTTGATTTTGATAACGCGGTTCGGTCTAAGATAACTTACATCCGCGATTGATTTGATTTTGTTTTCTCGAGATCTGCAATCATATGAGAAACAATACTGGCAAATATACATTTTTCATTGCTTGGGAATATTTGATAACTCATGTCATACATAATATTCCAGAAATTTTCACAAAGATAAAGCAATTTGGACTTATCTCTGTTTTGACGATTCGGCTTGATGCCGTTTTGACTGAACCGTTTGAGGTCATTCGGCACTAGGCCGTTTTGAGAATATTGCCGTTTCCTCCCCTGATCTAGACAACGGCATTGAAGGGAAAATCGGCTGACCAATCTGCACATCGGCTTTCTGCCGTTTGCTTCTTTTATGCACCCTGGAGATCGGGTTCCTCCCGTTTCCTCCTTTGGTAGTCTGCTTCTTCCATTCTGGAATATTTTTCTACCTCAATCCGCAAAAGATCTAAGGTTTTAGGAGTGCTTGCAATCAAAGCATTCTCCAATTCTCGGTATTTACAGTTCCTTCTTACAGCCTCCGCTGCAAAGGCGGGCGCCACGTCAGGAAGGACGGCTAGCTCCGTGTTGAATCTTGCCACATATGTAGCCAACGATTCTCCGGATTTCCGCATTATGTCAAACAGAACGGCTGAAGATTTTTCCATCGGAATGCATGAGCTGAATCGGCTTCTGAATGCCTTTTCTAGATGCTCAAAACAGTCAACAGATCCGGCTGGTAACTTCTCAAACCAAGTGTTGGCTATCCCTTTAAGGGTCATCACAAATATTTGGCATAAAGCCTCATCATTTCTAGTAAAAAACTTAACATGTTTCTTTACTGAGCTCACATGAACCGTAGGATCTGCTGTCCCATGGTAGTGATCGGACGGTAGCTTAACATGCCTGCTTACTTGATGTCTCCGAATCCGAAATGTCAACGGATTCTTTGGATCATCATCCTGCTCTTCCCGATCTGGTCGAGGAACAGATTCTCTGGACAGGTCTCGTCCACTTTTTGAGCGGTCTGTCTCGGGGTGATGCTGGGTCACCGATCTCTCTAGTCTTCTCTTTCTGGTCTGATGAACTGACCCAGCTTGTGGATCCGCCAGCGGTGGAGGCGCAGAAGAGGAGATTACTGGCGGGTGATGGTGGATTTGTTGAGGAATAGGTTGCTGACTGTTGGGCAGAGGAATTTTTTCCATGAGCGTCGCCATCATCACGTCCATCCTATGATGCAAGGCTGCAAACTCGTGCATGATTGCAGGTGGAATGCCGGCAGCAGGTAGATCTGGGTGAGGAACGCCTGGAAATGGGTTTTCTGGGAAATTAAGCCGACGAGCAGTAGCACTTATTTCCGCTGGAAAAAGTGAAGCTTGGGCTGGTGGTGTTTCACGTTGACCCGTAGCAGCACCAGTGGGTTGATTTGATTGAAGATCTTGATTGGATGCCATTTTTGGAAATGAAAACCCCAAATTATTGAGAAGGAAGAGCTTTGAATCTCAAGGCTTGCTCACTTGAAACTTCAAAAGCTCTCAATGAAAGCACCATTTGATAATCCCTTGAGCGGGGTGGGGGCTTTTCCGTCAAATGGCATGCCGGAGTGTGGTGGTTGGAGCTCCTTGGGACACCTTGAGCAACCTGCAAAACCGCCGGAGTTGTCTCCGGCGGAGAACCTCCAATGCCAAAGTCAGTGTTTGGATTAAGATGCAGAGAATGTATATCGGAACAGTATCTGTCTCTTTCTTGGGAGCTTCAGATCTGTCCCTCCTCTCTTTCCCTCTAGTCCTTATGTAGGACTAGAGTGGTTGGAGTGGTTAGATCTACTGACACCTTTCCTCTTTTTTCCACAAAGTGGTTCAAAAGTAAGAGTCAATAAACATAAAGTAGAGACCATACCTTTGGGAGGATAGACATTCCCTATAGGTAATAGTTTTATAATGGTTGAGTGGGGGCAGGAAGTGCTGTCTCCCATGTGTGGCTTTGACCACTGATTTAATAGAAATAACATACAGTGTACCTTTATTGCAGGCTTTAAGCCGTTTATAGCAAATCGGCACACTGCCGTTGTGTGGAATCGGCATGCTGCCGTTTGGAGACCCTTGACCTGGTCAATGTTTGGAGAGGTGTCGATCCGTTTCTTCACAGCTTAGCGAGTGGATCGGCTTCGTGCCGTTTTGAGGCGATCGGGCTAGACTTGTCCTTTGGTCACTTATTCCCGTTGACTAGGTCAATCGGTCACGATGCCGTTTCATATGTTTGACTTGGTCAAACCGGTCATGTGCCGTTTTGACTGGTCAACGGTACTTTGTGAAGGTACAATGTCCGTTGTGCCCTTGTGATATACTTTTGTATTATCACCAACGATCTTGTGTCATTTGTGTTTTTTTTAAGTATTAAATATTCTAATTTCCGCGCGCTTTTTAAAATCTCAAATCTTACAACAAAATAATTTTATTAAATCATTCTATGAACGCCTTAATTCTAGTAATAATTATTTAACTTGTTTGATAGATTGAGAATTAGGTAGCATTAAAATGAAACTATTTAAGATCTCATTCTCCATTTTATGAAATAAAATTAATAGTTTTGACAGAATTAGTGTCACGTACTTTTAAATAATATAGCACGTGACTCGAAAACTAAAACATGAACCAAAATTAAATTGGTCAATTATAAACCTTGGTCTATTCCTAGTTTTATTTTCTCTTCTTTTTGTTAAATAATAACACTTACATTTTCTACAAATCTAAATGACTATTTATATAGTTCTTGGATTATTTTAGAATTGATTTTTTTGTTACTTTAAAAAAATCTAATATGTTCCTAACATTTTTTTTATATATAAAATGTATGAAAACAGAAGAAGTAGAGGTTTCCAAAGACTCGGCGGCATCTAAAGAGGTGTTTGTAACCCACCAAGAAGGTACAAAGAAGCATAAATACTTGGATCGTGACTTATCTAATGCCCTCCAGATTATATTGGCGCGAATATCCCAAGAAGTAAAAAATTTGAACTCGAGATTTAAACTTTATATGCTTTTTTTATACGTTTATTCGTTTTTTTCCTGTATATGTATTAGATTTAAGCTCTAAGTAGAATTTTTTTAGACTTGATTAATCATATTTTTATTATTTTCTTTTAAAAAAAAAAAACAGGAATACGCTGTGATCAAGGCAGCTATAAATTGGCTCGGAACTGATGTGACTAAAGAAGTGAATGGTGTCAAACAAGTTGGCTGCGTTCTAGAAGTTGATCATGCCAAGGATTTGTTCACGGTTTGAAACTATTTTTTTTGTATTTGTTAGCAAATCATATATTGTAATTGAATTGTATGTGATTGAGGAGGGATACTTGAGCTAATGCAATTCTTTTTAAAATGTTTCCTCTTAGTTATTAACATTTTAATTTTTCTTTCCATGGACTAAAAGGTTGGTATAAAATTCTCGTTCGAAATATAGTCCACTGAACTACAAGCTGATGGTTACGAATTTATATATAAACTTTCTGACTAATAATAATTGTATATGGTTAGTAATTTGTTGGTTAATTTATGTAGGTCTATTACCGCGACGGTTCGACCGAAGAGCTTAGCAGGACCGAATTGGAAAAACTGGTAGACCCCAGGTTGGTTTTTAGCAGATATCTTGACCAGCTAAAAACCACCAGGTGATTTTCTTAATTACACATTTAATTTAATCCTCTAATTAAATGACATTTTTTCCTATTTCATTAAATTTATTACACAATCCAGGTTGAATCCCGAGAACTTGAGGGCCATCATGCAAGAGCAAGATGATGATGAGGAGGAGGAGGGAGAGCTAATTGCTCCAACGGAAGAATCCTGCTTGCAAGAGGAACAGTTGCGTTTTCCCTTAATCTTCTAATTAACAGTTGTGTTTCTTATAAAAAATAGAGAGCGATAAAATTTTGTTTTTTCTACCTCCTAAAAGAATAGTGATTCTCTCCACATTTGGTTTATTTGATTTATTTCACCACTCAAAATTTCAGGGCGGGTGTGAAGGGGAAAAGGGTCATGGATGATGAGCCGGAGATGAAGAAGGTCCGGTCAAAGAGGAAGAAGGCCGAAAGCTCAAGCAATTACGTGCCTTTAGCATTTCGGGAAAGGAAAAAGGATGACTACTACTGGTACCAGTGGTAGAATTGTACAGTATATTTCTAGTTTTCCAAATTTTGTCAATCGGTTAGTTCAATTCCTCTTAATATGTAATTCCAATACGTTGACGTCTATCAATTTAATTTTGGGTTGTTAATTTAATTATTTCCTTTAATTGTTGCATAGGTAGGTTTGTTTGCTCTAAGGAAATGCTGAGGGAGCGTGGCTTCAAGAACATCATAGAATGGTATTGAAGAATAATAATAACCTGTTATTAGTTTTCTTGATTATGATTCTTGAGAACCATTTGCTTTCCGAACATTAGTTTCAATTCTTTTTGCTTGAATTTTCCGAACATCCTTTTTATAATTTCGAGAATATTTTCGTTTGAATAATTTGAAGTAGTATTCTTTTTGCCTTTCGAATTTTCATTCGAGCATTTTTAAATATTTACGATGAATCATTTTTTTTATAAAGAAATCAGTATAGTTAAAATTTATTTATAATTCAATGTAAAAGAACCCAATGTCTGACCAATAGGTGACTAAGAATTAATTTCCGTGCTGTAATTTAATCCAGGAGAAACTTTGGTTTAAAAGAAAAATGCTAATCGAGTGTTCTTAAAAATGGTAGTAGTAGTTTTTGGCGCAAGTGTGAAAATTTTAAAATGCAAGTGCAGTTTTTAGAGGTAAAGAAGAAAACATCTAGGAACAAAATTGGATTTCGTTCCCAACCAACGACACCGTTTTGATTAAAAGGCACGAGTAGAATCGTAATAACGACTTTAACTCACTTCCAGTTCTCATTTGAAACTGCAAATTCCATTAAACGTTTAAACCCAATCTCTCCGGCGATAAAAACCCTAACTCACTCTGATTCCGAACTGAGTCAAACTCAGTCCGACTCGATTCCCATGGATACTCACTCTCACTTAACCGCACCGAGTCGTTCTCGCAGCTCCCAATCTCCTTCCCCTTCCCACTCCGCCTCTGCCTCCGCAACCTCGTCGATCCACAAGCGCAAGCTTGCTGCTGCGGCCTCGGCAGCGTCTGACGACCACGCGCCTCCGTTCCCGCCCTCCTCATTCTCCGCAGACACTCGCGACGGCGCCTTGACATCAAACGATGATCTCGAGAGCATCTCTGCTCGTGGTGCAGGTTCCGATTCGGACGCGGATGACTCCGACGCTGTCGTGGACGACGATGAAGACGACTTTGAAAACGGCTCCTCCATGCGCACTTTCACTGCAGCTCGCCTCGACACTAATGCGGGGGAATCCGCTGCCGGAGCTGGTGGAGGGGGCGGTGGGGGAGCCTCAGGGCGGAATTCGAAGATTAAGTCGGAGAATGCCAATATTAAGATTGAGAATTCTGATGGCGGGAAGGACGGTGGGCCAACAGGGGGCGGTTCCACAGTGATTGCCACCCTAGGCAGCTCGGTGCCTGGGATATTGGTGAAGGAGGACGCAGTAAAGATATTTACGGAGAATTTGCAGGCTACTGGGGCCTATAGTGCTAGAGAAGAGAGCTTAAAGAGAGAGGTTCTTGCTTTATTTAAATTTTGGAGGTTTTTATTTTCCTAAGTTAGAGCTTTGCTAATGTGAAATGTTTCAGGAGGAAGCAGGGAGACTGAAGTTTGTGTGTTTATCAAATGACGGTATTGATGAGCATATGGTTTGGTATCTTATTTTCTTCTCTTAGATTTCTTCTTTTGCTGTGTCTATTTTTATTTACGAGAGTAATGGTATTGTTTTTGAAGTTCACCTCTTCTCTTTCGTTTCTCAGGTTGATAGGGTTGAAGAATATATTTGCTAGGCAATTGCCCAACATGCCAAAGGAGTATATTGTTCGTCTTGTCATGGATAGGTAATTCCATGAATCGTTTGCATAGCTGTTTCCAATGTTTGTATAGATTGTGTAGAACTTGACTCTCTTTTCTTTCTCATTTTCCTTTTCTTTTTCGGGGTAGACATAACGGTGGAAAGTCACTGTTGTTCGTGGCAATTTGAACCAATGGAAATGGATTAGCAAGTTTAAGCAATTTTAATTTGTGTCAGCCGTTGTGGTTAGTTGTGGCTAATACTGGATGTTCTTGGTAGGGCAACTGAATATATTTCCTCATCTTTGGTTCACAATCATCTGTATGTGATCCTCTGGGGATGAACACTAGTTTGAGCATGTCAGCATGGCAGCTTCTTTGTTCTTTAACTCTGTGTGGTGGGGCTTTAGCTGGTCTCAGAGTTTTGAACCAGGTTTATGATGTAGGAATTGATGCTTCAAGTCCCCTTATGATTCAACCATTCTTTTCTTTTTCCTCTGCAATTGAAGTATTTATGTATGGATTTCAATTCAATTTTACAGAAGCCATAAATCCGTAATGGTTATCAGGCGTAATAATGTGGTTGGTGGCATTACTTATCGCCCTTATGTCAGGTTAGTTTCACATTTATATTGCACTTATTTTGTGTTAGTTTCACATTTATATTGCACTTATTTTGTGTTAGTTTCACATTTATATATGGTTCAGTCATAATCTTGATGTTGGTGTTTTTCAGTTACTATAGTCTTGCAGTTTTTTCAGACAAGTAGTTTATGGGAAAGTAAATCTTGTGCTTTAAGCAGCTAGTTGAGAATGTCTGCAGTTTGGTTTAGGCCCTACTGACATCATGGCTGAGCTTAATAACTTTTTCTGGACTTCGGAATTATTTTCTCTCTTATACACACCTTATCCCTGTAGCTTCTGTAGTGAGATCTCTGCATATACTTGAGTATACTTTATTTCCTTTTGCTGTTTCTATGTGTATGTTGATACCTCCTTTCATCATTACTGATACGCTTCTCCTTGGCAACTTTCAGTCAAAGATTTGGGGAAATAGCTTTTTGTGCTATCACGGCAGATGAACAAGTAAAAGGTTATGGCACGAGATTAATGAATCACTTGAAACAGCATGCTCGTGATGTTGATGGACTGACGCATTTTCTTACATATGCCGACAACAATGCTGTGGGTTATTTCATCAAACAGGTATGTCTTTTTGGTGGCATGACTATCCTGCTTTTTTGGAGAGTTTATCGATTCATTCATCATGGACCTAGAATATCTTTACCGATTAATGGTATTTGCCTGGTTCCTACTATGATAACATGGGATTAAAAGGTCTTTTTTAGTTAACCAATGTTACACAACAATATTTTAGTAGTATGATTTCCTTTTCTTGGTTTATGATTATTTGGAAGCTTTCTTCAAACTAGTCTTTTGGTAGACCTAATAAAATGACTCATGTAGTGGTTTGCTCCCAATTAAACTGTTGCATTCAATGGAAAATTGTATGCATAGCTGGATTCTTTTCTTAGTTCTGTGTACTTTATTTGTTTATATTTTTGTTTTATTTCATTTGGCTATACTCATTATTTGTTTTATATTTTGTAAGCTGCACTTTTGTTTCTTTTGAGAATATAAGTTGTATGGCTGTGCTTTGAAAAAAAATGTCAATTGTGAGACGTAATCAATCTTGTTTTGTGTTCTTGCTCCTACTACCTTTTGTTTATATATTCTCAGTTGATATACGGCATGTGATTCTTAATGGTTTATTACTCATTATCCTAGGGTTTTACTAAAGAGATTTACTTGGAGAAGGATCGATGGCAAGGGTAAAGTCAATTTACGAGCTTCAGTGATATGTAGAGAATTCAAGCATAGTACTTGCATCTACAGTCTTATGGTACTCTATACAAATGAATTTTGTGGTGGGGTATTTGGACCAAGATGGGCGTGGAAGTCCAATTCTCATTGCCCCCTTGTGCTTGTGTAGTTAAATTTCTCCATTAACCCTGTGACTTCTGCATAACTGAAAGAGGTGACAAAACAGAACAAAGGGAATAATGAGTTGATGGCTGTTCACAAAAAACCTTTGTGCCCTGAATTTTTATGGTTTCCTCATTTCTTAAACTTGTTGGGTGTGCCCATCACTTTCCCACATGTTGGCCTCGTTTTGTTAAGCATCACCAATTCTATTAATGCCAACTGATACGACAAAATTTAGGTGGCATTGCATTTAGGTGGTGGCATCATAAAGTGAGCACCGCCCAGAGTTTGTCACATCAGTTAGCATGAAAACTTTGTACATTTTGTTATGTATATATTGCTACTCAGTCTTTTTGAAAGTTTGCTTGAATTCCAGGTATATTAAAGACTATGATGGAGGTATTCTTATGGAGTGCAAAATCGATCCAAAGCTTCCATATACTGATTTATCAATTATGGTTCGTCGTCAGAGGCAGGTGGGACAAAAGTATATTTCATTGATGTGAGTTCGGCTTCGTGTATTTAAATTAAGTTGCAATATTGAAACGCCATTGTTTGATGCAACATATAACCGTAAAGCTTAAAGATCTGTGCAAGCATTTTTGTGTCGAACCTTTAAATACCACGACCACTTTCCTTAATTAGTTCCAAATCTTAATGACTCAGATTTAGTTTCTGGTAGATGGTTGGAATGAGCACTCTTTTTGATTTTCAGGATCTGGTGTTTTAGCACCAACCTACAAGAAAAGGGGATTTCTTCTCTCATACCTCTGTTTCTTGCTTCCATCTCCAAAATTCCTTGTAGCATTTTTAACCTAGGCTCTTTCCTCTTTTCTTCCAATAATACCATGGGGTGATAAAGAACATACTACACCTTGTAACTATAGCTGCACCATTACACATGAACAACAACAGAGTATTGAACTTAAACCCACTTCTCTTCTTCAATCCCAAGCTTTTCTTTTCCCTATGCGGCTCTTTCGTTCTTGCTCAAACATGGGAAATCTTGTCATCCCTATCGTTAGGACTTATCATTCTCTTGCACGAATTTTCTGCTTCTGCATGGTGCTGAATGAAAACGCATTAAGGGACTATAATGATTGGGATTTCTCATAGCTAGGCTTCCAACCATTGAATGTTTGTTTTTTACTGTACATGGATAATCTTATAACTTCTATTCAGTTTGGTCATTGAGAAAGTGTATTGACTCTGTTCTGTTGGTCTCTTAATACCACACACCTTGACTCCCTCAAACACCTGCTGAACTGTTGTGAAGCTTGTAAATTGTGTTCTTCTCTACTCGACATCTAACAGTTAAAAGCATATTTATCAATCATTATTGTTTTCTCTTCTAAACGTTTGCACTGATTCTTGCTATGTTGGTATTTTGATAGGCGATTGATGAAAAGATACGAGAATTATCAAATTGTCACATTGTTTATTCTGGAATTGATTTCCAGAAGGTATTGCTCCATTGACCTCTTAATAAATTCATATGCTGGAAGTTGAAATTTGGGTAATGCTTGACTGGTATATGTTTAAATGCTCATTTCGGATCGCTGTCTAATGTGAACACTCATTTCAACCCAGAAAGATGCCGCTGTACCTAAAAAGAGCATCAAAGTTGAGGACATTCTTGGCTTGAGTAAGTTCATAAACTTGTTGTGTTGACTGATATAAGGTGCATCTCTCGGTAAGTGATGATATGATTGGAAGGTTGAAATGCTGATAGGGAATTTGCTCTCAATGTGATAATAGGGGAGGCTGGGTGGACTCCTGATCAATGGGGCCATTCACGTTTCAGAACCTTATTTACAAATCAAAAACATTTGACTGCATTCATGCGCTCACTTTTGAAGGCAAGTCTCGATTTTCTTTTGTTCTTAAGCTTGTTTTGCGGTTATTATTTATGTATTTATTTTAGTGATCTTTAGTGGTTAAAAGGCGCTGCAATTTCTGCAGTCTATGAGATAGTTCATAAATGTTGTTGCAATTGAGCGTGTACTTCAGGATATAATGTGGTTACAAAGGAAGTGCTTATGGCTGAAAATACTTGATTTTTTCCCCCAAAAAAAGAGATTGAAATTAACCTTGATAAGCTTGCATGTGTTGCTCGTAGTTAATCTCTTGGTTTTGTTTAAAATATTTTACTTAAAAGAATTGACACAGTTTTGGTTTATGTACTACTTCTACCCACAACAGAATAGTGATGGATAATTTTGCCAGATTTAATTTTCTCTCAGCTCTCCTTTTTATGCATTGCTTTCCTTTTGTATGCACTTTTCCTGCTCATCTGATTCCTGCAAACATCGTTTCAGTCTATGCACGAGCATGTGGATGCATGGCCATTTAAGGAACCAGTTGATGCTCGTGATGTCCCTGATTATTATGAAATCATAAAAGATCCCATTGGTAATGTTAGCTTCATCACTTCCATTGTTGACTTAGGCAATCATGAATTCAGTTCTCCCAGACTGTTTGGGAGGATATGTTACCTTTAACCTTTGAAAGTGGTTCTCATACGCGAGTTCATCAGTGGTAATTCGTTATGTTGTAGATCTGAAAACAATGTCAAAAAGGGTAGAGTCGGAGCAATATTATGTAACGCTGGAGATGTTCATAGAGGATGCCAGGAGGATGTTTTTAAACGCACGGAGATACAACTCGCCTGAGACAATATATTACAAATGCGCAACCAGGCATGTTTGCACCTTGAACTTGTGTATATTTGTTTCATTCATCCATCGCTGGTTCTTATTTTTCAGAATTCTGTTTACTGTGCAGGCTGGAAGCCCATTTTGAAAGCAAGGTTCAATCAGGTATCCAATCTGGCGCCAAATTCCAGCAGTGACAACTTGCGGGTGTGTACACTAACAATCTAGGGATCTGTATACTACAATTTCGGCATTTGAAGAAGGATAACTCCTCAATATTTGTTAGTGATTGTCTATGTATCTTAGGTAGACCGCACTATAATTTATGATTTCATTCTCGTCCCTCCCGATTTATGTATCGTACGGTATGATTGTTGTCATAATGGTTATTTAATTGTCAGCTACCCTCTATTGATCTCTGCTTCATGAGTGTACAGAAGAACCTTCATTTCAAGGGAAAAAGTAATCGATTATAGCCCCATTTCCTATTTCAGTCTAACTTTTTATAGCTCCATTTCCGATTGAGAAGCATAGCTGGATTCTGTCCCCAAAAAAAGCATAGCTGGATTACTAGCCACCTCACTACCTCTATTACGCCTAAAGTCGATATTATTTCGCAAAATAAAATCAGTCCTACTTTGCTAATTCTAGACAACAGAAGTTACACTACCACAAGAGGATTATTCATAATCACGAAAACAGACCCAGCATGAATCATAATTCGCAGAATTTTTTGAATCAATAGTTTCACCAGAACATGAATTGTCCAAACCCTAATTATGAAAACCAGAACACGAGGGGAAGCATCTCACTCATTTCTTTTTGTTATCCTTTGCGGCAGCTTGAGGACACCCCGAGTCATTCGCAGTCAAGGCCCCCCCACTTGGACAGGAGGTGGAACAAATCTGCTTTTGTTGCATGGAAGGCACATCAGCCATCTTTCGTCCACTAGCTGGGTGTAGCACAGAAGACATACCACCAATCTTAGTAGTTCCATTATCAGTTTGCAGACCAGTGGCTAGGGGTAGTAGGGAGTTGTTAGGGAAGCCTGAGTTTAGTCTCTGGAGATGTGAAGTAGCAGAGGTGATAGCGGGAGCTGGTTGGTGAAAGAAGTGATTCGAGTTTGGTTGCATCGGCACTGCAAGATTCACAGAAGCATCCACTTGCCCACCGACAAACTGCATCCCCATGCTGGGCACATTGGGCCTTGGTAAAAGCATAGGGTTCAAGCCGGTCACTCGTTTAACTTGCTCTTCAGCCATCTTGACCTGGAAAGTTTGTATAATATAGCACCTGATAAAATTGATCAATATATAAAATCTCACAAACAGCGCATATCGTGGAAATTCATGAGACGAAACAATAATGCATTTTACTGCCAGCACATTCTTTTCCTGGCAACTAATGACTTTTGTGGTAAACACAAACATCTTAAAGTATCAAAATGAGCAACCTCAACGGGAATCACCTTCACATTAATGCCACTTCGATGGAAAAGTAGCTGTCGCAACCAATGGTTACGCAGAATCTACCAGGTAAAAGTTATCCCTATTCTGCAATAAATCTGCTGATGCATGCAGAATCAGCAAATTTGAAAACATTGACATCGATCTTGATATTCTCTTTAGACAAAGGTACCAAGGTGCATCTCAAGAGGAATATAGTTTATCAAGTATTTTACGCGAAAACTTGATTTCCAAACACTCAGTACAGGATAGATAGTTAGGTGTGTGAAAGATTGACATAAGAGTAACTGACCAATCAAAAGTATAATAGCAACTTACCTTTGCTCTTAATGTTTCTATATCAGCCTTCAAAATTCTATTGTCAACAGCAGCGTCATCACATTTTTTACTTACATCAGTGAACCGTGATAGCAGGGAAGAGCGCTCATCCCTTAGTTGACCAACCTTATTTGGTAACATGCGTATAAAGTCATTATTTCTAGTAAGAGGAAAAGAAAACAAAATACCGTGACAAAATCATCGGAGATACCTGGGTTTCAAGTTCAGACAGCTGTGCCTGCTTTCTTCTTCTAGAGCGCCTAGCTGACTCTCGATTGGACTGCATCCTGTTTTATGATTAAGACATCAGTACATTAATTTGTAAAATTCCTCTTTCCCATGTACTAGTAAAATAATAAAGTTGCTGAAATTAGAGACTGATCCCTCCTCAAGGAAGACAGCACATTCAGGTTCAGAAAACACACAACTGTCTAGGAAAATGTTTGTGAGGTTTTGTGCCTAGGTATTTGATTCATAAACAAGAACACAGAGTTATATGTTCTTTACAAGAACCATTCCAAAAGACTTCTCTCTCGTAAAAGAGGGAAAAAAATAAAGGTACAGGGCATCACTAGGAGGTACAAGCAAATATACAAAGAACTCAAAGTTGCCAAATAGTATTTGAAACCACTCAAACACACAAGGATTAACTCCAAATAAAATTTCTACAGCTACCTCCTTGCACGTCTTGCATCAGCAGGACCCCCATTCTCATTGGTTTCTGTGTCCCCGTCTTCTTCGTCGTCTGAATCTTCCCTTGATGACCCGCTAGTGGCTTGCCTCACTTGCACATCTGGTTTTTTCAGTGTAGCTGGAATGTCAGGCAATACAACAGCAGTCTCGCTTCTTGCTGTTGACATAGCAGGGGTGGCACCATTTAACAGTAAAAAATAAGACATAACATTGTAAGACAATGAACACAAATTCAGACAGTGAGGGGACAAACCAAAGCGTTAAAATACATAGGTACTAATACTCAAAGCAAATCTTGCACATAATAATTATTAATACCAGACACCATCAATGGTACAACAGAACGATTCCCAAAAAAAGAGAAAAATGAAGATAAAGTGAGGTTCAGCTAAAAAGACAGTAAGATCCAAGAATAAACACAAGCGGAATTTCAATGTGACCCCAAGCTACTCCAAACTCCAAAGGCCTAATTTCAAAATGCTTAGATTGCAAATTGCAATATACAAAAACATTTGCTTCCAGACATCTGGTCAAGCTAAAATGACCGATAAATCTCATCCCTAACATAGCGGAAGATTAGTTGCAAACCAAGGTTCCCGTAGATTGGAGATAAATCTTGCTCTCGTCTCTTCGCTAAGCTAAGCTTATATAAAGTTACAATTTGAAAACAGAAAAAACACTTACGAAGAGGTTGTGATCCAGACTGAAGATCAGTAGCCGGTTGCCTTTGATCCTCAGCTAACGAAGGAAAATCTTCAGGTTTGACCGAAGATTTCTGCACATTAACATTTAATACGTACATTAAAAAGAAAAAGAACATTTGCAAATGTATGCATATAAGATGCGAACATTACCCGAGTCATCGCGACCACAGCGCAGGCGAGATCGAGTTTTGACTTGAGAAGAGCTCTGTACGCTTCGGAATCAATCGGACCCGTTAGAGCGATACGATCCAACGGCTGGGGACGAGCATGAACAGGATTAGGAATTTGATTCTTCTTTATCTCCACCACGTCATCTTCAGGTCTCGATGACGTAGGCGATCTCAACACGACCGAAGCAGCGGCCGGGGCGGTGGAGATGTTATCGCTGGTGGCGGAGGAGGAGGAAGCAGAGGCGGTAACTTCTTCCAGAAACTTCTCCAACGCCCACTCGGATTCGCTCCGGTTCATCGCTCCAGCCGGCGGCGGGTGGCTCGGAGTCTGCCAGAACGGCTCGGAGAAATCGTCGATGGAGAAGAGACCGTGCATCTGTTTGTTTCGGGGTTGCTGACTCGGGTTAGTTTTGTCTGTTTGGATGGTTGGCTAGCTAGGCAATTTGCTGTGGGGGGGTTTAGATGAGAGGGGCCGGGGAAGAATTGGTGGGAGGAAATTGGGAGATATCGCGTGCATTTTGGTGTGCGGAGTGGTTATAAGCATGTCCTATTGTAAACTGACACGTTTGAGAGAGAAATAAATAATGAAATAATAACACAACTTTTTTTACCTTTAATTTTGACTATTTGAAAACTCTAAAAATGATTTTTTTTTTTTTAAATTGAAAATATGATGACGAGATGGCGCGTAGTTTGGTGGGCAACAGTGGGCTTACAGGTGGTGGGATGTGGATCGTACCTAATTACTTTATTTTAAGCATGTCCTAATTTTCTTTTAAGCTTGTTAGTAGTACATGACCACCGATAGGGCTGCACACCGAAATACCGAATACCGAATTACCATACCGTCTGAATGCAAATTCGAACGGTATTTTTTTACACAATTCAGTATTTTGATATTACCGTACCGTACTACAGTCGATTTTTTGATGGGTTCGGTATTACCGAAATACCAAATTGCCTAAAGGGAACATGGGCTTGGGTGGGCTAGACAAAAATAAATCTTGCCCTGGATTCCTTTCTCTTTTTATCTTTTTATCTTTTTATCTTTTCATTTTATGTCCGCCTCTTTCTTTTCTTTTCATTTTATCTCTGCCTCTTTCTTTCTTTCTTTTTTGTATTTTTCTTTTTTTTCTCTCCTTCGTTTTTTTCTTCACTCTTTTTCTTCCGATAACAGCAACAGCAACATCGCACCGCCGACCATACCACGACTGACAACAGCAACAGTCACCAGATCTGCCTAGGTCATCACCACCAGTGACCACCACCACTCGGCAGTTGTTCCTTCCAATTCCACAGCACCAGATCTGCCTCGGCCACCAAACCCACCACCACTTGCAACAACAACAACCACCACCACTGAAGCCTCTGCCCTAATTTCATATGCTTCCTGCCCTAATTTCATAAGCATCAATTTCAATTTCAATACAGTCAATTTGGTTATTGGTATGTTATGTATAATTATTTGATGTATGAATTTTTGTTTAATTTTGTTGGATGTCAAAATCTGAAAATTTTGACAGAATTTCCATTGATTAATGAAGATCGGTATTTCGGGAATACCGTATCGAATTACATTTCGGCATTTCGATACGGTACCGAAATGTAATTCGGTACGGTATGGTAGAAATTTTTGATGATTCGGTATACCAAATACCGAAAAATATCAGACGGTATCTACCGATATCGTCCGATGAGCAGCCCTAACCACTGACCACAAAGAAATAAAAATGAAGTGAATTATAAACAAAAAGTTAAAGTTGGCTACGATGGGCTAATCATATGCGAGATCATTTTATTCTTCTTTTTGTTCAATTTAATTTTACTTACTATACTTGTTGCTACTCCTAGAGGTTCTATTTTATTTTTTAAAATTAAGAAAATACCATTAAAATAAATCATTCATAATAACATCGGGCATACTCTTAGCCAAACATTTTTTAAAATGAAAATTAAAGTAAAATTCACCAAGATATGAGCTGAAACATTAAAATTCCGACAAACGTGACAGAAGGAGCATAGAGGGAACAACGAATAAGATTAGACCCGTATAACTAAGCGGAAATTCCCTCACTTGGATGGCCTGAATGATCTCTAGGCAATCAAATTCGACCACGATAGACTGAAATCTCTACTGAACCTCATATTTCATAGCGACCTATATCGTCATAGCCTTAGTTGTAGTCACCCCTAACGTAGATGGGATGTGCACCGCCCTCGCTAGAATGCAGGAGCCAGAGGGATCTCTTGCCAAGAACCCTAGACCGGAAGACAATGAAGTACACGGTTTCCTCTCGTGGTTGGTGTAGGGTCCTCTCACGTTTCTTTTCACATCTATGTGAATCCTCTTTACAATATTATTAATTAGGATGGGGTAAAATTTTAACTGGTTAGTATATGTTGTTTTTATGACGTAAGGTTATAAATTCGTTATATAATATTATAATAATAATTAATAATATAATATATATTATCTATAAAAAACACGAAACCCCTCGTTTCTATTTCTTAAAAGTCTTTTATACCTTTAAAAGCCTCTCTACTTTAGTCAGATGTGATTCGCTTATAACTGTTGAAACGCTAACTGCGATGGAGGCTAAAGAAGTTTGGAAGGATTGTATCCCAACTTAGTTGATGGAGTGCATATACATAACATGGATTAGTTAATATAAATCACGCCGTCCAGCTCTATAACCACCAAAGGGTTTGGCTCGCTGTTTTCGAATCGAGTGCCTCATTGGTTCGACTCGAGTTGCACCAGGTGTTATGTTGTGCAAGTTCCATGACAATGGAGGAAAAAGCTGGAGGTGAATGGGGCCTTAAAAGAAAAAACGAAACTTGGTGTTATATTCATCGGCTCACCTGGTTATCTTTTCTTTCTACGATTGTTTATGTTTATGTTTTTTTCTGGATGCTGGACAGTTTTATCATGTCAGAAAATTTGAATATATTTCAACAAATTAAACCATGCAAAACTTGCCAAAATAAAAAGCAGCCAAACCATTTCACCAGGAAAAAAAAATTCAAGATTTATGAGCACAAAAAGATTTCAGACACCATTCCTGTCTGTGTTTAGTCCACTGTGCAATTATATTGAAAATGAGTTACAAGACCACAACTTTTAATTCAACCCAAAAACTTGATTCAAAGTAAGGCAGATTTCAAGGATTTTGTAAATTTCTCCAGTTCTCTAAGCCCTTCCTCTGGAGTTTTTGCTTCACCTAGCAACTTCACCATAGCACTGCCAACAATGACACCATCAGCACCCCATGCCGCAACCTGTAGAAATGAAAAGTTAGGCACCAAACGTCCTTGTTGTTAGATGCAAAGAGAGAACGTGTTAGAAGACTGACCTGTTTCACATGTTCTGGCTTAGAAATGCCAAAGCCAACCGCCACAGGCTTGGATGTTGCCTATCAAGGTGAAAACCAAGTCATGAAAGGCTATGCAATACAAGTCATTTGTTTATCGGCGTGTGTATCAAGTATAGTTATAGAGACAAAACCTGTTTAATATCTTGCAGAAGGGTTTGAACTCGGTCGCTGACAGAAACACGAGTACCAGTAACTCCTACTGAACTGACCTGTGATTCCAAATGAAATAAAAGTCAAAAGTTATGCTAAGTATTGTAGTTACCTCCATGTTGGCTGACATTAGAACCCATACTCTTAAAAGTAGTTAAAAAGCACTTACAAGATACACAAATCCATCAGATGCTTCAACGATGGCTTTCATTCGGTCTTTTGGAGTAGTTGGAGTTGTAAGAAGAACCTACACACCAACAAATTGGAAATGCAAGATAAACAAGATGCTAGTGCCATGTTGAGAGGAAGAGACAACTTATCATTTCCCAATTATACTATCACTTGATAAACAGAATGTAAAAGAGTCTTGTAGCGAAGAGAGAATCTAGAGGCATGCCAGTTCAATGTTATTTTTGGTAGCTTCCTTTCTCAAAAGCTCAGTCTCCTCAAGAGGAACATCTGGGACCACAAGTCCTGCAAATAAGTTTGGAATTATTTATAAGTAACATCACATAACACCCACAATTTAACACAACATGAGTGAAACATAAAGCATTTCACAACTACAATCAGAGGCATCTACAAGGATGGGCATTGCAGCAGTAAACAAAATGAATTTGCACATAAGTAGCTTAAATGTGCAATGTCACATTAGAACAGCAGTTAGAAATGAAGATAGAGAAAGTAACCCTTCAGAAAAGATGAAAAGAAGAAGAAAAACTCCAACCATTGACAGAATGTACTGTATATTGCCAAGGACATGATAATGCTCAGAAGGGCTGAATTTAAAGTTTATGCTTAGTGGTTTAGATATAAGCAAGAGTTTTTGGACATTGGATAGTTTGAAGAATTTAGCATGCAGATTTGACATATCAATGTGAAAATTATTAAGGCATAGCAAAATAAACTAGTCCGTTACCATGTACTCCCAAGTCTCTTACAATGGACATAAACTTGCCAGTTCCTCGCTTTAGAATTGGATTGTAATATGTAAATAAAGCAACTGGACAAGATAATTGCGGAATCACCTGCACAGTAAACACAGGAATCAGTACCAGGAGAAATTAAAAAAAAAAACAGGCAAGTAGTTACTGATTCATTTATGTGAATGCATCCATGTATAGCAAGTCATGCTGCAAAGAAGAAGATAAGGTGGAGAATACAGTACATGACATTTCATTGAAGATCGCATCCTCAATGAAAGGGAAAAGAACAAAACGCATGAGAACATATAGCACTTGCTATAAGAAGTTAAAAACGGCATCATACAAGGAATTTAATACCAATTATTGTCAGTTATTTTGTGGAAGAAAGCATAAGTATGTTGTAAGAGCATGGCCTGTCCAAACATTGATACTGATATCCCAAATGAAGATGCATGAATTCTTGAACACATTTATTGATACAGCGTATGTATATGAAAAAAAATGTTCACTTAGACAAGAAATTCAAGCCATCACCTCAATCTCATTACAGTATAAAGGTGGCAAAGAGTTACCTCCCTCAGCATGGATTGGATTGCATTGAAATTGGTCCCCTTTGCCAAGGAGCGCGTAGCTGCTGCCTACAATGATAGAGACTGGTAAGAAAATTTAAAAATATGAAGAAACTAACTCAACAAGCAACAAACACTATCAACAAACCTGTATAACTGGACCATCTGCCAAAGGATCAGAGTAAGGAACACCCAGTTCAATAATGTCAGCACCGCAGGAGTCAAGTACCTTCAAGGCTTCTGCTGTGGTTGAAAGGTCAGGATCACCAGCTGTGATGTAGGGGATAAGTGCAACCTTCACATACAAACATGCTTGTGAAAACAACATCACAGTAATCTAAAAACATTTTCGTTCACAACTTCCTCTGCTAAGTAAATCTATCACACCCTTCTGTCCATATTCTTTTAAATCCGAGAATTTTAGCAATAGGATCATCAATCACACCCCAACGGATGCTTATTTTGTGCAATATTTACTAGCCCACCAAAGTTATCAGCAATCTAACCCCTTCCAATATGCAGATTCTGATCTCAACTAGAATAAGCATTGCGTTTAAAGCAGTTTAAAGAAAGGCAAACAAAGGAAAAGAGAAGCACCCTTTCCTAACTACTGCCAAGACCCATTGAAGCAGATTGCACAAAGCTCTCTAACCCAGACCATTTAACAAACACCAGATAAGCCTTAAATTAACAAAACCCAACAAGACACCGATGAAGAAACAAAACCAATAAAATTAAAGGAAAGGAAAATAAAAAGAGAGATTGTAGCGCGTACTTTTCCTTGTTTTTTAAGATTGGAGAATGTTTCAGCTAATCCAACAGTACATGGCGCCGCAGCGAGAGCAGCCATTGGCGCGAATTTTCTGGTGGAAGCGACACTAGCTGTGTGAGGAGGGAAGCGAGTGAGGAGATGGGTGTCTGATTTCTTGAGGTTCAGGAAGCTAGTCGTTGGTTTCAGGGCAACAGCCATTGCAAAATGCAAAGAGTGAGTGTGGATTTAACGGGGGTTGTTGTGTAGACGCTATACTTTTGACTTCCGACTTCCGTTTAAAAACAGGTTTTCACTAGTCGATGTGAAGAGAAAATAACCGGCTGTAACGGAGGGGAAATTACAGTGATACTCTCTCCAGTCATGGGTAGAATGTCGTTTTACAGTTTACTAGTATTTCTTTTTAAAAAAATCTTAATATGCATAGGTTAATTTGTAATATCGTTAACTAAAATAATTTAATGTGGAAAGGAGAAATATTTTTTTTAAATATAAAATATTCACTTAAAAATCAATCATTGTATTAAAGACGGAAGAGAAAATACTTATAAAAAAATCCGGAAAGAACACTAATCTACTAACTATAATAATTAATCAATGGGATTGAGTGGATTGAGGATGAGATGCATAATCTATACTTCGTCTCTATCCGATCTTATTCCTAGTTTTGTTTAGCTTACTTTTGATTAAATTATAATCCTAATTACATCTTTAATCATTATCATGTAATAAAAGATTTTGTTCTCTCCCTACCAAACAGAGTTCCATATCTGCATTTTTTTTTACCTTTTTTTCTTCTTTTTGGATAAATTCATATCTGTTTACCAAAAATGCTATAAGAGTCTATCCCATCCTTGATGGGTTTCTCATTTCCTTGACCAACGGCTCGTTTGATTTTTGATTTAACAAAAAAACAGCCCATTTGATGTTGTTAACTCGACTGGGCCATACGTTTTGGAGTTAACATCGTGAAAACCGTGGTTGCTGACTAATCATAATGTTTGGGATTTCTTATGGAGAACTCTTCCTGTTGCTCGGAGCCACCGCTGCCCTAGTCGGTAAATCTGTAATCTCTTCCTCTCTTCTGTTCACACTTCTTTGCAAATCTCTTTACTGATCTGTTGTTCGATGAAATGCGATTTATAGGAACAAAGGATTTACCTATGATTGCGAGAACAGCAGGGAGATTAGCGGGTCGGGCTGTTGGATATGTGCAAGTAGCTCGTGGCCAGTTCGACAATGTTATGCAGCAATCGCAAGCTCGCCAGGTATGTCTCTCACTATTTGTACGTTTTTTATAAAAAAAAACTTAGGTAATGGTGTACTGCAATGTGGTATTTTAAATGTGATTTTTTGGATTGTAGGTTCATAAGGAACTTCAAGACACAATAGCTCAGCTTGAAGCTATACGTTATGAAATTCGTAGCATCTCTCTCTTGAATCCCGGTCCTGTAACTCGGAGGCTTGTGGATAATCTTGATAACACTTCTGCTATTAATGGTATCTTCATTGCATTTCATTTCTCTGTCTGGTATTTTTCCAACAGCTGTTGAGTACAGTTTCTAAACTTTGCTAGCTTTTCATGGGTTTCAGCAACCGGTGGAGGGGGAAGTGTAGAGGCTGAGAATGTGTCAAAAGCTACAGTCTCAAGAGTTTCTATTGAGCAAACAAGTGCGGAGACTACACCAGCAGCTATGCCTTCCCAGGTTTTTCTTGTGCCTTAGATTTTGTCACTGGAAATGTTGGTAGTTATGCTTTTGCATTTTCTGTGATGCCTAGTAATTTTTTTTTTGGTTCTAGGGTTTTGGACCAGAAGTGTCACACACGACTGCCATGCACGGCCAAGCAACTGCCTTTGCAAGATTGGCTGAGTTATCAGCGCAGAAGGCTGGCTCATTGCAAAATGGCTCAGATGCAGGCATGCTGAATGATGGCGTTGGCAACTTAAATGTTTTGCCAATATCTGCTGAAAGTGCTGGATTTTTACCAAATCGTAACGGTAATGATCTTTACTCAAGGTGCAGTCGATCTTCTGCTGCGCTGATCTATGATGGATGCTTTTGTGTGTTTTTCTGTTTATCATTGTTCATAGATTTCCTGTTATATGCACTGAACTAGGGAAACGAAGATTGCTTGAAGGTTGGTGGCAGAATACCGCCTAACATTTTTTTTGAGACTAAGAGCCATAAATCTCACCTATTCTTATTGAGACTAAGCAAAGACCTCCGCATTTGCCCTTGCCTTCTTGCTGCGCTAACTAGTTATGCCCTCTTATTTTTCCATTTCCAATTGGGACTTTTTCATCTGATTTTAAGTAATGGGGGGTAGAGACCTGTGACAAGGATGTCACGAGGGCTCACACTATGACAAAGGGTACCTCTGAATGAGAACTTTTGAATTTGCTTCTCAAGATCGTGGGAAAGCAGTTTTCAATGCTTTGATTGTTCTTCGGCAAATCCGTAACTTTCAAGGTCGCATATTCAGCCATGGTTTTTGGCTAGTTCTCTTGACTTATATCCAAATCGAATTATGTGGAACCGTTATTATTTTGTCTTTTTTGATTCTGTATTTAAAATGTCATTTGCATGTGCTTGCAGCTGATGTGAATGGGTCTGACATTGTGTTGGAAGCTATATTGGAGGCTGAAGTGGCTCACAGCGCCAAAGATTTCTTTGCTCGGCCTGAAAATCTAATAAAAGATGCATAAGAGTTTTTTACATCGCTCACCAAGTTCTTTGTGTATATATTATAGACAGGTAAGTGCCTGTACAACACAAATTCTGAAAAATGATGCCAATTCTGAAACCCACATTTTGTGCTGATAATGTGTTTGAGGATGGATCTTTGATGCTTCAAACCCTTCTGTTTTACCCAAGCTAGCCTAATGCTGCTTCATTTAATGAAAGTAAAAGGATCTTGATGATAGGCAGTGGCAAAGCTAATGCCAACATATGAGAAACTTGTTATGATAAACCGACTGATGGCATGTTAATGCATCGCGCATGTGGTTACTACCTGAAAACATGACCTTTTTTCTGTGGGTGAGAGTGGCATGCTCTGCTAATATTGTTTTTTCGGCATTGAATAGAGAGAGTGTAACATCTCAGATCTCTTCTCAACTTCTGCTGATTCTGTTTCTATTGAAACTGCAAAAAGTCCCTCTCGTTGTACTTACGTTTCGTCACTATTTATATTCTTTCAGAGTCCTGAGTCCTCTTGTTTTGTTGGCATGCTAATGCATTTGCAAACAGTAGGTGCGTGATAAGGCTGGGTGGTCATCTAACTAGCTGATGCCATTTATGAAAGTTTGTTAGAGTGAAATGTGACTTCCACTTGTTGCACTTGCCGTTGGTAACTGTTGAGTCAAACATCCCCTGCATGAGAAGTATAATGACATAAGTTCCAAGCTCGTTACGGTGTTTCCCGGTGTTAAAATCAACAATGTTAGCAGCAAAATAAGCCCAATTTCATTGGCCACTGGTGAGGGGTTACAGGATCTTTTAAGTTGTTGCGTTGAGTTGTTAAAAGAAAGACTGTACCTTGTCTGGTACAAAACCATGACCTGAAAAAAGCCAACAGGACGGTTACTAATACACTGCTGGTAATGGATATCCATACCTAACGCAGAAACTCTAAAATGTCCCTAACTTTTGTTTGAAGCCTAACATTTTTTTTGGTTTCAGAGTCTAGAAACCATGCCTGATTTTCCTGGGATTAATTAGTACATTAGGTCTCAAGCGTAAGAAATTTTCAAATTCGATGGTATTTGAGAAAAATAAATGATATGCTATGAAGCACTGATATGACACATCGATGTTGAAAAATTAAAAATTATAGGACGCCGATATGATATATATATAAATAATATTCACGGCAATAATTAAAAATGTGTTTAAACTATATCTTTAAAAATAATGTAATGGACACTTCAATTTCAAATTAAGTTTAATTTTATAAATATTTTTAACAACCATAATTTACATTAAACATCTTTTGACACCAATAATTGTTTAAAATTATGGTTAATGAAATAAGACATGAAAAGTAGTGAGTGTCCACATATGATATGGGTGTTCATTGAATTTCAGTGTCAGAAACGAGTCAAATACAAATACGGCATTAAAAAATGAAGTGTTTGTGTTTCTTATGCAAATAATAACTTCACCTACGTCAGCATGTTGGATGAGAAGTATAGCGCGGCGTCGTTTCTGATGTTGTTAAATTAAAGTAAAGTAAAGTAAAGTAGGAAATTAAAGTAAGTAATGTTAATAATGTAAATATGGGAGAATTCGACCCCTTTTACATAAAGTGTAACATTTTTAACGGAGATAAAGCCACCCCTGTCTCGTTCGCCACCCCTGTCTCGTTCGCCACTCTCCCTCGTTTCTCTCTCCGTACTCGGTTGTCACTGCAAAGCTAACCAAACAGAGAAGCTGAAAAAACTTTGAAAACCAACCCAAAGGGCCTTGAAGATAACAACTGGTTTCCTTCTATCTCCGTCTTTGCATGTAGTAGGTGCTCTTTTTGGGCTCCAACTCGGTACTTCGACTCAGGCTTTGGCTCGACCGATTTGAACTCATGGCAAATAACCCCGGCGATACGCCTGGCGACGATTTCCTCCAGGAAATCCTCGGGATCCCTAACTTCGGTTCGGCCGAAGCCGCCGGCCTGGTTGGAGCCGATGCAGCAGCAGCCTTGGCTCAAGCTCCTATGATGCTTCAACTCAGCTCTGGCGACGGCTCAGCGCACATCGCCTCCCTTGGTGGCGCTGCCGGAGGTGTAGGGGTCGGGTACCACGGATTCCCCTTGGGCTTGAGCTTGGAGCAGGGAAAGGGCGGTTATTTTAAGCCTGAAGACGCGTCCGGCAGTGGAAAACGGTTCCGGGATGATATTATTGACGGTAGAGCTGCCGCTGTGAAAAATGTAAGTCATTTTTTCTGTGGAAAAAAGTTGTCATCAAATGAGTTGCTTCAATTATTTCCTGAATAATAAAAATGAAATAGGAAATATGATGTGGAAAGGTGATTAATTAAAGTTGGTTGTTGGTTTTGGGGTCTGTTACTGCCGTGAGATTCCGAGTTTTTGGTAATTGACAAGGGAAAGAATACAAGGACGCTATTGTCTGTTCTTGGAGTTGTAGGAGTGGGAGTGGGACTGATCAGCTTGACGGGATACAGTTACATTTCGTATATTATGTTTTTTATTAGTGTAACGTAAAAACTCTAGTGTTTGTTTGGTTCTTGTCTTGGTTATTTAATGAAAAATTGAATGACGTAAATTAGTGCATTGTCTAGTGTTTGCCAGTTCAACATTATAGCTCAGGTAGATGATTGGATAGTTTGGGGTTGATAAAATATTTGTTCCAGAAGTCAAAATGATTTGCATTAAACTAAGAACAGAAGATGCAATGATTTCTAAATCTAACAGATAGAAATACAGCTTGAGATCCATTAAGGGCAGAGAAGAAAGAACATGAGCTTAGGTTGTGATTTTGACTGGGATCTTGGAAGATACTAATAAACCACTCTTTTTTGTTTCAGCTGACTAGCTGAGCACAATAAACGGTTTTCTGATTCTTTTTCCCTGAAATTTTGATGCAATGTAGTGTAATAATTCCTTCGTGGTCCAGTCACCATTTGTAATGCTGTTTAGTTTCATATGTGGGACCTGGCTTGATCTGTTGTAGTCCAACCCTAGTGGTGAAAGTTTCTGAGTTTGGGCATCTATGCTTCCATCTAACCAACTTATTGCCTCTCCATTTCAGTATAAGCCACAAGTACTTGCCATGTGCTATGCCTAATCCTATCTATGCTTTCCAATTTCCAAATTATTGTGGTTAAACAATTATTCAAGTTTTTTGTCAAAGGTGGGTGATAACTATAAGTAATTCTTTGAAATGGAAGTTATATCCCAGAGTTGATTACTTTGTCCCAATTGTCAAAATGGCCTTGATTTTGAATTTAGTGCTTTATTTTCTTGCATAATGAATTATTTTTGGGCTTCAAATTCTTTTATGGTTTCCACTCTCTTCTTTAATCCTTCTTGTATATTTGGAGCATGTGAGAGCATACTGTGAAAGAACCCATCTTTGCTTGTTATTATTGTCCTTCCTTATGAGATTCTCATGTTTATGCAGGTTTTTCATGGTCAACCAATGCCCACAACTATCGCTGCGGTCCCTCATCCTCCCACAATGCGTCCAAGAGTGCGAGCTAGACGAGGCCAGGCCACAGATCCACACAGCATAGCTGAGAGAGTAAGTTAATACGAAAAATGTAAAGATGTTTCTTTGTTAGAATTGTTTCTGAATCTTAATGGGCACTGTCATTCATTACAATTGAATTGACTACTCTTTCTTTCCTTCTTTGGTTATAGTTGCGCAGAGAAAGAATAGCAGAAAGAATCAGAGCATTGCAGGAGCTGGTTCCTAGTGTCAACAAGGTCATTTAGTTTTTTGTCATATCTCAGAGATAATATGTGCTTAATAGGGTTTCATTTTCAGTGTTTGGTTTAGAATGTTCTTCATTTCATGTTTGCCTCATCTGTTGAAGAGAAAAGCAATAATAGTCATACTGAAACAAATGTGAACATTTTCTTTCTGCCTAAATTTGTAGCAGTTTTCCTACTGATCCAAAATATGCCCCCAAAAGTTATATGCTTTTAAATTATTGGGGATAACTACTTGAGATATGGTAGAGCTTTCTTGTCTCAACTCTTGTGTGCTATCGAGTAAGAAAATGTGGTGATCTGCTGTAAATATGCTTTTTACTTTGAGGTGTGCAATTATACGTATAGAGGCTCAGCAATTAATGATATTATTACACAAGATTTTGGCATGGTATGGGTTGACCTTATTATTCTCTAGGGTAAGGGTTAATGATTAGAGATTCTTGAGATGATGTTCAGAAGGTTCCTATCGACTGATATATGTTGTTTTCCCCCATCTAGTCCTTGATCAGCTCCCAATGCTGATGTGCTAGTGGAAACTGGCAACTTGTTCCAGAAGTTCATGATAGGAAAACCGTATACCCCCTCAACTTATTACATCCTCTAGATCTCTGTATTGAAGACCATCTGATCTTCTTTCGTAATCCCCTCTTCTTTTGGTTAAACGGTATGTCCCTAGTTAGAATAAGCAGTAGTTAACGTAGGTAAGTTTTCCCTGTGTTGATGAGTTTCTTCTGGTTAAATGGCTGTCCCAAGTTAGAAAAAGCATAGTGGGTAAGTTTTCCCAGTGTTGATGATTTTTTATTGCGGTCAAATATTGGAGCATGTTCGTGTCTTTAGTTGAAGACCAAGAGTTGTGAAAGTTTACCCTAATTTTCATGCTAAAAACATAGTTATGAAACTTGCAGGTTTGAATAGCATCACATGTAAACTTTAGAGTGTGATGCGTTACTTTTTTGGTTGAGTTTATTAAGACTGCTGTCTGGCAAAATAAATAGGGTATGAGTGTTTTGATTGAGAGTCTCCTTCAGTACTGATGTATAATTTGTTTGTGCAGACAGATAGAGCTGCCATGCTTGATGAAATTGTTGATTATGTGAAGTTTCTGAGGCTGCAAGTAAAGGTATAAAATAATAGACTATATTCTTTTCCAGTCGCAAGACTTTTGTTCGGCTGATCTCTTTTAATCCTATTATTCTAATGATTATAAAGATTGTGATTATTCTTGTACCGTTGTTTTATATTTATCTACCTGCTTCCCTTTCTTTACTCTAATTTATGTTCAAGCATCATTGATTTTGTCAGCCTTGGATCAAATAATGACCCAACCAATAAAAATGATGCTTTGCAGAATTCATACTTTCATATAATCTAAACTGACTTTTATGCCAAAAATTGATGGTGCTACTTGTTTTAGAATATTTTATGTTTCCTTTTCAACTATGGATTTTCTTCCCGAGTCATTCGACTTTTGTCTCCATGTGTAGCATGTTTCAGTCCATTGTCTTTGATTTTGATTCTCAAATAATTATTATTGATATGTTGATGATGAATGTAATCCTGCCAATAAAATTAGGGGGCGGGGGGTCTATTCCCCTTTCTAGGGCATATCTGGATGCTCCTAAACATCAAGAAATGATATCCCCACCAGTGTACTAATCATAATTTGATCATCACCTAACAAATGTGAATTATATTTATGTTCTGGAGGTAGAATATTCAGTTGTTTATGTAGAAGTGTTGTGGAAATGCTACATATATTGGAATTAATCCTTCCATTTTATTTTATTTTATTGACTTTTTTTTGTGCTACATCTCTATGAACAACCAAACAGGTTTTAAGCATGAGTCGATTGGGGGCTGCTGGTGCAGTTGCACCGCTTGTAACAGATATCCCATTGTCATCCGTTGAGGTAAACAGAAAGAACATAAATGGAGGATAACTATTTACTTCCCCCATTTTTTTTTTAATATGCACAACTACTAAGCTTGTTCTTTTTTATATTTGTATTCTCTTATAGGATGAAGGAGGGGAAGGTGGCAGAGACCAACCAGCATGGGAGAAGTGGTCAAATGATGGCACGGAACGACAGGTAGCTAAGCTCATGGAAGAAAATGTCGGTGCTGCAATGCAGTTTCTTCAATCAAAGGCTCTCTGCATCATGCCCATCTCGTTGGCAACGGCTATTTACCATACACAACCACCAGATACCTCTACTATTGTGAAACCAGAAACAAATCCCCCGTCATAGGCCATATCCTACAGTAAGGGTTAAGCCTCCCCACCGGTCTCATTCAAAAAGTCGCCAAAATGCTCGAGGTCCCACGCCTTATTTGTCCCGTTCCAACCGCACCCATGATGAAATGTTCGCTCGTTTTCAAATTGCAATCAAAGTCAGATGTCATGGTTCTTACTTTTTTTGCTTTCTATCCAGCCTTTTCCTCTTTTTTCAAAACAGTTCGATGTCAATGCCTTAAAAAATGCAGGCATGCCTGTGGTCTTTGACAAGTTTGAGTGAAGGAGAAGAATCGTCAAAGATCATATCAATAGTATTATTTTTGGAATCAGTGGTAGGGTTGATGGAAAAAGATAGGAGTGCTTTTCTGGGTAGTGGGTTGTGGGACCTTGTAAAAAGATGGACAGACGGGTATATATAATAATTATTGTAACAGTATGTTAGTGTATCTCAGAGGAAATGTATGGAATTGAAAGGGTGAATGAATTATGATGCTGGGTGCCGTAGTCCAAACAACAAATGATGACATTACTTTGTTTCGGATGGTGTGTGCTGTTTTTCCGAAAGTAGTTTGACATTTTTTTTCTTCTTTGGTATCATCATTGGACATTGAATCATTAGTGTGCAAGAGGATGTGTCACTTGGAGTTGAGCGTGTATTAAGAACAAAGCTCTCTTTCACATCGATAAAATTTATAAGTATTATAGTTCTTTAGTTTTGTAAAAAAAAACCTGACAGTTTTCATTTTCAGAACTTAAAGTTTTCAGACTTGTGCTATCGGTCATCAAATTCATAAACAAAAAAAATGTTTCCATCATAGTAGCCATGATCAACTCTCGGAACCATTCCATGAGATTCGTTATGTACTTAAAAATATTGATGATAGAAAGTTACTATCAACCTAGAAAATTATAGGAACAAATCCTAAACTAAGGAGGAAGTTATTTTAGTTTCCTCCAATACCTCAACAACATTCCTATCAAGCCAGAGGATTTGTTCATGCTATAATGTTAATAAGAAATGCATGCCTTGTAAATGTGAAAACTAGTAGACATAAAACTGCCATTTTCATTTCTAAAGGTTGGTTGCCAATAACATAACAAAGTTATTGAGTTGTGTACGTATAAACACTTTTGCCGTACAATTAGTGTCCGGGCTTGAAAATTGGATAAGTAAAAAGAAAAAAAATTAAAGGAAAATTATGGGAGAATTAGTAAAAAATAGAAACAAATATGAAAGTTTAAGGGAGGATTCAATTTTTTTTGAAACAAACTATTAAGAATTAAAGTAAAAATAATAGAATTTTAAGAGTTAGGAGAATTTGATTTTTTTTGGGTAATATAAAAAGAACAAAAAGAACTAAAAATTTAAAAGGAGGCAATGACCCCCTAGCCCTTTAAAGGCTCCACCTTGCGAACAATCATGATCCGTTACGACTTCTAGCAAAGGTGAAAAACTGTTGAATATATCGTGACACACACTGCACTATTCATCAAGTGCAAAAAAATCCATATCCTTTCAAAAAACCTGATTTTAACCCCTAAACAATTTTATCAAAGCAATCTCACTATCTCATGTTTAAATAAATAAAATTTTAGATTATAATTCTAACAAAAGCATTTTTTTTATAAAAGAAAAACACTTATTTTTATCCTAGTCTACACCATTTATTTCAATTTTAAAGCGATAAAAAAATCTTCTCCTTTCTATATATATATATATATATATATATATATAACTTTAAAAGAAGTTATTAATTTTTTATTATTATTTTAATAGAGAGTGGTAGGTTGCTTTGACAAAATAATTCAGGGGGTTGAAATCAAAATTTTGAAATGATGAGGTTTTTGCATTTGACGAATAATTTAGGAAGTGGTAGTACCTATACCCTATCTTTGAATGTATATATATGAGTGAGTACTCAATGCCAAAACAATGACGCTAAGATAGTTCTTTCTGCCGTTGATGATCAGGTTCTCCTGCAAAGATCTCATGTCCGGAGGAAGCTTTGTAACTTGTAAGAAAAGTTTCATAGCAAAGATTAACATGTAAGCCCTTCTAGCATATCTTCGAAATTCGAAAACAAAATACATAAATCTCTCCTTTCATTTCAACAATCATTTATAATTTTTAAGGTTTTAGGAACTAACTTGGTAATCAAAGATTCTGTACTCCTAATGCATGGAAAATGCGCTCATTAAGTCTTACAAAAAGTTGATACAAATACAATTATTCTTGATTTCTGTTCTGGGGTTTTAGAGTAAATTTTATAAACAATGGCATCACAACATCGAATCACTCATCTGCGTAAAGTGTTTATTGAGATCCATGCACGTCGATGATCTAGTGAGCCAAATAAAGAGTGCGCGGAACTGAATATCCAGAAGCAACCATACTGGTGCGAAACACCAAAAATAGATCTTAATAAAAGAAACAAAAGCAGCTCAAAGAAAGCCTGAAAATAACCGGGGCATTATTTGAGAGCAGAAAAGAACCCACAACTTTAACAAGAATCAAGATCCCGGCATGGAGGAGGCTTTGGCTCACCGAGAAGAGTAGTATTGCCACCTTCTGGTCCACACTTGGTGCGGTTCGGGTTCTGCGTGCCAGGCTGAAATTCAAGGCAGTAATTTTAGTTCACAGTTAACTGATTCCAAAAATAAGGCAAACAAAGTGCAACTCAACATCCAGACTAGTTGTCTTACCGGAAGTTTCCCTCCCTTTCTTAACAACTCAACTATCTCAACTACTCGTTTTGGCGTGACATCTTCCTGCAATCAAAGGACCAGTACAAAGTTCCTTAGCTTCGATTTTTCAGGGAAAAAAATGGAGAAAAAAACTCATCAAAGAACTATCACGATTCAAACGCACATAATAATTGTAAGTATATTCTTCAGATCCATTGGAGTAATCGGCAACTGTAATCATGGGTGCATTTACACAACATCCCTGCAGAAAAATAACAAACATCATGATGCCATGAACTGGGAAAAGATCAGAATAACAGTGGCATCTTATAAGAGTGGCTTCTATTTTTCCATTTGGCTGGCTGCCAATGAGGACAGTCACCCCAATCCCCTTCCCCTCAACTCATCTGAAAGATGACATTCAAGATGAGGAAAGTAGGGCAGCAGGGGATGTACATGTACCAGTAAGGTGGCTAATACTAGCACATTCCTTGGGGTCCCCTTTTACTACCTGTAATGTAATAATTAGTTGCATGGTGGCCCAGCATCACATCGGTGATGCCAGGGTTGGTGCCGATATACTTAACCTAAAATGGGCAAGCCTCAACATGATTTTCTTCTCTTCCATTTCTTGTATATTAGATTGTAAGCTCAAATACCAGTACCACGACACATAGGCAGTGCCATATCTAATAAAGAGAGGAAAAAGGACTTACCATGCATTCCATTTCGCCAACCGAGAAAAGACCATCCTTCGTTACTTCTGTACAATAACATTCCATAGAAGAGGATTACTCATCAAATGTGATGAGAACTTCCAAAAACCTTTTACACAATGTCCAGTTGGCGTGAACAAACTCATAACATGTCTATTTACAACTAACCATTGCGCTTTACTCCCAAGTGTTTCAGTAATGCATCTTCAATCTCTCTTGAACCACGTATCATACAAGGTGTTGTGCCACAAACCAATAGGTGGTACTTTCCTACCTGATAAACCAATGTAAGAGGCTCAACCAGGTATGCCACAAAATGAATAGTTGAAATTTGATATATGAAGAGGAATGGAAAATATCTCACAGGTGACCTGTTGAACATTGAATAAAATGTTGCAACTTCATATACGCGAATTGGAGCAACTTCAATAACCTTAGCCACCTGGAGCATCCACAAAAAGTTTTTCAAATATCATTCACACTTACTGCATTCTTTTCAATCGTATGCAGCATTTTCATTACATCATAAAGGAAAGAATATGAGGCACTCTTCAAGTGTAACTGATTGATAGATTTTGTTTCCCATTGTGGTCAATATTTCCAGCAGACCAGAAAGGATGATGAAGTGTCATCATAGAAGAGTCAATGACAAGATTTCATTCTTCATGGTGATCAACGCATGCGTACCCGTTTTTCAAAATTTCAGGCTGTTGGTATATGTTTGTAAACAAGAATTCAATGCATGCAGAAAGAATGCATCATGCCCGCTTACTGCATTCATTGCAGATACAGGAAGCCACCCTCCATGCTGCTGCTGTGCAAGATCTAACAGAGGAATAACTGCTGATTGTTTGTAGTTGGATGGATAGTGAGAGATTATTTCTTTAACCTACCATCAGAGGTTAACAACAACAGAAAATTAAGGATGCAAAAATAATTGTATTCAAAAATCAACCAACAAGGAAGATGTTCTCTTAACTGCAGTCAACATATTATGGATTCAAAGTCAATTAGTACACTACCCCAACAAGCATCAGACTACCGTATTGGGAGAAAAATAGCAAAATCTATAATTAAAAAATAGCAACTGCTACTCTAACTGTCCAAAAGAAGGACATAACTAAGCTACTAAGGGTATGACAGAAGTGACTAACAAGAAGCTAGATCAATTAGCAAAGCATGCAAGTGACAATATCCTAGAGTACTAATAGACTAGGAAGGAAGATTCAAATAATCGCATAAGAGTACACCAAAAGCAACACAAACAACAAGAGATGCGGTACCTAACACAAGTTTGCTTCCATTTTTGTTGTGCTATTATTATCAGATCATTCGGAAAAAGACAAATTTTCTTTGGATAAAATATACAGAAACTACTTCTGCTTCTTTCCTTTTTTTTCCAGCTAGTAACATGGTACCTTGCTAGAGCAACCCAGAGAAACTCAAGTTAAGAAAGCAAGTCACCAAGGGGCTAGAAGAATAGGAAATGGCCTCAACCACTATCTAAAGCACAAAATAAGAGTATCAACACATTCAACAACCATAAAGTGTAGACCCCTCAAATGTAGGAATACATTGGGAATACATGCATATCTCATGAACTTAAAACTTCAGAGGAAAAAAAGAAAATCAGCGCGCACACACAAAAGGGTAACTGTTATAGGCAACCCACAGTAGGTTTAAAGTAAATATAAAACATTTCAGCTGTGATGAAAACACACTGCCAAAACCAAGATCAAACTAAAGCCACCAAAGATATCTTCTAAACCCTAATTACCACACAACATAGTTCAAACAAAGTTCTAGCAGCACGTCATTTCAATTACTAAGAACCAAAATACAGCAATATGATCAGCCTGTCATTTGAATACATTTACGGAACTTTAACATTTTCGTCATTATCCATAAGTTGACTTAACTCACGAGAGAGAAGAAATACAACAAAATCTTCCTTCCCTAATAATCGAAAAGACATATCACTGAACTAGTATACATTTATGTACAACGAGGAATCGCTAATGGACGCATTCTCTGCATTCAAACTGTAAGCAGTTTGGAAATTTACCTTCTGCTTATTTGCCTCGCTGAACTCCCATGGATTCTCCTGATTGTTATCGGGAGTATCGATGTGCTGCACCAACAAACAATTTCCACAACATACTTCAAAAATAATAAAAAGTAATGACAAATTAAAAAGAGATGCGAACAATTTACAGCAGCTGGGACATACGTAGTTCAAGGCAGTCGAGAGGGAACGAGATGCCTGCAGAGATGGGAGAGAAGAAGAAGAAGAAATGAGATCAAAACTTGATTGGATGCAAGGAAAATGAGGGAAAATAACTGTGGAATCGGAATAACCTGAGAAAATTGACGGAAAGCTTGACGGATCTCGAGGAGTCGCGTGGCCGCCAGACGCGCGAGCATTTTTGCAAGTAAATGCGGGATGGATTGGAGAGACCAATACTGGTTATGGAGTGAGAAAAGAGGAATGAAAATACACGGCCTGCAGCTATTAAACGTACGCGGGATGCGCACAACGCAACCGGTCGGAGTTGGTATCAGCAGCGATCGAGTGAATAAAGCCCATTAAAGTGAGGTTTGAATTTTAGCCCAAAACTTAGCAATTTGGGCCTCGTTATGTTTTCAACCTCATTCGGTTAGACTAATTTCACAAAAATGAACAAAAAAGATAACCTAATGCAAATAGCTCATTTCTAAGAGGTCGTAAAGGGGGTAAGTGTCCATTCCACCAAGAACCTAAATAGAAAAGATAGAAAGAACTATTTGTTTCTTTTTTATGGATGAATGAACTCTCTTTTATTCAAGACAATTGTTAGTTTGGTTTTGTGGTTCTATATGAATTTGGAGTTCTAAATAACATACTCATGGCTATTTTTAAACGAAAAAATGCGTCTTGGCCTTTTTAACATTTTTTTTTGTTCGTTTGGGTCCCTAATGTTTGTTGTATATGTGCTCCACTTGATTCCTTGTTGTGACACAATTAGTATATTTTTTTTAATAAATTTTAACAAATTAGCAATAAAATAAAATAATACTATATGTTAAAATCTATTTAAAAAATAACATCAGCGAAATGTTTCATGTCACATTCGGTTTTTGTCACGGCAAAGACTTAATTAAAATACAAATACAAACGTTAGTGATTTTTTTAATAAAAATACATTTAATTACATAAAAAAAATATTAAAAAAATTAACATTAGGAGGGTGTTTTATTCTTCTTCTTTTTCCATCTAATCGCACCTCTTCTATTATCTTTTTATATTAATGAAAAAATTACCTTTTTCTTAATAAAAAAACTTTCCCAAACGCAACCCCATCCAGAGCCGGACAAAACAACACCCCTCTTTCGACGTTTAGCGCCGAAAGGCGGAAACTCCACGGATAAATTCCTCCCGCGAAGCCTAAAACCCTTTCGACGCACGCACAGCCTGCGTTTTGCTAAACCCACAGCTTCCAAATGCAGTTCCCAGAGGGATAAACCCTAACACTGCATTAGAGAAAAGCTTGAAGAGTGAAAAATGGCGTTCGACCAAACTCTACTCTCATCCATTTCTAACACCTCCTTCTCTTTCCTGAAAAACCCTTTCTCCAACACCAAAAACCCTACTCTGCTATCTGTAAACTTCGTCTCCTCTTACCCTAAGCCCAACACTAAACGATTGTCATTCAGCCGCAACTTGAAATGCTCCGTCAATTACAGAGACAACCAAGTGGTGGAGTATCCCAAACCAGCCGAAATCCCGTGGAACAAGGAGATTTGTAACTCGGTTCACCTTATTGGCATCGTTGGGGCTCCAGTCGAAATCAAGCACCTCCCTTCAGGCAAGGCAGTTGCTTGGACACGAATTGGTGTCAGGAAATCCGCTGCTGAGACCTCCTGGTAAAACCACTTGTTGGCATGTGTTTTGAAGTTGTATTTGTCTTCAATTCTGGTTAATTGTTGTTGATTGATGTTCTAGAGTATAATTTTAGTTGGTAAATGTTTGTCATTGATATTGATTGATGTTCTAGAGTATAATTTACTTGATAAAATGGATGTCTAATAGGATCCATTTGACATTCTGGGATGAGCTCGCCGAAGTTGCGGCTAGGCATCTTGAGAAAGGGAACCAAATTTATGTTTCTGGTAGACTCATTGCTGATACTGTTGAAACAGAGGATGGAAAGTTGCAGACTTACTATAAGGTTCTGTTGTTTGGGTCTTATGTGTCTTATTAGTTATTACTTTATTTTTGCAGATGAATTGTTATGTTCTCATTATTTATGTTTAAATATGTGGGCAGGTTGTTGTGCAGCAGCTCAATTTGGTAGAAAGGAACTATCCTTCTTCATCAACAATGTATGATCGTGACTCCGATAACATCACAGGAGGTAAGTTGCGGTTATTTTGTGAAACGAGATGTAGGGCAGTGTATGAGTGTAACATTATGATGGTGTAATGTTGTTTTCTGATTTATTACACACAGGTCGAAAATTTGGCAATGGTGCTCCAACTGACAAGGGTAACACGGAAGAATTATGGCAAGCATTTTTCGCTAGCCCTTTGGAGTGGTGGGATAATAGGAAAAACAAGGTACTCCTGTCAGTTTTGAAATTGGAAATGTTTCTCTACTATGTGCTTCTTGCTGTTCCATTTGAGTTTTCTTCAGTATTTACAGTTTGATTCATTGTCATCCTTACTTGCCTGTGCATCCTGACACAAATCCTTGCATGTGTTAAGTTCATTCATGTACCTTTAGATTTACTTGTGCTTGCCACTGGCATACTTCTGCTTACGCATGCTGGTGAAAATGCCTCTATGCAATAATATCCTTGTTATATTTGTTCACCTGTAATTTCCTGGTTTATGTCCAAGTCTCGTTTGCAAATGCTGTGGAATGTGAAATTCTGGTTGTTCTGCTGGAATGTATTCTCACATCTTTCATTCAACCAATGCTAATTCTGTTCTTTCATTTACAGAGGAATCCGAAATATCCAGATTTCAAGCACAAAGATACTGGAGAAGCTTTGTGGATTGAAGGGCGATACAATCCTCCGTGGGTCAAGTCCCAATTGGCGGTATTGGATGAAAGAATGGGATCTCGTTATGATCAGGAACAGGAGGGGATGATGCACCTGAGTCCACTGGGAGGTGAAACCTTCATGCCCTTTTAGACTTAAGTGGCTCATGGCCCTGTTTTGGAAGGGACTTAATTAGTAGGCTTTCGTTGTACAGTCTATGATGTAGAATCTAGATGGTCATGGTAGTAGTAAGTTCTGTTGAAGTTAGAGTATCTGCAATTCTACGAACGAGTGTGTTTCTTATCGTAAAAATACTTCTTTTAGGAATCTTCAAGTTGTGTTCATCATTTACCAGACAGTCTTGCCTTTCTGGTATATATACACAAAACTTATACCATGGATGTGCTAAATTCATTTATGTATGATCAAGGAAACAAAATATTTCTTGCTCTCATTTCCCATATTGGGCTGTCGTCCGAATATCCGTTAGATACTTTTGGGCTAGATCCATTAAATAGTTATAAAGGCCAGAAACTATCCTTTACCTCATATCTTTGTTCATGTTTTTGATATATAATAATTTGTGTATTATTTCATAAAACTACTTCCAATTACAAAACTTTATGGGTTTGATTTTTGGATGTGTTCATGTAAACTTAATTCAGCTAAAAATAAAATAATCTTCTCAACTCCCCATTAATTGAAAACAAAATTAATAAGTTTTAATCAAATTCTCAAGAGTTTTACGCTACCGGAGTGGTATTAATTTGCAAACAAGTTCAAAAATAAAACATATCCAGAACACACAATAAAAAAATGGTGGAAATAACATTTATTGATTTACTCTGTATAATTTGAAAATTACACATATCCATAAGGACCATAACAGGGGGGGAAACTCTAATGAACTCTAGCCTTTTGTACAATTGATTCTAAAACTTTTTCTTTCTTTCGTTCCGGCCGGTATTTATATATATATATATATAATGATTTCCAATCTCTATATCTGACAGACAAAAAACCAAGAAGGTATACATATTTATATTGAAATACAAACAGGAGAGGGAAAAACAAGGATCTGAGTGCCTTTCTGTACTGCATACTAACTCCCGAGAGAGCCCTAAAGCTAACTTCTCGTAGAACCCAAACAAATGAAAAATGATCTGTAAGTTGTCGCACCCCAGCAGAGCAACGCGACAGTATAGTATGCGGAAGAACAGTGCCTCAAATCGCTAGACGCAACAAAAAATATTGTAGAATTGGAATTTATGTTGTTGTTTTTGCCTTCATAAGCAGCCCAATCCTTTAGCTTCAGATGCTTTCATTATTCTGAGCCTCTTGCAGGAAGAGATGAACATTCTGCAATAATTAATCACAAAAACATAAATACAAAGTCTGTGGAAATATAATATATATATGAAAAAATAAATGTATATGAATTAGTACTCACCCCCATGGAACATCTCCAACAAGCATCCAATCACCATCTTTGTCTTCATAAGTTGGAGCAAACTCAGATCCATCATACCCTTCCCTCTCCGAATATTCGCCAATGGTGAGCTTGAACAAAATCTCCAAAGCCTTGAGGAGCTCAGGATAGTTGTTGTACACCTTAAGATCGATCTTCCTAAGGTAAGGAGCTCCATCCAAGCTAACCTTCACATACATTCCACTGCCCATCTCATCGTTCTTCTTCATCACAATATTCTTCCTGTATGATCTGATTGGTGGCCATCCAACAACTTGTGCCCTGGAACACAAATTTATAATAATCGCTGTAAGTACCTGAGATTTGCAGAAAGTTATTTCTTTATTTATTTTTAATTTGAACTCCTATACTTACTTTGGAGGAGGAGGTGCACAATCTTGATCGCGCCCTGATTCAATGCGAGATACGCAAGACTCCTCGGATATTTCCGATGAGGCTCTCTTGTTACTCCTGATTGGATCAGCAGGCGCCTCGTCGCTCCCCGGGAGCCCTAACCTCAGCTCAGTTGCCTTTAGGTTCAGATCCTCGCCGCCCTTGTATGCCATTTATTGTTCTTCTTGAACTATGTATTAATTATGTAAATCTTGAAAAGATTTATTGCAGGAAATATAAGATGGATGCTTGCTTTACTTCTTGATTCTTGATTCTTGATTTGTTGAACGGATGATTCTTGAAATCTTGAAAACTTGAAAACTGCTGTGTGTATTTTGTGATGGAGAAAGAGATGGGATTGCTCATTGGTTATATAGGGATGGAAGATATCAAATAATCAAGGTGACTTATTCTCTCCGTGCATGAATTTCACCGACGAGAAATTGAATTCCCAACGCGCTTATCCCACACGCTCACTTGACAGACCATTCCTTAACTGACACGTTGAGTATTCTCAAAGTTTTGAAGGCGTGTGTACGCCGGGTGTGGAATGCACGCGCGTGAAGTGAATCACTTGTGTTTCGGACAGCGACAGATACGGTTGCCGGGCAGGTGAGGAACACTTTGAAGTTGGGTGCGGTGTGTAAAGGGGACAAGGGAGAGACAGCCAAGGCGACGGTATTGAAGATTGTGGACCAGGGAGGAACGGCTGAGATTTGACGCTGTGGTAAGTGAATCCGGGATCGTTGGATGGGGAGGAGGGTTTGATGGGGACATCCCATGTGACGTGAGGGGACCACGTGGATGCCTTTGATTGGATAGACATGGTCATGTGGTTGAGGGTTGAGTGGGACCCAATTTGACTTACATGGCATGTGTTATGTCATGTGGCATTGCTCCTTTAGGATTTAGCACCTCTACCCTCTCTACCTGGGAGTCAGCCCGTCATATGCCCTTCTTCTTTTGGTTTTTTAAAGCATGGATTGGAAACTACTCCTACTTAATTAAAAATATTTAACATTGCTGTAAATTTAAAATTTGTATTTAGCTTTTGTCTCTAGATGTATAGTCAAGTCATTGGTCAAGAACTTCCTAATATAATATGCACAAATCGTACTATTCGAATAAAATATCTTTTTTCTCATAAGGAATTGATCGAATTGGTGCAAATAAGATTATAAGTTAGTACTCGAAAAAACAAGAGAGAAGATGACACATTGGAACTTTTGAATGTGATTGGTTAATAAATATATTGTAGCAGCAGAGGCTAGTCTTCCCAACAATTCACCATTCTTAGGGCAAAATCTATACTAGTTTATGTTTTCTGTGCAGACAAAAAATAGTATCTAAGACGACGAACATGTGAAGATGAGCAAGGTTGTCAGACAGCGCGCATCGATGCACTAAGATTTCTGTGGTTCATGAATGGTAGGCGTTACGCGTAGCATATCAAATAAAAGGTGAATTTCATCTTCTCAATCAATCAGCAAAGTTGAATTAATGCAGATAGGAAAACGCAACAATATTGATCGGATCTTGTCCACCAATTTTAGGTTTTGGCAAAGTCATGCTTATCATATCTATACAAGTTACAAGTTAATTTTAGTATATATAAGATTTGATTCATGTTATAATAAACTAATTTCCTTACTTATTTTTTTTCCTTTCCCTCCAAAAAAAAATAAAAACCCTAATTTCTCATCTTCAGCTTGGGCTGTCAAATATTTCTTTTAATTTTTGGCAACCCTCCCTCTTAGTTTTAACTGTCTTCTAGGTTCTTAATAAATAGTTTTAATTATAGTTACTACTTTTAATAAAAAAATATTAGTAATAGTAGTCATTTTAATAAAGGTTCATTTGTTGATTTTGGTTCTTTTGAGTAAAGGGTATTATTTTTGTTTTGTTTATTTCATATGAGGTGATTTTGAGGTCTATTTTTTAAGTTATGTATAATTGTGTATTTCTCATCAATAGAGTTAGCGTGTATCTTGTTGATGAGCTAGTAACGGTCTGTGGTTTGTCAATGGACGTGATTCGATTAAAATTTTCCTAGAGCGAAAAGTTCGACAATTTACATGTTTCATCCCATATACCTACGTAAGCAAGGAGAGACCAATCATTATTTGAAACTACATCAATGGTTCCTTACATAGATAATGGAGTAAGAATTTTATACGGAAACTATTTCTATGGTTATCTTTATTAGTGGTGCATTGTTTTGGTTTTAAAATTTTTTTTATATCAAGAACATTTATTAATGAAATCTTTTATTTATTTTTTAGAAAATTATAAATAATACCATTAACTAAGGAAAGTTCTGGAAAAGAAATCTCAATGAGAATGGGACGATATCCCACTGGCAATGACCAAACGCATTAATTAGAACTGGATTTGTAGGAACTAATTAATCGTTAGTTAGACACAGATCATATTAATATAGCTATCAAGATTAATGTGATAGAATAGAACATGAATCGTGGAGGGTATATATATTTGGTAGGCAATTTGTATGTTGATCCTGCTAACCACATCACAATGTCATACTAATCTTTGACAGGACAAGTATCAGAAAACCATTATTAGGTTATGACATTTAAAGTTCAGGTCCATATTCAGAACAGAACAGAACAGATCATATTATTATAGATCTTGATATTCAAGTAGTAGTATCATATTTGCATCGCATGCAATCATCTTCTCCAATTGTAAATACGTCATTTAGTTTCAGAACCACAAATACACTTCTTAATTTTTATTTATTTATTTTCTTGATCAGGACCATAAATGCATATTATAACATTTAAATTTGAGATGTTACATGATTATATCATATTTTACAGAAGTAATATCGGTTTGTATGGTAATTAGGCGTGAAATAATGAGAATGCATGAATCTAAAATTTTTTTTTTTTTTTTAGCGAAGTGATTTGGTTCGAGTTCTCTTGAGTCCTTAAAAAGAGATGATTTTCTCAACAATTTTTTATTTATTCTCAAAAATCGTACTCAAAATTTTAATTAAAGATGGAAAAATCAGAATAATAAAGTTTACAAATCTTTTAGACATTTTATGTTTTGTCTATAACTTTTAGCAAAAAAGTGAAGGGTCAGGTTGGCTGTTCCGGGTGGTGGGAGATCCGCCAGCCCAACTTAGCCCAACTTTGTTTAGCCTCGAGTGCCCAAAAGTACAACCCACTATGAGCCCAAAAGACAACTTACGACTGTGGTCAGCCGCTCATTGGATGCTTTTTTTATATTTCGGTGTATTATGAGGTGAATTTATTTTACGTGGAATAAAATAGGAAATTTACAAATGATGAGGTTGAATATGGATCTCATCAGACAATCTTTTGAGAAGAAGATAAACTGCCCAAAAAAGAAAAGAATTGTATACCAATTAAGCGATGTGACACCAAAATACTAGCTGCTAAAAATATCTAAGATGTGATAATTATTTTCTTGCTTCAACCATCCGTGTGACGTGTATCTCAAAAGGAAAAGAAGATTACTAAATTACCAATTCATACAGATAGATGGATTGAGACCAAAAATATATAGAGAGGGGAATGGACAAAATGGAAAAGGTGTCACGTACAGTTGTTGTGGAGAAGGTATGTTTTAGCAAACCGCTGGCATCAATTTCTTCTTATCCTGTCAAAGACACAATTGGTCCACTCCCTTTTTTTTCATGACCAAACTCTATTAATCTGTATCCAAAGCTTTGATTTTTCCCATTTCTGCCACCTTTCTTAGACCCCAGTCCACTCTATTATTATTATTATTGTTATTTTCAAAAGTTTCTCATCTTTCTTAGACCCCAGTCCACTCTATAATAATACAAAGAGAAGTTGTCAAATCAGAGAGACGCACGAGTGTGGTATTAAATGTCGATGGGCAAGAAAGATAGTGGGCCTAAGACGTGGTCTGATTTTGGACTTTTGGGTTCTGAAAAAAAGAAAAACAGCCCATGAAGTCATGAACCCATCATAAAGGCAAAAACACCCCTTCCGTTCCTACGCAGCTTCTTCCCTTGTCTGTCTTCTTGTTAAAGCCAGTGGCCGTGCATCACATGCCCGTACATCATGATGCTCTATCATCATCATCATCATCATCATCATCCATCCATGCATGACTCATGACTATCCTTATGATCGTCCTTGCTTGTTCGTGGACATGCTAAGAGCCACACGTGAGGCTGACCCTGTACGTAAACTACGGGCCCCATAACAGGCTAATAAAAATACAGGTGCTGGCCCATTAAACAGCACTTCAGGCCAAACTCTAACAGAGTCAAGTTTCCGTATTACGTGCTGTGTTTTCCCCTTTACTTCAGGACTCGACCCCGACCCCCACCCCGTCTGCTCCATCTTTGACAATAAAAAGCCAGACAGGATATCCGGCATCACAAAACCCACATAATTCTTGTTTTCTTTAAACATAATTCAGGTTTGGTATTTGGGTAATTGGAATCATATCCCAAGTTCCTAACTATCCAAAAAGGATAATTTTTACTATACATGAGCGAGTCTGTTTTTTTATTTATTATATAAGCTACTTTTTCTTTATATAAATACTTATAATTAACTACCCTATTTCGACCAATTAAGATAAAAAAAACTAGCTTATTTCGATATTACTCGAACATGATTATCCAAAAAAAAAAGTAATAATTGAGATTATTTTGGTCAAATATATATTATATTTAAGGGTCTAGACTCTAGAAGAAATATCTAATTTTTATTGTAAAATGCAAACTTCTAACTAACCACTACTCATTAAGGATCTCCTAATTTTTCAACTTTCTAATTAATGATACGAGAGATTTATTGTTTGTTAAGGAACGAAACATCAAACACGTTCCATAATCGATTAGTGGTCGGTCTAATTTGCCGCCGGCCAATAATGTCGATAACATTTAGAACTGCTGACCACAATTTTTATTTTGATGTCGCTGATCATCCTTATACCACATGAATCAAATCTTGCTTCATTAACTAATTAATCAATCTACAAGAACTTGTCGTTATTAATTAAACTAAGATTAATTTAATGTGTTGTTAATCTTATATGCCAAATCATCCATCTGTTAATGACTTGAGAGTTGATAGAATAGAGCTATATATATGCCAATATTTCCCCAACAGGCAACAACCAATCGACAGATTATGTTTGTGATTGACACAAATCTCCGCATGTAATATATTATAGTTATCCGTGAAGTTAAATTTGATCCGATGGTTCGATCCTCACATTTGCGCGACCCATACATTTTTCTTCTTCTTCAAGTTCCAATAATAAAATAAACAAAACCTCAGCGCCCGATGAATAATAATAACCTAATAACAACAAGATCGATCTCTGATAAATAATCATTGAAACTGATAGCACCAAAGATCGATCGCAGTCCGGGCAGACCACTACTTGGTATTCTTTTTTCTACCATCACCACTTGATGGTCATTATCAAATTATATATATACACAACAGGCATATGCAGGAACCTACTACGATTCCTTGTAGGGCAAACAAGTGTCAAGATTTTACAGATTAAAAACAAATCTTAGTCTACTTTTAAGTTTTAATAACAATTATAAGATTAATTAAAAAGGAGAAATTAACTAACATGAACACATTTTATATGTATACATAAGAAGGTGGTGTGGTGAATGAGAACTTAAAATAAAATAAAAATAGAAAAGGGTTTGGTTGGTAAGTGGGATGCCCTGCAGCGGCGCACATGGGTTAGGGTTTGACACTTGGGCTACACAGCCCATGACCCAACAACCTCATAGCACATGCCACCCTTCAAACTTCAAACTTCAATCAATCTCTTCACATGCCTCCCTTTACCCCTTTGGTCCCACCATTGGCCCAGAACATAATACTCACTTCACTAGTTACTTACTTTCTCGGAAGAGGGAAATTCTAATTCTGCATTATCTTAAAGCCCTCGTATTTGGAATGGATTCTTTCAGACAATTGACACCAAATAATGTAACCATACCTTAAGAAACAAAAAAAAAAATAAGGATTAACTTTCCATTGTCTTGCCCTCTCTTTTTCAAATAATGAACGTGGCTTGCATGCTTGTCCCTCTACTTTTAGACCAAACACCACACAAGCAAAATGATCCAAACAACATATTTGCATGTTAAAAACAACCCAGTATGATGAATGATGAATGATGATGAACTTTTTTTTTCAAAAAGAAAAAAACAATTTGATGAGGAAATGAAATTTTGTAGGAACAATGTTATAGAAAAGATGGAGATGGATATCTCTAAGAATTGAATGCTCATTATTGGTGGAGTTTTGTGCCACGGAACATGGAGGAATATATCAATCGTAGCTGGTGTAATTAACAGGACCACGCTCAATTTAATTTGCAAATTAACTTTGATAAGTACGTCCTAGCCACTTATCTTCAGAATGTTTGTTGATTTATTTGCCATCTCATCTGGGACCGATTGGTACTAAAAGAATTGCTGGCGCTATCAATCTCCGATTGCGATATGGAATACTTTTCTTCAATCTCTGGGGTGTTTTCTTTCATTCGATCGTTGTTATATTTCGAAAAGGATGATTCTCACAGCGTAATTTATATTCATCATATCTTGTATCTCTTTGTTAACTCAAGATATGATGAATTATACCTCGGCATGGATCATTTCCCACTAGGTGGCCTCAAAATAGTAATCAAAATGAAATACTATACGTTCATACATATATATTTTATATGTGGCCTTGATTTTAGAGGGCACTATCAATCATAATTATACTAATCATGACTGCAGATATATTTAATAGTTTAGTACCAAAATCGCGATTGAGATAACTAATTAGAATCAGCTGGTGAGCAAATACATATACCCTATTAATTAATTGCTTCTTTAATTTTTCTTCATCATCAACTGGTTATAATGTGAATACATTGACACTTTTAACCCTAAAGTAAAAATTGCTAATTCAATCATTCTATATAAACAAATCACATGTACATGAATGCTTTGATTTTGAGTAAAATGAATAAAATTAATTATAGTAAAATTAGGGATTTAGTGTTTATGTTGTTCAGATGCAATTAATCTTGATTTTATAAAAACGACTCAAAGATAAATACAGGCACGCAGTTGCTTATTTAAACTTTTAACTTGTTGAGGTTTGGAATCTACAAGATCCAATAAGGATACCACTTGCTGGGCAGAGTTGTCGTTTTCGTTATCCATCTACTCTTGTATTTAATTATTTCGCGACGAAACATTATTCGATATTTTACCATCACATTAAATACTCACTATTTTAAATTCTTTTATTTCTTTTATTTTCAATCCAAATTTAAGTAATTAAGTATTTGTATTTTTCAAAAGTATTATTAATTACATTTCCTTTTTCCCTTCAACTATTATTTACTTTAATGTATTGAAATTACATTTCCATTTTCCCATAAAAAGTTCAACTCGTGAAGTCCATGAAAGTCAAATATTTGTTTTCTTTTTTTTTGGAGAGTAACACTAACACACTGGACATAGTAGTCGCAGATTTTATGAGGCAGCGTTATGTTTAGAAATTAGAAGTGGGAGGTGGGCCATACCCTAGTCAAAATGGGAAAAGCACCCAACAAGCCACGTGTCATCCTCCCATTGTCCATTCCTTTTTTTATTATCTTAATTATTTGAAAAAAGAAATTTACCAGCATCTCCATTCTCCACGAAGAAACAAATAGTTAATGCTAACTTTTCTTTTTAGCAGTTTTCACTCTTTTGAGGCATTTCCCCGAAGAAACCACACAAAGCTAATAAGTAGCCAATTATAAAACAAGAAAACACCTTTTTTTATAGAGAGAGAAAGAGAGGGAGATCAGAAGCACAAAAGAAAGAAAGCAAAGAGATCAAGTTGGTAGACGAAGACGATGACGATGGAAGTTGGGAAGGTATCAATTAATAAGATGGGTTTTGAGGAGACGGAGCTGAGGCTAGGTTTACCTGGAAATGCTAAAAAAGGTGGTGATCATCAACATCAAGGAGATCAGGTGGTGGTGATGATGATGAGGAACAAGAGAGGCTTTTCTGAAACGGTGGATTTGAAGCTCAACTTTTCTAATTCTTCCAAAGATGGGGGGGCTGCTGCTGCTGCTGATCATGATGATCATGATGCTGAGTCATCCAAGGATTCCACCATTACTGGTCAGAAGAATCTTAATCTGGCTGCTGCTGATGCTGCAGCTGATCCAGCAAAACCTCCAGCTAAGTATGTTAGTTTTTAATTACCCTTAATTTCTCCATCTTAATTGCATGTGTTAATTAATTTCTTCATCTTCCTTGATCTTCCTTTTGTTTTTTTTTCATGAAAAAAAAAATGGTTTCTTTAAATAATCTTATGTTTAAAGTTTATGTGGTAACATGGGATATCATATTGACTCCAGATAATTAATATAAACTCCTCTTCATCTTTCTTTTTCCACATTTTAACCAGTTAATTAAATCCTTTTCTGATCTGAGAGTAATCATGTTCATGTAGAAGAATGTTATCATATTCATACATACAGTAGTATATATGAAGAAACGAATGTTAAAAAACCATCAACCAAAAAAAAAAATTCTCTCTTTTTTTCTAAATTTTCTGAATTTTGTGTTCACCAGCCGGTTGTATGTAAATATTTTTCTACCCTTATATATAGTTGAGTGAGAAATTAATAAGATAAAAAATCCAAATCAATTAGCTGCAACACTAATTAATTAAGAGGTGCGTGCCAAAAAGTCTCAGCTAGCATAGCTATAGCCATATGGAGAGGAGTAGGCATTAATTATTCTGTTTAGTTATTTTTTAAATCAAATTAACCAAATAAACCTTAGTATTAGTATTGAAAAAGATTAGTTAAAGTAAAAATGTATACTATATGTATGGTCTAGGGCACAGGTTGTGGGGTGGCCTCCGGTCCGATCTTTCCGGAAGAACATGTTAGCGACCCAGAAGACGAGCGACGAGAAGAGCAGTGGTGGGAATGGGAGGTTTGTGAAGGTAAGCATGGATGGCGCACCTTACCTCCGCAAAGTGGACTTAAAGATGTACACCACCTACCACCAACTATCCGATGCCCTCTCCAACATGTTCAGTTCCTTCACCATAGGTATACCATCATCGCGCGCCATTGAAGTTCGATAATTAGCTATACCTCATGATTTGAACTCTTTATCTTATATGGAGAAGTGAAATATGGAATTAATTTTGTGTGTATTTTTTACTTTTTATTTTATGAATGAAGGGAGTTGTGGATCCCAAGGAATGAGAGATTATTTCAGCAATGAGAGTAAGCTGATGGATCTTCTGAATGGGTCTGATTATGTGCCAACTTATGAGGATAAGGACGGTGACTGGATGCTGGTTGGTGACGTCCCATGGGAGTAAGTTCTTGCATTATTACTACTCGAGTTTAATTAGAACTAACCATGTTCGCAGCAATGATATTAATTCTCTTGAACATTTTCACACGCATATGTAGGATGTTTGTTGAATCCTGCAAGAGGCTTCGTATCATGAAAGGGAAGGAGGCAACTGGACTTGGTGAGTTTCGTAATTTTTACATATATTATATTTTTCTTTTGGAATATATAATAATTAATATTGATATTCATGATGATCAGCACCAAGAGCGATGGAGAAATGCAAGAACAGAGGGCTCATCAATAACTGAACAGTGATTAGCCACGTACGTACCACAACCTGCTCCTTTGATCTTGTGGGCTGCTGGACCCAGAAATGACGACAGGAGCGCGCAGATGGACTGAGCAGGGTGTCGTGTACCCGCCTGTTTAATTAATTATTATTATTATTATTATTATGCATGGTTTTTATCCATATTCATATATATAATTTTGTGTATTTATTATTTCCTCAGATACAGATTTAATATTATTTGTATTTTGATCATCACATAGACTAAGTACTGCAAGAACCCTCATGTGTTCCAAAGACTTAATTATGCATGCATGCATGCATATGTGTACTTGCTTGTTTAGATTTAAATGGAATTTGGCATGTCATATATATGTCTCTCATAATATATTTTTTTTTTTTATAAGCTGAAGATTGTATTCACTCCCTCAAAGAAGAAGGCAAGAAGAAGATAAGAATGTACAAAGTCACTCCTAAAGAAGGAGCGACAGGGCGGAGGACAGAAAAAACAAACCTGAAAAGCCACAAACTAATAACTAATGGACTATTCTACCCCAAGAAGAAAGCCACGAAGGCGACAATAACATCATTCCCAAACTATAAGGGAATGTCACATCATTACTCTTTAACCACCTATACCAGAAGGAGAAAGAACAATTAAAAACTCGTCTCGCGCAAGTAGTACCTTGCCGAAAAACTAACTTGTTTCTCTGCAACCATAAGCTCCAAACCATTGCATAAAACAGAACCCTCCACTTCTTCTTGACATGATTCCCTCCCCAAGGCACTAAGCTCTCCCACGATCCCCATAATTCTCCGATCGTCCTTGGAGCACACCAGGACACCCCTAACCAAAGCATAACAGCATTCCAGCAACTCAAGGAATTATGGCAGTGAAGCAGAAGATGCTGAACGGTTTCCCCCTGAACAGAACACGAAGGGCACACATTATCTTCCTCAATAAGCATGTTACGTTTCCACAAAAACTCCCTTGTAACCAATCGATCTCTGAGAGCAAGCCAAAGGAAGAATTCGACCCTGTACGGAGCTAATTTGGACCAGCATGATTCTAAATCCGGATTAGCCTGAAAGCGCTGTTTATCAATACCCAAACACCAGGACCCCACCGAATAAACTCCTTCGCTATTTAACTTCCACTTATTCTTAACCGGAGAATAATTTCTATTAGGAACCGAGATTTGAGTAGCCAAGCATTCCCATTCTTCCTTTTCCCACTCGAAAAGCTCATGGCGCCATTGGTTGTTCCAAAGCCACTGGTTCTCCAGCCAATGACCGTGGTCAAGAATACTACCTCCAGAGTTTATTGCGACATTATACAACCTAGGATAAACCAGAGCTAAAGGAGTATTATTGTGCCAAGGATCCCACCAGAAGGACACCGAACTTCCATTCCCCACAACAAGATCCACATGCCTAACCCAAAAATCGAACCAATTACGACCCTTACAGAATAATCCGAGTATGTCACGCCAAATAGACGATGTCTGAACCACAGGGTCCTTCCATAAGAATCCTAAATTAGTAAAGTTGTATTGTCTCCTAACAATATCAGCCCATAATTTCCGACTGCCAGTACAAAGATCCCAAATCCATTTGAAAAGATAAGCTGCGTTCCGACTATCGAGATTCCCAATCCCTAAGCCCCCAAGTTCCTTCGATCTAATCATGTCTCCCCATTTTACCTTAGATAACCCGCTTTTATTCTCATCCCCACTCCACATGAAACGCCTCATAATCCCTTCGCATTTGCGGCGAACACTTATGGGCATTAAATAGATTGACATGTTGTAAATTGGAAGGCTAGAAACCGCCGCCTTGATCAAGGTGACCCGTCCTCCAACTGACAAGAGGTGACCCTTCCAAGTAGCCAGTTTAGACTTCATCTTCTGAATAAGAAAGTCCCAACTAGTTATTCTCCTTGGATTAAGCCCCACATACGAACCAAGATACTTGAAAGGAAGATGCTCGTACTTACAACCCGCTCTCCTGGCGAGACAACTACCAACCTGATCACAGATGTTGACGCCCACAAGAGAACTCTTATGAAAATTTACCCGTAGCCCAGAAAAGGCTTCAAACCAGCGAAGAGTCCCTTTAACTCCTTGTATCTCTCTCTCATCATTCTTGACAAAAATCAAAGTATCATCTGCAAATTGCAGATGAGTAAGATTCCACCCAGCTTGGTCATTACCCACTCCGCTTAACAAACCCACACTTTTAGCACGGACCAGAAGACGATGAAGCCCTTCAGCCGCTATGTTAAACAGAAAAGGGGACATGGAGCACCCTTGACGAAGACCACGTCCAACTTCAAACTGAGATGAAGGAGAGCCATTAATTAACACGGAAACTCTGGGAGTGCTAAGACACTGCATTATCCACCCTCTCCAACGAACTCCGAAACCCATTTGGCGCATCACCTCCTCCAAGTAACTCCATTCAACTGAGTCGTAAGCTTTTTCAAAATCCAGCTTGAAGAGTAAGCCTTGTTGCTTAGACAATTTCAAATGACTAACAACTTTATTAGCTGCCATCACACAATCTAATGTCTGTTTACCTTTCATAAACCCATGTTGTTCTTCACTTATCACCTTCTCAATCACCCTGCCCAACCTCCTAGCAAGAATTTTAGAAATGATTTTGTAGTAGCTACTCACCAGGCTAATAGGACGGAAGTCAGAAAACCTCTTAGCGGCCTTGGATTTCGGGAGAAGAGTGATGAAAGAAGTATTGGCTCCCTTCGGAAATAACCCCGTTCTAAAAAAACCTGAAATCAAGACACACAAATCTTGACCAATGATGTCCCAAGCATTTTGAATGAACCTGAGGGAGAACCCATCAGGACCAGGAGTTTTTTGCCCATTACAACTCCTAACAGCATCCCAAATCTCCTCTGGCGTGACCTCATTTTTGAGCCAATTAGCTTCACATTCATTCAAACAGGTAAACCCCAAGTCAGGAATCCTAGGTCTCTCCCAACTCACAGAGCCAAAGAAAGTAGAAAAGTATTCGGACGCTGCAAATTTTATCTCAGAGGGGACAGAAGAGCGACCATTAGAACACTCAAAGTTAGAGACTCCTTTCCTTACATTACTGATTTTAGCTAACCTGTGAAAATAACCAGTATTCCTGTCCCCCTGCAAGTCCCAATGAGATCTGGTTTTCTGCTTCCAAAACCTGTCCACCCTGCCCTGCTGCTCCCAAATCTCATTGGCCAAATCGAGCTTCCGACCTTGCTCTGATATGGACAAGGATCTAACATCTGCTATCCTGTCAAACTCCAACTCCTCCTCTTGGAGCGCCTCCAAACGCTTCTCCACATGACCGAAAACTTCCTTATTCCAACTCTTCACTTTCTTCTTTAACCATCTTAACTTTTGAATTACTCGGCAAGAACCAGGGAAAACAGAGGAAGCTTCCCTCCACCAACCAGCCACCAATTCCTTGAACCCTTTCACTTCCCACCAAATGCCTAGATCCCTAAACGGCTTTGGGCCCCAGTCAACATTGTCCTGAGTAAGAAGCAAAGGGGAGTGATCAGATCCATGCCTGTGAAGAGCAGACAACCTATTCCTCTGCAAAAGAGTGGCCCATCCAGCTTGGATAAAGACCCTGTCGAGTCTGCTTCTACAAACCGCATTCGCCCATGTAAAGCGTCTGCCAATAAGATCCAAATCTTGGAGTCTGCATCTAGCCACCCAATCTTGAAAATCTTCCATGCCTCTAGCAAGACACGAACCATTTAGCCTTTCTGAAGGAGCGAGGATCTCATTAAAATCTCCTCCCACTAGAACAGGAAGATTACAACCCATTACTAGATTCGCTAAAGTATCCCAAAGCTGACTTCTTCTACCCATATCATTGTAAGCATAAACGTTCAGAACTACACAGCGAACGTTCCCTTTTATCCAAATACCTTCAATCCAGATGTAACGATCACCGACTAACGTCCTTTCTGAAGAGAAGGAATTACCGTTCCACATTGTAAGTAATCCACCAGACCTACCGGAAGCCGGAGCACTCAACCAACGAGCCTCCTGTTTTCCCCACAAGGTCTGCACAAAGAACTCATCCACTTCCTCCATCTTAGTCTCTTGCAGGAAACAGAAATCCAAATTTTCTCTATTCCAACAACGTCTGATAAAACTCCTCTTTCTAGCCTCTCTCACCCCTCTACAATTCCAAGACAGTAAATTAACCATAAAAATAGCTAAACACGAACCAGAGGGATCAATCAACTGAATTGAACCAACTCTGCAATAAATCTTTCCTTATCGAAAGAAATAAACGCCTCTTTATGGACGTTCTCAGTTAACGATAGCAACCTTCCTATATTCCACGACTCGGGATCTATCATTGTGGCATCTCTAACCAGGTTCATTCTAGCAATCTCCTCATCTTCTGCTTTCTGAATCTCAATTTTTGACCCCGCTTGAGACTGAGCTGTTTCAAGGCTACCAGCTGGACCCACTAGTTTTTTAATTTTCTCCCCCCTTTGTCTCACCGTTACGAGAGGTAAAACTGTCCCGAGCGAAAGCTCACATGCTGAACGAAGAACCCCGGTCGATTCACAATCAACATCCTCCTTATCCTCTTCTGGTACCGTCAAGGCTCCCTCCCTAATGGTTTCCCACTCTCCAACTTCCTCATCAGACGACCCAACAGACCCATCAAAATCTGCACGGGCCCCAACCATCCAATCTATGTTAGATACAGCCCCATGCATGGGTTCTTCTTTGCAGAGGATCTCAAAAGTTTTTCCATCAACCGAAACCTGCAAGGATTCGTTAATGCTTATACGATCAGAGGATACAAGAAACCTCGCAACATCGAGTCGTGTCCTCGCAATCGTATTATCATCAACAACCACCAGAGACCCCAAACAGCTGCTAATTTTTTCAAAAGTTGCGTGACCCCAAGTCTGAACTGGAATCCCAACACACTGAACCCAGCAAAGCCTCCCTCCCTTGGCGATACCATCCTCCCAAGAGATAACCTTGGAGAACAAACTAGAGCTAGCCTCCGCAATAGCCCTGTCTCTGTCAATTTCCCTATCAAATTCCAGCCAAACAAGGCCTCTTCCCATAACCCGAGTTTCGCAAATCCAACCAGACTGAGCGACCAGATCTTGGATCGAAGGAATAAGTTCTAGTTTCCTAATGACTCCGATAGCACTCTTGTTTAACCAATCTTTGTTATCGGCCGGGATCTCCAAACCTAAAATACCCGAAGTAGGAACCATTTCCTCCTTGGTAGAACACCTGTCATTCCTCATCAAGGTCACCGATTCCCCCCTCACGACATCAGCCAATGTTCTTGCCTGAGAACCTCCATCAGCACCGCCACCGTTCCCAGTAGCAGAAGAAGCGACCTTCACGCCATGTTTAGAGCCAGAATTTTTCAACAAGGAGTGATTCGAAGGATGTGAACGACTCTGAACAAATCTCCCTGCTCTCCTGCCACGCCTGCCCAAACTGCTTCTAATAGCTGAAGCACCAATAAATTGCCTATCAAGAGCAATTTCCATATCAATTCTGTTACTTACCCAATCAAAACGAACAAACCCAAATCTCTTCCCAGCTCTATTCCTACGAAGAGGAATGAAAACATCCACCACAGCCCCAAAATGAGGGAGTTTCCAGCGACGCGTGATCAAATAACGAAGGGCTTTATGGTCCACGTGGGACGGTAAGTTTTCTAGATAATACGAGATTTCCTCCTTCTGTCGACCCTCTTTGGAGGGGACAGCGATCCCATGCCTAACCGATTGATGCCCTGCCGTCGACATCGGCCAATCGAACACAACAACCTGACCACTACAACCAACAACAGAACAGCAACGCAGAAAAAAGGAAGAACACCCAAGCAAAATAAGGGCCCACGAAGTCCCTTCAAACCAAACAAACCAAACAAACCAGACAAGCAAGGGGAAAACGAATCTCGAAGACAAGAGAAGAACAGAAAAACAGAAAAATAGCCGGATGCCTAAACAATCTGAACCGAGAAGCAAAACCCGGCCAGAAGAAACCGGCAACCAACCACCAACCGACCCAGAAACCCACCGGAGAAGCAAGAGAAGCCGCAGATCTGCAGCTGCCCAGGACGGCCGGAACGAAGGGAGAGACGACGACTCCACAGATCTGGAAGACGAGAAGAAGCTTTATACGCCAGTCACAGTGGGTGACTGGTATTTTGGACTCCGGCAGCAGTGGGCTGACCGGAGGACGCCGCGGCAGTCTCCAATTGAGAGAGAAGCGCGACACTGTAGACGAAGCAATAATAGAGAGCGTTTTTTGTCTCTCATAATATTAAATATTAGTAATTAATTCTACTAATCTAGCTATATACTATATGTTAATATTTAATCAGTTGCGATTATTGTGTTTATATTGCCAACAAATATATACTACTCTCACGTCTCACTTCTTCAATAAAATATTATTCGTTAAATATTTGCGTATAAAGTAATTACCAGACGTGAGGATATTTTATCTCATTTACGCACGAACATGATTGGTTTTGGTAGTAGATTTTGAGGAGATATTTTTAATTATTTCATGATATATATTACTTTTTTTTGGTCCACTCACTTGCTACTTCTTGATATATATGTTTCTAGTGATATATAAAAAAAAAAGTTAAGAATTTAAAAAAATGTAATGGGGTACAACTACAACTACAAGTGCGTGGTAATGGAAATGTTTTTCCATGCCCTGGTTGGCGTGGTAGGAGGGAACAATATCATGTGCTTTGTTGATGGAGCATTTATTCATCCTCCATTTGCTTTGGTTTCTTGGTATGTATCGTTTCGGACTAAATTGCTACTAGTAATTAAAAGTACAGCTATATACTATCATGTCCATGCCACTACTTCACCAAAGCTTTTAATGTTTACGGCTCCTACGTCCTCCCTCTTATACAAATATCAGCAATATTCATTGTTAATAACGTTCTTTCTCATCCTACAAGGCTAGATAAGAACTCGTGGGTTGATGAGCAATAAAAGAAGGCATTCAAGAATAGGTTTCTAGTGTTGTATTGGATCGTTCAGAGAATTGTCATAGCTTTTCCATTGAAGAACCAAACGCACAGGTTTCAGTGTTGTCAGATCCAAGATTTGGGAGAGAGCCTCCTAATTTTCAATTATAGTTTACACTTTTTTCACTTACTTAGAGTATAGTGTATTATAAATCTATTTAAAATTATTTTTTATTTTTTTCCACCAAAAATCCAACAAAAAACAGTTGGTTATAGAAAGTTATAAATAGTTTTGATGGTTGAATATATATGATGGGAAAAAATAGAAAACAATCTTAATCAAATCCTGCAACCTCTCCCAAGTTACGAAAATTAGAGCTCCCAATAATGACTACTAATGATAAAGTCATATCTACATATATCACTTAATCTCATATTTTTAATTGGTTAGATGAAACTTAAATTTTTAAAAACTATACACCTAAGTCTTATCGACCCTAGAAATAATTAGACAACATAGGCGTGGGAAAATAGCAGGCTAAATATATTTAATGATTTTTCCTTTTTATGGATTTTTTTAAGCTAAAAGTTGTATGACCCGTCACGTCCTATTGCTCGAGAGGAATGAAAGTTATGGCTCATGAACGACTAATCTAACGCATCAGAGCGAATTGTCATGAACTCGGTCTTTTTCAGTAGGCGTCAAGTATATGCATGGCGCGACCCCAAGCATACCAAATTTAGGGTTTGAGAACTGATGAAAAAGCATCAAATAAATCGACCTTCTAACTGACAGCAACTACAAAAAGTAGGGCGGCGTCGCGTCAGTACGCTTGGGCTTGGGTAGTGTTAGAAGTATGGTTTGAGATGCGGGGTTTTCTCTGGGTTTGGGCTTTTCTGCTATTTGGACTATTCTGCTATCTTTCTTAGTAACCTAGGCTTAGATTTATGAATCCTCTCATTATGATCAAATGAAAGAAAAAAAGAGAGCTTGTAACCAATCAATAAGGTCTCAAGATTAATGTTTTCTGGTATTGGTCCAGTTTTGATCAATAAAGTTCAATTGTATTTCGAAGTAGAAGGGAAGGATGAGAAAATAAAATATTATTCGATGAAAAAAATAGTTGGGACAAGTACAAAGACACAGATCACTAGTCTTACAGTTACATTCTCAATTTTAGGGCCAAACAATTGACCTCTGTATTGAAAGGAAAAGGCAATTCTACAATGCAGCAACTCAACCGACCTTATCCGCCTTTCTGAAACAATTACGACCCATTTGGATCAAAGAGCTCAAAGCGCAAGGCGAAGCAGGTGACAACAGCTGAGAGTGAAACAACTTGTGTACAGAAAGAATCATTTCTGATGACAATACCCTTTACTCCACAAGGACAGTACAGGGACTACCGACCCTTCGTTTCTTGTCATCGTCATATGACTGCATGGTAGAAGCATAACTTATGTAAGAGTTCAGTCTAGGATTCGATAATGAAGAGAGTTATACTGTCATCCGATCCCATATTCTTATTAATAGTTACTATTATAAAAGAATCACTATTCGACTTCGAACCAACTAGTTACATTTATATCGAGAAACCCACCTGATGACTGACGAAATGTGGGACTTGAACCCTTTTGGAACCATCAGCTAGACGTTTACTAGGGAAATGGTTATCCATGGCACCAAAATTGTCACTAACCTGCAACCATGCACAACAATTAGGATTAAGAAAGGACATTAGATGCTTGAAATGCTTTCCTCAAAACTGAGGAAAGCTCTAATTTTGTGGTGCTATAAAAGTTGGAAGTTCAATCTAAAGTAAATTCAACTTCCTTGAACCATGTTTACTTCTTAGCAACAGTTTAAAAGTTTAAATATCATTAGTAAAGTAAAACTATCATGAAGAAAATTCAGGAAATGATTAGACAAATGCCATTGGAGAGAAGTAAATCAACAAAAAAACTACAAGTACAGAAGAAACCATGATGCTTGAAATATGTAATTTTTTAAGCAATATAGTCCAACCAGAATCAATTCTTCAGAGATAAGGACTACGTCAAAGCAATGAAAATTAAAAATTTGAACATCAGAAACACTCTTTACCTGACTTTCAATGGCCCCAACCAACAATTTGTGGCATCCTGATGCATGCACAATTTTTAAAGTAGGACACTGAAGGAGCATTCTCTCTGTGGATAACAAACTTAATTAATCATTTGACCGGCGGAGAACAAATAAAATCTAAGCCATTGATCAAATTAAAACGAGCAGCACATCCTATACCTGGATGCAAGTTTTTACAAGAGTTTAGATTCAGATCATCGAGTTCTGGGCAGTTTAAGTATAGTGCCTGCATTGAAAGTTCAAAGTTGAGAACCACAAGAGATGGAAACTGGTGCAACTATACATCTATGTTTTTCAAACAACAACTTACATCTAACCCAGAACAGCCCCATAAGCTGAGTTTTCTCAAGCGACTGTGTTTGATAATGAGCTTTTGATGTATAAGGTGTAACTTGTTACTAAGTGTACTCTGGATCTCAAAATTGCAGCTTTCGTCAGAGCTTGGGTCACATATCGTCATTCCACAGTCCATGAGATCCAGATGGGGCAGCTGGGCCGTTGCAAATTGAATTCCACCTGAGTGGTTCCAATGGCAGAATATTCAACAAAAATACTTTGTAGCAGCAATAATATGCCAGAGGAATGCATATAGCTACTAATATAGAACAGGGAAATAGAAATTACTTGAGGTGATGTTCGGACAAAGGGCTAGGAGGAGCCTCGATAGTGTTCCAGGGAACACATTGCAGATCATTCCAATACCACTATCACTAATGCTAGACCTGCGATCAAGTTGTAGTGTGAGCATGAGCTGATGCAGGCAATTTGAAGTTTTAGAATAGGCGTCATCAGATATTTAACTTTGGTCCAAGACATACCCACTAAGATCTAGCAATTCTAGTTTTGAATAAGTTGAAGCAATTGCAGCAACAGAAGCGTCAGTGATCTCAGCTCCAAGCACAAGAGAGAGCATTCGCAACCACCTATGATTATTGGGCAAAAAAGCAACCATCATTAGACTTTAAATTAAATAAGGACTCATCACTTAATGATTCAGATCCTCCAACAAGTTCTTGAACATGTAGAGAGAGGATAAAGTTCCTAAAAGAGCCTAAGTGATGCACCAAAACTAATAAAAGTAGGTCCGTGACAAAATTGGTTGACAAACCTTAAGCTAGCTGCTGTAAGAGCCAGCACAGCAGCATGAGAGAGCCTAATTGATGCAATATGTATATTTTGTAGCCTGCTACAACTTCTTCCCAAACTATCAACCATCGCAATAAGATCAGTACTATCATTTTCTTGTCTAGAAAAATCTAGGGAGATCTCTTTCAAATTGGGGCAGTTGAAAACCTGGGACCAGAAGGCATTTATAAGTAAAAGGACTTCACTATCCAAAATAAATTCAGTAAACAGCATTAACAGGGTGTTAAACCTGAAGAAGAATCAGTGAGGGACATAAACAATTACCGTTTTTGATAGGCAATAAAGATCTGAAAGCCAAAGTGTCGTAAGACTAGTAGAACAGAGCACAAATCCCCCTAGATTAGAGCATCCTTCCATCTTAAGGCTTGTAAGACAACGTCTATCAGCAACAAAACGACTCAATTCATCACTGCACGCACAAAATGCACTCATTTTAGCAAAACATTATTTGGAAAACCGCATATGCTGACTGCAGACTTAAACCACATAGCATGTCAATAAATGTCATTGTAATGTATTGTACACTGCAATCACTCTTTCAAGAGTTGATGCAGTACAGGGAATACAGAATCATCTCAGTCCTACATAATGTAGATGGATATACTTGGAGAAGCTCTCACTACAATTCACACGTGTCTTAACAACCTAAACAAGCTACACAATTCCTGGATACATAAGGTAACCTACAAACTGTTTTACTTCCATCAGCAAACAGATTAAACAGGCCGTGCCAGACATAAAGGATGTCATGGCAGCAAATATTAGATCAAAAAAATTATAAAGATCAAGCAAGTGTCATACTATTACCCTCCATGTTCCTTAACAAAAATGTGGAGACAATTCACCTTATTTACCAAACAAGAGTAAACAGCAATCAGATAAAATGTGCTTAACTAATGACATAGTGAATAACAAACTTAAGGGAAGAAAATCATACCCAGTAACCCGATTGACAGCATCAGAAACAGAAATCTCCAGAACCCCCAAATTAGGACAAGAGAACGCAATGCAAGCCAGCATTGTTGCTTCCACATCACTGCATCTCCAAAGAAATCACTTTAAAAAAATATTCCAATGTTAGCCGAAAAAATCGTCTGTCTTAATTCACCCAATAGATGACATTAGCTTAACTTTTGATTTGTTTTATTTTAGAAGCATCTTACTGGTAAAAATGTTAGGCAAAGGATATGACATATCGCACCCATCATTGATACTGGTAATGCATCAAGCACACAGCACCAATGACACAACTTCTCGTTCAAGTTTACAGATCAGTCAGTTTCGTAATTATTCTGTTTTATTAGGTTAAACCACTATTCTCATTTTAGCCCTCTTAATCAACATTCATTTATCGACATGTTAAATCCCGATCGTTAATGTCCATCAGATCAATGCCGGATCCAATGTATAAAATGCTAGATCTGAAAAATCACACAATCAAATCACCTATGCATTTTTAGATTCAGTCTACTGAGCCCAGAGCATTTCTGCAGAACGGATCCAACAAGCCCAAACTGAGCCTTCGGAGGAACCCTAAGCCTCAGCTCCTCCGCCGCTCTCCAAATCCTTCTCGTAGTCTCCCTCCATCCCTTACAGACTCTCGCCGCCGCCAACAAACCCCCCGGCGGCAGCCTGCTCAACACATCCCACATACACGTTGGCGGCAACTTCAAGGAGCAGGAACCGAACAGATCCGGCTCCGATTCGTCCAACTCTGGCTCCGGAGAGTCGCATCGGATATCGATGTTGTCAAAAGAGAGAGTCCAACGGCGGATCGAGCTGTGGTGTGTTGCAGGAAACGGGGATGGCCGGGATGTGGAGGCGGAGGCCGGGACGGTACTGTTGGATGGAGTTGGCGAGGTGATGACGGTAGCGTCGTCGGTGGAAGAGGGAGGAGAAGGAGGAGGTGGGGGTAAGTTGCATGAGTGGCCTTTCTTCGGTTGGCCGCATCGGCTGCAGTTGTAACTGCCGCGGTGCTTCTTGAGGGGTGAGAGATTGAAGTCGTAGGAGGCGGTGGAGCCGCCGGGAGTAGAAGGGTGAATGTGGGGTTGGTTCTCGAAACTCATTCTAGCGAGAAAGATATAGAGAGAGATGTAGCGAGAGAAAGAGGAGTAGAGACAAGCGAAGGAGGAGAATGAAAGTGGTGAGGAGCGTGAGGAAATAAAGGGCGGGGTTGGGTTTGAGGAGGAAGGTGGCGCGGGAGATTTGTGTGTTTCGCGCCTTTGTTTTCAAAGAGTGAAAAACAAAAGGAAATTTTACACAAAGGAGCGGCTGCTGCCTGATTGCGAGTTAAGTGAAATGACGGTATTAGCCCTGAGTCTGTCGAGTGAAAAAAAACGTGTCGTTTTCCATTTGTTTCTCGCTATGGAAATGGAAACTTCTGTTTTTTAAGAGTTTTCTGCTTTAATAAAACAAGGAAAACTAAAATAATTTGAGATTTTGGTTACTTCATGTAAATATCTACCATTCGACTTGAACTAAAATAATCACCAAAATATGGTAGAACATACTTCACAGACACGAGTTAAACAAAAAAAAACATGAACACGATAAATTGTAACTATTTTATTTTTTACTGTACACCTAACTTTTCAATACTTCACATAAAGTATATAGAAATTGGGTTCGGATATTGGACAATATATTTACATTTTCATGACCGCATCGGACCAGATCGGATCAGATGATCGAACTTTTAAAATTTCTAACCATTCAGTTGGCTGGTATTGAAATGAGCAGAAAAACATTTTTTGCAAAAATCGCTAAAACCTAGGTGAATCGGTCACGATTTTAGAAGTTTTTGACGTTCACTACATAGTTTTCAATGTTGGTCAAAATCACGTTGTTTCAAAACAACGTTAAAATGTTAAAGAGATATAGTAACACAGTCAACCCTCACTCCCTTTCCCGCTTATCAATATCCGTGAAAATGAAACCTAAGGTTATAAACTATAAAGTAATAATTTCAAATATAAATTTATTTACTTAATAATTTAATTAGTTTTGATTTAACTATACATATAAATATTGATAGTCAAGTGAAAAAATACAATTTAGATTTTCGAGGGAAATATATATATATATATATTTATTGAATCCCGATTAGACCAAGTTAAACCCTAATTAAACTTTAAAATTTTAAATTTCTACCTATTTCGGTTCGATCTCTCAATCTGGTACTGAAAGCATAGCAATAGACTGAATCAGAAATGTGATGGATCATCGGTTGGGTATTTGATTTTCTAACGCTCTCAGAATGTAGTGCACGGTCTTTACGAGCTCTGGTCCTGAATCTCTTTAAGGCCATGTTTTAAGCCCATAAGGTCGGGTTTTTTTTTTTTTTGATAAGCGTCCATAAGGTCGCTATTACCTTATTAGCATTGTCACTGTTTATTTTATTTTTAAAAAATAGTTATATGGTTAATTATCATTATAATATCAAGAATCGAGTTCTTAACCCGACCATATGTCGTTAAAGTCATAAAAAATCAAAAACAATATACACACTAGTTGAGCTACAATTTCACGTAGATTATCATTATTTACCAATAAGACCATGTGTCGATTATATTTTTTCATATTAAAATAACAAAATAAATTTAACCATAATAAATTGTAATTTAATGAGATTAAATACGGGAGAAAAAATGACAATCCTTCCTTTTCGTTTGTGGACAATGATAAAACCTTTTGTCTCTCCTCCATCAATGGATCTTCCCAGTGTTTATGCAATGTCTCAATTAGATTAAATAGTTTTTTTAAAATAAAATCTCAGTCAAATAGTTAGGGTTGGAAATGGTGGAATCTTCAAAGCTAATGAGTAATGACCATGCTTCAAAGTTGGGCCTCAAATACGCACAGCAAAACAGAGATTTTTGGGCCAAAATTTTTGCAACCACTACACGTAAGCCCACTGGTCTTGTTTGAGTGAGGTAACAGTATCACCAATTTTTATTCCTTAATAACTACTCCCTCCACAATTTTTTAATTGACGCCCGTACTATAGATACGCATATCGATGAGGCCGAATGACGCACTATTTTACCTCAAAAAATTTCGTACTTTTTTTCAAACGTACGAAAATCTTTAACGTACGTCCGAGAAAAAAATCGGTATTTTTTGAGGTCAAATAGTGCGTCATCCGACCTCCTCGATATGCGTATCTACAGTGCGGACGTCAGTTAATAAAAACTGGAGGGAGTAATATATTTATTCGTATAAGATCAATTCTGGTAAAATGCTTAATGATTTTTTTTAAAAATGCTAAGGCCGTCACTCTACAAAATTGTCCATCTACAATTATCAAATCATTAATCTATATATGTGAAAATAATTAATCTATATATGTGAATGTGAGTAGTCATTTATTTTTAATTTTTTTTAAAAAATAAAATTGATTTGACATATGTGAGTTGAGTGCTGCTAATAGGGTTGAAGAGTATGCCTGAATGAAGTAGCATTTGCCACGTCATTCTATAAATTTACAAAATTGCCATTGGGTTGAATTTAGGGTTGAAACCATCCTTGTCTCCAAATCACGCTTCAGCCCTCCTCCATCCTTGCCTCCGCCTCCAAACTCTCCCTCCTTCGCTCCACACCGCCCTAGCCACCGCCCACGACACCGCAAACCCACTTTTATCATCAGGATTAATGGTGGAATTGGGTTTTTTGGGGTATTGGGTTTTGATTTATGTATTGAGTGGTAATAATGGTAGTAACAGTTTTGAAGGGAGGAGGAGGGGGTTGTTGGTGTGAACCGAGAAACCCCACATTGACATAACGGATTTCTTGCTGATGATATGCTTGGGCGTTTCTTTCTGTTGTTCTTCTCCTCTCTCTTTTTTTCTTTCTTTAATTTTGTTTTTTTTCTTATAAATTGAAAAACATGAGAAAGGTTTGTTTGTTTGTTTGTATTGGGTTTTGGTGGTTTGTTGATGAAGATCAGTTTCTGTTTCGGAGCGGGTGGGGAGTTATTGCTGACTCTGACTTTGACTCTGACTCATCTTCTTCCTCTTCTCCTTTTTTATTTTTTTATTAATTAATTAAAATTTTCTTTATGAACATAACCGAATGAAATGGAACGAAAATAAATAAATTAATCCTGAACCGAGAAAACCCAATACCCCAAAAAACCAAATTCCACCATTAATCCTGATGATAAAATCATTGATACTGATAATCCCTTGAGCGGGGTGGGGGCTTTTCCGTCAAATGGCATGCCGGAGTGTGGTGGTTGGAGCTCCTTGGGACACCTTGAGCAACCTGCAAAACCGCCGGAGTTGTCTCCGGCGGAGAACCTCCAATGCCAAAGTCAGTGTTTGGATTAAGATGCAGAGAATGTATATCGGAACAGTATCTGTCTCTTTCTTGGGAGCTTCAGATCTGTCCCTCCTCTCTTTCCCTCTAGTCCTTATGTAGGACTAGAGTGGTTGGAGTGGTTAGATCTACTGACACCTTTCCTCTTTTTTCCACAAAGTGGTTCAAAAGTAAGAGTCAATAAACATAAAGTAGAGACCATACCTTTGGGAGGATAGACATTCCCTATAGGTAATAGTTTTATAATGGTTGAGTGGGGGCAGGAAGTGCTGTCTCCCATGTGTGGCTTTGACCACTGATTTAATAGAAATAACATACAGTGTACCTTTATTGCAGGCTTTAAGCCGTTTATAGCAAATCGGCACACTGCCGTTGTGTGGAATCGGCATGCTGCCGTTTGGAGACCCTTGACCTGGTCAATGTTTGGAGAGGTGTCGATCCGTTTCTTCACAGCTTAGCGAGTGGATCGGCTTCGTGCCGTTTTGAGGCGATCGGGCTAGACTTGTCCTTTGGTCACTTATTCCCGTTGACTAGGTCAATCGGTCACGATGCCGTTTCATATGTTTGACTTGGTCAAACCGGTCATGTGCCGTTTTGACTGGTCAACGGTACTTTGTGAAGGTACAATGTCCGTTGTGCCCTTGTGATATACTTTTGTATTATCAGAGGCCCAACAACAAACGAGCCCGAGTGTTTACCAAGGGCTTGCCGTTTCTGGCTTGATGCTTGTCAATCGGCATGCTGCCGTTTGTTTTAATTCGATGCAGTTATTGAGTTTTTTCTCTCAATCCTGCAAATAAATAATAAATGTCAATAAAGAAGGATTAATGCATTTAAATGCATACCTATTGACGTGGCATTTTCCCATAAAATGATGATTGCTGGTTGAACTTTCTAGGAGAAACGTCTCTTCGTTCTCTGACAAGTTTGAATTTCGAAATTCAAAACTTGTGAGAAGCGCATGGGCCGTTCTCTCGTTTAATGCTCTGCAGCTTTAGTGACGTGTGTCAGTCTGATCACAATCGGTCCTGCCACTTGTCATCGTTTCGCTGGAACGGATGTGAGCTGAAGAGTTTTCTCCTTTCAAAAGTGGTTTCTCTTGGAAACCCTAACTCATTTTCTTTCTCAACGCCGCTCTCACTTTCTTCTTCCTCACAAATTTTCTCTCATTTTCTCTCTCATTTCTGCAACTTCCTCCCGCACTTCTGGGTTCCGTTCTTCAAGATCTCTGCATTTTTAGGTATTTGCCCACTCCTTTTCCCTCTTCGATTTATCGCTTGAGATTTAGGAATGGCACCCAAACGCCCTCTTGTTACTGATGAGATCATTGATAGAACTCCCACTAAGTTAGATAGTGAAGACAAGTTGTATGCTGAGATGGAGGCTTTAGAAATTGAGCTGACTGATGAGTATTCTGCCATGGTCAGGGATGAGCAGAGGAGAAACGGTGAGCTGCTAGAGGAGAAGACTGCTCTATCCGATTCCGTCGCCTTGCTCTCGGGAGAGAAAACTTCTCTTGCCGATTCCGTTGCCAAGCTAACTGAGGAACTTAGCGCGGCCCGATCCGATTTGCAAGCTGCCAGAAATGACATTGCCGTTAAGGAAGCAGAGCTGCTGAAAGTTCCTGAGAAGATCGGTTGGTGGAGAGAGAGGATGAAGAACATCATGTTGGAGAGCTATGTCTCCTATTATGGCGAGGAGAATTTCCACCCTGACAATCTCTCGCGATATGTTGCTGCTGGAGAAAGGATTGCCGAAGCTAAGGAGTATGAACCTTTCTCCGATTCAGATGTAGACGAAGATGATGATGATGTTCCTGTTGGCCTTAACGCCGCTTCTGGATCTGGGTCGTTAGTATGAACATCTAGCAATGTTTTGGTTAATGCCGATTTGGCTCATTTTGTAATGAACAATTAACATTTTGAATATATATATAATTTTGCAATTTTTAGTAATTGCTACTGTTTAATGATTTCTGTTATATATATATCATACTCCAGAAAAATAAAGACAAAGATAGAACAATTGAAATTGAACTTATCTCTTTTTGTTTAGCAGAATCGGGCGCTTGCCGTTCTGTTATGGCCGTTTTGAGGTTTGCAACCGTTTTGACTTGGCCTCTTTGTCGATTTGGCACTGGGCCGTTTTGACAATATTGCCGATTGATAAGGCAGAAGATGTCTTTGAAAATTTGCCGCTTGCAGCGGACCTTGTATCTTTGCCGTTTTGGAGCGGACTTTGTATTTTTGCAGTCTGTCTGATCAGCATGACCAGCATGGTCTTTATGTGATGACAATGTATATATGCCTTGATGACGATATATGCATCAATAACGATATATGCATCAATAGCGATATATGCATCAATAGCGATATATGCATCAATAGCGATATATGCCTCAATAGCGATATATGCCTTGGTGGCGATATATGTATTGTTGGCAATATATGTATCGTTTGCAATATATGTATCGTTTGCAATATATGTATCGTTTGCAATATATGTATCGTTTGCAATATATGTATCGTTTGCAATTCTTGGATTTTGGTGACGTGGTTCAGCCTAAAATGACTTACGTCCACGATTGATTTGATTTTGATAACGCGGTTCGGTCTAAGATAACTTACATCCGCGATTGATTTGATTTTGTTTTCTCGAGATCTGCAATCATATGAGAAACAATACTGGCAAATATACATTTTTCATTGCTTGGGAATATTTGATAACTCATGTCATACATAATATTCCAGAAATTTTCACAAAGATAAAGCAATTTGGACTTATCTCTGTTTTGACGATTCGGCTTGATGCCGTTTTGACTGAACCGTTTGAGGTCATTCGGCACTAGGCCGTTTTGAGAATATTGCCGTTTCCTCCCCTGATCTAGACAACGGCATTGAAGGGAAAATCGGCTGACCAATCTGCACATCGGCTTTCTGCCGTTTGCTTCTTTTATGCACCCTGGAGATCGGGTTCCTCCCGTTTCCTCCTTTGGTAGTCTGCTTCTTCCATTCTGGAATATTTTTCTACCTCAATCCGCAAAAGATCTAAGGTTTTAGGAGTGCTTGCAATCAAAGCATTCTCCAATTCTCGGTATTTACAGTTCCTTCTTACAGCCTCCGCTGCAAAGGCGGGCGCCACGTCAGGAAGGACGGCTAGCTCCGTGTTGAATCTTGCCACATATGTAGCCAACGATTCTCCGGATTTCCGCATTATGTCAAACAGAACGGCTGAAGATTTTTCCATCGGAATGCATGAGCTGAATCGGCTTCTGAATGCCTTTTCTAGATGCTCAAAACAGTCAACAGATCCGGCTGGTAACTTCTCAAACCAAGTGTTGGCTATCCCTTTAAGGGTCATCACAAATATTTGGCATAAAGCCTCATCATTTCTAGTAAAAAACTTAACATGTTTCTTTACTGAGCTCACATGAACCGTAGGATCTGCTGTCCCATGGTAGTGATCGGACGGTAGCTTAACATGCCTGCTTACTTGATGTCTCCGAATCCGAAATGTCAACGGATTCTTTGGATCATCATCCTGCTCTTCCCGATCTGGTCGAGGAACAGATTCTCTGGACAGGTCTCGTCCACTTTTTGAGCGGTCTGTCTCGGGGTGATGCTGGGTCACCGATCTCTCTAGTCTTCTCTTTCTGGTCTGATGAACTGACCCAGCTTGTGGATCCGCCAGCGGTGGAGGCGCAGAAGAGGAGATTACTGGCGGGTGATGGTGGATTTGTTGAGGAATAGGTTGCTGACTGTTGGGCAGAGGAATTTTTTCCATGAGCGTCGCCATCATCACGTCCATCCTATGATGCAAGGCTGCAAACTCGTGCATGATTGCAGGTGGAATGCCGGCAGCAGGTAGATCTGGGTGAGGAACGCCTGGAAATGGGTTTTCTGGGAAATTAAGCCGACGAGCAGTAGCACTTATTTCCGCTGGAAAAAGTGAAGCTTGGGCTGGTGGTGTTTCACGTTGACCCGTAGCAGCACCAGTGGGTTGATTTGATTGAAGATCTTGATTGGATGCCATTTTTGGAAATGAAAACCCCAAATTATTGAGAAGGAAGAGCTTTGAATCTCAAGGCTTGCTCACTTGAAACTTCAAAAGCTCTCAATGAAAGCACCATTTGATAATCCCTTGAGCGGGGTGGGGGCTTTTCCGTCAAATTGCATGCCGGAGTGTGGTGGTTGGAGCTCCTTGGGACACCTTGAGCAACCTGCAAAACCGCCGGAGTTGTCTCCGGCGGAGAACCTCCAATGCCAAAGTCAGTGTTTGGATTAAGATGCAGAGAATGTATATCGGAACAGTATCTGTCTCTTTCTTGGGAGCTTCAGATCTGTCCCTCCTCTCTTTCCCTCTAGTCCTTATGTAGGACTAGAGTGGTTGGAGTGGTTAGATCTACTGACACCTTTCCTCTTTTTTCCACAAAGTGGTTCAAAAGTAAGAGTCAATAAACATAAAGTAGAGACCATACCTTTGGGAGGATAGACATTCCCTATAGGTAATAGTTTTATAATGGTTGAGTGGGGGCAGGAAGTGCTGTCTCCCATGTGTGGCTTTGACCACTGATTTAATAGAAATAACATACAGTGTACCTTTATTGCAGGCTTTAAGCCGTTTATAGCAAATCGGCACACTGCCGTTGTGTGGAATCGGCATGCTGCCGTTTGGAGACCCTTGACCTGGTCAATGTTTGGAGAGGTGTCGATCCGTTTCTTCACAGCTTAGCGAGTGGATCGGCTTCGTGCCGTTTTGAGGCGATCGGGCTAGACTTGTCCTTTGGTCACTTATTCCCGTTGACTAGGTCAATCGGTCACGATGCCGTTTCATATGTTTGACTTGGTCAAACCGGTCATGTGCCGTTTTGACTGGTCAACGGTACTTTGTGAAGGTACAATGTCCGTTGTGCCCTTGTGATATACTTTTGTATTATCAGATACATGGCTGTGGCTAGGGCTTGGAAGCAAGGTGGGAGGAAGAGGGAGTTGGAAGCAAGGTTGGAGGAGGAGTGAAGCGTCGTTCGTCTGTTTGGTTAATGTCGTTCGTCTGTTTGGTTAATGTGTAAACAAGGATGCTAAAAATAAAATTCAGTGGCAATTTTGTAATTATTTTTAAATTTACCACGTCATTCAGGCATGCTTTTCAACTTTTTTAGCATTACCAAACAATTATTTGGATAAATTAACATAAGTAAAGGGGCAAAACCTCTGCACCACAGGGGTATTGAAAACTCAATCCTCTCCCACTCTAATACAGCCACGTGGCTAATTTATCCATGTAAGATTTCCACTAATTAGTAATTACTTTCGCCTTTATTGATTTTTTTTCTTCCATAAAAATATATGGGTTAATAACTTAATATACCCAACTCTCAATTTTTTGTTATTTTATTTTAATCAACCCTAATTTTTTTTTCCGATTTTAAACGTTATATCTATTAATTTATTTAAATCTCAATTGTGAAAAAAATAACGAATATAGACAAATTCCATTAACTATGCATATATAATATTTTTTTATATTTTTTTACTGACGTGGCATTACATGTCATTATTTAAAAAAAAATAGAAAATAAAATTCATAAAAGACTTGAAAAAAATCCATTTTTTTTTAAGAATTAATGTTTAGGAAAAAATCAAAGAATATGATTTGAAATAGAAAAAAAGATGCAAAAAATTGTAAAAAAATTTGAAAATGAAAAAGAAGAAACATATTGGAATACAAGAGAAGCGGAAGAGATGAAATGTTGTCGATTGATTTCAAAGAGAGGAAGAAACACATGGGGAAGAAGTGAATATTTTTCGTTTTCTTTTTCATCTTTTTTAACGTTAATAGTAATAGGGGTTAATAAAAATTTTAGTACCTGCACTTGTTTAAGTGTATTAATTTGGTACCTGCACTTATTTTGGTCACATTTGATATCTCCACTCGAATGATCGATCACATTTGGTCCCTCACATTGACGTAGTCCAACGCATTCCGTTAAGTGTCCGACGTGGCATGACACGTTAGATACCATGTGTCATTTTGCTGACGTGTCATGCCACATGAGCTCGTCTTCTTCCTCTCCACTGCTGCTACGTCAGCTCATCTTCTTCGTCCCCTCTCCTCCACCATTACCGCCTCTCTCTCCGTCACCGACGGCCACACCAATGCCACCTTCTCTTCCTCTTGTCAAATCTGCCACCGATTGTCCTCCGCCGTCCAAATCCAGCTTTAAGAAATTTATCATCATTTTGCGGTATGTATATTATAGAGAACGAAAAAAATTATGCTATAAAAATTACTAAATCATCGTGTAGAATTTAATTGTGTCCGAACAATATTAACATTTTACTTGAAAGAACAGAAATAGAAATCGGGGGAGCAAATGACATCAATTACCATATGCAGTTGCAGGCCGACTGAACTACTCATTAATGAGCTACTTGCTGCATGCGCCCATACGTGTATGGCGATGACTCTTCAGTCCCACACCTTTCAACCGCATGATTGCTACGTATGATTTTATTTTTTTAATTTTTTAACTTATATAGTTCGTCCATTTGTATTTATTAAAAGAGATTAGAACACTTAGACCCGCTTTTAATTAAAAAATAAATTAATTAAAAGTGAGTCTCGTATTTTATATTTTTTGGGTAAACGAAACAAATGTGATAATCGCAACCATTGTACGAATCTAATAGAATCCTCATATTTTCAATCTCAGTTGCTAATTTATTAGGGTGATAATATTTTTTTAGAGAGTAAGATATGAGTGAAGGGTGCCAAGGAATTTCTTACTCCTCCTCTATTAAACAAGAATGCAAGTCATTCGAGATTCCGATGATCACTCTAATTTGATGAAAGAAATAAAAAGAGGTCTCGTTCTTTTTGTTCTTGAAGCCTAAAATACAGTAAATTAATTGGAGAAAATACAAACTTTAATAATAATTGTATAGAACCAAATATAACAAAACACTAAAAATATTAAAATTTGAAGGAGTGTTTTATACAAATCTAAAAATATAGGGAGGCCTCTGTAAAATATTATGCTTTCGGATATACTATGTGATTCTATTTTTTTCAATCGGTTTCTAATTTGTTTTCTTGTAGAGAATTCTTATTTTTTGAAAAAAAACCTACCAATTACATAAAACATTTTAAAATGGCGGCTACCAAGCCCATTCATTCCAGCCCTTTAACAAAACCCGCTTGTTTATATATAGAAAAGTCACCCCGTAATATAGAACAGTCACCAATTTAATATTATCCAATAATTAATTTCATTTCTCAAAATTAAAATTAAACAGCAATCCACATCACGTCTATGATTTATTCAAGATTCAAACCAAAAACTATTCCAATAATTAGAATAGTCACTTCCATGACCAAGACCAAAACCAAAACCAAAACCAAAGCAACCCACGTGATTCACACCCTCTAAACAATTCACCTAAAATCCTCTCCTGATCCTGTTGCTGCTACTCCAGTATAAATAGAGGAGTTGTTGGTCTATATTCTATTCAATCCTAAATTACTTCAACTATCAGTTTTACATTTTTTTTATTCTAAACATTATTGGGTATTCAGCTATTATATTAAATATTAATTACTCCCAACTCGAATTGGTCCCACCCTAAAAGTGGTCTAATTGTATTTAGTATTTACTAACCTCAGCAGCTTAGTTTAGGGTACTATCCACCATCATCATCTCAAAACTTCCAGTTCCATCCCATGGCGCTGTCTTTAACCAACACCCTCCTTCCTTTTAGACAAAACTCCCCGCTTCCACGCCGAAACTCTGAGTTCGTCCGCAAAAAATCGAAAGATTTCGCGCCCAAAAAACCCACCACCACCACCACACGCGCCATCTCCAGTAAAACCACCGACTCCTCATCACCACCATCATCGTCATCACCATCCTTGTCTTCCATCCTCAGCGAGCTTGAAAAACCCCAACCGCCAATCCCCACGAGTGAAACCAACGCGCCAAACACTAAACACCAACAAGATCAACGCAAGTTAGCTGACGTGTGGCAGGAAATCCAGGGCCAAGATGACTGGGCCGGTCTGCTTGATCCGATGGATCCACTCCTCCGGTCAGAGCTGATCCGCTACGGCGAGATGGCGCAGGCTTGCTACGATGCGTTCGACTACGATTCTTTCTCCAAATACTGCGGAAGTTGTCGGTTCATCCGCCGCAGGTTCTTCGAGGAACTTGGGATGTCGGATCGCGGGTACGAGGTTACTCGGTATCTTTACGCGACCGCAAACCTTAATTTACCCAATTTTTTCAAGCAATCCAGGTGGCAGAAAATGTGGAGCAACAAGGCGAACTGGATGGGATACGTAGCCGTTTCCAACGACGAAACGACCAAGCGTTTAGGCCGCCGTGACATATCCATTTCGTGGAGAGGCACCGTCACCCGTCTCGAATGGATTTCTGATTTGATGGACTTCCTCCAACCGGTCAAAGACAGCCAGAGCAAAATCCCCTGCCCCGACCCGTCCGTCAAGGTCGAATACGGGTTCCTAGATCTTTACACGGATAAAGACCCGAACTGCCGGTTTTGCAAGTACTCAGCTAGGGAGCAAATCTTAGCGGAGGTTAAACGGTTAACGGAGTTATATTCTGATGAAGAATTGAGCATTACAATAACTGGTCACAGCTTAGGCAGCGCCTTGGCGATGTTGAACGCGTACGATTTAGCAGAAACGGGTTTGCACATAATGGCGGACGGGCGGGCTTTGCCCATTACCGTGTTCTCGTATTCGGGTCCTCGGGTGGGGAATGCGAGGTTTAAGGAAAGGATAGAGTTACTGGGGGTAAAAGTGCTGCGGGTGGTGAATACACATGACATGGTTCCGAAGTCGCCGGGGTTCATATTCAATGAGAACGTGCCACGTTTCATAAGTAAAATTGGGGAGGCCACTTTACCGTGGTGTTACTCACATATTGGGGTGGAGCTTGTGCTAAATCATGAACATTCACCCTTCTTGAAACAAACTAAAGATCCGGGCAATGCACATAATTTGGAGGCTCTCATGCACTTGCTTGATGGGTATGTCTTTCTATAGCACTCTTCTTTTAATTAATAATTACTAATTACCGCTCTCTATTTTTCGATAAAATGATCATTTCTAGTTTTCAATAATTTTAAATCAACGCGTGATGAATTTTATCGCCCAAACCAATAGGGTGCCTAAATCAAGGATACGTAATCTAACTTTCAATAGAACTATCAACCAAAAATGATTTTGATTTTTTAATATAATTAATAAAATTATAAGTTAAGTTATGTTTATGTTCCTTCTAGGTAAAACTTGATAAGTACTCGTTATTTTATTTTTCTTTCCTTCTTATAAACAAGTGATGGCTTGAAAACAACTTGTAAAAAGAGAAGAAAAAAGAAAAGAGAAAGTAACTATCGTGTGTCGACATGAGTATTTGAAAGCTAATCTTATTGGTGGAATGGGTGACCATCTGCTTTAAGAGCACGACAGCCTCAATTATATACATTACCACTATCAAAAGGTAGCTAGGTCTGCATGCTATATTTTATAACATGCCAGCACATTTGACAGAAGTTGATGGCAATAAAATAAAATAAATTACTATATAGTATTATAATGATCATTTTAGCTAGTGTTACGGCTTTTTATTTTTATTTTTTTATTTCTTGACTATTGACGATTATTTTTTATTTATTTTTGTTTTCCGACGGGCACAGCTACCATGGAAAAGGTCACCGGTTTGTGCTTGCGAGTGGGAGGGATCCTGCGTTGGTGAACAAGGCTGCTGATTTCTTGAATGATCATTACTTGGTCCCGCCAAACTGGAGGCAAGATGAGAATAAGGGTATGATCAGGAACCATGATGGCCGTTGGATGCAACCTGAACGCCCACATGTTGATCTTGATCACCCACATGATATGCCCCATCTTCTCGAGAAATTGGGCCTATAACTAATGACGATACGTTACCGACGTAACATAAAAATGTTAAAACTTAAAAGTATTGGATTTGAAGATCCAATTGCGAGGGTGCGTATGTAAAGAATAACCTTGTCGTAGGCTAGCTCCCCAACTAGAGGGAATGAAATGTGAATTTGTTGATTTGTTTATATAAATAAAAGATGTAGCCTTGTCGTCCTTCCTCTTGAAGTTTCTGTTCTCCAACAACAAATCTTTTTATATGATTTTGTTATTTTGCCGGCAAAGAAAGGATTACATTTTTTGTTTTTACTAATCTACCTTAATACAATTACTCCCTCTGGTCCGAAATGTATGACTTCCTCGCATCCCAATATTCAGTAGGGAACACATATCGAGGAGTCCGGATGAGGCACTATTTGACCTCAAAAAATTCCGCACTTTTTTTCTAACGTACGTTAAGATACGTTCCGGAATAGTAAAAGCAAATGCTAAAACGTCATACATTTCGGACCGGGGGAGTATTATATATAATCATGTTGCTCTTTACTACTATTTTCTCCTGGTAGGCTTAATGCATCGCGTGGTACTTAAAGTTTGCAATTGTTTTTTTTTTAAATTTTAACGTTTCAGTTTGTTTAATTTAGTATCTAATATTAATTTCGTCTGTTCAATTTATATCCCTCTATAAATAAAAAATGAAAGGACAAATACCGTCTTTTAGGCCCCATATGTTAGAATCACAACAGTTTTTAACAATAAAAAATAAAAAAACGAAAAATTATTTTCTTCATCTTTTTTCCTATTTTATTAAAGTTATTTTCTTTTACCAAAATAAGCATTCCCTATTTTTTTCCAACACCATAGCTTCAAAATTGCAATTTCTTTAGCAGTTTTTTACTTTATTTCACATAAAAACTAAAATTCCTATTTCACCTACACCAAACTCATAATTAGCGATTTATTTCTTTAGTAACAGAAAAATTAAAAATTAAAATCTGCTTTAAAATCAAGGGAAAAGAAAAATCCATAAACATATCTCGCAGAAAAGAAAAAAGGGCAAAAAAAAGTGGGCAATATCGGTAGACAAATGGTGGATCGGTGACCCGATGAGTGAAAATGATGGAGTTCGGATTGGCGGAGGATGGTACAGTTGATGTTGTTGAGGAGAACCGTGGATGGATCTGGACGGAAGTCAAACGGTGGCGAAGGGAGATGGTTCGTCGCTTGGCAGAGGCGGAGGGGAGGACCACGACCTGGGGTGAATAGATGGAGTTAACGTTAGATATCCGAACCAAAAAAGTGAAACGTTAGGATCCAAATAAAAATAAAATTGCAAACCTTGAGTATTTGTCATAGAAATTATTCTATTTTTATTTTCAATCTATTTTTATTTAAAATATAAACTACTATTATTATATACATTGTCGCACGCCGAAAACCTAATTAAAATTTTGTACTATAATTTTTTTTTACCAACCATTTAAAATTCTCATTTATAAAAAAATATAAAAGTAGAAGCTCTAAATTATTATTACCTTAAAATGATGTCACGTGGAGATAAAAAAAAATTATGAGACGAACCAAAAAATATATAAAAGTAAAGATAAAAAAAATATTATTACTATTAATTCATTATAATTTAACTAATAAAATTATCCAATTTTGAATCATAGTAACAATAGGATAATTCACATAAAAAAGCATGCACGCATTTTTTATTATAAAAGATATAACAAAGTATGATAAATATCATTTTTACTAAATTTTAAAAATTAAGAATTAAATGTGGAAACTTAAATAAAGTAACAATTAACAACAAATTTTGAATAATTATATATATTTATTAAGAAAATGAGTTTAATATATTTTTAATATTTTTAATACGCTACTATAATTATTTTCAATTTTAAAAATTATTATTATATAAATACGTCATCTCTCGCAAGACACAAATCTAGTAAGTATCCTGTAGTAGTACTGTACATGTATCCAGATTTTAAGGCAATTTTTATCCGTTTATCAGCTTCCTCTTTCCAGTAGCTTCTCTTCACGTCCACGCGCACCGTAGCTCTTCCCTTCTTCCTCAACTTCTCCTCTCCACTCGTTCTTGCTCAGACAAGGTTCACCTCTCAAAACTGCATATTTTTCTAGTACTATTTTCTTGTTTATGTTTGATAATTTCATCAAACTTCGATTGCGAATTCTTACTTTTTATTTCATTTGTTGTTGCTGTCTTGGGTTTTCCATGTACCAGAAGAGACCCATATGGGATCTAAACTACTACCTTACGATTTCCTTTTCTTTTGCTCACTTTTGTTCACTATAGCTTCTGCTAATACAAAAAACTTGTCCCTTTTCTTTTTCTTTTTCTTTATGGTCTTTTTGTCTATGCAATTTTGTTGAACTATAACCTGTTTATGCTGCTTGTACTGAAGAAGTTATCTTTAACTTGAAAGCGTAGCTTGAATGTGAAATTTCATTATGTTCTGACTTTGTTTTAAGGAATGTTATACGCTTCTTACAAGTTTATGTTGTTTGGTTATGGATAACCTGTTATCAATGTTCAATCAATTGAATGGATTTTTTTGAAGAAAGAAATAAGATTATGTTGCGATTTTGATAACGTTTTGCGGCAGACTGTTAATTTGTTCTTATTGTAACTGAAAATGGCTCATGATAGTTGTGGATGATACTTGTAGTTAAGTACACTTGATATTGCGCCCGTAATTCATTTACTTTCTGTTTCCTGCCCACTTCTGATAGTTGCTGCTCCTCTAGCGCGAAAACTATCGTTAAACACTTGCACTTTGAGCCACCTGAATTGCTCAAGATTCGTCTCAATGCTAAACCATCTGTTGTGTGATTGTGATTTGTATCTTTCCCGTGCAGTTTGAGGATGTCAACCAAGTATATATTAGGTGCTTTAGCTGGCTCGTTTGTTATCGCATATGTAGCTGACGTGCTTGTTGCTGATAAGAAGATCTTTGGGGGTGAGTTTTTTCCCAAGCTACGTTATTCAAAGCATGTGTCTTCTATTGTTGTTATTTGATGTTGGTCTCTCTGTTTGTATTATGAGCTCAGGCATCACACCTTCAACTGTTTCAAACAAAGAATGGTGGGCAGAAACTGACAAGAAATTCCAGGCTTGGCCTCGTACTGCAGGGCCTCCAGTGGTGATGAATCCCATTAGCCGCCAGAATTTCGTTGTCAAGTCCCGTGATTGATTTCAAGAGCAACCTTCGCTTACGAAAACAGACCATGGTGTGTTCTTTAACTTGCTGTAAGATGGAAAAGAGGTTTTCTGCTTGTAAACACGTCTCGCGTTAGAACGCTCGTTGGTTTGGTGTAGTCTTCTCTTTATCTTCATCGAAAATGCAATCGTAGCTTGTTGTCTTCATTGTCCATCAGTTCTAGTTACTGGTTTGTTTGGTTAACAATGTTATAGACACTGTTGATTACGAATAAATCTTGGTGATGACCTTTCACTCTCTACTGTTAATTATTTGCTCTTATTTGCTCTTTGAATGGCAACTTGTAATACAACACTTAACAATGTGAAAATAATGACAAAACATCAAAATAATCCTAATCCAAGCGAAAATGCTCACCTGGTACATATACAAAGTTCTATAGAACCTTAAGAAAACACTATACTCTATGCATGGCAATTGACGCAATACTGAATTTATCCTATTTAGCATCAGATCGGTATTCGGGCACAGCGAGTAGGGTTATTGAATTGGTAAGAATCAAGCATTAGCTCCTAGCTGAAGCTGTTTGATATGTGTGATCTGCTTTCCTGGGTTCAAACCCTTGGGGCAGGCACGAGCGCAGTTCAATATCGTATGACAGCGGTAGAGCTTAAACTCGTCGTTAACAGCATCCAATCGCTCCTTAGTATACTCATCGCGACTGTCACTGATCCACCTGCATATGCCAGAATGTAAACTGGTAAGCAAATGGGAGAAGATAAGGAAGGAGCCATTCTTGGTTTCATTTGTAACAGTAGAACTAATTTCTCAGGAACAAGTCAAAACAGAACATCCATGCTAAGTGCTAAGATAATCTTTGGGTGCCATGAATTATCAAACATCAAAGTAAAGGAAAGAGAATCTCTAGCAATGGGACATGAAATGAGTCATGTCGAATAATTCCATTCTCCAACAATCAAAACCATACGAACTTTAAAGAAAACATTTCAGAAGAAAAAAACCCATTTCCCTCAAAATCCCAGTCAACATAAAAAAATCAACCCTGCCACTTGATTTGCCAAACCAAAAGCATCAATGAACAGCAACAAATCCATAAACTAAGAAGAAAACAATTACCCTTCATCACCCACCAAGGCCAAGGAATCAAACAAGCAAACTAGAACGGAATAATCAAAATCCAGAACAACCCAAATGGAAATATCAGAGAAACAATCTAAAAACATTAAGGACATGCCAAAAAAGAAAGGATATAGTCTCACCTATTAGCATGAAGCAAAGCTGCTGGTCCCAAATATGATTCTGGATTCCACCAATAGCTAGGACAAGAAGTACTGCAACAAGCACACAATATACACTCGTACATCCCATCAAGCTTCGCCCTATCTTTCTTGCTCTGCAGTATCTCCTTCCCCGGCACGGGCGGCGGGCTTTTCCTCTTCAACCATGGCTCAATACTCTTATACTGGTTGTAGAAATTAGTCATGTCCACAACCAGGTCTTTGATTACATACATGTGTGGCAACGGCGTGACTGTTGAAGCGGACGACCCTGATTCGATCTTGGTCAAGCAAGCCAACCCATTACACCCGTCGATGTTCATCGCACAGGAACCACAAATTCCTTCGCGACATGATCGACGAAATGTCAGAGTGGGGTCTACCTCGTTCTTGATCTTAATCAACGCGTCCAACACCATTGGCCCGCACTGATTCAGGTCGACATCGTAGTTTTTAAGCTCTGGCTTTGATGGGTTGTCCGGATTCCATCTGTAGATTTGGAAAGTCTTGAGCTTTGCACCCGCGGAGGTGGAAGCTGCGGTGGCGGCTTCCGTCGCGTGCGGCCGTGACAGAAGGAATCTGGAGGGTGAGAGCATCTTTGAGAGAGGAAGGACTTTCCTTACCAACGTTGACGCCATTTCCTGGGTGCAAAAATGAAAGCTTTTGAATTTTGGTTTATGCAGAGCTGAGGCGATAAAGATTTTATATTTCCTTTTTCTTTGGAAACGAAGAGTCTTTTATGGTAGAGAGAGATGTGATGAAGATCTACGGGTGATGGGATAAAGATTTTAAAGTGGCAAAATTGGAGCTGATGAGAATAAGGGTAGTTTGGTAATAAAGGATGCGTGCTAAGTAAGGTGCAGCTGGATTTTAAGCGGTGAATTGTGTGTTTACGTGGATGTTTTTTGCGGCGGTGAATTGTGCGTTTACGTGGATGCTTTTTGCGGCGGTGACGTGGCGAGTCTAGGACTACTGTGCGTGGAAGGCCTGTGTCAGCCATGATGACTATGAAGGGGTATTTTTGTATTACACTAAAATTGTGATGAGGCCTTTGATCGGATACTTCATCTTGAACCACGATCCAAAAATGGAATTGTCAAAAATGAAAAATCTATATTGGAGTTTTGTAGGTTTTTTTTCAGCTAACGAAACGTTATGAGTTTATTTGAGCGAGAGAAAACAAAGAAAGAAACAAAACTAATAAAACTGTTGAAACTATACCCGGGAGTTACGAATTGTTTATGTCATGAAAACAAATTAATGAAACAACCAATTAATTAACATTAATTAGCATGCACATATAATTAAAACCTCAGTTCATCTGTTTCTTGAGTTCCTCCAAATCTTTTCTCATCTTTAATCTCTTTCTTTAAGGCTTGAATTTCTACTACTCCGCCCACAAATAATTTCTTCCATGTCGGCGGTAAGAATTCTTAATTTCTTTTGTTTTTTACAATTAATGTTCACTAAAGAAACTAATTATGAAGGGAGAAGAAATCCTTGATTTGTGTCTTTTTCTATTAATGCAAACTAATTAATCAAAATGCATGTAAATTGAAAAGTAATTAATTAAATGGTCCTGTTATTTTTGTATTTTTTGATGATTAGGGGCGTCCGTTGCCAAAATTTGGGGAATGGGATGTGAACAACCCAGCATCAGCAGAAGGTTTTACAGTAATATTCACCAAAGCCAGAGATGACAAAAAAAAGAACATTACTACTGCAGTAGGTGGTGCCGGAGCTCTCTCAAAGACATAATAATCAACCTAATCAAGACCTCTCATCTGTATAATTACATACTTAAACACTCTCTAAACCCATTTTTCTTTTTCTTTTTTGCATTATGCATTTGTTTTTTTTGAATTCTCTTCTTTTTCTTTCTTTTCAGCTGCAGAAGAAGAGGTTCTGCTGTTTCTAAGAATGCAAACGAAATTTGCACAGTTTGATAATCAATGGTTGCTGCCGGGACTCGATTACGAGTCACTATTGGTACTTTGCCGCCAGAAGAAAACCCGAGTCCAGTTTGCATTGTTGCATATTGAGAGTGGAGAATTAATGATTGTAGATATTTCCTTCATTTAATTTCCTCTCCATTCAATCCTCTCATGATGTATATTTCTATCCCGTGTATGTAAATGTAATCTAGGAGAAACCATTAAGCATAAACATAATTCATTCTGTTTTAAGATTACATTTCATGTTAAAATGTGTGCGCAACTCATTAGTTGTCTATTGGTGTCTTGTCTGTCTATCGAGAAAGAAAAAAACTCAATTTGGCCAAAAGAACAGATCTATGCCTAGATCAAGAGAATTGTTTTAGCACCAGCTAGCAAGCAGGATATATTGAGACAACCAGAAAAAAAAGCATAATTTCCTTGCTAATTAATTAGTAATATAGCATGTTTTTACTGCTCTCACCCTATTAATCACCCAAAAACATGAAAAACAATTTAGACATTACAGACAACCGTTGTGTATAAATATGGAACCTTCTCTACTTGCAAGAAAGGCCCATTATCAACCAAAAACGACTAGTTACACCTTTGATTTGAGTCTAAAAACCATAGAACAAACAAGACCGAAATAAACTAATTGGATAAAAGTTACTAGGTTGTCCTTGATGCTGAAACCTACGACGACTGCTGTACAAGACCATCGCCACGGCTCCCACAGCGCGCCAAGGCAGTCCCTGCTAGAGTTTCACAATCGCTTGTTGATGGACGACCTGGGTCAGAGTCCATTTGGATGGCAGATAATACATGGTTCTCTGGATGGTCAAACATACAGCCCTGTCCATACTTACAGATACCATACCTGTCATAATGCCAACAGATTCTCTTATCCTGCACAGTCGAATTCGAGTCACATTTATGAGCATCATGCATCTAAGAAGAATAAATAGATGAGCACTACTAGGTCTACCTGACAAATCAAATGCATCCCAGAGTGTTTTTACGGGTACATAGCTGAGTCAGTAATGAAACGAGAATGTAGGTAGGAATCGATTGGAAGACAGTAGCGTTAGGAATTAAAATGTGGTGCAAACTTACAGGTCTCAAAGGAAGGCCCTTGCTACTAAGAATAAGGACAGGACCTTCTGAAGCTCGGTCCTTGGGATGGTGATACATACAAGAATAACTATATTTGCACTTTCCAGTTTTCATGAAATAATTGCACTCTGGTTGGCCTGGTCGCTCCGGGAATTCTTCACCCCCTTTCTGTTCTTGATCTATTGATGAGAAGTCTGTCGTCTTCTTCCAGTTGGTCCTCGCCGCAGATGAGTGAGGGAAAACAGACCTCTCTTGTGTATTTGCAGGGGCCTACCAAACCAAAAAGAATACCGATGAGGCAGATCACTGGTAATAACAAGCAGAAAGCCATAGGGCTGAAACAGAGCATGTGATGAAGCTTTCCTTTTTTTCCAAGGATTTGATGAAGCATGCATGCATAAATGATTCAAGATTCAGCAACGAACTTGATTTTCAATATGCCATTGGTAGTCAGATACTAAGTTTCAGAATTCAGATGCATCATAAGAATAGTCTAAAGCAGACAAAAAAATTGCAGCCAGCAGGATGAGGTCTCACAATCACTCATGCTAGTGAGATCATAAGAGATGGAAATAGTACAAACAACGTGATGTAGCACATTTGCTACTAACCTGAACTCCCAAACAAGCATGCAAATCACAACGTATATGGAAAATGAATCAACGTATGTTATATACAATTGTCAAACATACCTGATAACGACTCCACTCAGGTTTTAGAAGCACCTCTTCAGGATGTGAGCTCCCGGGAGCCCAAGATGAGTGATTATCAAAGTGAGAAACAGTATTACTAGGTATTTCTGAAGACCATGGTGCTGCTGCTGGTACTGATGCACCTAGATACTGTGAAGCATCAGATTTCCAATTATCATATCCAGAAGAATAGCCTCCCATAAATGCCCCACCATGAGTTGAACTGAAAGGACTGGACGCTTCAGCAGCAGCTGGATCAGGATGGTGGTATATGCAATTAACACCATAACCACAAGCACCAGTGCGCATATAGAATGGACACTCTTTCTGGAGCTGAAATTAATAAATAATTTCATCAAGTTGCAGCTTATAGTCACATGGGTTCATCAATGAAAAATGCATATCAATAAAAAACATGACGAACTTTTCTTTCTTGAGGTAAAAAAGGTTAATAATCATGTTATATGTAGTAAACATTTTCTAAGAAACACAAAGAAATGGAATCAAGGCAAATGAAACCTCAAAAGTATTACCGATCGCATTGGAAGACCCACAAAATTAAGTACAGGTGGTTCTGGCTCAGCATTCTCTTCTAAGTGATCATATTTACAAGTTTTCCCAAACTTGCATCCTCCTGGAGTACAAAAATACTGCAATAACAGTAAAAATGGAAGCTAAAAGTTAATGCATAACAATGAATCGCAAATCGGAAGGATCATCGAAACCTAAAGAATAGTGTCATCAAAGATCTTATCCCACCAAAAAAACCAAGCATAATACAAACATAAAACTGTGAGAAGAACAAAGGAATCATCAGGCACAACATCTTATTCTTACCTTTCATTTAGTACACCAGATCTCAATGAATTACCTAAAAGATAGTCCAGTTAACTAAAATATAGCATGCACCTGAAATGTAGAGTAACTGCTAGGCAGAATACAAAGAATTTACGTTCAAGCCCAAGTATATGTGGTTGAGCACCAAGAGCGAGAAAAAGGTAGAACTAACTATCAACACATTCTTGCATCCAAGATCATAACCTTAGCTACCCTTTAACAATGTACTTGTACTCCGAGTGATTTAGCTATTAAAAAATGGTCCCTCTGATTGCTATGTTCTAAACAGAGTACTAAAAGTCAAAATCGAATAACAATTCACATAACAAATTGTGAATAATTTCCGAACCTTGCATTTGATTCTGATACTCCCCGTCTTCTCTGCAAACCTATCTCTCACTGTCTCCTTCTCCTATATACATCAACAATCACCAACAGAATCACTACTATATTGAGAATTGCGTTACAAGAACTACTAGGGGGGGGGGGGGGGGGGGGGGGGTGAAAAGTGTCTGAATTCACTACTATATTACCTGCTGTGATGGCAAATAAATGTCTTGCAGTGACATCTCAGACTTTTCCTTTGAATGACTAAATCTACAAGATGTTCCATACTTGCAACCTTCTGTGGTTTGATAATACTGCAAGAAACAGGAGCCGAGAACTCTCCTTAGTGCAGTATAATAAAACATTAGACAACTATAAACAATGGAGAAATTCATATACTAGCATTCAGCCACAAATTTACAATGATCCTAATAATGGCAATTGCATCTTAAAATTCAAACTGAACAAGCATTATGATCAGAAAAGAACTCAACAATAAAGATCAAATTAGATGTAAAAATACTCTTCACAGTGTATGTAAAGACCACTAATCATAACTATGTTCGAAACTTTTTCCATTCCCCTGCTCATCTCAATTAACTAATTTAATTTCCTCCTCAAAGCAAAGTTGTTTACAGAAACCTATAAAAGGCATGACAAAGAGAAATGTAGATCATTCATAAGTCGATTCCAAGAAAAGTTCAAACCTTGCATTCAATCTGATGCCCTGTCTTCTTCACAAAATCTCCTCTTTCCTTCTGATTTAGAACAAACAAACAAAATCCCCAAAAAACAACAAAACCCACATCAGAAAAAGTCCAAAAATACCAAAACCACAAGCACTCTAAACAACAATGAAACACATCATCAAAATACAATCTTTTTGTTTCAATACCTCGATTACCCTTTTGGCAGGATGATTAAACTTGCAAGCAGGACCAAACTTGCACTTTCCAGTTTTAACATAAAAGGCGCAATCTTCAGCATAAGGCCTTAAAGGGTACTCAAATTTGGAACCATAAGAAAACCCATCTCCTCCTTCTCCTTGATCGTTATTATTATAAAAATGATCATTGTTGTTGTTAGTGTAGCTGTAGCCACCACCACTCCCCTTCTCCTTCTCTTGCTGATCATTGCCATTCAACAATGTCAGATTCTGTAACTCCTCAGCAACAACAACAAGGGACTCTTGGGCTTCTTCTTCTTCTTCTTCTTCAGAGTTTGAGATTTGGGTGGTGCTGTTTGGGTTAAACCCTGCTGACCCAGTTTGGTTTGTGGTGGTTGTTGAAGGGTTTTGATGGAAAGAGAGGGGGGAGGAGTGATCTTCTTCAGAATCAAAAGAAGTTGCCATTATTTTTTCTTTTCTTCAAACCCTAGTTGTTGGTCAGAGAGTGATCACGTGGGGAAAGAGACCAAATATTCTATGTATATTGCAATGTATTGGTATGGGGGCACACGTTTTGCTGCTGTCTTTAATTCCTTACTGTTGGATTTTATGGAGCTTTTCGCTAAGGTTGCGGTTGGGCCCAGCAGTCACCGACTCACCAGACAAAGCTTTTCATTTTTTAGGACAGCATAGTGACCTTAAAAACTAAGGGCTCAAGGTAAGGTGCTTAACGTTTGTTCTTTTTATTTTGTTCGGGTTGTAAATGAATTAATACATAACACTCCTATTTTAACATTATGAAAATTTTCTGAGGCCCAATCATTGAATTAATTCACTCAATGAGTACATCATTTAAAACATACCATAAAAAAATTATAAGATTTATTTGTATATAAAACATTTTTCATATTATTATTATTCAGAATAAGCTTAATAAATTTACTAAAGTTCTAATATTTTATTTTGGCTCAAATATTCTTTTAACGGAAACTTAATGTAATAAAACATCCTATTGTTAAATATTTTGTTTGTCAGATTTTTATTTTAATATTTTATTTAATTATTATCGGACTTTTAAGAATAATATATGCGAGTTAATTCAATAATATCCGGAGTTCAAAAATGCACAACGAACACTATTATTAAGTAATGGAGTACAACACAACTGAATTAACAAAACTAAGTACTAAAATTAAAATACTAATTACAAATTAGATGGTGGAACCAAGCACATAGAGCAACACAAGTTGGGGAAGGAAGAACACAGCTTCATAGTAGTAGTTAATCCCAAAATAGTGCACAGCAGAAGGAGGAGAAGCTGATTTCTGGTGCTCAGTTTCCGCAGTAGATATGACCTTAATGATCATCCTCTGCCCTCTCTCGCAATGTCCTGAAACTCCACTGATGAAGTAAAATGGCCTTGCTCCTTCAAGCTTGTAGATTGTGTTACCTGTGTTTGAGAAGAAATTTGGGTGGCTTGAGTTGCATTTCTTGTAATCCTCCTCACTCACCTCCATCACAGAATCTTTCTTGTACCTAAAATCTGCAAAAATATAAATGGAAATTAAGAACCCACAAAAGAAAAAACTCATTATTAATCGGTCGTCTATGAAAGTGCATTGTGTCTCGTGCATCAAATGCACCTAATAATCACTCATAGATGATAAAAACTTAGAAATATGTTGTGCTTGTGGAACTTACGGACAGTGTCACCAACTTGAAAGCGATTTTCTGAGGCCCAATCATTGTAGATTTTGGAGTCATTGGCAGGTGGGACAACCCAGCCATTGTGGCCACCAACTTGGAACTCAAAAGAGGAGACTACTGGAAAGTAATGGGAAGAAGTTAAGATGGTGATGATGATCAAGAGTAGGAAAGTTAGACTGTAGGATTTCATGATTTTGATGCAGTAAAAATGGATTGACAAGACTTAGTAGTGTTAGTAATTAGATGGGTGTATTTATTTATATGGAGAGATTAAGGCTTTAATAAGTAGGATTAGTGGGGGATTAGTGGGGAGGGTGATCGGATTATGGAAGTAGTGGGAGATGGGAGTTATACTTGAAATGGATGTGGTTTTGACTTGGTCAGTTTCTCTAATTTATGTAAAAAAATGGGTAAGTTCAAAATGGTAATTTTTGTTTTTTATTTTTATTAATGGTGAAATAAAAAAGGCACCGGTTAGTGGCTCGATAGTGTCATTTCTGAAATAAGCATTAGATGGTGCAATGTGTATACACAACCGAATCTACAAATTAGAAGCACTTCACCCTTAATAGGCCTAGTTATGCTGCTAACACAATTAATTTTGCTCGTATGTTTAGAAATACTTATGACTTAGAAATACCTATGGTTCAAACGTCACAATCTTTTTAATATTTGGTCATACATCAGTACTTTGATTTTGGCTTATGGATAGATTCCTAGGATCTTATTGCAAGCCATCATCATCAGTTCAGCTCTGCAGTTTAACAGAAAAGCATCGTCGAAAAGGTTACAACTGATGAATTATTAAAAATGGAGGACTCCGTTTCAATCTCGCACAATTAGTCAGAATGTGCACGCTAGTAGAGAGAAGAAACTTAATATACGGTTAGAAATTGCTGTGTAAATTGTATCTAACTCCACATATTACATCTTTTTTTGCTGCTACTGCATCAATAGTCAGAAGAGTGGATGGAACAAAAGTAGCAAACAATCATCTCAAATCGAACTCTTGCACAACAAAAACTTGAAACTAGAGAGCATCCTCTTCTTATCATCATACAATGTCGACATTCCTTACAATAACTGGTTCTGTCTCTTGATCAGAAGAATCATTGAAACTCGCTTTGTTTTTAAAAGACCTCTGGGTAAACATAACACGCGCAAACGCACTTTTTGATCTTTGCATTGGTCGATGCCCGTTGCTTGATCCGGTCTCACCATTTTTCTTGGTAAGCTGTTCTGATAGGGTCTTGACAAGACTTTGGAAATTACGTCTTGCAGTCGGATATCTTGAAATGCTTTTCATGATCCCTAAGAGCCTTCATTGCAATGCAGAAGTTCACGTGAGACAAAGGAAACAATCGGCAAAACACACAAAAAAAAGGATGCTAAATGCAGACAACTAGAGAACTGCAAAAGGGTTTTGGCAGTGTTACCTTCGAGCTATGCCATCTAGTTCAGCATGTCTACGCTCGGACTGTGGTGGTGGGCCGATATTTGAGCTTTTCAACCTCTCAGGACCACTGTTTAACAATACTAACTTGCATAGATAGTCTTCTTCTGCCTCTGAGAGGTTTAATGCTTTAAGCTGGTCTTTGATGATCAAAAAGGGGTTAAAAAACCAATCAAAGAATGCATCTTTTGGCCTGTTTGTGCTGGTTAGCTCTGTGACATTATCACCTATATCAATGAGGCACCAAAATCATTCTTCATGTTATAACAACTAAGACTGTTGAAACTAGTTTCCAAGGAGAAGAGGCACCAGGTTGAAGAAAAATATCCACTTACGCAACAAAATGCCGACACAATTGGCTTTTGCAGAGCGTAAGAGGGTCTGAAGAATGCAATAAGCTGGCAAGCCAATGCTCACCACTTTGCTACCCTTTCCAGACTTGGCATCTTCGATGTCTTTTTGCGTGATTAATCCTTCTGAAACGAATAGCTCTCCAACACGATGGCTCTCCTTAAATAAGTTGTCAAGCATCTACGCAAGTACACAAAAGTGTTCAGTTTAAGCACCCAAACTACGCGCTGAACATGAATGCACTCTTTAAAGGAAGTATAAGTTGTACCTCAAGCGGCTTCAAATCAACCATTGGATGACCTATTGAATTTGTGCGGGAAGGAGGATTTCGAACACTGGCCTCTGAGGTCGAGTCTGTACGAGAAGTGGTCTTTGTCAGCTCATTCTTCCGATATTTTGGCCTGCCAATATCACAGAGAATTAGAACTTTGTCATATTTCTTGCACCCACCCCATATCACAACAACAAAGCATTTCAAAGATAAAGGAGAGACCGATGGAAGCAGGATCCTCCAGGCATGTCAAGAATATCGTTGCTGTATTCATCATAAATGGCCAATGATGCAATGACGTAGTGAAGCCCGAACACAAAAGAGGACTCCTGAAAAAAGACAGCACCAGATCAATGTTAAAGTTTCTGGAAATCATTTAAGAGGAATTGGCATAGTTCTTACTTCTTATCTGGCATGAAATTTAAAGAACAATTAAGAATCAATCTTGTCAGTATAATTGAACAAAATTGATCGGCTACAAACTTAATATGCATCTCACAAGGCCAAAAAGCAAACATCTAGCACTTAAGATTTTGGTAAGTGATAATAAACCCATCAAGATTTGGTTGCAGCTGGTATTAGGACACTACAGATTATGTAACTGAATTATTTCCAAAACAAGCACATGAGAAACATACATTTCATCAAATTGAATCTAAAAAGAAATTGCCACAAGGAACAAAATATAAAGGTAGATAAAATAGAAAGGAGTTGTGAACTATTTAAATTAAACAAACAAACAATGGCTCATTTAAATTCCATTCCTAGGTACTTCCACTTTATCCCAACATAAGTACTCAGATTTAGCAACTAATTGTAATGATTCCAACCTGATAAGCAACCACGCCTGCAATGGCACCAAGACCGATGCTTGATACCATGGAGCCCAAAACAGCCCCGACAACAGCCAATGGCCAGAGTAGGATAGCAAGACCTGCAAGTGGCACGCATATCGTTTCCAAAAAAGGGCCTTCCCGCCCTATTAGGTCATGGAACAAACGATGCCACCCCTTAAAGAGCATGTATGGGCTTTTCCAAAGGGCAATGAATGAGATCATCGGAAAGTCCACCACCACACCAATTAAAGCAGCAGTGACAGCACCAGGAATGTAAAGCAATCTGCAGGAGTTTCAATAATTGCATGAAAAAAAAGTACAGAAAATCTCTCCTTAGTTAGTGCGCCACATGGGCAAACCACTAGTTTTGTCTACCAGGACCAAGAGAGTAAGCTGAAATGACAAACAGCAAACCTGATCTCATAATATTTGGCATCTGGAGCTCCTGGTTTTCGGAGGTCATGCATGTAAGCGAAATAGGAATGGAAACAATAATCTCCAACGTCTCGGACAACCATCCAACTTTTAGTAATAGTGTCCCAAGTACCATCCTGCAAATGTAGACAATGACAATATCCATCTCATTCAAGAATACAAGAGGGTACAATATGGACAAAAGTATCACCAAAATTTAGTACTCAATTCTTACATAAAAACTATGAAAAACCATATTCGTCTTCCCTTCTCCAACAGCATCAAAAGTAGCAAATATTGGTGAAAGAAGGCCATATAATGCTCCACCAAAGAAACTTCCAATGATACCAACCACCGGCCACAGAATCACAGGAACTGGTAGGAGTATGCAAAGAACAAGCTTCAGAACAGGCCCTAATTGTTTAGCACTGCCCGTAAGAGAGATTAAAAGAAGAAGAGATTACAATGGTCAAGCAAAATGGTGAGTATAAGGTCAAGGAAAAACCTCAAAATGGAATAATATGTCCATACAACATGGAGTGGCCAAAGACCCAATATGATAGCAGAATTCCCAACGGTCAAGAAGAGGCAAATCAGTGGGAAGAAAATGATTCCTGAAAATAAAATATGCCATACACTTCGTCATGACTAGGCTGTAATCCAAATTTATGCAACTAATAAGAATATTTAAAGCATCTGAATAATCTGAAGTGCAAAATTGATGAAGATATAGATTCTATCCATTGAATTTGTGAATGCCAACATTAAAAGCAATAATAAACCAAATTTTCAGATTGTGTTCATAACGATATGCAATCAAACTATTAAGAAATCCATTCCTCAACAGCAAACCAAGTTTTACCAGAACAAGAAAGAAGAGAAACAACTTGGAAACAAGGGGGAAATATTCAAAGCACTCACCTTTAATAGTGCCCAGAAGCAGAAGCGCAATGAAGAAAGGCAGAAAGTAAATGAAGTTCCACAGAGAAGCCAAAACACCCCTTGGCGGCTCCATATCTCTCACTTATCCCACACAAAACTCGCTCAGATCTTACCCAATTTCACTACAAACCCATCTCAGACTCGCCCAACACTCCTCCTCAAAACCACCGCCCCTTCCAATTACAAACAACTCCAGAATCCCAAAATTCCCACTCTTTTACCAAAACCCAGTTTAGGAACTCAGTCAAAATCAATAAATTGCTCTCCTTTTCTACCAATAAAATGACCATGAACAAACCAATGGGCGGAAGCTTCCTTGTTTGCCCTTCTTTCTGGTGTCTTTTGAGCGTTAAAGCCTTTTGACTGGTTTTTTTTATCTTAACCGGTTGTTGAGATGAGTGGGAAAAAACAAAATAGAGAAAGCACCAAAAGAGAAATGGTAATTAGAAGAATGGAAGTTAAGTAAAGCTGTGTTTTTGGCTAAAAAGATTGAAACGTTGGTGGGTTATGATCAGTTACCATCAAGCAGTTTAGAAGCTGTTGGATTCCACGTTCTTCCTCCTTTTTCCAAATCTGTCTTGTCCTTAAAGCAAAGCAAACAGAGATCCTCTTCCAACTTGTCGTTCCAACTTAAACCAAGCTGTTCGAATTTGATTTTATAAGGTTAGTGTCTGTGCCCAAATGATTTTCTGCTACTGCCAGACCAAAATACTCCCTTCCAAACCATAGATGAAGAACTCATTGAAGGAGTCCGCAAAAGGGACTGTGTGGAAATAGCAAGATAAAAGTGTGGCAATAGATCTGACGTGCAACATCCATACTCTCTGCTGTAACTACCCTGCTGTACTCGCTACGTCGAGACGACACGTGTAAATTTTAGGTGTCGTTGTGTTTCCTAAAACAGAAACCGCCAGCACGTGTACGGGTGTGCTTTCTTGGTGTAAGTAAAACAGGTGAGAATGCACGTGGCATCTGAATGATTTTTGAACAATTTTTTTAATCTTGCTTTTTTTTGGTAAATGTTTTTTTTTCCATCTCTTTTGTAGTATTTGGAAACTTTTTTTTATTTCGGAGATGTCTTCTCTAGCCTATGAGAAAATATTCAAATTGTACTCATTTTAAATGTTGCTAATTACTACTCCCTCTGTTTCCAATTAACTGTCATTTTTTTACGGATTTTTACTGTTCATAATACTTGTCATTTTATTTTTTCTGAAACATATATTTTGTGTAAATGACAATTTCTTTTTATGCATCAACCCAATTTAATGATGGTGTGGTAATTTGAGTGAAAATTATGAGTAAAAATGAAACAATGTGGAATAAAATAAGATCAAAGATTATTGTCCTACGAATTTTTACTATTTCAAAACGTCGTTTAATTGGAAACGGATGGAGTATTAGGGCGAGCGTCATATCAATTGGATTCAAATCGGTTTAATTTAATTCGATTTTTAGATTATAAAAAAAATCATCAAAATTAATTCAAATTATGTTGATTATTTATATTCATAATTCAAATTAATTTCGGTTTAGTATTCAAATATTTGAACTATCCGAATTTGATTGAAACTTTTTTCTATTAATGGTGGAAAATATTTATATGGTTGTGGTTTGTTGGCAAATAGGAATTATTAGACTATTAGGTTTCTATAACCTGAGGTATCGTTTTTAAGTTTTTTTTTTAATATTTTCAATATAGTGGATACTAATAATTTTGTTTAACTTAAGTGTTTGAGAGAAAGAAACGATGATTAACGAGAATAATTTATAGTGTTAGAGTAAAGTAAAATAAGTTGTTTTTTTTTTCTTCTTCCAAACACAATTGAGTTAATGGGTTGGGTATGGATTTTATTTTGATGAGTTATGACCTATAAATCATAAACACTAGAGAAAAGGAAAACATTGCACGAATAATTCAAATGGTCGTAAGAAAAAAAACTATTTATATTGAATAAAATAATATTTCGGATAATTCGGTTTGGACATCTAAAATAGTAATTAGGTTCGGATTATCATATGGACACTAAAAGTTCAGTTCGATAGCTTGCATAGTTCGGTTACATGTTAACAAAATTATTCATCCCTGATAAAAAAAATTGACTTTATATAGCGAGCTTAACAATTATATCAATTTATTTTAAAAAAGAAATTTCGAGTTTGAATTTCTTTTTATATAAAGAGGAGAGTTAGTTAGAAAAATCAAAACTACACTATTATTTTAGGAATGTAACTCGAGATTATTAAAGACCTAGTTGGTCATGTCATCTCCAATCAAATTGGTTTCGAATTTTTAGAATAGAGCAATGTATTTTTAAAAAAGAAGAATAAAATAGAGTTTATTATTTTATTTTAGTGGTACGCAGTTGGTGGAGTAACGTCAAATCTTGCGTTTGATTGACGATGGAATGGAGAGTGAGATTTATAATTTTAATTTTATCTTGTCAAAATAGAAAAATGCAATAAATTAAAACTTAAGAACATAATGTAGAAAATAACAATAAATTGAGACTACTGAAATTTTTTATTTTATTTTCCATAACATAAGAACTTGGGGGCGGGAGTTGGAATTTAACAAGGTACCGCAAGCCAAAAGTGTGCGGGGCGGTGCGGACCGTGCGGTGGTACATACATAAAAGGGTGAGTTAGCCTACTCCGCCACAGCCGCACCTCTCCTCTACTCATCTCTCTTCTGCGCTATTCCACCATGCCACCAAGACGCGCCAACCCGATCGACCATCCTCCTCCAGCTTCTTCTTCTGAAGTTGAAGATGACACCACGAGTGGTAGCGGCGAGGAGGAAGAATCGTCCTCTGATGAGGAACAAACACAAGCGCCATCTCCTCCCCCAAAAACCCAAACCCTACCCCCGAAATCCCCTGACGCAAAACCCCAATCCCAACCCTTCAACACCAAAAACCCAACCCAAAACAACGATTCCGGTTCTGGTTCCGAATCTGAGGATGAATCCGAATCGGGATCTGGTTCCGAGGAGGATGAATCCGAGGAGGAGGAACAACAACCCCAGCCTGTAGCTCCTCCTCCAAAGAAAGCCACCACATCTAAGAAGAAAAGGTCGTCCAGTGAGGCTGATCAGACTCCCATTGCGTCCAAGAGCGTGACTGAAAATGGTGGTGTCGGTGGACCTGTTGGGGAGAAGTCAGAGGATGGTAGGAAGATGTTCCAGCGGATTTGGAGCGACGCTGATGAGGTTGCGGTGCTCGAAGGGATGATCGAGTACAAAACGAAGAAAGGGAACGATCCGGTAGCAGATATCAATGCTTTCAGAGATTTCGTCAAGAGTAGGTTGCATTTTGATTTCTCCTTGTCACAATTGAAGGACAAGATTTCAAGGATGAAGAAGAAGTTCAAGAATCAGTACCAAAAAGATGAGAACAAGACCTACCCGGACGAGCAAAACCAGAAAGTGTTTGACTTATCAAGAATGATTTGGGGTGCAGGGACTTCCAATGGGAATGCAGAGAAGAGCAATGCAAAAGCAGAGAAGAGCCATGCAAAGGCAGATAAGAGTACTGGTGGTGGTCGCCGTAAGAAAAAGGTTGAAGATGTGACAACAGATGGGGTTGTTGTGATGGAGAATAGTAATGGAGTTGAGAAGATGGACATTGATGTGGAGAGGCCGGCTGGTTCCAAGAAGAGGGTGAAATTTGATGGTGGTAGTTTCTGTGGTGTTGACAATATGGAGGAGTTTGTGATGAAGGGGCTGGAATTCTTGGGTGACGAGAAGAGGGCAGAGATGGAAGAGAAATGGAAGAAGTTGCAAGTGGAAGAGCTGAAGTTGTATGCAAGGAAGCAGGTGTTGCTCAAGGAGCAGTCAGAATTGATAGTGGCAGCCATGCAAGATTAGGGTGTGCTCGAAGATTCAAGCTTTTTGTCATGTCTGGTATCCCTAGGAGGTTAAGTGGTATTTTGCCTTTTGTGTTTAGGATTTGCTAATTGTTATGGTATTGGTATGGCATTTTGGTTCTTGTTGATCTGAATAGTCAATTATATTTCGCGTTGCTGTCTTTAGTTTATGATAATTTCTGTTCTGTTCTGTTGAGAGAATTGGAGATGTCTTTTCTGCAATTGACTTCTGTATCTATAACATCCCTACCACTCTGGTTATGGCCGCAACATAGATTAATAACTGGGCACAAATGATCTTAGTCACCCTCCAATTCTAGGCTGCAAATGCTCGTCTCCCTCCAATTGCAAATTAGGGATGCAATCTTAGGCACAAAGTAGGCTGCAGTCTTGCCAATTGCAATTGGTCTCGGTCACCCTCCGATTAGAGGTAATGTTGACACAGAATCGAAGTCCCTAAACACAGTAGAATGACCAGATGATGCTCTTTAGAATATATTCAAAGTTGTAAAAAGACATTAAAAAGCTTTTACATTTTGGTATAAAAAGTTTTATCTTAAATACAAACAACTACTATATTTTGAATAAGTCAACATTCTTTCTAACCATCACAATCAAAACCAAGATGATAAAAAAAATTATATTTCAGGTGGAAGATTTGGCTCTAAATAAAAATAAAATATCTTTTAAATCACCTTATATTTTCGAATCTATAAATATGTGCTATCATCTTTCTTTTGAGACATCTTAATACACCAAATGTGATCATTTACTATCAATTTTGTTTTTGTTGTTCTGATACCGAACTACGAATTAGAAAAAATTGTTATATTTTAGGAGAAATAATTTATTTTAGGACAACTCAAAATTTTTTTTTTTTGGACAGATTTTTTCAACACGAATAACCATAAGTTGATGCTCTTTTGAATGTTTGAATAAGAGAAAATTCATATTATCTGTATCCTGAACTTAAGTCAATCGAAACAAACTCGGTAATACACCCTCTGGTCTTTATTAAACGTTTTTTACTATTTGCGCACGCATCTTAAGGAAGCCGAATGACTCACTATTTGACCCCGAAAAATTTCGTATTTTTTTTTAACATACGTGAATCCTAACGTACGTTCGAAAAAAAGTACGAAATTTTTCGGGGTCAAATAGTGAGTCATCCGACCTCATTGAAATGCGTGCGCAAATAGTAAAAGATATTCTTTGGGACCGGAGGGAGTAGTAGATTGTTCTTGAAAATAAACAAGGACTTGAGAATAACGAAGAGGTGGGTGGATGCATGCCTACTGCTGCTATTCAATGCTTGGTAACTTAAACTTAACCTAACTTTTTAAAATTATTTTATGGGGATGAGACATTTTTTATTGAGAATGTAATTGCAGTTAATTTCTTTTTGGCAAGGCGGGCGACGGATGCGGTTTCTACAGTATTTTCTAAGCAGTTGGTACAGTTTTGTCTATTTTTCTTTTCTTTATAGCTACGGAGTTGTGTTTTCGAGGCACCACCATGGTTACAATTGAGAAATACCCCTCTCCATTAATTAGGCCATTCATTGGAATTTCGGTTTCTCCCTTGATCTGTCCATAAGCTGAGGTGGGATTTCTAAGTTCTGACATCTGAGTGCTTCAACTTCTGTTGTTCATGCCTGTTGAAGAATGAGTCAGCGACTCAAAGACGGTGGCTTAGTTAAGAGAACCCGACGCAACCTAGCCGTAGCGAAGCGAGTCAGTGAGTCTTCTAGAAAAGAAAATTTATACGATCCAAATAATTAATTAATTTTTTTTAATAAATGAAAATAAGATTTGAATTTGAATTTTAACATACTCATGATTGGCCCGGATACTTAACTTGAATCAACCCAATCGATCCACCCATTTATTAATTCTTCTAATTTGTCTGCGACGCGTGCTAGTAATCTTATTGGGAATTAAATTTCCCCTTAATTATCTTATTGGGAATTAAATTTTCTCCTTATTTAAAGAATGTGATTTGGCCCTAAAATGGTTCATCATCTTCCTTCCTTCCTCTCCTTCTTTTTCTGTAACAAGAAACAGTATGCCGCCGAAACGCGCGAACCCTTTTGAGCACCTCCCACCATCCTCATCCTCTGAAAGCGAAGAGGAAAGCGGTAGCGTAGAGGAAGAATTGTCTTCTGAGGAAGAACAAGAGCCAGAATCCTGTCTCTCCTCATCTAAGAAGAGGGGGTTCAATGCTATCGACAATGTGGAGGAGTTTGTGACGAAGGAGGGGCTGGATTTCTTAAGTGATGAGAAAAGGACACTTTCGAATCCGCATCACCAACTGGTGTATGGTTTGTCGAAACGGATTTTGAGTGGGTGGCTTTCCAAAACGAGGGCTGACCGTGGTAAGAATAATAATGGAGGAGACCAGATTGACTTTGAGATGGAGAGCCAGTCTGGGGCTAAGAAGAGACTGAAATTTGATACGAGTTTCAACAGTGTTGCTTACATGGGTGAGTTTGTGAAGAAAAAGGGGCTGGAATTGTTGGATGACGAGAAGATGGCAGAGATGGAAGAGAAATGGAAGAAGTTGCAACTGGAAGAGTTGAAGTTGTTTGCAAGGAAGCTGGAATTGCTCAAGCAGCAGTCTGGTATGATAATGGCACCTTTTGAAGATTAGGGTGTGCCAAAGATTCAACCTTTTTCATATCTGGTAGTGGTATTTCTGTAATGTTATGGCATTTTGGTTCTAGTTGAAGTATGGATCATCAATGATGACTTCTTTCTGTTTATGATAATTTACTTGACTGTGGTTCTTGAGAAGATAACTTCCTTCGTCTTTCATTACTAGAATTTTCCCGTAAAATGTAGGTTTTTAACTGTGAAGTATCTTATTGAATTACCACAGGATAATAACTTTAAAAGTGACGACACAGAATCACAATACCTCATCTGCAAACACAGAAGAAATACCAGATGATGCTTACCATATTTTTATAATTAATCTACCTTCAGAAACCGGATTATGTTTACGAACCAAGAAATCTAAAACAGTTGAAGTATCTCATCATTCAATGATTATAGATGTACAAAGAATATACAGAGACCTTTGTCAAATTAGTCTCTATGGATTTCCTTTTGTTTGTGGGACATAAAGTTCCCTTTCATCAAATGGCCTGCTTTTTCTTGGAACACCAGCCAAATGACAGAACTCAGTCAAAGTTTTCCTTGTCTGCACTTTCTTCTTTTTGTCTAGAGGCCGAGGTCCTAAAGCATCTATGTCAATGGTCGCTCCATATCTGTCCGAGGAATCTAGGACTGCATCATAAGGCTTGGATGATAGGTTAAGGCCCTCACTTATCGCCCTCAAGTACAGCTCATAAGCAATTCTTGGTTTTCCATCATTAGCAAGAGCCTCAATTAGCCATTCATACGAAATCTCATTCGGCGTGAGGTTCTGGACTTTCATACGGTGAAACCATTCATACGCTGCGCTGCTCATACCGTTCCGAGCACATGCAGTGATAATTGCATTGTATGTCACAACAGTTGGCTCAACATTGGAAGAAACCATTTCATGAATTATAGCATCAACATATCTAAACTTTCCTTGAGCAGCAAAGACAGCACCCATTATTGTGTATACATACAAGTTGGGCTTCACTTCCACCTTAAGCATATGCTCCCACACACGTAAAGCCTCATCATAGAGTTTACCCTTTTCAAGGGCGCTAAGTAATGCCCCGTAGGAGACAACTGTAGGTTTTTCACCTTGCTCTATCATCCTTCTAAATAGCTGCACAGCAGCAGAAGTTTCTGACGCTTTAGAGCAGGCAACAAGAACTGCATTCCATTCCCTACTTCTCGGCTTAAGCCCTTTCTCCTCCATCTTGTTGAGCAACCTCACACCCCATCTCCAAATGCCTCTTCTCTTAGCTGCATTAAGGAGGACATTAAAGAAAGAGATGATCAGTTCATGTGATAGGTTATTCGGCTTCGGGCCCTTCTCCAACAAATCCTCATAAATCTCCAAAGCTGCCCACCACTTCTTAGCCTTTCCCATCAACCAAATCACATGGTTGCACACTGACAAGCTTATCTCTCCATATGTTTCTCTAATCCTAATGTACAATTCTTTCACAACAACATAATGTTCTTCACGGGTGCACGCCCACACAAGCCGCTCATACTCTTCTCGGCTAGGTTGAAGTCCGACTCTATCCATATTTGTTAAAAGTTTCAACACATCAGTGCTCAGATTCCCACGCTTCACAAGCCATCGCCGCAGCACTTGGCAGCAAATGCGAATAATGAAGCTCTCAAGCTTGACAAATTCCTTCTCCCAGTCTTCATCACCAGATTCTCCTATCTCACCTTTCAGATACTTCTCTTTTATCTCCACAAAGAAATTCAGAGCTCCATTCCCATCTTCCATTTTCCGATAAGCCAACAATGCAGTAGAATAGGATGCAGCAGACGGGGTGATACCCTTTTCGCGCATCTCCTCAAGAATATCAAAGGCCTTGGGAGGCTGTCCTTGCGCGACATAGATAACCATCAAAATGTTGTAAGTTATTACATTTGGGACAATACCTTCCCCAGTCATATCATTAATGATTTTCTCTGTTTCTTCATATAGTTCAGACTGTTTTATTGCATTCAATAGAGTATTATATATGAAAAGGTTTGGACCAATAGTACTGCCAGTTTCTTTCTTTCTTTTGAGCCACTCAACTATAGCGAATGCAGGCTCCATCCTCTTCTCCCAGCCAAAACCCTTAATTACAGACACAAACACTTGAAGAGGTACTTCACCTTTGTCCTTAAGAACCTCTTCTACATCATTAGCTGATTCAGCAAACCGTAAGATTTGAGCCAGTGCGCAAACATTAATCCTTCTACCCGTCACTCCCCCAACTTCTTCCGCACCAGAAAACTCCACTTCTTTAACTTCTTCTCCACCACTATCACCATCACCCTCACTCTCCTCGGACAGTCCATCATCCAGGATCAATTCTACACTATGAAACTCATTCACAAGTTCTTGATTCTCCAATGCCGATGCCAATGCCACAGATGAACCACAAAAACCTTTCTTTGACACACTAAAGACAACAAGTTTTACTTTAGAGCAATCGGAAAGAAACCCATTTTTCACATGAAATTCTGATGTCCTACAACAAGCCCGGCTTCTACCATAACATGAATTGCCAGAAACCATGAAAAGACCAGAACTAGTACAATGAACACAATTATCAAGAACACCACATCTCACTTTCCTGCTCTTTGTACTTGAAAAGCAAGAAGAACCCAGGTCAAAATCTAACTGCGGCACTACACAAAAGCCATATACGGATGGCCAGACACTTAAAGCTTGCATCTTTCAGCAAATTCAGCAGTAAATTAAACAACCCAGATAGCAAAGTCCGGTTAAAGAACAACAAAACATGATCCCCACTCTCATAAGAAGAATTTCATAACAAATTTGATTGAGAAAAGCACAGAGCTTAGCTCAGAAATCAAATAATTTTGGCTTTACGGAGCAAGGGTTTAACAACATACCTGATGTTTGCTGATATGTGATAAAGCTCCGTGTCTGTGGTGGCACTATAACGTCCACAAACACATTCTACAACAGCACCATTCATAACCATGGCAATAGGAGAAGAGCAAAACTAATAAATGGGCCGTTTTTGTGTGATTTGAGTCATGGCCCATGGGCTAAAATCTGTCTGCAGTGACAAATAGGCCTCAATGGGCCAGTATTAAAACGCAAGATAAAAAAAATGTTTTTTTGCAAATACTTTTTTAATGGTATGTTAATAATAGCATAGTTATCAGAACCGGATCGAACAGCGAATCGGAAATGAAAATTTAATGGTTCAACCGGATTGTAGATGCTGGTCCGTTTTGAACCGTTCACACATTGAACCGTTCAATTTTAGATAATTGAACCGAATTAAACCGGATTCAACCGTCTGATTTTTACTGTAACATTTTATAATATATCAAAATTTATTATTAAAATTGAAAAAGAAGTAAAACGATGTTGTTTTGGGCCGTGTTTATAGTAAAAAGAGATAATTAGTGAAATATATTTGTAATTGAAATCAATAATTACCTTAGTTTATGCGATTATAGTTAAAAAGAGAACTATTAAAAATAGGAGGGAATATAATTATCTCTGTGTTTACGATATTAGGACTAATTTTTTCCACACCTGATTGACCAATTAAAAAAATAAATACTCCTCCTTTCAAAAAAAGAAAAAGAAAAAAGAAAAAAGAAAATAAATACTCTTTATTTTGTTTATCGACAAAAAATACACACTTTATTTTTTTCGGTGGGCCATCTGGTTCATTATTTTTGGCCCAAGTTCAAAAATATTGCCCATGAATTGTCTCATCCTAATTTTTTTGTTAAACACACGCAACTTTTTCTTTTTTCCTTTTTTTCCCTTTTTTTTCTTTCTTCTTCCTCCCTGTCTACTAATAACCTAATGTTTTGTATGGAAACTAAAGTGCAGGAAGTAAAAGAGGTGAAGTTTAACTAGGGAAATGAAAGGAAAGGAGAGGAAGGAAACTTGTAGAAAAATTCTCTTGTATGGTTGCATCTTTTATACACTAGGGAAAAGGAACGAAATTCCTTTTAAACCCCATGGCCCAAGCCCAAACTCATGGCTTTCTTTTCTAATTTAAGCTCAGTCTCTAATTTCTTTCCTTTTCCTCCCACTTTTGGGAGGAAATTTTTTGTGGGGCAGGGAGGAAATTTTTATAATTTATTTACTCCCTATTCCCTTCCTTTCCCTTTGATTCCCTTGAGTAATTTTTTCCCATACAAGGGAAGGTTTAAAAATTTCCTCTCCCTTCTTTTCTTTCCCCTCCTAATCCTTCATCCCATACAGAGGCTAAGGGTTCTCATCTCAAAAAACCATCCATGGCAGCCGCCCCTTCACACACACTCATCCCGACCACTGAATTCTACCCTTTTTGACTTTTTTCTGACCGCTACCTTCTCTTTCGCTTCATCGTCCACACATCACGCTCTCTTCCCTCTCATTTTTATCCAGATTTTTTACCCATGTCTCATTGAAAGTTTGTATGTGTGTATTAGGAAAGATCTTGGTAGATCTGTAAAGATTGGTGGCAAGTTTGGTTGTTTATGCGTTTTTATCCAACACTGCCGTCATCAACATAAAATCTTCCTCATCCTCATCTCATCCTTCATATCACTTTTCTTTTTCGCTACCTCAAAGCATGTTGAAAGCGAAAGGAACGAACCAGATCTGGATCTGGGTTCCACAGAAAGGTTTGGCTCAGATCCACAATTCGTTTCAATGCAGATCCAGGCCGCTGAATCGAATTGGTGTGTAAACGACGTCGTATCTGTCATCGAACCAGCCAGTTTGATAGAAAACCTACTTGTTCACTGGTTCTTTAAAAACCGACCAGTTTACATGCATATCCGATCCAATAACTGAATCGAACCGGAAATGTGAAAAATTCCGGTTGAACCGAACGGACCGGCCGGTCCGATTCGGTTCTGATAACACTGAATAATAGTGTACATGTGCACTGTGTATTATATAATGCCCACCGCAAGAGTTTTGTCTTTGCATATTAATTTTATGTAGAAGATTTTTTTTTTAAATCTATTGAATAATTGGCATTTATAAAATAAGCGGAATATAAAATTAAGCTAAGCCTTTTTCTAAGAAAAATAAATTAAGAATTAAGATCCAATATTTTACACTCAAAGTTATAGTATAGTTGGTAAATGTATACACTCTCTATTTAAGATAGATCATGTACGTGACATCATAAATAAATTTTTTAGATTTTAAACCTTTCGAGATATCAAAATAAGTAAAATCCAATAGTATCGAAATTGTATAAAACTTTGATTTTTCCCCTTTTGTTGAATAAAATAATACAAAAATAAGAGTACATAAAAGAATATAATTTATAGCTCGATCCTGTTTATTCGTATCATGGATCTTTGCTTTCCAATGATGAAAAAAAAATCCTCCGCATCGAATCATGGTAACGAACATAATAGTAGACGAATATCCACATTAGTTAATGTATATTTACTAATTTAATTAATTAATAATATTTTTTAAGCCATCATATAATTCATATTGACATCTTCACGAGAGGGATATGAGGTCCGCGCTTGCTTCAGATTCACGCGAACCTTAGCACGAGGTCAATTCGGGGCAAACGGGATTGGGACGCAATCCTAACATTTAGAGTAATCCCGTTCTTTTTTAATGAACGTTTAAGTTTTAAGAAATGGGATTAAAATAACTTTTACTTACATCTATTAAAAATGAATAAAAATTTAAACTCCAAATATTGATTAAAAGAGTACGAGGAAGTCTACGTAAGTAATAATGAAGTATATGATTCCAAGGAATGATTAAGCATGCAAATAGATGTACATATTGGAGAACAAAAGCATAAAATCCGGAGCCCATACATATGAGCATGCCAACAAGAAGCAAATCTTGTGGGAGATGTGCAAACTGCTATACAAACATTTCACTTTCTATTAGCATGCTAATCAAAGTTAATTTCCCCACGTGTAAACAACACTTTGTTTGATTGGATTAACTTGATTATTATTAGATCACAAATCTTCATAGGATTAACTAGCTAATTATTATGTAATCTAGATATGATTAATATAAATCTTTTTTAAGAATTATATATACATGCTAAATACTCAATAGCTATTTAGAAATAAGTCATACATAAGCTTAAATACTTTACGATTTCAAGTCACATCTTTTAATCAAACTAAAATATACATACAATTAACTCCTCTAACTTCTTCAACATTTCTTCTCGCATCCTTTCCCAACTTCCAACTCCTTTATTTGAAGGTAGTTGTTTGTTATTGTTTATATTTTTTAAATTCTTCTAATTTTTTTTTTATAAAAAAAAGTTGGTCATGGTCTAATTATCAAATTATTCAACATATTAGACAAGACCTTATTTGCCCATAAACCATATAAATAAGGAATATATGTCATCCAACATATAGGGTCCCATGTCACATATACACACTTTAATTAGGCTATGTGCAAATGCTAAATGCTATATATCATGTCTCTTCTACAACACATGAGGGGTGTCATCACATGTTTTTCTTCATCATTTGTTCCCCTTTACACAAAATTTTCCTTTAAAAAAATGTAAATATATAGTTGATATATGTGTATATATATACTTTTAGTTAGAACTTAAAAGAATATAAAACATCCCACTTTTAATTATGAATATTAGCTTGTTTTTTTCCCTCTCTTTTTAATCACTTTGAATCTTGCAAAAAGTTTATGGTAGCTTAATTATATGCCCACACTAAGGGAACAAGTAATCATAATTTGATGGCCTTGATTCCGTGTTTTAAGACATAAGTAAGGATTAGAATGAGGGAAGATTTCACTAGAACAAGCAAACAAATTCTAATAATATAAAAATATATGATGCTGATGTGAATGGTTCAACGTTCTTATAACTTAAGTGAGTGACGATTAGTAAAATTATTGTATATAGGATATCCTATTACTTATTAGTTACTTTTTACTTAGTGCAAACAAAAAGCTTTACTCCACGTAATTTATAAATACTTAGTTAAGAATTATAAAATCAAAATATATAAAAATTAAAGGAATAGAAAGAAGAAAGAAGGAATGATATGAATTTTCTAAGCTTTCCACATGGGTTTGATGCTTCGTAGACGACTACCCAACCACTCTAAGAAGTTAGAAGGTAAAGCAAAAGAGAATGCTCAAGATTTTCCTAACTAACCTAAAAAAAACTACTTAATAAAACCAATTATATATAAACATTAATGTAACATATATTCCATGAGATCTATACTATAGCCTTCAATTTCGGTGAGAAAATATTAAATTAAAGTATGTTTGTCTTGCCAATCCGCTTTGCTAAAGTCAATCAAGAATTCAAGATAACAAAAGAAAAGAAAAAGAAGAGAACAAGATAAACACAAAATAAAATACGCATATAGAAAATTCGTCAAACAGATATTGTTTGAATACTAATTTCTTATTCGAGCCAGGTTGAGATATTTTTATAGTTTTGTGTGGAATAAAACTATGTTTATTTGTCGATCAAACGCTGTCAAAGCACACATTACCAACCAACCTAGCTTTGTTAAAAAGAAGAAAGCGTATATCTCCATGAAAAAAAGACAATGAACAGGACAATCAAGCATGCGTGCATACCAACTTTAATGGAAGGACAAGCTATAAGATATACAATGATACAAGCACCCAACAACAGAAGGGACATGCTAGTGAATTAAATTAATTATCTTCAACTTTAACGGGAGTATAACTGAGTGTATTTTAAGGGGTTTTGCTCATCTAAAAGGCAGTAAGAGACATTTATATGAAGTGGATTAAATTAAGGCAGTTGTCAACTTCTTACACTTCTAATAATTAAAAGAGAAGAAGAACGATGAAAATGCCAGGCTCCAGTCTTTCTTCTTCTTGTTTTTTTTTGTATTTTCCAAACAAAAATTGACAGTTTCCATACCTACTTGTCGTGTTCTTGTCGTTTCTAACCATAACCTATTGTCCTCCTCAAATACCTCCCGTTTTCTCTCTCAAATATCAATTAAAAATGTGGTAACGAACAATGGTATTTGTATATTATTGGTGGACTCGGCTCCTCTAATTTTTCCTTAAACATGGTCAGTCATGTTAGAAAAATCTGAACCGTTCGATAAAATTGGACGGATGAGATTAAAAATTAAAGTCATTAATGAGTTGACCATTTATTGAATTTTATTGACTGGTCAACTCATTAATGATTTGAATTTTTAATCTCATCCGTCCAATTTTATTAAACGGTTCAGATTTCTCTAACATGACTTGTCATATTCAAGAGAAAATTAGAGGAATTCAATCGATTATTGGTATATATTTTCTACGAGAAGGTTATTATATTAACTTTTGATATGTTGTATTTCAACGGTACTTTTTTTTAAGTATGGAAAATCACAATTCCATAAAATAAAGATCATAAAATTAGCATACATCCTTTATAAAAGAAATAAAAAAGAACACAAAACAAGCATGTGAAGTGATTGTGTTTGGCCCGCTAATCAAGCAAGCGTGTTAGCAAGCACCAACCCCCATGTGCCTTTGGACCCTTTAAACATTATAATTAACAAAAATGTACCCATACATAAAAATAATTCTATGCACCCCAATCTCATTTCTTTCTCTACATTCATGTCACAACATTATTATTATTTTTGGACCAACACCAATTAAGGGCAGCTTACTATATTCCTATAATTTAATCATTTTTCTGTCCTATTGATCACACTTTCCATTACTATATAACTAGCATAACCTCAACCACTTCTTCTTCCCCTTAGCAATTGTATTCTTGAAAGCAACATTAGTTTGAGAGCTAAAAGAGAAGGGAAAAAATTATATAAAAAAAGAGGAAAATTAAACAAGAATGAAGTTGAGATCAAAGATGTTTTGCAGAGGGAGCTTCAAGCTCGGCGGAAATGGTGGTGGCAAAGCTAGCAGTAGTAGTACTTCGAGTAGTAGTTCATCACCACCACCATCTAACTATGGAGGAACAAATGAGATCAAATGGGAAGTTAGGCCTGGTGGGATGCTTGTTCAAAAGAGAGAATGTGGAGATAGTGTTGGAGAATTAATCACTTTGAGAATCTCAACTGTTACTCAATGGCATGATATCTCCATCGAAGCAACTTCCACCTTCGGTAAGTCAATCGTTTTCTATTTTTCTGATAAAATCTCGTCTTTCTATTTCATTTTAACATAAAAAATCATCCTTATTGTTCATCGTATATGTTAATTATGTGTGGCACATATGTATTACTGCTACGCTTCAAGAAATTACTTGTCACATCAGCATCAGCAACTAAACTAACACGTTTAATAAAATCTTGATTATAATTTTTTCAGGTGAATTAAAGATGATATTGTCATTGGTGACAAGCTTGGAGCCAAGAGAGCAAAGGCTACTCTTCAAAGGAAAAGAAAGAGAAGATGGTGAATATCTACACATGGTTGGGGTTAGAGACAAGGACAAGGTGCTCTTGTTAGAAGATCCGGCCATCAAAGAAAGGAAACTTCGTTTCCATGCCTTGGCCGGATCATCAACCCAACACATTGGCCCTACTCCAACTTGTCGTACCATAATTGTATAAAACATGAATTAATTAATCAAATCATGTCGCTGATTAATTGCAAAAGTGTCTATTAATTTGCTTTTAAGTACTTAATTACTAACCGCCAAAACATTGAGAATTGCCAAAAATGTGGTGATGGGATCACTAATTTGGGTTTAGATGATCATTGATGTAATTGATGTAAGTTGTCAGTTCGACAATTAATGTTTAATTAGTCTGTGTAAGCTGATGCATATGGGAGTCGTCAGCATAGGTTTATGTTTATATGTCACTTTTTCTAGATAAAAAAAAATGTCGATTCCTGTTTTTATATCTATAGCGGTGGAGATTCTGTGTAAGAAATGTGACATAGCTTCTTAGGACTTTCCGGCAAGAAATTAATGTAAGAAATGTTCAAAACTCAGAAGTATGAAGTGAATCGTCTTAGGTTACATGCTATTGACCATCCAAAATGATTGGTCATTTACGATTATATATTTAAGTCGTCAGATGAGAATATGTGACACGGAATAAGTTTATAAATAAAAATAAAACACGTATAAGAAAATAAATTATAAATTATAAGATATATATATTATCAGGATTGAATTACGTCTATGGCTGACAACTGTAGATAACGTCCTTTGGTTCGTGGAACAAACTATGGGCGGGCACCGACTTGTATTCAATAATTATGGGGAAAGACATACCCGCAAAAGGAAGGACAGTTGTGATGGGAGAGCAAAAACTGGACCATTAATTGCTGTAATCATTTTCACGGCATCCTCATGCGAAATGATCATAGATGTAGCTCAAATCTTGCTTCTCTACGAGTAGCAATTAGGCCCCATTACCCACGAGGCATTTCATCATCGTCCATTTTTCAGATATTAAAATACTATTGGGTTGATTTTACTTTCGTTAATTGATTCGATATAGACAAGATTAATTCTATCGTAATGGGTTCAAAACCAATAACATTAAGATCTTAAAAAAAAGACATCCCATCATTTCCTTTGGGGTAGTAAATTAAAGAAAATGTAATAAAGAACAACAAATTAAATGGTTATTGAGAATGGTTGTAACATTACATATTGCAGCAATTAACTTGAAAAGTCAAAGGCCCAATGAGCCCAGGAAACAGGCCGGGTAGCGGAAAGCCCAACATTTGAGTGATGAAATCTTTCTCATTCCTTTCTTATTCCAAGTATATATGGTGTTTTAGTTTCCCTATTGAACAGGAAATCCTGAGACGCACAGCAATAATGGCTACTATAGATTTGGACCATTGCCTTTTGGGCTTGTAACCTACTTCAACTTGATGAAAGCTATGGCATTGCGAATTTCCACAACTTTTTGTCATTTCTTTTTGAAAAAGTTGGTCTAAAAAAAATAATTACGTACGTTATGAGTTTCGATGATATTATAGTGATGAAAATTCAGTGTAGACAATTTTTTTGCTAAATTATGTGAAGGATTTTTATTTGTGTTAATTTATTTATCAAATGTTTTTCATTTTTTATCCAAGATGTAAATAGGTATAGAAAGAAAATCCTCTCATTTTTTTCTCAAAAGAAAAACAAATAAAAAAGTTCCTCTCATGAAGAAAGGAATTGCACAGTTAGGACTTAATAGAGAAGCATGAAGTTTTTTTTTAATGAAAGAAAATGCACAAGCTATTAACGTGTAACAGGTTTTATTAGATGCATTCGACTCGACTCGACGCATGTCCTTAATACACAACATAAAAATACGACTACCATAACATGGGTGCCAGGATCACAAAATAAAAATTTATTTTATATTGTGACCGAGTGATGTTTTAGATCGATTGCATCGTATCTAATAAGAATTCCAAAAGTAGGGCTCAACTTAGTAATTTGGATGATAAAAATGTCAGAAAGTGATTTCAAGTTGTGTAACCATATCCATTACTAGTTACTATCCAAACTTGGAATTCCTCAGCACTTACCTTTCTACATTTTCTTTTTTTCTTTTTTGGGTTGATTTTGCCCTCCTACGGCTTTTCATCAGACCCCTCTCCACTGTATAATCACAGCCAAAATGGTAGTCCAAAGAAGATATCACAAAATAACAAAAAAAAAAGTTGAACAAGTTCTTAAGAGTAGTTACATCAAAGTCTACTCCTCTCCACTTCTTTTCACAAACCGACCCTGCAAAATTGTAAAACGTAACAAAAATTATGATGGTAATCTAGCAAACTTACATTACATTGAGCACAAATTTCCATATTATGAACCAAAAAACATACGTAAGTTCAACAATTCAAAAGATTTAATTCTCGCTACTTTGCGAGAAATAACACTAAATCGGATAAATTGTTCTCATAAATCAATCAATTACCTTTTGTAAGACTACGAAATCATTGAATAATAAAACATGAGTTATATGGATAAAACATACCATTAAACTATAAATTTGTTCAATTAACCGGGATGGTGGTGGCTAATAAATCTTTGCAAGACTACGAAATCCTTGAATGGCAATAACAACAAGAGATGATTGGTAATCATCAAGTTCAAATGCAGAGACATTCGTAATTAAATCCTACCAATCCTACCAAATATGGCATATATATATGTTGAAGAAAATGATAACGTACTATGTTTTAAGTTTTAACATACCTTTAATCTTGGTCGTTTCTCAGCATTCAACTTCCTAACTTCATATCGAATTCGTTTAGAGAAAAGCCTGCTCTGTCTTTTCTCCTTGTACCTCAGCACACTCGCCTCTCTTTGCCCTTTCTCCATTTTCATCCCACCCATCTCTGGCACTCTCATCATACTCCCCAACCCATTATCCAACGACACCTGTCCAACAAAAAACAATTTACACAATCAACATTTACTAATCAAAAACCAAAAACCAAAAACCAAAATCACATTTTCAAATCTCAATTACCGTTTAATGATGCTTTCTGCGATTTGTTATCTACACATTACTATTCATGTTTTGAAAAAGTAAATTAAAACTCATTAGAAAAATAATTTACTAATCCTATCGTCCTACACATGTTAATTTGTGCAATAAAATAATTTAATAATGGCTTTCATGAGAGGCCCATGAAGTCAGCAGGCTAAAAGGAACAATGGATCCCTTGAATAAGACAACAAAAATAGCAAAAAGGTGCAAAAAGATTCCAAATAATAATAATAAGCCACCAAAAAGGTAAAGTCTAGAATAGAGCAGAACAGAACAGTGCCATTTTTCACCACACTCTGTCTGCTCTACAGTCTGACTCTGATCAGTAAATTATCACCACCCACCATAACCACCACATCCTCCACCACCACTATCTTAAAGAAAAATCAAAATTATTCCATCCCATGAAGAAAATTTGCGATTGAAATTTAAGGATAGAAAGCAGGAATTATAGATGAAATTGAAAAGTGTAATTATTAGCTAATTTGGTGAAGAATTTCTTACGATATCTTGCAAATCAGGGACTGTTTGTGGTGATTCTCCTTCTATAAAGAGTGACCCTTTATCAGACCAAGCATTTAAGATCTCTTCATAATCAAGCTTCAACCCCACCAAACCCATCTTCTTCCCCTGTTCATCAGCAGCAGCAGGATTAATGTTAAACTCAAGAGAATTTATTTTGTAATCACGATCACTGCTCACTTCCTCTGGTTCTTTCTTCACCACTTCACAATAGCTAACCCACCTCTCCTCACTCGCATCCCTCTCCTTACACCTCATCGCCGTCCGTATAAGCAAGCTGGGGCCACCACCGCACTCCACCTCCTCACTCCGATCTTGTTGCCCTCTGTATAACGAAAGTGGGTCATCTTCCGATGTGGTTGTGGTTGCGGCGGTGGTGGTTGTAGATGTGGTGTTTGATGAAATGTCTAGGAGAGATTGAAGAGAGGTGGAGGAATCTGCGGCTGTTTCTAATAGAAAAGCTACTTGTTGGTGGTCATCGTTGAGGTCTAGGACCATGTTTTGTGGATGCAAAGGGAAGAGATTTAGTTGTTGTTGTTGTTTAGTGGTTTCTGGCATTGTTTTGGAGGAGGGTTTTTGTGGGGTTTTTGTTTTTGTTTTTGTTTTCTTCTTTTGTTGTTGTTGTTTTTGTTGTTGGGATGGGAAAAGTTCAAGCTTTAAGGAGAGATATTTTGGTTTTCTTGTTCTTGTTCTGGTTTTTGTTGATAGTTTTCTTGAATCTTTTGTTGCTGATTTTTTTGTTGATTTTGCTCTCTTCTTTCTGCTAATAGGGCTACTACTACTACTCTTGCTACACATACTTCGGTTCTGTTTCTTGGCTGAATTTTGCAAATATTTTCTTGATTTTAGAGGGGAGGGAGAGAAAGGAAGAAGATGAGTATTATTATTAGAGGAACAAATTGAACCTTTTGATGGGCTATAAGACTTTTTTCTTGCCAAATTAATGTCTATGGGGTCTGATTTCTTGAACAGTGGAAGGGGAGTGAAGTGATGGTGATGGGATGGGGTCAATTGGACACGTGGAAGGAGGTGATTGGATGGGAGGGTGGATTGTGTTGTTATCTGGATTTCAAGGATGGGTTTTTGAGGATTGAGGATTTTGGGGATCGTATTGTGTCGTGTCTGTAAATTTGTCAACAGCGCACAGCACAAAAAAGATGGAATGACCAATTAGAGTTACCAGCAGCTTGAATTTTAATGCAATTCACGAGCTGGGGTTAGATTGGTCATGGGCTTCATCACGGATAAACAAATGGATGAGAGTGGATAAATGGATTTATGTTGCACTTTTTAATTCAATTTTTAGTAATTTGATGATCGACTGAATCAAATTATTACTACAAAAATTAGAGTAATCCAAATTGTTGACTAAGGTAAAATAAAGATAATTTTAATATTTGTGATATAATAACATAAAACAATCCTAAACTTTAATGTTTTATTTAAATGCAATCCTGAAATTATTATTTTTTTAATTACAACTCTAGTCTTCGTTAATATTGTCATATTACCCCCTACCATAACAGAAATTCGATGTGGCACAATTGACCACTGTAGCATAGTTGACCACCGTTATATGTCACGTCAGCTCGCCACGTACGCGATGACTAGGGGGTAATTAAAAATAAATAAATAAAGGGTTGTGATTAATCAAAATATTAAAATTTAAGGTTATTTTATGTCATTTTTTCTAATTTAATCAATAACTCAAATTCTTTAAACAAGAAGAAGAATTGGCCGTTCTGTTATATGATCAAATCAAGCATCACACAACACACGATTTTTTCTTTTATTTTGGGTCAATCACATGACTATGATTATGATCAGATAATTCTGTCAATTCATTAAGAGTTGAAAATTAGAAGGTACAAAACCAAGTTGGTTTATTTAACCAACGTTAACTGCAGGTTATCTTGCTTTTATTTGCTTTATTTTCATTTTAGCACCCTCCAATAAACCAATGGATATCAGGAGTTGAAAAACGCGGAAAAAAACACGAATAATGATTCTAGTACATATAATTGAAAATGATGTGTGTATATAATACTATAATTAACGTTTGTTCAAAAAACAGAACACAACAGGGCATTTGGTCTAGTGGTATGATTCTCGCTTAGGGTGCGAGAGGTCCCGAGTTCAATTCTCGGAATGCCCCTATTTTTCTATAGCGTTTTCCACTTCTCTTGATTCTACACTTGTTTGAATTTGACGTCATTAGCAGAACTAATGTCTCTATTTGTTCAAAAGCTCTTTTTCCTCCTTCTTTTATTTTTATTTAGTTATATATATATATATAATATAATGTTTTGGATCCTTTTTTAGGTAAGACTAATCATTTTTGTTTATAATTGGAAGATCACAAAATTATTGGAAACACAATATATTTATGCAAAAACTTCTTCGGAAGATCACAAAATATATTTATGCAAAAATTTCTCCATTTTCTAATTAGTGGTTTGATATTCATCAAAATTAAAGCTTAGTGGAATCGCGGGGCTACCAACATTTCCATATGGATGATGGAAATGCACATATCCTTTTTGCTAAAGGACTAATTGAGAAAATGGGGAAAATGATGGTACATATAATTGCTACATAGTTACTCTTATGGAATTATTGGTGGTCCCTTTCCATCTCCACTCAATAAGTATTGCGTCCGTTAGTCGGGGAGGAGTGCACTGTTTTGGCATGAGGAAGAGCCTTTCTTTTATTGCTATAGGGTAATTAGCTATATTAAACAAGAAAATAAAAGAAGAGTTCTTGATAAAAAAAAAATACATACATAATGAAAATAGAAGAAAAGTGAATTCCAAAAGGCTACAACCAATGACTACCACTTATGACTTGTTATTCTCAAAAAAAAAAAAAAAACACTTATGATTTGTAGATACGCAATGCCATCATTTCTTCACGAGATAGTTTGTTCATAAATCTAAGTCACGAGATGGCATGTTCATGATGCTTTTACTGGGCTTCGTAGTGGCCCAAACTTTCACTGATAATGGCCCAGTGGCCTTTCTAACAAGCCCAACTTTGTGGACCTATCTACCAAAGAAATTCACCAATCACATTCTTTATTTTCTTTTTTAAATAAAAAAATAAAAAAATCAATTTTAGAATGAAGTTGATCCGAAATGTTCCATGTCGTTTGCTTGATTGAAGCGTAATTGTACTAAAGTCATCAGTGGTAAAATAAAATCCAAAAGTAAACGACATGGAGTCAACAAAAAACAACTGAGCTGTTTTCTCACAGAGAACACAAGTCTACTTTGGTTGAGTATTAGTAAGATTCTTTAATAGTTAATAGTCCACATCTCAACTAACTTTTAACTAATTCCAAAGGTTGTTAACCATTTTTTATTTATTTTCACTAGCTACGTTGTAAAATATACGTTTACCCTCAACTTAAGTTTTAAATTCGAACTCGAATCAGAAAATATTGTACATCGTACAAATATAAAAATTAAAAAGTTAGTGTCTTCGATCTTATTTCTTTTATTCAATTTTAAAATTGAAAAATAAAAGCCATTGTAAACATAATCATGATCAAAACATACTTAAGTAGCCGCAAAGGAGTTTTGAATGAAATTATCACTTCTACTATATATTCTTTTTTGATTGTCGTCATAAACAATAAATATGACTCAGGAAAACAATTTTTTTCTCTGAAAAAGAGTAATAATTTAAATAAATTCATTCCTCCGACAAATGGAAGAATATAATCGATTAATGCAAATGATGTAAAGTTGTAAGCTACACAATTCATATGATAAATTAATTAATCAAAAGAATGTCACCATATAGTCTGATATTCTACGTAGAATAATGATGTCTGCACAAGAATTACTATTGTTCTAGACTCCTTTGATTTTAGGTCCCACCATGCCATGTTTTTCCTTTTTATATATAAAAAAAATCTTGCATATTTTTATAAAAAAATTAATTATATTATTAATTATCAGTATAATATCACAAATCAAACCTATATACGCTATAAACAAATTAAACGAGAAAATACTAATAAATATGTAAATATAATAAGATTAGGCTATGCAGTCGTAACACAATTAGTTAGCGTTGATTCTCTTTGTAAGATAGATTATGAGTTTCAATTCAAACGTAAGAGAATCTCATTCAAATTAGATATTTACATTCAGACACTTTAATTTGTAATAATAAGATCTTGTTATATTGGGATAATAATACCTTTTTAAGTTTTAAAGTAAGCACTTTGACTTAATAAATATTTTCTTGGGCTTGATTAACGGTTTTAAACTACCTACAAATGAAGACCAAAACCAAAAAAATACCTGAAATTGCGATTACTTTTCCGACCCCAGCCATTACTCCCGGTTGTTTTTCTCCCACTATAAATCATTCCCCTTCTCATTATCCCACTTAGAAAGAGAAGAAGATCGATAGAAGAAAAATGTCAAGACTTCTACTCTTCTTCTTCTTCTTGTTCTCATCTGTAGCTCCACATTTTGCTTCCTCCTCCCCGGTTCAAGATCCCGATCTAGTTGTACAAGAAGTACACAGGTAAAGTAAAATATATAGTAAATTTATAACGTCTTAAGATTAACCTTCTTGTTTTTGTCGACTTTAGTATTATTTTAGCATTTATTTTGTGTAGTGTAGTTGCTAGAAAATGAATTTTCGGTTTTTTTGTTACTAAAAATTAATTAATCTGTTGGGATTTTATTTTTTTAAAGGAGCATTAATGCCTCAAGGAGGAACCTAGGCTACATGCCAAGGGAGCACTTGCCACACGCAACAGGGAACCCCATTGATGATTGTTGGAGGCGCGACCGGAATTGGGAGAGCAATCGTCAAAGACTAGCTGATTGCGCGATCGGGTTTGGGAAGAATGCCATCGGGGGGAGGAACGGTAGGATTTACATGGTGACGGATTCCAGCAACGATGACCCTGTAAACCCGAGACCCGGGACTCTACGGCACGCCGCGATTCAAGACGACCCGTTGTGGATCGTATTCCAAAGGGACATGGTGATTCAACTCAAGAAAGAGCTACTGGTCAATTCTCACAAGACAATTGATGGTAGGGGTGCTAGTGTACACATTGCGGGCGGTCCATGCATTAAACTTCACTATGTTACAAACGTCATTATTCATGGGATAAACATTCATGATTGCAAGCAAGGGGCGAGTGGGAATATCAGAGATTCACCACATCATTCTGGTTGGTGGAAGGAATCTGATGGAGATGGGATTACAATTTTTGCTAGTCAACATGTTTGGGTTGACCATTGTTCTTTCTCTAACTGTCATGATGGATTGCTTGATGTAATCCATGGATCTACTGCCGTTACCATTTCTAACAATTATTTCACTCATCATGACAAAGTCATGCTCATGGGACATAGTGATGCCTACACCCAAGACAAGAATATGCAAGTTACTATTGCATTTAATCATTTTGGAGAAGGTCTAGTCCAAAGAATGCCAAGGTAAAATTTCCCTTATATTAATTAATGACCCCGATTGAAACTTCAAATTCGAGATTTAACCCCTCTCGTTGCTCTGCCGCAGATGTAGGCATGGTTATTTCCATGTGGTGAACAATGACTACACTCATTGGGAAATGTATGCAATTGGTGGGAGTGCTAATCCTACAATTATCAGCCAAGGGAATAGGTATCTTGCACCTAATGACAGGACAAAGAAAGAGGTATTTTTTTTTCAAAAGTATTTTCCTTTTTGTAATTAACATGAATTAATGTGCTAATTATCGATTAATTAATTAATTAAACAGGTGACAAAGTATGAGGATGCACCAGAGAGTGAATGGAGGCACTGGAATTGGAGATCAGAAGGGGATTTGTTGTTGAATGGTGCTTATTTTATTGCAACAGGAGCTGGAGCTACTTCAAATGCCAGACCAAATAGCATGAATGCAAGACCATCTACTTTAGTTGGTTTAATTACCATGAATGCTGGTGCACTCAATTGCAGGAGGGGGAATCGTTGCTAATTACAAGATTAAGGGGCTAATTAAGTTGCTAATCATGATCTTGTATGATTACCCTTAATTAGCCAAAAATGTAGTTTGATTTGATTAGATAGCTTGCATTTTTAATTACTTATTGTGGTTTTGTTTTGGTATTTTGAGTGTTTTTTTAAAAGTTGGTGACGACCTCTGGCTTACAAAAATTGAGATTGTGTTAGCAAAGTTTGCAATCTCTTTTTCTTGTTATCAAGAAATTAAGCAAGAGCAGAAGTGTTGTTTTTAAGTTGGGAAAAATGAGTTTTCTTATGAGATATCATTACTTCTAACTTTTCATAAATCGGAGATTAATTATAATGATTTGTCGCGCACAGAATAAAATATAAAAACAAAAATAAAAAATATAATAAAATGATAATAGTCACGTGCAAATTGGTTTTTATATTGACAAAAATCTGAATTTAAATCGCATCCGTAAATAGTCACCAAATTGAAGCAGCAATATGTGAAGTAGGGATGAAATTAAGATTGGAAATCTCCGTCAATTGTGGAGCAACCACCAGCAACATAAGTCAAAGTACTATCCAAAATAAAATTTAAATGCAATATTAATTTGGTAAGTAAATTTGTAATCATAACATGTGAATGAATGCTTATCGGAAAAGGAAAAAAAAAACAAGTGAATGAATGACTGAAATGTTGGTACTTTTATCATTCCTCTATTAAATGCATATATTTCTCATAAAGGTGGTCGTAGAAGTATTGAAGTACCGATTAATTTATATTTTTACCTTATCAGAATCAATAATATCGAAATAAAATTAATATATCATCTGAAAATGTAGAAAAACTAAAATCCCAATCTTTAAAATTCCAATCTAAAATTCATGAAATTACAAAATTTTGTGATCTAAATCACAAACTTTTACAGTTATTTTAAACTCTAAAAAGAAATTCGATTCTAGAGAATGAAAAAAAAATCATAATGAGGGTATCGGTTTTAAAAAATATTTGAATTAAATTAATCTAAGTAACAATAAGATTAATGTATATAAAAAAACAGCCCAACATATTAACAATCAATGAAAATTAAATTTTAAAATTTCCCTTCCTTTCTCTTCCTTTCTCTCTTTTTCCACGGCTTACTTTTATTCCTATAGAGAGAAATTTTAACAATTTTTTCCTTTCTTTTCCCTCATCCCGTACTGAGTATTAAAAAATTCATAAAATTCTTCACACCATTTCATTTATATAACATAATTAAAGATTGAAACAAAAATTGAATGAATAATCAACAAATACATGAATTGAATAGTTTAATAATACTGAAAAAGTTAAATTAGAACGAGAAGTATAAGAATAAAGCTGCAACTGCGGCGACTACACCGGCACCAGAGGTTTTGGGGGAGGCAGCAGCGGGGGCGGGTGCTTCAGGAGATTGGGCGGGGCTATCAGCGGGGGCGGAGCTACCGGTTGAGGAGGGTGCAGGAGTAGGTGTCTCTACGCTGGCCGGAGCAGGTGGTGATGATGGTTCCTCAACAGGTGACTCAGCTGTTGGAGACTCTGTTGGGCTTTCACTGCTTTGAGACGAATTAGCTGCAGGGGAAGGCTTGGGAGCTCCGCTAGAGGAAGGTGGCTGAGATTTCGGCGATGGAGATGATTTTGGTGGTGGGGAGGATTTTGGGGATGGGGATGGGGATGATTTTGGAGGAGGAGTAGATGGGGCAGGGGCAGATGATTTCGGTGATGGGGAGGAGGATTTCGGAGATGGAGGAGAGGCAGGGGAAGGAGTGGTGTCTTCGTCGGCAGCGCCTCCGTCGTCTTTTGGTGAGGGAGCGGATGATGGGGTGGATGAAGGTGAGTCGGCGGCGTATGTTCCGATGATGGCAATAAATAATATGAGAGTAATTACCAGAATTGAGGGAGCCATGTTTGATGTTGTAGTTTAAGGTAATTGTCTTGATTCTATAAGCAGTGGTTCTCTGTAAAAAAGAATGTACAGAAATTAAAGTTATAGAATGAGGGAGGAATGAAAAGATGAGATGGGGATTGAAGGGAAATATATAGTGTAGAACAATATTAGTCGTCTCGTAATCGTGTTTTAGGGATATACCGATAGTTCAGAACTGAAGATTAGGAATTGTGAGGAGTGGAGGCCTCTATCATTGAGAAATGGAGAGGAAAGACAGGAGAATGTAAGGAGATAATTGATTTGTGGGTTTTGTATCAATTTCAATTCACCACATCTTCACTAAAGCCTCGGAAACATGTTTTCCAACTGAGAATATTGGATCAATGGAACCTATTTTACCATTAGAGTTCTAAGAGTTACAAATTACAGATCCATATTCTTATTTCCTTCTTAGGATCATACCAATTACGAATTACTTATAATTTGGTAAGAATCGTTGTGGGCTTGGGCTTTTTATTTGAGGCCCAGCTTACTAGCCCAACGATTTTGGTAACGAATAACGTTAAGTTTGTGTTTGTTTTCTTTTTGTGCCTTTCAAAATAATCTTCCAGCTACTATTTGTCTATTTCAGATATGTTTACTTTGAAACAACTTCTCAAAAAAAAATAAAAAAATTGAAACATGTATAACAGTGGTAACGATAGAACTTTTCATGAATCCTCTGATAAGTATAATTTATGGAATTTTATTTATTTCAATCCTTTAATGGGAAAATAAGTGGAATAATTCTTGTTTTTGATGTTAAAAAAGACAATTGAAAGAGTAGGGTATAAATTCAAATTTTCCAAAAAATCATCCTTTGATGTACCGAAAATGTATAATAAAAAGAGAGACCTGAAAAATGTGTTCAGAACCCAGAAAATGAATTGTTGTCTTCTAGGAACGATTTCAGCTCCTGCATTTTCAATGCAAGGTTTATGTAATTTAATTAAATAAAAGAGTAGGAAATAAAATTAAAAAAGCTTTATTGGAAATTTGGAAGAGTAATTTTTCTTTTTCTTTATTCGTTACAAGAATTAGACAACCACCTCATCACAAACCAAATTATTCAAGAATACAAATGAATGAATGAAACAATCAAGCTTAGAATGAGAAGAAAAAGAGGCCAGCGGCAGCAACAACACCGGCGGCAGAAATTTTGAGGCTGGCAGCGGCGGCTTTAGGTGCCTCAGCAGCTGGGGCAGGAGAGTCAGCAGAAGCATCGTGTACACTTGGTGCTGGTGCATTGCTCTCGCTGGCTGGTGCTGGTGGTGATGAGGGTTCCTCCTCGGGGGATTCGGCAATGGGTGCCTCGCTGACGGGAGAAGTAGCGGGGGCTTCGGGGGCTTTTGGGGCTTCTGCGGAGGCGGGTGACTCAGCCTTGGGTGCACCCGCGGTGGGAGAGGGGGCGGTGGCGGATGCCTTAGGGGTTTCGACGGGGGCGGGGGTGGATTTCTTTGGGGATGGAGCGGAAGATGGGGTGTTCGCAGGTGCCTCTGCGGCGTATGCGCCAACAATGGCGACGAAGACGAGGGCAACAACAAGAGGTGAACGGACCATTGTTTTTTTATTGTTGTTATTAAGGAGGTTGTCTAACTTTATTTGTTTGTTGGTGATTTTTTTCTTCTTTTGATTCTATAGATCACAGTACTTTTCTACGAGTATACGTAGAGAAATATTGTACGAGTATAGAATGAAGAATAATGGTGTAGGAAAGGAGAATTATATAGGGAGATAGGACGGAAAAAATAGAAAAAAATGTAAGGTTAGGATTGAATTTAGACGGTCAATTTTCTATTTTTGTTGTGTTAATTTTGGAGGAAAAGATGGGGATTAGAGGAGAAGTAGGAAGATTTACAATTTTTTTTTAAGCAGACATTTATTTGCTGAAGAATTGTCTAAATTTATTACTGTTTTTTTCTTTCCCCATAAGATAAATTTATTACTTCTTTCGCTTGGATATAGTTGTCGTAAAAAATAAGTGAATAAAAATTAAAAAAATTATTAATATTACAATTAATTTATATTTTATACTAATTGTGTAATGTATTATTTTACATGGAAGCCGAAAGTGAAGTGTAATTTTACATTGAAATTTGTCATTTGATGCCTATCAAAGGAAGAAAAAAAACTGTAATTCAACAAAAAAGAAGAAGAAGAAGAATATATTTTTACAATAATTATATGCAAAAAGAGAAAATAAGTAAGTTTATATTTAATCAATTCTGTTGAATTTATATTAATTATTATACATTTTATTTGACTTTTTAGTGTTTGTTTTACTGAGAGTTATTAGTGAACGGAGAGAATATCAGTCACCATAATAGCAAATTCGGAACCAGTAATGCTGTACGAATAAATAAATTTTATAAAATTTTCGATAGTATATTTTAATTCATTTTAACCAACCACAAATTATACATTTTTCTTTTTCTTTTTATGGACTGCCCACTAGAAAAATGAGATTCAGGTCATCATCCTATTCGTAGTGAAGTGAGTTACACGGAAAAAATCTGAATTGTGATAACCCGAACTTGCAAAAAGCCGCGTCATCTCAATAAGAAATGGCCGAGGAACCTAACACGAAAACCCATCCGCGCGGCCAGACGCTGAAGGAATGCGAGGATATGATCCGGAGAAGTCTTCGAAGTACGGGTTTAAACTTGATTAGTTACTTCTTCTTTCAAGTTTTCGTACATTTTACATTCAAGGGTTTAGGGTTTTAGCAAGTACTCGAATTTCTCCTCTTCTTCTTCTCAGAATTCATACTGTAATGAAATGGGTACTTCTTCAATTTACCTCTACGATTAGTTATGCTGCTTGTCAAAGTCCATTTTCTGTGTTTTGGACTGTTAGGTTTTAGCTTCAACTAGGATATTGATTGTGCGTTTTTTTTCTTCTTTTTGCTTTCTTTTCCATTTGGGTGCTTAGTTTTCAGGTGAAATAAGATGGCTACTCGGGGATTTGTGATTTGATTGCTTATAAAGTTAATTCCTTTCCTCGTGTTTTTGGGGGTAATGTAATTCCTACTGTGAAATTCTTGGTGGAGTATCTGGAAAAAGCTGGGTGTGGGATTGGGCATAATTTCATCAAGGCTGTGAACTGTGATAGGGAGGCTGCTGGAGGCTTTGTCCCTGGAGAAGGGGTAAGTTCCTTTGCTCTTTCATGTTGACTATTTTGTTAGTTATTCTTCCCTGGTTCAGTGGAATGCAAAGCAAGATTATTCATGCTTGTAATTGAAGTTTTCTTGTGGTTTATTTTGGTTCCGAACTGAATGTGATAAATAGTGCCATCTGTGTTAGCATTGAATTTTATCGATTGTTCTTTAAAGTGCTGGTTCCAAGCCATATGACTATTATGACAATTTAGCTGGCTATGTTGGATGCCTTCGTTTGTAATCAGCGAAGTGAGTGACATAATATTGTTTTCTGCTGTCCTGTAGTCAATTGGAGAGCTTATAGTTTTCTTTGCCTACTTAACTACGTTTAACTTTTGTTCTATGTTATGCTTTTCAGATAGTGGTTTGCAGTAATAAGGTAGAGAGGCAGGATGATGTTAACCAAGTGCTCATTCATGAGCTGATTCATGCTTATGATGATTGCCGTGCTGGAAACTTGGACTGGACAAACTGTGCTCATCATGCCTGTAGTGAGGTGCGTGGTGCCACTAAGTTTTTCATTACAATTCGAGAATGTTGGAGTTGTTATTACTGTTTTCAATTTCATTATGCATAGGAATGTGCTTCATGCAGATTCGTGCTGGTCATCTAAGTGGTGATTGCCACTTCAAACGAGAGCTGCTGCGGGGTTATTTGAGATTAAGAGGGCATGAACAAGTGAGTTTAGCTCGTCAAAGATTTAGTTATGGTATAAGACTCTTGTTTATAATCATCCTTGGTATGCAAATGAATGGTGCCCTTTGACAAAAGATTAAAACATTGAATCTTTTATCTTTCCCCCAAGAATTAGGTAAATGGTCATTTGTAACTCTTTCACGACATGACCTCTGCTATTATGAAACTCTGCTAGAGTTGAGGGGATGCTAAAACACGTTGACAATTAAAGATTCTAATTGAGCCATGACAAACTATTAGAACTTCTGAAACTCATGGAGATGCTGGTCAAGTTTTAGCACCGAGAGGTGTGAATCTACTTTATCTGGAGTGCTCGTTTTGTTTTCAGCCTAGAATGAAGTTTGGTGGTTCACATTGCTGAATATTATGGGTAACTTTGAGTTTATAAATGCCAGCAGAGTTGCTCTGTTTCTGGCTTGTCATGATTTTTAGTGATCAACAAATTATAATAGTACACATTCCACCTAGGGAAACATTGTCTATATTGTATAGTTTGTCACCAATGCCTTATGAAAGAAGTAGATTCTGCTAATTAAGTTTCTTGATTTTTTTCTTTGTTATTTTGCATGAGTTATTACCCAATTTGTTTAAAACTTGGCCAAATATTGCTGTGTAATTTAACTTTTTTGCTGTCAAATTTGAAGGACTGTGTGAAAAGAAGAGTCATGAAATCTATGCTTGGCAACCCAAACTGCTCTAAAGAGGCTGCAAAGGATGCCATGGATGCTGTATGGGATGTTTGTTACAATGATACGCAACCTTTTGACAGAGCTCCTTGAAATGCAAGTCAGGCTATTTGCATGCCTTAAACTAGCTGCTGCTACTGCAAAAAGTTTATATTTCAAGCACACAGAACTAGCTTTTGAGGGGTCAGTCAGAAATGTAACCCTACCACTGCAATTATACAATTCTTTTACAAAAAAAAAACACTTTTCTCTCTCGCGATTATGTAGTAAATTTTCACCGCGCTTAACTTTTCCTTCCATTTTTGAATTGCCTCACTGATGCCCACACCAGTGATTCATGTTGTTCCTGGAGGAATGTTGAATGTTTGTTTTTATCATTGAGCCCGAATGTTATAACACTGTCCATTTGTGTAACCACAGGATTGAGGAATGTTAAATGTCAGTTGTTGCCGATTATACATAGTCTGGTTATTTGGAGGAATGTTACAACAGTGGTCTGATGGTTTGTATGAGTGTGGTTTTGTTGAGTGGTGCGGTGAAACTTCAGGTTTAAGAAAGTTTCACTGGATGTTTAGGTGTTATTGTTATATCTTCGCATGGGTCCTACTAGGAGCAGGATTGCGGTCGTCCATGTCCTCACTAGGAGCGGAGGAGTGAGGCCGCAGATGCTCTGGCGAGGAGGTTTCGCCTGTTTTCAAGGCAAACTGCGCATGGCGGTGCCAGCAAAGAGAGGCGTCTGGTACTTGCAGCGGTCACGTTATGGCAAGGAGCAAGCTTAGTGTCTTGCCTCCACCCACCACTTGCACTTTGCATTCTGCATTTTTCCCGTTCGAAATCATGCTCACTTTTACAGTTGATATATATGCTATGCTGACTGAAAAAATATGGTTTGCCTTTATTCTCCCACCCTCCAAATTGGTTGATTAGGATGTTTCCACTGAGAAAAAGCTTTCACTGTTGCATGTGCAAGAGACTGGCCGGCAACTACAACATGCGAGATGGAACGAAATTTTTCAATGGATTGTGTTGCAGTATAAATAGCAGGCTCCATTGTCAGGGTTTGTATTGCATGCACCACACGCACTACAACTTATATAGCTCTCGCAAACTGTATTCATCACATCACCATATCATATTACTTGTATTCAATAATAATGGGTGCTTCTCTGTTTTCAACCCTGTTTCTATGGCTATTCTTGTTGCTTGTAGCAGTAGCTGCTAATCTTGGGTCCTGTTATGGTGCTGGGTGGACTACTGGGACCAGCGACAGGTGCATCATCCCGTGTGAGAGGGAAGCTCTTCTGGAGTTGAAGAAACATCTGAAAGACCCATCAAACAGGCTCGCAACCTGGGCTGCAGCGGATGATGATGTTGATCCAGATTGTTGCAGTTGGTATGGAATTACTTGAAAACAAATAAAGTCGTATGATAATAAACGAAGAAAAACATAATTTAAAATAAAATAAAAAATGTAAAAAGACAGATCTTTTCGTTTGTAAAATCATTCCACTTTTATTTCCAATTCCAAATGTTTTGTCCCGTCCATAGATTTTTTAAAAGAAACTGTAATATTCCAAAATTCAGACAGTTTCTCCCCTTTCGACTAATATAATAAACAGAACGATTGCTCCAGTTCCGTCGACAGTTATATATGTTCGCTTTAGCTTCAACGGAGACATTTGATGGGTCTTTTTCTTTTCTTTTCTTTTCCATTTGTAATGTTTCGTTTGAAGGTGAAATACGATGGGGATGGGTACTCTACTACTCTGGAGACTATGATTAGGTCGCTTTGTACAGTTCTCTCCTCTGTGAAAAAAGTTAGGAAGTTTGCTGGAGCCTTCAACCCTAGATAAGGGGTAAGTTCCTTCATTTGCTCCTTTTTTTACTTCCCTGGTTTAGTTGATTGCATCTGATTTTTGCAAAGGAAGATGATTAATGCATATAATTGAAATTGAAGTTTTCTCCTGATATGTTTTGTTTTAGTTTCGAATTTAAAAAAAATAAAATAGTTGGGCATAGTCATAGTTTGGCTAATTAAAGTTTAATTTCTGTTTTTCTTGGGTCCAACATTGGCCAGGAAGATGAATACTCTAGAGAACACTCAACAAAGATATGTGATTTTGTCACTATCTTTTACCGTTGGAAAAATCAATAACCCGAAATTCAGAAGAGCCGCCCGTTGACTTAGAAAATTTATCAAAAACCTGAGATTATAAATTTCCTAGAAATGATAATGTAGGAGAAATTGTGTGCAAGAGGGTAGTGTTGCAGTATTAATGCAAATAGAAGAGTGCATTAAATATAGCACCGGCGAAGTATGTTTGTCATACAGCATACAATATAGTAGTACTTATATGCAAACAAAATGAGTACTGCTGCTGCTTCTACTACTACTACTACTCTGTTTCTATGGCTGTTTGTGGCAGTAGCTTTTAATGTTGTTAATGTTGGCTTCTGCTATGGTACTACCAGGTGCATTCCCAATGAGAGGAAGGCTCTTTTGGAATTCAAGAAACATCTCAAAGACCCATCAAACCGGCTTGCAACCTGGGCTGCTGCAGCAGATGATGGTGATGATGATGCTGTTGCAGATTGTTGCGGTTGGTATGGAGTTAGCTGTCATCATTGCGACAACTCAACTGCGCAATATGTCACTGGTCTCCATCTCAGAAGTCTCTCATCATTTGAATATCAAAATTCATTCTACGGCGGTGACTTTGATGATTACAAGAAGACGTTATTTGGAGGTAACATAACTTCTGCTTTGCTGAGTTTGAAGCATTTAAGGTACTTGGACCTAAGTTACAATGATTTTGGAGGGGTCCGTATCCCCTCCTTTTTTGGGTCAATGGGGAGTTTAAGATACCTTGACCTGTCTGAAGCTGGATTTGGAGGAATGATTCCTCATCAACTAGGGAACCTCTCCAACCTTCAATACCTCGATCTCAATAACCATCGTTATTATGCTTATGAGCAGTATTATAGCTATTCCTCATACGCTGAGAATTTGCATTGGCTGTCTGGACTTTCTTCTCTCAAGTTTCTTGATATGGGTAGTGTGAATCTCAGCAAAGCCTTAAATTGGGTCCAAGAGGTATCCACCACATTCCCTTCATTGCTAGAATTGCATTTGCCTGGCTGTAAACTTCCTTCTCCACAACCACACCTACTCAATATCGTTAATGCTTCTTCATCATCCCTCTCCATTCTTGATTTGTCTCGCAACAAATTGGGCCAGCAAGATTCAGACTTTGATTTCTTTTTCAGTTGGGTTTCTGGTTTTAAAACTTTGAATTCTCTTAATCTAGAGGCTAATGAATTCCGAGGTTCAATCCCTAGAGAGCTTCAAAACATGAGCTCACTTAGTGAGCTGTACCTTGGTGGGAATCGTTTTAACTCCTCAATCCCCAACTGGTTGTTTGGTCATCTTAAGGTGCTCAGCCTTTTCTCAAATTACTTGTCAAGCTTTCAACCCAAGAGTAGCAGCAGTAGTGTTGATAACTTTTCATCCCTCTCCGTTCTCGATTTGTCTAACAACAAGTTTCAAGGTCCCATTCCTAATGAGATTAAAAACATGACTTCCCTCCAGAAACTTGATTTGTTTGGAAACAAGTTCGATTCTGGTATACCTAACTGGTTATATGGTATGGCCCGTCTTGAGCACCTCGACCTTGGTGGCAATGACCTGGAAGGTAAGATTTCAAGTGCAATAGGAAACCTGAATTCTCTAATCACTCTTCGCATGACTCAACGGTTGGGAAGCAAATTAGTACTTGAAGGAGGGATTCCAATGTCGTTCAAGAATTCGTGCAATTTGAAGGAACTCCATCTGTCAGACGTAAGCTTGAAGCAAGACATCAATCAAGTCTTTGAAATCTTGTCATTATCTGGTCCTACATGTGTTTCAAATAATAGGCTGGAGTTGTTGCTTCTGGCCAACTGTCAGCTATTTGGTCGTCTCACTACCACCAATCAGAATTTGGGTCGATTGATGTCCTTGAAAATTCTAGACCTCTCGGGCAACAGTTTGAACGGAACTCTTCCTGTCAGTCTCGGAAGGCTTAAAAATTTGCAGGAATTGGGTCTTTCCGGCAACTCGTTGGATGGTGAAGTTTCAGAAGCTCACTTTGAAAGTCTCACAAGCTTGCAAGTTTTTGCTTCATCTGGATTGAACCAATTGAAGTTGAGAGTTAGTCCTGACTGGATTCCTCCTTTCCGACGAATAAAGTACCTGCTTCTAGGATCTTGGGATATTGGACTTCAATTCCCGACATGGCTTCGTTCACTCGAGTCTTTATCATATCTTGATTTGTCAAACTCTGGAATCGCAACTACCATTCCTGTTTGGTTCTGGAATATCTCCTCCAATCTCATATTTTTAGATCTCTCACACAATCAAATCCATGGAATCATTCCAAGTACACTATTGCCGCTTATTTCTCCCTACTCGTGGATCAACCTGAGTTCAAATCGTTTCCATGGCCCACTACCTCTTGTTTCTTCCAAATTGGCCTTGTTGGATCTTTCAAACAATTCATTCTCAGGCTCCATCTCCAATTTCTTGTGTCCTGACAACATGCATGATGATCCTAGGCAGATGCAAGTTCTAAACTTGGGTCAAAATCTTTTATCCGGAGAGATGCCGATTTGTTGGGCAGCTTGGCCTTCCCTGGTGATCATTGACTTGAACAACAACAAATTAAACGGGACCATTCCCGAGTCTATTGGCACTTTAGGTTCGCTCGGGTCGTTACGCCTACGCAACAACAATCTTTCAGGAGAACTTCCACCGTCCCTTAGCAAGTGTACAAAATTGATCGCAATTGACGCCGGAGAAAACGCACTAGTGGGAAACATTTCAAGCCGCATCAATGAACAAGCACTTCCCGGTATGAAGATTCTTAATTTTCATTCAAACAAGCTCAGTGGTCCAATTCCAAAGGAGCTTTGTCATTCGTCATCTTTGCACATTTTGGACCTTGCTAATAATTTGTTCGACGGGACCACATCATGCTTTAGCAACTTATCAGCGATGGTCAAAATGAATGAATCTAATGGGCTCATTCAAGCTGCAGGTATTACTCTGGGTACGTATCCAACGTTTGAGACTGCTTTACTTCAAATCAAAGGGAATATGCTAGAGTACAGTACAAATCTTGAATTTGTGAGAAGTTTGGATCTTTCAAACAACAAATTGTCTGGGGAGATCCTAGACGAAATATCGAGTCTTAGTGTCTTGCTATCTTTGAATTTGCCACACAATGCTTTGAGTGGGGGGATCCCGAAAAATGTAGGTTTCATGAAAGGATTAAATTCTCTCGATCTTTCCGTGAACCAACTATCAGGTGAAATCTCTGAGAGTATATCAAGATTGACATTTCTAGATCACTTGAACCTGTCCCATAATAAATTGTCAGGAAGAATTCCTTCTGGCACTCAAATACAAAGCTTCGATGCTTCCAGTTTTGCTGGCAATGAACTTTGCGGGCGTCCTCTTCCCAACAATTGCGGTACTGTAAATGATGATGCTATACCAAGTGATGCAAATGATGAAGATGGAGATGAAATGATTTGGTTTTATGTGAGTATGGCATTTGGATTTGTGGGGGGATTTTGGGGTTTTGTGTGTCCTTTGTTGCTTAACAGGCGCTGGAGGTTTGCATATTCCCAGTTCCTAGACAGATTGGGAAACAGGATTCGGTGGAGATTATATAAATTTGGACAATTTTAGTGCTCTTTTTCTTCTTTTGATATGGCAAGCTTGTTCTGCTTGTAACTTGCATTTCTATTTAGAATAATGTATGTAACGTGAGAAGAATTAAGTTGCATTGAAATGCTAGGTGTTTCACATGTATAATAATAATGGGATATTTCATTATGTTAATAAGATTCTCATTAGCGATTTTAGCACAAGCAGGATGTCTTAGCCTCCTTACACAAAACTAAGTAGAAATCTTTAAGACCCTCCACCGAAGACGGGTCGAGCATAATACTACCGAAGACGGGTCGAGCATAATGCTCTAGTCTCTCGATTTAGTTACGTTCCTGAGCTAACAAAATATTCGTCTATTAAATAAATCTAGTTACGTATAAAATGATCTAGCGATTAATTGAAACAACTAACATTTCTAAACACCAGCAGAGATAATTTAAATGATACTCCACTTTAGCGGAGTACTGGTAATAGCCCACTTTAGCAATTATTTGGTGGAGAAATTCAAGCCATACTGGTATATAATCTTTTTTTATATATAATTTTTAAGTAAGAACTTTAATAAAAAAGAGGAAAAAGAAAAACGAAACATAGTTAAGATCGCCAGGGATTGCATTTGCACATGTAAACACAAAAAGAAGGCATAGTTCCTTACGGAAACGTGTCTGCCTTCTCCGCCCAGATTGATAATGCGAACTTATTTCTATTCAGTTACCATTTCCCATTATATCAATCCCATTCCTTCTTCCTCTCCTCTGCTCTGCTTCATCTCTTCATCTTCATCTTCTTCTTCTCCTCCTCCTCCTCCTCCAGCAACAACACAAATCCTGTTTCTTTCCTTCCTTCTTCATGGCCCCTCCTGCCAATGCCATGGAACACAACACCAACTTGTCTAAAGTCACTGTTGTTGGTAGTGGAAATTGGGGCAGTGTTGCTGCTAAGCTCATCGCCTCCAACACCCTGAAATTCGCCTCCTTTCATGGTATTTACGTACATTTCTCCATATCTTTTCTCTTCTTCTGTTCTTTTTTACTCAATTCATGCAATTCATGAATTGGGTCCTTTTGTTTTTTGTGTTTTTCCTTTGGTTAAAGATTGGGTGGTGACATGTGATGCATTGGTGTGCTTATTTCGCTTAACTCATGCAAACCATGAATTGGGTGGTTCTGGTTTTTTGCGTTTTTTTCTTTTGTTAAAGATTAGGTGGTGAAATGTGATGTTGTAGTGTGCTTATTTGGGTTTCTTAATCCAAACCATGCCATTTGATTTCTTGATTTCATTTTGTTTTTAGTTGAATTGTTTTTAAAGACCAAATAGAAGAATGTTTATGGTTGGCAAGAGTTTAGGTAGGTAAACGAATTATGATTATGGACTTGGAGTATGCTAAGCAAGAGTTGCTTGTTACCTCTTTTTTTAATCTTGTTGATTCAGAGTGATAATCCAATTTGGGTATGAATTTTCCTTTGGAATTCAGATGAGGTGAGGATGTGGGTGTATGAGGAGACATTACCAAGTGGTGAGAAGCTAACAGATGTCATCAACCGAACCAATGTAACTGTCTAACAACTTCATTGCACTATCCTTACTTGTGTATCGTGTGTTCTGATATAATCTTTTCCTGAATAGGAAAATGTTAAGTATGTCCCAGGCATCAAGCTCGGAAAAAATGTCATTGCAGACCCTGATCTTGAGAATGCAGGTATTCAATTTCTTTACTGATACTTATATGCATGCTACTGCTACAGTTCGCTGGCGAATGTCTAGCTGCTTTTCTTGTGTACCTGATGGGGGATTATGTAGTGAGGGATTCAACCATGTTGGTATTCGTGATGCCACATCAATTCGTGGAGGGAATATGCAAGAAGCTCGTTGGGAAGATTAGGGATGATGTGGATGCTATTTCACTTATCAAAGGCATGGAGATGAAGATGGAAGGTCCATGCATGATCTCCAATCTTATCTCTCAGTTTCTTGGGGTTGATTGTTGTGTGCTAATGGGAGCAAACATTGCCAATGAGGTAACCAACAAGTTTTAGACCTCTGCTACAAAAAATTGGTCATCAATTTATGCTCTCTGTAAGGAATTTCCGAAAGATAAGATTATCTACTACTTGGTGCCAGATTGCTGTGGAGAAATTTAGCGAGGCAACAGTTGGATACAGACAAGACAGAGAGATTGCAGAAAAATGGGTTCAGCTATTTAGTACTCCTTATTTCATGGTCACTGCGGTGAGTGCAATGAATATGCTATCAATCTAATTGTTAATATAGAACAGTAAAATCACCAACAAGCATAAGTACAATTAAGGTAATTTCATGTATTATCTGCCTAATGAGAATAAAAAACATCGATATTGTCAAGGCTAGGTTTTCAGAAGTAGTTCATTATCATCGTCAATCAAATCAGAAATAGCAATCAATGTTATCGCCAGAATGTGCTCTTAAGAAACATAAGAGAGAGTACGACAATGCAGAAAATATTTGGATGTGTTCCTGTCATTTATGATGTTGACATGCTATAAAGGGACAATGAAAGTCAATTTGTTCTTATCTTGTTTTCTATGTGTGAACAGGTTCAAGATGTGGAGGGAGTTGAACTATGTGGGACCTTGAAAAATATTGTTGCCTTGGCTGCTGGTGTGTAGTCCAATCATATATTCCCATCTTATTATTATTGTTGTTTAAGTATGTAATAGACATTAGTGATGAAAGGATTACCACTTTTGGGACAGGTTTCGTGGATGGTCTGGAAATGGGAAATAACACAAAGGTAGATACTAATTTTTTTACTGTGTTTAAGCTTCATTTCGCACGTGTGCGTTTTCTTACCTGAAATTTGCATCAAATATAGGCTGCAATTATGAGAATTGGTCTGAGGGAGATGCGAGTCTTTTCGAAGCTGTTGTTTTCATCAGTTAAAGACAGCACCTTCTTTGAAAGTTGCGGTGTAGCTGATCTCATCACAACATGCTGTAAGGAAGAATGTCAATTCTTCATTCTTTTCAAAGTATGGTGTTCTCTGTTAGTAATCATAGTATTTATGGCAGTGGGAGGAAGAAACAGGAAAGTTGCTGAGGCTTTTGCAAGGAATGGTGGAAAAAGGTAAACGTTTTTTCGCTTGTTGGATCACGAACTCGGTAGAATGATTTAGTATGAAACCTTAACATTACTCTAATCTTCAGGTCTTTTGATGAGCTTGAAGCTGAGATGTTGCAGGGCCAAAAGTTACAGGTAGGTAGAAAGCTAATTATTTGAAGCGGCCAAAAGGAATATGTCTGGTAGCTATGAAAAATGAGTTAACGAGTTCAAGACATAAATGCACATTGACAGCGAATAGAAAGATTCCTGTGCAAGTTGAACAATTAAAACAGTAGAATTACAGTTCCTGTCCTCTTTGGACACGGAAATTGAAAATAGAACTTACATAAACTACTACACTTATAGGTGCTGCTATAACAAGAACAATAATGAAAATACTAACAAGACACTTTTACCTCATGTAAATTGGGAAGCCTTGTCTGGAGTCAAACAGAAGAGTGTGATTATGTTGTATATGCAGTTATCGTTTCTTCATCTTGTATTTCCAGGGTGTTTCAACAGCAAAAGAGGTGTATGAGGTTCTAAGCCATCGAGGATGGCTAGAGGTGTTCCCACTGTTCGCAACAGTCCACGAGATCAGCATCGGCAACCTTCCACCATCAGCCATTGTTGAGTACTGTGAACACAAGCCTAATTTCTCCCTGGTAGAAGGCTCAGCTAAATACTATTGACTTTTCCTAGCATGAAACCAATATGTTTCACATTTTCAGGTATCAAAGCTTTAAAGCAACTAACTTCCTTTTCTTCGGTTGTGCATATTTGCACAGAACAGAAATAAAAATGAATAAATTCTGTTTAATTATCGACCTTAAGTTAATAAGTTTGTACTATGACAAAAATAATTGGTTTGCAGGGCAGTATAACAAGAAATGCAGCAGTACAATGGAGTTAAATCAACACAGTCTATCACTTACCAAGTGTGCTGACAGCTTCTTCCGTGAACAAATTGTATGTCAAACAATAGAAGTTCTCTTGTATGTTGTTGTATACACAATTATGTAATAGTCCGCCGAACTCTTAATATTAGTCTTTTAATTCAAAGATCACAAACAAACTTCTGCTCATGAATGAATTCTGAACCTGTCATATGTGTCAAATTTATTGGATGCCGTCCATGGCGAGAATTTGTTTGTGAATCTTGTTTCTTTTCTTTTGCTTTGAGGTAAAGTAGGCCTTCTTTTCCACAAGGATATAAAAAAGACTTATAAGCTAACATTTCTGGTCGCTAGAGTCTATGGCGACGAATTTGTCTTCGCTTGCGACGGAATAATTAGTCGCCAAAGGTGTTGTTGAGTCGCTAGAATCTATGGCGACGGACTTTTATACTTTTAGCGACCAATTCGTGTTGGCGAGGATTCTGATCCGCTTTCCCAACATCAAATTCAGATCGCATACACAGACAGTCCCACTACTTGCATCCTTCAAGTAAAGCAATGCACTCCAAGAATTGAAGCACTTGAATTGGGAATTAGGGAATCTAAGTTTTGTAATCAAATTCTACTGTTTGGATGTAAGGATCATCCCGTCCGACTAGTAACCGTTTTCGTCCCTCAATTCTTTGACGGTGATCGAGTCCTGTCATTCTACCGTATGTATCAAACAAAGGACTCAACTGCACAAAGTGGATGATAAGTAGCACTCAACTTGTCCATTCTTGCACTTTTCCTACAAATCGGACAACTAGGTGTCTTCGAAAGCCATCGATCCACACACATCGAGCATGAAACCAATGCTTGCATTCAGGCAACACTCTACATTTGTCTCCTCCATTGAAAAAATCCAAGCAAATAGCACAATCCTCATAAGGACCAAAATCTCCATACTTTTCTGATAATTCATCAAAATCATGGCAAGGAAGCTTGTTCAAGTCCTTTTTCGACAGACCCGTCTCAGGTTTTTGCAGTCTTCTTGTTCTGTACAACCGCACAAGACACACATTGCAAGAAACTATAAGACAACTGAAGAGCATACCAATAAATATGCAGCAAACCACATGAAGAAAAGATGCACCAATGTTAACAACCATTCTGGAAAAAAAAAAAGAAGGAGCTTCTGATTAGGGATAATTTTGAAAAAATGTTGTCCGAGAATGGAATGGGGTAGGAATCAAAGTTTGAACATGAATCCGCATTTATTCCGAAAAGAAACATTGAATTGTTCATCAGCGTATTCTTGTGGTCTGTTATTATGAAATTCTCAAAATGAATGAACCACAAGGCCAAGAGCTAGTGATGGTAATAAAGCCCATTATAACACCAAACCCTTTCTCATTTCATGCTCTAGTTATTCAGAGACAATGCAAGCCAACTACACAGCCAGAATAATAATTATAAAAGAGAAAAACCATATAAATTAAGAAAAAAAGGGAAAACCAGACAGATTGCCCACAACAACAAACCCATTCATAACATTTTACAATTTGCTTTTAACTATCAACCGCTCCGTATTCTATCCAACCTGTCGACACTTTTCCGTGCTCTCTCAATTTGATGGTCTATGCTTTTCCTCGACTTCTCGTGGCAATCAACACTCCTGCGAGACCTCTCCATTTGATCAAAAGAGATCCTTAACTTTTCAGCATGACTGGACTGGTTCTTCAGTTTTTCCATCTTCTCCACATGATTGGACTGTGTTTTCAGTTTATCTCCCCGGTCAGTGCTTTTTCTTGCTTTCTCTCGCCGGTCAGTGCTTTTCCTTGATGCCTCAAACACGTCAGTACTCTTGCGTGCCTGCTCAAACTGGTCCGTACTTTTCCTAGAACTGTATCTCTGAGAAGGGGATTTCTCCACAGTTGATACGAATTTCTTCAAATGCCTGATGTACTCTGGAAAGAGCTCCAAATCACAGTGGTTCCCTCCCTTGAGCCAGAGGGGTTCATACTTTTCTTTACACAGCTCCCACAGTTGCTTCCCATGGGAACAATCAACAACTTCATCTGAAGTTCCCTACACAAAAATTATCAAAATATGAAAGGTGTAATATGAACAATAGGTACCAATATTCAGTTCATTTTTCCAGGCTAGCAATTTTATTCTACACAATAAGCATTTCAAAACAGAATAACGAACTACAGTAAGGCTCCAAGCCCGAAAAGCAATTAGGCTTCGTTTCAAATGACTATTATCAAAATATGAAAGGTTTAATATGAACAATATGTACCAATATTCAGTTCATTTTTCCAGGCTAGCAATTTTATTCTACACAATAAGCATTTCAAAACAGAATAACGAACTACAGTAAAGTTCCAAGCCCAGAAAGCAATTAGGCTTCGTTTCAAATGACTGGAAAGTAGATAAAAAGGCAAAACAAAAGCTAATATTAACTTTTCGAGGGCTCGCATCATTATTATTTAAACATCCATGGCACAAAATCTTATGAGATGAGATCAGATTTAGATTCCATTCCACCACCACAGGGCAGTAAAATACATATCTCAGTGATGTCAGTGATCAGCACTATCTCTATGGATACAAACAAAAGGCATAGAAATACGGAACGAGTCGTCTGGGGTCCATAAGGATTACATCTTGTCCCTAAAGTCCCTGCTCTGGCTAGTAAGTCTTACATTTTTTCACACTAACATATATTTTTTTAGCAACCAGCAGTTTAAGTAGCCAAAGATGTCTGGTAAATCTAAAGAAATGAATTGTCTGTTCTTCCATGCATCTGAACATAAGGTTGGGGCCCTTACTGTTTTATCTCTTTCAGACTATTAATTTGCTTTGTCTCGATGTCCATTTCTTTGAAATTCTATATTATATAACAAATAATGTGACAGCTATAGTCTTTTGCCCAAACTGAGACACTTGCATGGGTCACGATAAAATGCAGATCCAGTTGGGTCAAAATTTCTGGAAGCTTATTTCAGAACTACCAACACTCTTTTAAAGGAAAATGCCATCTGACATCATCTGTATCACTGGATACCCACAGATATTAACAACGCTATAGAAACCAGACTCATACACATAGCTTCAAGGCTAGAAATAATAAACAACCAAAGGAAAGGGTGCTAAAGATGACATGCAATCATTTATGGATGAGAGATATTATTATCCAAGTCCATAAAATAAAAGGAAAATAGAGAAGAAATGATTAAAACAAGCACAAATGATTTCCCGTATAGATTGCCTCTAAGAAAACATGCACTATGGGGTAGGTGATGGTTCCTTGTTACTTGAACAATTAAAACCTTAGAAATTACCAACCTAAGTGTTCAGTCTACACTCCATTCTGCAAACTAAAAAGAGAACAGTCATATGAACAAGGAATACATCAAACCATTCCGTCTTATAGTGACACACATCTAAAACTGCAACTGACTAGGTTCATGAAATGTGCAAAGATTAAACACAAAACAACCCCTCATTTACTACTTTAAAAGCATTGCAATAGCATACTTACATGGATGATGAGAACAGGACAATTAACTAGTGGAATCTTGTCGATATTCTGCAAAACCATTTAACAATAGAATTAGAAATCACTTATCAATCACCTAAACAAATAGATAATAGATGGACAATCAGATGGATAAACTTATAAGTTACCTTATAAATGTCAAACCAGTATGTACGCCTCACAGGATACATGACCCTTAGCCCAGAGAGTATGGGACTATGCAGAACAACAGCTCGTAATAGAGGCAACCGGGCAGCAAGGTCTACGGTGGGGCCACTCCCTACAGATTGCCCATACAGGATGATATCCTCCTGCTTGGTGCCATAGCTTTCTTCAAGACACTTATATGCAGCTTCAATATCTGCATATGTGTTGTGCTCACTTGGCTGCAGTACAGAAACTTTTGGTTTTAGACACACTTACACATCTTCCACTGTCAACACAATTCATGAACAAATCAGATTGTTCATCAACAAAACATATAAGTGCAAATTAACAACTAACCTTTCCAGATGACTGCCCATACCCAGAATAGTCGTACCTGTTAAAAATGTTGGAAATCTCATGAGAATACTAGAAATCTGTGGGATGTTGTAAAAAAAATTGGACAGATTAATGCATCTTCATACATGGTTAAGAATGCATTTAACCAACAACACTAGATGGTTATTGTGCAACTAGATTGCTGAACAACTAAAGATGAGCATAACCTACTATTGAGCAGCGACACTGAAAAAACACCGATACATTTTCTTCTTTGGATGCACTGCCTATAAACCTTCTCTCCCACTTGAACAAAATCGAGTGGGCTAGTCTGCATTCCAATTCTGTTGAGTCCTTTGATCAAGGCATATTTAAAGGGACAAGCAACTAACATGTGATAAAATAAATTCCTAACTCACCAAAGCATTTCCACTTCCAACTTGTCACAAGGATCCCACCTGATCAACAGCCCAACTCATGTTTCTATATAGTTTCCAAATTTAACCTACATTTCCACTTTATCTACCATAACCTCACAACTAAATTACAATACCTTGTAATGTAAAAAACACAAGAAATTAATAAAATCAGACCACAAAACCACAAGTAAATTATAATTCACAACAACACAGAAAACCCAGATTCCCAAACCCCTTAAAAAGCTCAAAAATTTCCAAAACCAAGACACCATAACACTTCAAAAAGACAAAAAAGGTGAAGTGAGAATAATACCCCAAGAGATTAACTCTCAAGTGGATGCTCAGCTCAATGAAGAGCTCATACATCTGTCCTAGATCGGCAGCATTTCCATGAGAGTAAAGGACTGTAGAAGTAGCCATAGGATGCCTAACATACATTGCAACTATCTCTGTCCCTCTCCTTGTAGGAAGTTTCAAGATTTCAACATTTTCACGGTGAGGGAATGGGCTAATCAGCAAAAGACCGGTCATTTCATCTGTTAACAGCTTGTATGAAGGTGGGTTTGGAGGAAAGAAAGCAAATTTAGCTGCCATGGATGATGTCACCCCTCCCATCTCTTCTCCACCTCTTTGCTCTGTTCTTCTGCTCTGCTTTGGAGGAGAGACCTGACGATTCTATTACTACTCTCTTTAGTTAAAAAAACATTCTCTGCGCTATTTCCAGAAATAAAGTCATAGACTTTCTAGATAGAGAAGAGACGCTGTTATTGATGTTATTGATTGTAGTGGCCACGTATTGGCGTGCTAAAAATGTGGGCATGTCGTTTGTTATTATTTTTGGGGGAAATTATATAAAATGTTATACCTCTCATTTCCAAAATATATCGTTTTACTATTAAATATTACTGTATACATTATTTAATTTTTTTTTGCTTATTTTACTGATTATTACTGTTTCAAAACAACATTTAATAAAAACCAGAGGAAGTATAATTTAGGAAACGTTCCATTTTTGCTCCTTTTAATATAAAAACATGCAAATTGCATTTTTTAAACGCTACAATTTTAACATTTATAATAGTTAAATAATTTTTAAAAAATAGTAATAAATAGAAAATGTTTATGAAATTTGTAAAAAAAATGTAACATAGTAAGATATAAAATAATGGAAAACAAATACTTTTTTATTTTTTATTAATTTTTTTACCCATTTTAATATATTTTTTTAAAATTTTATTTTTATTTTTATTTTTATTTTTGTTGAAGTGGGCACTCTCCCATATTTTGTTGCATTTTTTCTCATTTTTTCATACATTTTTTAATCTCTTACTATTTTTTATTTTTTTAACTAGTAAAAAAATTAAAATTGAAACTTTAAATTAACTATAGGGTCAAAGTGAAATATTTTATAAATTATAATTTAGCCGTACTTTTATTGCTTCTTTTCTTTTCTTTTGGCCTAATACGTGTTTGTTAATTATGACTTCTTTGGAAATTTCATTGTGAAGGTAAAATTAGTTTCTTTAAAACTCCCTCAAATTTTGTTAATAAAATGCTTAGATTCAGAAAAGATGATTTCCATTGCAACTCGTATGCACACATGCATGAAAGTAATTATGACCTTTAATTTAATTATTTAAGTTTTAAATTTGAATCTAAAAAATGAATTATACATTCTGAGTTAATTGTCTTTTTTCGTATGGGATGGGATTAGGTCACTACCAACGTACATCTTTGACTTGAATTATTACTCTTAGGAAAAAACCAATTAGAACAAACAACTTCATTAGTAATGTTATTATTCTAATAAATGACATAATGATAATTTTGGTACCTGTATTTTTTAAACGTGACAATTTAGTACTTAGGTTGAATCAACCGACAAATATGATACTTATACTCGCTAACATTTACAATTTTGGTGTTCATACGACTATGTGACGGTAATGGCCACGTGATGACATGACTGTTAAATTTATCATTTTTAGTGAGTACAACTACCGTATTTTTCACTTTATTTAATAACGATATTAAAATTATCACTCTTTTAATAGTTATAAAAAAAAAGAATGGGAGCTTGTGCAAAAACTAGGAAAAGGTCTAGTTTGAGACAAAATCCTAACAATCATCATCATACTTTTCGAGTTTTTCAAAACAAATTCTAGTTTTTATCTAACTCACCAAAAAATAAAAAATTAATGGTATCTTCATATGTTGTGTGTTGGTAGGAAAATAATTTTTGACCTTTTATAATATTAAATTATGAATAAATTCCGACTGTCAAAGAAGAGGTGCCTAAAATCTCTAGTAAAAATGTACAAAATTGTTAAGTGGATAGAGATGAGTGATGACGACCGGTAAAATATAATAAGTCTTTTTTTTATGCTTCTCAGCATAGGCCCTACAATCCCCAACCAATCAACCATAGTGCCCTGCACTTGCTGTTTCTTGAAGCAGGCAAAACAGGCATCAAAAGTGATTCACTAGTAGGAAGTGAGCTTTGACTCTTACTTTTGTAAGATTGGCAAGAACCAATCTTGATTAAAAGTTAATCCTAAAAGTAGATTGCTAATATTACAATTTACATGTACTCAATTAGTCAAAACTAATCATGCTGATTTTTTGGATTGTGAAAAAAATTGTCCCGGGGACCATTATTTTACATCTGCAGACACCAGGCAATTGCTAATGGACACAATTGAGCTTTGGACTTGAGGACACAAAAACAAGCCACAGGATTTTTGAAAGAAAATGACTTACCAGCAGCTAATATGAGAATAGAGATGTGCAATAAATGACAGAAAAAAAAAGGTTGTTTGTACCATAGGGTCCATGATATTGAGCACAAGAAAGAGAAGGGTATCACTAATCTTGTCCCCATCTTCTTGTTTGTTTCGGATATAAGGTATCACTCGTTTTCGAGTATGTGATTAACTTCGTTCGATTACTGTCGGATCTCAAAAAATGATGATTCTTTTAATATAGTTTTATTCCATTCTTAAAACTCGAACTGAAAAGTTCGGTTGAGAATGACCGAGTTTCTACCACTCATGATCATCTATTTTCAGAAAGAAACAAGGGTAGGTATATAAGGAGCTAGTCATACCAAATGGACATCAGAAAACAACAAATATAACCCTATAAAATAAGGTGCATACTTTGTGTAAAATGTTGCTTATTAGACAAGATTTGATCTTTAGAATGGCATTCATGCATATTGATATTCAACAAACTGGCATTGACCCGACCCAACTATGCTGTGTTCCTAACAAACTACAAAGTTTAATAATAGTATTTCTTTGCCAAAGTTTAGACCATATGACAGACAGACAGAAGCACATAACTTCAATAATTCTGGGGCAGCAGTGACTACTGGCTAGAATTTGCTGGTCAGCACTACACAAACAGAGTGATTTGACTTCGCTAGTAATATATACTCGATATTTGCAACCAATTCTTACTAATATATTCTCTCTTGATGACGTTTTTGAGTTTTTTTTGTTTGTCTTAAATTAAATGACGTTTTTTTACTTTTTAGGTGATTTTTTGTCTAATTTTACTAATTTATCCCGTATTATTGAGGAGAAATGATTAATGAGAGTAATAAAATAGATAGATTAAAATAAAATAAGATGATAGTATGTATCTTCAAATATAAACTTAAAAGCCAGTTATTGCATCGTTATCAGCTATATCGCGTAAGATGAAGGCCTTGGCCAAATGCATCATTTTGAGAATTTCTACAGAATGTAACAAAGTTGATTAATAAGCCATTGTCCTTGACAATTCGTATGTACACTACACAAACCAGCAAGTACAAGAAGCCTCCGCCGCCTGCAGCTACAAGCCCACAACCGTTTGTACAAGATGTTTCCGTTCGCGAAAACCAGAGCCTGTGATGTCTGCTGCACAAATTATATACGTAACTCTTGTTCCTTCATCTCGTCTTGCTTCTCACTTTGACAGTGTTGCCTCTCTCTTACGTCTGGGTCGCCGGTATCGGGAAATACCAGCCACCGAATTAGAAGAGGAAGTCACTGAAAGACCCGAAACTATTTTTTCTTGCCGAAATCACTAGTACTGTGGATGCTCATACTGGCCAAAATAATAGGGTCCATTATGGAGCACAAGAAAAAGAGAGGTATCACTCATCTTGACCCCATCCTCTTGTTTTTGGGATGGATGATGAGCAATGTCTGCAGCAAACCTTGTAAAACAATATACTAATGCCAAGCAACAATTTTAAGTGGTTGCCATTCTGTTTCCGCTTTCCCAAAGTATCCTCTTAGTCATTTTCGAGTATGAGACTAAACTTGTTTGACCACGGTCAAGTCCCAAAAGGAATAACTCTCCAAGTATGGTTATGCATACCCAGCAAAAGCTACTGATGTATGTGTTCAACACACTGGCATTGACCCACAATACTATGTTCTAATAATATAGCAGGGTTGTCCCCTTCATCAATAACAGTGGGCCTAACATGCAACAGGAAGAAAACTAGAAGAAACACAAGCAGACAGATTCAATGCAGACACTCAACAGCACCAAGATGAGGTTGAAATTTGAAGCTCGTGTTAGGACTTAGGATCACCTTCACCTGCCATTATTGACCTCATATGTTCTCAACAATGCGGTCGTGTTGGTACGAGTGGTCCGACACTCAGGCCGACACTCAGGGTAAGAAGTTGCTAGTTCGATGCAATAATTACTTATAAGAAGTTGTAAGAAATCATTGAAACTATTGGATGTGAACTTATTACAATTTCACGAAGCAACCAACATATATTCAATACACATAGAAACATAAAAGGGATACAGAGATACCATACCATTACCACAGTTCGACAGACAACTAGGTTTCATAATCCAAACACGACATCGTGTTCTCTTCCACCAATAGTCAAAACAAACAAATTACTGTCCGGATTGTATCTTATTTCTGTGGATGCTGACAAGAGCTGATACAGAAGCAAAGCAGGTAGATTGAAGAAATGCTTGCTTGAAGAACACCCAAAATCCCCTCCCCTCCCCTCCACACATAAGCCCCACCACAATACCACCACCCATTGCACCATCACCACCCCCTGCAGCACACTCCACCCCCCTCCCCATCACGCCCATAAATGCATGAAAATAAGGCGGGTTGAAACTCAGGAAGAGAAGTCCACAATGAAGAACAGAAGCTGGAATCCAAAGGCTTAGAACCTACACAATATCATCTGCAAGATTTGAACTCCTATGAATGCAGCTATAACTGACAATTATTGTTACCAAACAATTGATAAGATTCCTCCTGCAATTCAGTTCCTTTTAAGTGCTCATCCATATGCCCCTCAAGCTCATAAAAATCCATTCAATATGCTTTAATATCAATAAGAGGAGTAACTAGGTTGGTATCTATCTTAGCTATTTAACAAATAAAGTGGTACCAAGCTATGGCATTGGCATCAAATAAACCAACTCTAGATAGGCCAATTCATGAGAACCTAATTCCAGGTGCTTCTTGTCTCCATAAGCATAAACTTTTGACATAATTATGAGGGGCAAATATAACCGCAACTCAAAGATAGGCCATAGGGAAGAGGACAAATAAACTTACAAAATTGAAGATACAAAGTTATCTTCAAAGGAAAACTTGTGACAGCTCGTAGATGTATATGTGTATTCCCTTCGAAATCTATCGAAAGCCAAGATCAAAAGAGCGACATAAATACAAATGTATGCAAAATTTGTGTGTAGAAGTGAGTGTTTCTAAAAAGTGTACCCAATTCAGAATCACTGGATCAATGCCATCCACAAGCAACTCAAGCCTCCAACTCTCGGCTTTCCACAATGCTTCCTCCCTCGAAGTGGTGAACGGGAATGCTGCGCTCCCCCAAATGCACATCATATGGAATGCATTGGGACACAAAACTTTTCCTTGAGGACCCAGCACAACAATAACAGGCTTCTTTTTAAAATGCCAAACTTCTTTTACAAATCTCGGTCGATTAAGGAAGGATGGTACACTCTATACCATGTCATGCCAGACTGCAGATCCTGAAACTGCCTTTCCCTGCTCTCAGACAATGGGATAGATGAGTCGGAAATCCGGAACCATAGAACCTCATATTGACTCCCCTGCAGCGCCGGAAACTTTTTGAATTTGTTGTAAACTTTTTCTACAATACTCAGCTCCTCTTTCAAAATGTCAAGGTCTGGTATAAATAGCAGCACATTTTTTCTCAGCAGGACATCAATGTTAACCTGTTCATGTAGAGCAGAAGGATGAAAACTAATTAATTAGCTTAATCAAAATTAGGCAGTGAGAAAGATATGCAGAAAAGAGGCTTGAAGAAAAGGGTAATGTGGACGATGCCATTAAGGAGTTTGTAAGGATGTTTGAGGAAATCACTAGAGATGAGCTTGAACCATGGGAAGGGGAGAAAAAGATCCAAAAGAAGCGAATGAGCTTTTTCCCAGTTGATATGGACATCGGAGTTAATGCCATATACGGAGAGCTTGACCATAATCAACAAGGATCTGCTGTCATGCATGGCAAACTTGAACCCAAGGTTGCAAATTTTATGCAGGTTTTGTGCAGTCAAGGTACCTATTGGTGTGCGATCTACTGGTATGCTCTGAAGGAAATGTTTTCTGCACATGGTAGTGCTTCTAAAGCAGTCATGAATGAGCAACCTATATCTTCCCTGTATGCAGTCTGTGAGGTAAGGAGAGGAGTGGGTTGATGACATCCAGACCACTTATCTTCCCTATTCCTTGTGGGCAAGGAATTCCAAGCGAGGGGTATTGTCACATGCCTAAATAAGAATAAAACAGTCAAAGGTTTAGTCAACAAAGGAGAAGAGCGGGAAGGAAGATTGACAGCTGTTTTGTAGCCGTCAACAGCTTGTTAGCAGCAGTTATATTGTTAGCAGCAGTTAGATTAGCTATTGTTGTTGTTTTAATAATCATTTCAATTCCGTAGTCAAGAATTACTAGTATAAATACTAGCAGCTAGGAACAGAAAAACCACTTATGCATTTTATAATCAATTTGAATTGTAATTGCTTAAGTCAATACAAAGATACATTCAATGAATCTCCTTCAGCTGCAATACAGCCACACACCAATTCCTAACTACCTCTCATCCACCTATTCCGCTGCGCTCATCTCCCCTCTCACAATCATCCATCAACCTTCATTAAATCCAGCTTCAATCTTCACAGCACTGTTCTTCATCCTTTTCTCTATTTTCTTCTTAGTTGGTGTTACAAGGTTTGGAATCCTTCCAGGCCCGTGACAACGTACTCATCCCTCAGCCCAGTAAGACTAGTAATCTCCGATGCACAAGCCATAGTACTCATGGCTGTCCAGTAGATAGCAATCGGTACATCCGTGGACAAAGAGTCGGTATCTGGTGTGACAGCATGTGATGGCAGTTCCCTTTCTTCAATAATGTACTTGGCAATATCTAGCATGATCTTTGTAAAACCCCGGATTGAAGTAAACTGGGCTTTTAGTGCGCCTGAATCGCCACCGAGTTTGCAAGCTGGTTTGAGGCATGACTTGGCAGCCAGAGCCCCCCATGATGCGACGCGCACACCGTACCATTACCACCTATCGGCCCAATGACGCGAGCCAAGGGCAAAGAGCTTCAAGGGAAGTTATCCCAGCTTCTATATAAGGAGCTTGAATGGGAGACGCTGAGTGAAGAGGTTGTTCTACGCAAGAAGGCCCGGAGGCTAGTAAGGCTACTCTTAGCCGCTCCGAGCATCCGAACCATTACGGACCAGGGAGGTGTTGGAAAAATCTACAAAACAAAGTTAGAATCACAAAGATCGAGTCGTGTAGAAATACTGTCCTAAAGGAATTTATTTCCCCCAGGATAAAACGATCTCTTCCGATTTAGAAATCAGGATCCAGAACAGCAAGAAACAAAAATAGAATAATATTAACCAGGAAAGGAAGGCTCTCAAGTTGAGTGTAGTTTTCTTGATATATCTTGGTTTGATGGAATATGTTGGTATTTATAGGGAGGTAAGGATCCACCCAATTTATTGTGCAAAATTATGACATTAAAAGGGAGGATTTGTGGCCATCAAAGCATTACATGGCCGTTGGTGCCATCAAGATTGATCATGGCATATCATGGCCATTAAGGATTATAATCATGATCATTGCTACCATTGATGGACGTTGGAAATTAAACATTTGCAACCTTTGTAATAATTATTTTACAACAATCCCCCACATATTACAAAGGTTGATGGTAGCAATTCCTGGTTAATATATATATGGAGTATAACTTTTCGAATCTGGTGTTTTTTGGACTATGAACCAGACCTAGATAAATAAACTTTATCCTCACAGAGATAATGGTGAAGTTTAAAACTTCTATGAACCATTAACTCTTTTGTAAGGTAGGGAATCTATTTATCATGTTATACCCCCACAATTCTTGCTGTTAACGCGGTTTTGTGCGTTTTGGCCATGCGCGTGCCTGGATGTTAATGAATCCTCTAGAGATTATGCCACAATCTCATAGGAGCGGCCCCACTCCACATTCATATAGGTGATTTCATCAAATGTATCCGCAATCAATACATCACCCATAAGGGATATGAAATCATTAAGAGTTCAAAAACTCATCCTCTCAATCAATGCAGTATAACACATCCACACCATAGGAAGGACAATCAATTTGTGTTAATAGAATTAACAAGTGACTTGTTATTACCCATATGAACCTTCTTCATGGGATCTCCAATCACAAAGGTTGGGTTCCCATCACTGTTAATTTTCCAATATGGCTTTAAGTCTCATTCCCCTCGATGTTTCTTCAATTAATCGATGTTTCTTCAATTAATTTTTCCACTCAGAGATTTAGTCAGAGGATCGGCCAAAATCACTTCTGACTTCTCATAATCAACAAAAAATATTTAACAATAGCTAGCTCAACCACATGCAAGCCTCAGCTTGGCAAGCATAATGTATCGATACATAGGTGTTACACCTAATAAAATTCTCACATGTTGTAAAATTTCATCCGAAAATTATTAACATCACTAGTGGATCATCACATTTCATCACTAGTGGATTTTAATCTCTATCAAATCTCATTTGAATATAAAATTAAATTATCATCATTGTATATTCTAATACAATGGATGCCACAATTCATTGTACTTATCATCACTGTATTTTCTAATACAGCGGAAACTCAAATTATATATGATATATATGATACCACAATTCATGGTATCTATCATCATTGTATTCTCTAATACAGCGGAATCTTAAGTACGTCATTTAAGAGTACTGAAAACCTTGACATCAAAATGTCCAATTCTTGAGAAAAATCTCAACACAAAGTTCTATTGATAGCATTATGCTAACACATCACATCTCTCATTTATTTATTTATTTTCCCATTATCACACTTGTGATATCATTGCTGCCACAGACTCACAAAAGTATTAGTATACTTCATGGCATTTTTTTTAAAATAAATAAATAAGACAATAATATTCGGACCCCTACATTTGCGAATATTATTCTATTTGTTTAATTCTACCAAATAAATATATTTGGTACATTCTTAATCCCACACAATTACACAAGAATTAAGATTGAAAGTAAATACCTCTTTGAGAGCACATCATCTCTTATAGTATCGAGTATAATCAAATTACTCATTAATTTGATCGCAAGCTTCACGAGCATTGAAATATATACCTTATATATTTCTCTCACAATTTCTGCAACCTTAATTAGCTAGACAATTCACTGCTCAATTGATCCCTACCACTTTAATCAGGAAACAATTGCATTGATTATATTAATACTCACAATTTCCACATATATATATTAGAATATTAATCAATCTATAGCAGTAATAGTCACACCACTTAAAAATAATTTTACATGCATCACTGCTTTAAATTCTTTTAAACAGTAAAACTAAACATTAATCTGTTTCCACATATTCAATTCTTCTCATTTAAATACATTAATTGCACCAATTATTAACATAAATAAAATAATTTATGTCAAACAATATATCTTAAGGAATTATTTTCACATTAAGTGAAAATCTATACCATTAATTAGAATACCTCATAAAAATTGCAATTAAGCATATTGTATAAACATTTATGCACAAAATCCCAATTTTGGTACAAATCAACTTTTCAACCATTAATCACTTTCCGTTTAAAAAATATCACATAAAATTGTAATTTAAAATTTTGGAACCTTAATTGCATACCGTAAAACAGAGATTTCAATTTCACCAATAATAATAAAGTCATCATCCACTTTATTTTCATAATCAATTGAGAATAATCTGATATATTAAAATCTCATTTATATTTGCACTGCTTACTCCATTGCCACATTGTAACAGTAATATAACAATTAATATTGGTCATTCACCTCTTGTCATTGTTAAAGAGATCTTGAGTAATATGAAACACTGACCAAGAAAATTTATCAAGCACATGGAGAATAACATACCTTGATACATACTTGTATCGTATCTGCATCACTAAGAGACATGAATTTCATCATCAATATGGTCCTCGTGAGTGCCCCACAAGTAATTAGACTTTTTGAGAAATTAACTTGTTAAATAAATCTCTCGTAAAATTGTAATTCATCATGTACCATCAAAAATGAATTCTTCATATTGCAATAGTATGTATGGTAACAACATCAAAATATAAAATCCAATTTAAATTTGGATGAATGCACTTAATTGCATTTAAGTAATTATTTGACTAATTTTAAACATTAGTCCATTGCCATAACATATATACGTAACTGACATAAGACACTGAAATTTCATTTAATGCATTTCATTATAACAATATTTATGACATATAAAGATTTTCATATGTCATAAATCTCACCATATTGTTTACTCATTTATTGAGCATTTCATAATTAATAAATTTTTAGAACAACGTACCTTTGTACCTCTTCAAACAAAAATATTTGACACCTTACCACCATTAAGAGGTAATAGCATAAAGACCCCCTGTACTATTTTTTAAAACAGAAACCTCTCCTGTACTTCAAAAAGTCAAATTGACCTCCCCTGTACTATCAGTCAGAAGCATTTGTTTGGTCTCCGTCAGTCAAACTAACAGACCGTTAGTGTTGACCGTTGACTTTGAATAAAATATTCAGAAAAATTGTAAAAAATCCAAAAAAAATGTAAAAAAATTATAAAAAATTGTAAAAAATCCCAAAAAAATGTAAAAATTCTATAAAAAAATTTTAAAAATTCCCAAAGAAATGTAAAAATTCAAAAAAATTAATAAATCCAAAAAAATTGTAAAAATTTCCAAAAAAATATAAAAAATCCAATTTTACAATTTTTTCTGAATTTTTAGATTAATTAACTTTTTTTGATTTTTTTTTAATTTTACATTTTTTTCTGGATTTTTAGGTTACATAATTTTTTTATAGAATTTATACATTTTTTTGGGATTTTTTACAATTTTTTTACATTTTTTTTGGATTTTTTACATTTTTCTGAATATTTTAATCAAAGTCAACGGTCAAAAAGTGAAGTCTGTTAGTTTGACTGGTACAGACCAACGGAATGCTTCTGACCGATAGTACAGGGGAGGTCAATTTGACTTTTTGAAGTACAGGGGAGGTTTCTGTTTTGAAAAATAGTACAGGGGGTCTTTATGCTATTACCTCCACCATTAATGTATTCAAACCTCTTAATATCTTTGAATGAGAAAAATTCTACAAGAATTAATCTTGCATTCATTTTACGGCTCCTTTGTAATTACTCCACTTATAGGCACTGGATATAAATAATCAAATTATCTGCAAATACTTAAGATAAAACATAGGCTAATGCCATTAAACGTACAACTGTAAAATTCTCATGTGACCATCACATATATAAAATTACGTTTTAAATTTATAGTTGGGTATTTGAAATACCACTCAATTTTCTCATAAATATAAAGTTAGCAATCACATGTTATTATAATAAAATTATAACCGCATACCTTAACATGTCACAAAAATACATAGAACATCATTAATTTCTATCCCTTTAAATCTGTCCATCTTTTTTTCCTTTTTTTTCCTTTTTTTTTTCTCATGAGTGGAGAAACAAGTATTTGTATAACTCAATCGAAAGCTGCCAAACACACATGGGTAAATCACACAAAATGTAATACTGTTAAAAAATTAGAGCAGTATACCACGACTGATGATAGTTTTGCGATTAGCCTTTTTAATCTTCAAAAAAATTGGAACCATTGGTACATAACTAGCAATGTATACAAAGCCATGCAACGTATACAACTTGAATATAATTTAAGCAAGTGGCTACTAATTAATATCAATAAATGCATATGTTGGTTTATGCAAGAAATAAATAATTAGGCCACGGTTTCTCCTTCCTAATTCCAATATAAACAAAAAACTTATTTTTGTTTCCTAAATTTCTGTGGGTAAATGTGACCTCCTTTTTAGAATTTTATTTCTTTATTAAGAAATCCCACAAGAATTAAAAAACAAATTCATGGCAATGATCATAAAAATTATGATACATATACATGGCATGGAATGTCGAAGAGAATGAATCAAATAATTAATTTATGTCATGGACAAATTGTATTAACATTCCAATGTTAATTCACCCAAATAATTATTAGAAACATATCCTCTTAATTATGGATACTATTAATTTACCACAAAGAAAAGGAAACTGATACTTATCTGTTGAGCATAAGACGACGAAATGAACTTTCTTTTCTTTGCATTTTTCAAACGATCCATCACTGGTAAGGTAAATTCCTTTAGATTCTTGGAAAAATCTCCAAAACAAAGTTAGAATCACAAAGATCGAGTCGTGTAGAAACACTGTCCTAAAGGAATTTATTTCCCCCAGGATAAAACGATCTCTTCCGATTTAGAAATCAGGATCCAGAACAGCAAGAACCAAAAATAGAATAATATTAACCAGGAAAGGAAGGCTCTCAAGTTGAGTGTAGTTTTCTTGATATATCTTGGTTTGATGGAATAGGTTGGTATTTATAGGGAGGTAAGGATCCACCCAATTTATTGTGCAAAATTATGACATTAAAAGGGAGGATTTGTGGCCATCAAAGCATTACATGGCCGTTGGTGCCATCAAGATTGATCATGGCATATCATGGCCATTAAGGATTATAATCATGATCATTACTACCATTGATGGACGTTGGAAATTAAACATTTGCAACCTTTGTAATAATTATTTTACAACAGGAGGTTCATAGGCGTGCGATCGTCTACTTACTGGGCCTTTGAGGATATTATCTCGTTGCTGATCAAGTTATAACCCAAATGCACGAGCCGTCTGCAAGAGAACCCGAGTCGACTTTATCGCATGCAGAGTACGTGTCAGGCACCATGTGACTTGAGGATCTCGGCCTATATCAAAGCCCAGCCATGCGAATTGTTATTTAAGCTTCTAGAACTTATTTATTATATTTATTAATTAGTTTTTTAAGTTATTAGACTAATTACTCGAGTAGTATTCTTGTTAGTTCTATTTCGAGTGGGTTTAGGTATTAGTATATATAGAGGCGCATTGGCTCATTGTAAAATAGTTTTTGTTGATTATTAAATTGAGACTAAGTCTTGTTGGAGTATTTACTCTGTTGTTCCTTCTTGAGTAAGCTCGTTCTCGTTGAGCCACTCACAAAACATCGGCTAGGTTGGCTAATCCAGGTGTATTAGCAAGTCTATGCTCACCCTCGTGATTATCTATCTATTTTCCGCGCAAATTTCAAACCTTTGAATTAGATCAAAAACTCAAATCGAATCTAAACAACTAGGATCGTATCACCCCATACTTGAGAGCAAAAGCTGCTAAGGCTATCACCAATTTGGCATCCCATGAGTAGATGGCAAGCATGCGCAAAATTGGCATACTAGTCTCATGTCCATCTCCTCCACCTGAACACTTCCTTGCTATCTGTAAAAAACAACATGTAATTAGTAACCCACTCGCACAACAAACTCGGAAACAGGAACGAGGAGGGAACGAGGATCCAATCATAACCTCAACAACAACTCGATAGATGACATAGGATAAAGATTCAAGCTAGGCAAAGTCACTGGCCTGGTAAGTTTCTCTCCAAAGTTGTTGCCTGTGTTTGACTTTGACTGGCCTGAAATAGCAAAATGACACAGAGTTTACTACATTTAAACAAAAATTGGGTCATCTGTTTGGAATTGCAATTCAGGTGACTTAAACCCTAGACCTAACCCCTCCCTGTTTCGCAAGAAGTACAACTTAACTATAAGCTTTTTTTTTGACAGAATGCAAATGCACATAACAGAATTATCACAAACAACCACCAACGCTAAATCTATGACAAGTAAATGAGTAATGAAATGTTATTCTAATAAATACGACTATTTTACCGAATCAGGACAGGCGCGACTAAAAATGTCCTGAACAATTTGAAGCAGAGGTTTTGGATCGATCTCGTGTGCATCAGGAGCATGAGTCTTCAGAATCTGCTTCACCAATGCATTGTCCTGATCAGAACTTGAGAGCAGTAACCTGTCACCTTTCATTAACTATAGTCCGTTTGTTTTCTTAGTGCCTGTTTGGCGTTCCGGTTCTAGTTGGAAAAGTGCTGTGTGGAAAGTACTTCTGGAAAAGTGCGGTGGGAAACGAGAAGTTGTTTTATGGTGTTTGGTAAAAATTGCGGTTAAAACTATGGTTGGAATGTAAAATGACCATAAAGGGTATAAAACCCATTTTAAAAAAATTAATAAAAATAGGAAAAGTGGATCTAGAATTACTTATTTTGAGATGGAGATTTTATTGTGGTAGTTTTTAATTTATTTTGTTCTATTATATAAAGTAAAAAAATGAAATTAAAATGAAAAAGAAAAAAAAAGAAGAGAGGATGTGCGTTTCCCAGACTGGAGCATTTTGCTCCAGTGCGCGTTTGCAAGCATTTGCTTGCTTTTGAACCTGGGCTTCTTGAGAAGCCCAGTTTATATTGACATTACCAAACACTTTTAAAGTGTTTTTGGTTTTGGAAAAGGGCGTTCCGGTGTAGAACCGGAACGCCAAAGGGCCTGTTAGTCAGATACGTTTTTACTTCCTGCACTTTTCTTGGTTGCCGTTTGGCATTATGGTTCTACTTGGGAAAGTCATTTCCCAAGTAGAAAATCAACCCAGCCCTGTTTGGTTATCCCAAATGTAACTGGGCTTCTCAGTAGCAAAAGCAAGGATTTCTTTCGTTTTGTCCCTGGAGCAAATCGCTCCAGGGTATAAAATGCATTTTTTAGCAAAACAGGGGAAGCTGACTTTTGCACAAAATGGACAAAAATGTTGAGGGTACTTCTTGTTAATTACAAAAATACCAGATATAAATGGCCAAGAAAACAACCAACATCCTCATTCTCCTCCAAACAAGCTCTCTCGCTCTCTCACTCTATCCGCCTCTCACCCTCGCCGCCTCCCTCACCATCGTCGTCACCGTCGTTGTGGCCGACTGAGGGAACTCTCATCTCCGTCACCGTCGTCGTCACCTGCCGAGCCATCGCCGCTGCTGCTCCACCGCCCTCGGCTTCCGCCTCTCACCCTCCGGATCTGTCTCACCCTCGCCCTCGCCCTCCGCCTCTCACCCTTACAGTCTCCTCCACAAAGAGGTAACAAGTTAACACTGTTACTTATTCTCGTACGCATTTTTTCATCAATGGGTTTGTCTCTGTTTTGCTTCTATTGATGGACATGGATTGTTACTGCTATTGTTGCCTTTTTATGTATGATTTGGATAAAATGGTGATTTGGGTTTTGCTTTACCTGTACTGGTGTATCGTTTGGAGGTTGGGATTCTAACTTTTCTTGGTGCTTGATGTTTTATGTGATGAAGAAATGGATGAAGCCGCAGCTATCATTCCTGAATCTGTCTTGAAGAAGAGGAAGAGGAATGAGGAATGGGCCCTGGCAAAGAGCGACGCTTTGAAAGTTCAGAAGCAGAAGAACGTCGAGAACAGGAAGATTATCTTCAAGTGGGCTGAGCAATACGCCAAGGAATACCAAGAACAGGTTAGATGCATATGGACATTCTTTGTGTGGACATTTGGTTTCGTGGCAGACTTGTTTGTTATTGCATTTTTTTTTATACTATCTGTATATTTTACAGGAGAGAGAGCTGATAAGGTTGAAGAGGGAGGCTAAACTTAAAGGAGGGTTCTATGTTGATCCGGAGGCTAAACTGTTGTTCATCATCCATATTCGTGGGTAAGCTCTTCTGCTATCCTTTTGCTTTGAAAATTACAACTTTTGGTATCATTTTTTCAGTTACCTTGGCTTAATTGTGTTAATGTTTGCATGCTTATTATTGTTCATCGTGTTTGCTTCTTTCTGGATAGTATCAATGCCATGCATCCCAAGACAAGGAAGATTTTGCAACTTCTACGATTGAGACAGGTACTTTAGCTACTAGACATTGGACATCATTACAATTTACAACATTGAAACTTTATTAAGATGTATGAATGTGTAATTTTTGTATTGCAGATTTTCAATGGTGTGTTTCTCAAAGTGAACAGAGCTACCATGAAATTGGTTCAATGGTGTGTTACTCATCATTTTATATCTACTGTAGTTTGTTTCAATTGTAATTGGTTCTTGCTGACGAAGACATGAAATTTGTACTAAGTTTCTTCAAAGAGTGTTTAGCATTGACACCACTGTGAAGCCTCTGCCTCCTGCTGTGGCATACACTGTTTCCCACAACTTGAGCTTCTTCACACGCATATTTACACTATTCTCCAGTAAGCTCTATTTCCTTGTGATGTTTTGTCAGCATGATCGGTTTATAGGAATTCATTCCCCATGTACCAACTAACTGAAAATTCCTTGTGTTGCCCTGTCTTTGCTGTAACAAGGCTATGCATGCTAGAGTAGGCTATGTTTTTTTCTGTTACTCTCTAGATACTCAAAGATATAAATGCCTCCCTCACAATTAATGATGTCAGTCGGTCTGCTGCTTAGTTGAATTTGAGAGTGGAGTTGGTTAAGATTTTTCATTTGTGTGCATTTGTTGCTGTTGAGCACATATGTATCTCGGAAGTAAGAAACCTAAAAGTATGAAGATAATTAGGCATAACACATACAAATGAATGTACACACTGCAAACACAAGCATTCATGCACAGACACAGACTGATGATTTAATTGACAAGAATGCTTAGTACTATAACTGAAAAATAAGGAAGGAATCATGTTTTAGCATGAAGTTGGTCTTCATTGCCAAAGGGATTTCCTAGTTCATCATTGATGTGGAATTGAACCATTTTCTCTGTTTCTTGGATTTTCTATGGAATCATATTTTACAGTTTCTCTGCTTATATGTGAACAAGTCATAGTTTATTGAAGTAACTGGTTAAATACGTATGCCACTCAGGCATGTGCTCATAGTCTTTCTTGCTGTATCTTGGGTAGTGAAGAGGCATTTGGAAGAAGAAGTTGACATGATCACCATTTTTTATCTGTTTCTTGCTCTCCATCTTTTTCCTATCCATGTTTTGTTCTAATTGTATGATCTTTAATCTTGGATTTATAGAAGGGTGAGAGGGGTGGTGTTGTTGCTGCTGCACTGATATCACGAGAATGAGTTGGTGTAACTTCTTTGCTCAGTGAAGTGTGCTGATGGATGGCGTGTAATGTGCTTGCTTGGAACTATGGGCTGAAGCAAAATCTGCGTGCAATTTTGGTGCTGTTTGTTTGTTTTCTGTGTCAATGTTTAGAAATTGTAGTAGTTGATGGTTTTTACTTGAAAGGCAGAAAGTTTCCAATTAAAGGTTGGAAAAGGCCATGTTCTTCACCACCATACATCCCTAGCTCTCACACTTGTCACTTGGCAAAAACAGAAAATAAGGACAAGAAAAGATTGATTATGTTGTATGGAGTATATTTTTCAAGATTCTCTCTTTTAAGTTTCTCAAACTAGCATAATTAACCTTGTTAGGTGACAAATTTGTTATCCACACCCATTTCTACTGACGTTTAATAAATATGTGTGGTGGGTTTGATAATCACCCTCCACTCTTTTCTTTACGTAAGAGATTACCGATTTGATTCCCATGAAAGGAGAAATTACTTAATGATTAATGGGAATATGATTAATCATAATCAAGTGGACTTAGAATTAGGGCTGTTCAAAACTTCCGAATTCTGAATTTTCGATTTTTCCGACCCGAAATTTTGAAATTCGGAATTCGGAAATTCGGAATTCAGAATTTGATACCCGAATTAAAATTTCGGGTCGGAACGGGATGGGTTTTGAAAAATTCGGGTACCCGAAATACCCGAATTTTTCAAGCCTAAAACGACGTCGTTTTAGGCTAAGCCCAAAACCACGTCGTTTTAGGCTGCTGCCCAAATAACCTAACATTCTCCTCCTCTTTCGATTTCAATTCAACTCACTCTCTTAACTCTTTACCAAAGCCGCCGTCCACCATCACAATAGCTAACCCACCTCTCCTCACTCGCATCCCTCTCCTTACACCTCATCGTCGTCCGTATAAGCAAGCTGAGGCCACCACCGCACTCCACCTCCTCACTCCGATCTTGTTGCCCTCTGTATAACGAAAGTGGGTCATCTTCCGATGTGGTTGCGGTTGAGGCGGCGGCGGTTGCAGTGGTTGTAGATGTCGTGTTTGATGAAATGTCTAGGAGAGATTGAAGAGAGGTGGAGGAATCTGTGCCTGTTTCTAATAGAAAAGCTACTTGTTGGTGGTCATCGTTGACCATGTTTTCTAGATGCAAAGGGAAGACATTTAGTTGTTGTTGTTGTTTAGTGGTTTCTGGCATTGTTTTGGAGTAGGGTTTTTGTTTTTGTGTTCTTCTTCTTTTGTTGTTGTTGTTGGGATCGGAAAAGTTCAAGCTTTAAGGAGAGATATTTTGGTTTTCTTGTTTTTGTTGATAGTTTTCTTGAATCTTTTATTGCTGATTTTTTTTGTTGATTTTGCTCTCTTCTTTCTGCTAATAGGGCTACCACTACTACTCTTGCTACACATACTTCGGTACTGTTTCTTGGTTTCTTGGCTGAATTTTGCAAATATTTTCTTGATTTTAGAGGGGAGGGAGAGAAAGGAAGAAGATGAGTATTTCGGAAAATTTGGAAAATTCGGGTATTCCGAAATTTCCGAAATTGTGAATTCGGAAATTCGAGTTCGGAAGCTTTTTTATTCGGTTCGGAACGGGATGAAAAATCCAAATTTCGGAATTTCGGAATTCGGAAATTCGGAATAACCGAATGAACAGCCCTACTTAGAATACATAATATTTAAATATTAATATTATAGTACTTCTTTTGAAATTTAAAGGTGATTAAATTAACGAGAAATGCACATACTAAGATCGTGATAATTTCAACTAACTGCCTCACTGGTCCATAATTATCATGAAATTATCCAATAAAACAATTAAATAAAATTGGACAACAATTTGAAAATACTTTTTTTTTTAAATTGACATCTTAGATTTTAGAGGGAGTATATTTCAATTAAAAAAGAAATCATGAACCTAATGTCTTTTAGTTGTTTTTCTACCATATGCTTGACCTATTTTTTAGCATTTTCACCCGGTTACATGACACAGGTCGTAGTTATTATTAGGTTATAAAAATATAATAATATAAAAAATTGAATTATATTATTAATTCTAAAATAGAAAAAGAAATTGTCTTTTATGGTCATTTTACATTCCAACCATAGTTTTAAAAGTTGTTTTACCAAACAGCATAAACAACTTCTGGTTTCCCCACGGAACTTTTAACAAATATTTACTAAACATCTTACTCCTTTTTCAGTAAGTCATTTTCAAACAGAACTTCTTCCCACAGAACTTTTCCAGCTAAAACCGGAACGTCAAACAGACCCTTGGTCTTATCAGAAAAGATGGTCTATAGTTAGAATTGCAAAATGTTGTGCTTTCTTTTACTAAATAGTTGTCTTGTAATCAAAGCGCAGAGACGACACGGGGAAAAGTGTGACTTGTGCTTTGTTCTTTCCTTATTTTATACATCTTTGGAAAGATTCTTGAAATTGCAAAATTCACAACAGGATACATTATAGAAGTAGGGATGGGATGGATGGCAATCAAAAATGGGCATGGGTTATCTATTACCAAATCCATTTTGTTAAACTGGGTCCGATTTTTCATGTATTTTGAGGCCTCCCTTCCCAAAATTTTGTGCTCCTCCGTTATGATTCTTAAATCAGGGCAAAACCAGTTTCACTCACATTAATGGGTTGTTCATGGGTTAATTGAAACTGAAATCCGAAATTTTAAAATTTTAGATTTCGGTTAACTGAACTCCCTGAAAATGCTATCCGAAAAGTTCGAAAAAACCGAACTTCCGAAATTTTAAATCTCAATTCACCTCACTGCCAAATCAATTCAATCCTCACTACCAAATCAATCCTCCCTGCCAAATCCAAATTAGAATCCTCTACCAATTAAATCCAATCTCTACCCAATTAAATAAAAAAACCAACTCGACCAAAAAATCAAAAAGCATCCTGCCAAATTAAATCCAAAAACCATCTCTACCAAAAAAATCAATCAAAACCTGCCAAACTCGAACCAAAAACTCATCAAACTCATTACCGCCAGCCATTCCTCAACCACACACCCAAACCGATCCATCACTGCCGGAGAACCTCACTGCCAGCCATCCTCCATCACACACCCAAACCAAACCCATCAAACCCCAAACCCCAAAAAAAAGAAAGGAAGAACATAAGAAAGAAAGAAGGAAAGAAGGACTTTGAGAGGAGTGACCGGCGTTAGGAGTGATGTGAGCAAAGGGAAAGGGATGGCTAAGAACACGACCCACTCCGGCGTTAGGAGGCTGGGAACACGAGATTCGGAGAGGAGTGACCGGCGTTAGGAGGAGCGACTTGAGGAGCGGCGATCGCCGAGGGGAGAGAGAGAGATGGAGAAGAGAAGATAAGCTGTGAGTGAGCGGCTAAGGGAAGAAAGATCGAGAGAACGAGTGAGGATGAGGGTATATAGGGTAAGCAAAAGTTCGGTTGTATCCGAAACCGAACCGTAGTAAAATTCGGTTTCGGTTAACTTTCCGAAATCGAAATTTTAAAACTGAACAAACGAACCGGAATTTCGATTATTAAAAACCAATGAGCAGCCCTAATTATTTCATTATTATCTAAATCTATAATATTTTTAAAATTTAAATTTTAAAACCGTCTAATTTGTAACCATTAATCTTAAACGTGAATTGCTGTGTATAATTACTCCCTCCAAATATAGAGTATTTTTAAAATTTAAATTTTAAAACCGTCTAATTTGTAACCATTAATCTTAAACGTGAATTGCTGTGTATAATTACTCCCTCCAAATATAGAGTTGATATTCTTTTAATTTTAATTTTCACTAGTACTGAAAGGAAAAAAAGTGTCTTGTACTAACCACTGTACCATGAAAGCCTTCTTATAGTTCTGCGTCTTGCAGTTTCCTTCTTATGTTCTTGGTTCCTTCTTAAGTTCTTAGTTGAAAGCATGCTAGGCATCTAGTCCTCCTCAACGATCAGAAGTGAGAGCAGGGATGTCACCGTTTGCGGCCCCGATGATATGGAGATCTGGGTAGGAGCGGTGAGTAATCATGAAACCCTAAATGAGTGCTTAAATCTCCAACAATTCTGATAAGATCTCGACTCGTATCAAATTCTCATCACAGTAGAAAGCAATTGAAGCTTTTTGCAGTGCAGCGAACAAAACATTCCAGGAGTGGATTGAAAGACGAGCAAAGAAAGAATACCTCGTGATTTGAGAGCTTCCAGTCGACTAGGTACCAACAATCCTATAATTGAATCAAATAAATTAATATATTTGTCCATTTGATTTACATTAGTCACTCATTTCTAAAAATGGGTAATAGCATAAAGCACCCTATACTAACCATGAAAAATAAACACCTCCCATGTATTTCAAAACGGCTAATACACCTCCCTGAACTACCTTGACCGTGCAATTAACCCCATTTTGACCGATTGATTGATATTGACTGGCTATTCCCGGTTTCTTGTACCAAAAAAAAAATTAAAATTAAAATATTATACAACATGGATTTTTTCTTTCTCCTTTTGATTTTTTCTATTCTTAATCTTGATTTTAAAAAAATCAAGCAACTTCCTTTGATTGAGAATTGATTAAAGTGTTGACTATCTTTTCTTTTTAATCTATCTTTGTTGTTTTATTTGATTTGGCAACATCTTCCCAATTGAAATTAAGAAACAAACTATCTCTCCTCCGCCTGCTCCTCTCCCGTCACCGCCATCTCCAACCGTCACCAACACCTCCTCTCCCGTCTTACCGCCACCGACACCTAGTCCTCTCACAACCGCCATCTCTCTCCGTCACCGACACCTCCTCTCCCGTCTTATCGCCATCTCCAATCATCATCTCACAACTATGGGCGCCGACCACGATTGCTACTCCTTCACTCCACTCATCATCATCACTAGAATCGCTGTCATCATTGCCACTCGTCTCCTCTACGTTCTCTGTGATGTGCAGATCTAGATCTGGTATGTGTAGATCTAGATCTAAGAAGTGAGATTTGTTGTTAAAATTAGAGGAGATGAGTTTTATTTTCTAGATAAAAAAAGATGATGAAGATCTTCTCTCGGTATGGTATGATTGGCCATAGAGATATCGAGTTCAAGGTAGTGGCCATGGAGATTGGCTTAGGAATGAAGAAGAAAGAAGGTTACTGGACTTTTTCCAGGAATTTTAGAAAAAACGCGATAAAAGAAGAGAGTAATAGAAAAGAAAAGAAAAGAAAAGAAAATAAGAAAAAATGCATATTGTATAATATTTCAAATTTTTTTTTTGGGTACAAGAAACCGGGAATAGCTAGTCAATGTCAGTCAACCGGTCAAAATGGGGTTAATTGCATGGTCAAGGTAGTTCAGGGAAGCGTATTTAGCCGTTTTGAAGTACATGGGAGGTGTTTGTTTTTCGCGGTTAGTACAAGGGTGCTTTATGCTATTACCCCTTCTAAAAATAGTTATATCTCGTTTGAATATATTATAAAAATCAACATACGATAATGCTGACTTAAAAATAAAAATATAAAAAATCTACATGTGAAAAAGAACCAAGTAAATAAATAAATTAAGTGCACAAAAATAATAGTTTATTATTTTGATATTTTTTTATATTTTATCACTGAAAAAATATTATTTAGTTTCTGCTCGATTTTTTATTTTTGAATATTTTGATAAAAAAATATTTTTTAATTGCAAAATGAGTGTAGAAAGTTATTTTTATGTGTCATTTAAAAAAAATATCATGTAAGCACATCTTTATAATGTATCCAAATAACGTATAACTATTTGACAAATATAATAATTTATTTGACTAAATTATAAATATAATAATTTATTATAAATTTTGCACATTTTTTCATTTTTTATTTTAATATATAACAACCACATCACCGTAGTTAATGGAAGTTAGACCAACAAAACACCATTAAACACCAGTGGCAATTTTGTAAAAAATCTTAACAGCGGTGGCAACTTCCACTAGCGAAGTGATTAATTTGACAATGAATATAATTGGGTAGTAAAAATATCCTCTACGTGGTCCAAATTTTATCTCTTTTAATATATAAGGGTAGAATTGGAAATTGAAAATTGGAAAAGTCGGGATCTTGCCAAAAGATTGTGATTCGACTATGAATCTAATACCTGAAACGATTCTAACAAGAAACGTTAAATGCAGCGCTGAATCCGCTGTTGGCGTTTATCAGGTCCGCTCTTTCCGGTACCCCGCATCCCTTTCTATATTTGCTGCCGAATAACGGATCGACGCCGATTAATAGGTAAGCAACGCCGATCCTTTCATCTTCCATCTCTTCTCCTTCTCCTCCGCTAGCTTCCCAAAGTCTTGGTTCATGTTATGCTTCACTCTTTATTTGGTTTGGAATCCATTATGGTGGGAGAGATCTTGTAGGAACAACCATTACAACCTTCCTTGCTGAGTTTAATTTTCACAATTATTGTTGTTGTGCAATTATTTGTTATAATTACATTGACTGTGGTCAAAGTGATAAGAAATTTGTCCTCTCTTAACCTATGTCTCAAGATTCGAGTCTGGGTAAGGTAGAAAATCATGCTAGGAAGGAAAATGAAGGAATTAAAGGGAAATAAAAAATTATGAGTTTAATTTTCACAATTATTGTTGTTGTTGTGCAATTATTTGTTATAATTACATTGACTGTGGTCAAAGTGATAAGAAATTTGTCCTCTCTTAACTTATGTCTCAAGATTCAAGATTCGAGTCTGGGTAAGGTAGAAAATCATGCTAGGGAGGAAAATGAAGGAATTAAAGGGAAATAAAAAATTATTCCATTATTATCCCTGGTAGGTTTTCACGTTTTTTTTTCATTTTCCTCCCACTCTATAGCATGATTTTCTACATTAGACTCGAATCTGAGACATAAGTTAAGAGAGGACAAATTTCTTATCACTTTGACCACAGTCAATGTAGTTATAACAAATAATTGCACAACAACAACAATTGTGAAAATTAAACTCAACAAGGAAGGTTGTAATGGTTGTTCCTACAAGGATCTCTCCCACCATTCTTTTCTTGGTTCCCTCTCCATATTGAACAAATGCTTCCTCTTGTTCGTTCTCTCTCCATATTGAATATTGAATAAGTACTTCCTTCCCAACAGGTAAGTACATCTTGTTTCAATAATCTCAAGCTAACGATTTGCAAGTTGTGATTCTCATGATGATAATAGAACCTATTCGGTTTGCACATTTCACTTGGTTCATATGTCATACTCTTGCTAGTTTTACTGCGATGGATGTTTACTACGGTATTGAAATAGAGAACCGTTTCTAAAAAAATATTATTTGAAATCTGTACCTAGTATGACATAGAGTTTCTACATCAACTTTTGTTTCCTGTCAATGTTACCGTATATAGATGATGCTATTGTTATCTTTTCTCTTGCACTTATCTTCTGTTTCGTTATGAATGATCAATAATATCAATTTTTTGGTAGTCTTCATTCTTTAGACATCATATTTTATTATTCTTGTTGGCATAAGTGTCCTTAGCCTTCGCTGGAAAGGGATGAAAGAATTTGTAATAACTCTGCATTTTGAACTGACAACAACTAACTATCATTTTAAATGTGAATTTTTTGAGAAAAGAATTGTAGGATAAAACGTACAACTTTCTAAATTCTAAATAGACTGTGTCTATATCTAAGGTTATACTTGACTTCAACTTCATCGCAGCATCCTAGTCTTTTGTTTTGTGCATGCAACAGATGGTGCATTACTAGAAATTCAGAAATAAGGATGGTTTTCTATTTCTATTTTAAGTTTAATTGTGTCAAATTGATCTCCAAGGAGTTGGCATTTTGAGGCAACATGAATTAATAGATGACGTAAGAAAAGGATGTAATGAGGTTTGTTGATAAAGAAGTGCAAAATAGAGTTACTCAGTTTTAATCTAATTGAATATAGCTAGTAATTTGTTATAAGGGTAAAGTGGTAAAAATAACTAAATTTTCTTTTCTTTCCATCCACATTGTCATACACAAATATTAAAATTTTCTTCATTTTCCCTTGTATATAAAAGATGCAGCCATACAAAGGAATTTCTCTAGAAATTCTTACTCTCCTTTCCTTTCCCTCGTTAATTTTTTCCACTTTTTCTTTGTGCATTTTAGTTCCCATACAAAGCATTTGGATTTGAGGTAGTTTTTATTCTTAAATGTTTCAATTTGATTAGTTGAGTAAATCTAGTCTAGTTATAGTCAAGAGCCTATTTATGAATGTCATTAAGTAGGGCAGCCAAAACTTGGAGTTGTTGTGGAGTATCTTAGAAGGTAAAGCCTCAAGAGAGAGCTTTCTCTTGGGGCAAGCCAAAACTTGGAGTTGTTGTGGAGTATCTTAGAAGGGAAAGCCTCAAGAGAGAGCTTTCTCTTGGGGCAAGCCAAAACTTGGAGTTGTTGTGTAGTATCTTATAAGCTAAAGCTCTAACAAAGAAGTTTCTCTAAACTTCATTATTTTGACCTTATTCAAACAAGGATTAGTCTTATGGGTTGCAAAGCAAATCTTAGAATGCCTTTTTGTTTCAACTGAAAGAAAGAAAGTAGAAGACAGAGTCTTTGGCTAGATAGGATTTAGATAAATTGTATGGAATCTTTGCATTGAGGGGAATCGTAAAAAATGGATGGCTCCCTGTTCTTATTAAATACTCCCTCCATTCCCTCCATTCATGTCTTAGTTTCTTTTTTGTCTAACCCAAAAAATGTTTGTATGGTCAAATTTTTGGTTTAGTACTCCTTCTGTCCTAAAAATTGTCTGCCTTACTTTTTTTTGTCTGTCCCAAAGAGATTGTCCTTTTTTTCTTTTCAGTGTATCACTTTTCAGTGTTACCCCTCATTGTTATTATCCGCTAACTTCTCATTAGAAAATTAAAAAGTAAGCAAAAGGCATGTTTGAAAGATACCAAGGAGAAGGACACAATTATCTCACTTTATGGGAGGGAGGGAGTACTTTCTAGTGTTACCCTTCAATTATTGCTACTGCTACTTTTGTTCCAAAGTACTACATCCATCTCAAAATAGTACTCCCTCCTTTAATAACAGACGTTTTAGAATAGTAAAAAAGCGTAAGATAATGATCTTTGATCTTATTTTATTTCACATTGTTTTATTTTTACCTTTAATTTTCACTCAAATTACCACACCATCATTAAATTGGGTTGATTCAAAAAAAAATTGTCATTTGCACAAAATTTATACTTCGGAAAAGATAAAATGACAAGTACTCCAAATAGTAGAAAAACGTAGAAAAACGTCAGTTATTAAAGGACAGAGGGAGTAGTCTCTTTGGGTGTAATTTTTGTTTCACAATAGTAGTCAATTGTAGAGCTTTAATGAAGCTTTTAGTCTACTTTTTAATTCTACCCATTTCTAATATACTCCCTCTGGACACAAATAATTGTCACTTTCCTACGGATTCTTACTGTTCATAATACTTGTCATTTTATCTTTTCCGAAGCATATATTTTGTGCAAATGACAATTTTTTTTATGAATCAACCCAATTTGATGATGGTGTGGTAATTTGAGTGAAAATTATGAGTAAAAATGAAACAATGTAGAATAAAATAAGATCAAAGATCATTGTCCTACGAATTTTTACTATTCTAAAACGTCATTTAATTGTGTCCGGAGGGAGTATGTCTTTAAGGAGAGAGAAATGAGCATCTTTGGAAAGAAGACTATCTTTTTAGCTAAAAAGTAGATTATGCAATGATTAATTGATTTGTGTGAAATAACCTTAAACGACTATTATTTTGAGACGGACAGAGTATTTGTCTGTCTAGGTATAAAAGTATTTACCCCAAGTGTAAAGTTTGAACCCTCCATTGGGTGTTAAGTATTTGCCCCTAAAACTTCTCGTCGTCACCTCCAAGCGTTACCAAACAAGATGTTAAGGGGTCACCGTTAATCCTTTTTCACCCTAAGACATCGATGGAGAGAGTTTAAAAGAAAATTCTTTGTCAATGCGTATATGGCTCATAAGTTGTCTTGCTAGTGACAGAGGTACCAATAAGGTCTCAGGTTTTAGTCTCAACTCCTCATATATGTAAAAAACAAATCTTTAAACAACAACCATTGCACTCTTTCACTAGGTATCTGATGAGTGTGATTCTCCAAATCCAATTTTTGTCAACACTCGTTCCCAATCATTCCGGCTTGGATGATTTTGAAAGTGTTCTATGAAATCTCTAGTCAATTGTTTGTTTCCATCATAATGTTGGGCTGATTCAATAACATTATACATGCAGCATTGTAGCTTGTGTCATTATGTCACAAATGTTGGGGGGTTTGGGTACTTCAGCACCAGATATTTTTTCTTACTATACCCTTCAAGTGAGGGAGCTGCTCTCAAGTGAGAAAGATTTCCTGCCTTTTCCCCTTGAAAATGGAAGCAGATCTGGGGAGGTTATGGGCAAGGAAAAGATAAAATGCAGCATTGTGGGAGCTGGTCTTTCAGACTACCAAAAAGAAAGACTGAATGCACTGCTTTGGGAAAGTGCGGCAGGTCTTGCACCAAAAGTTGATGAGGTATAGTGTGGCTGCTCTCAATTGTTTGTTTTAGACAGGGTAAGAAAAAGTTGTGAAACTCACTGTCTGTGTCACAAAATGATTGACGACTGTGTATTAGTTGAATGAAACTTGATGTCGGATATGAACTGGTGTGATCTTTTTGCATCTTGCTGTAATTGCTAAAATATAACTGAAAGAATAACTATAGCTTTTGAATTTGCAATAATTATGTTGTTTTTGATGCAGATGCTTGATTCTGTTGTGAAAATGTGTCAGCTACAATCAGAGCTCAGGAATAAAAATCTTGTGCCCAGTAAGAAACTTAAGATGTCATCTACATCTTCTTCAAATGGCAACTCTGCAGGTGTTAGTCTGGTCAGTTCTGGATCTCTTACAGAGGTTTTATGCTAGCTGTCACTAAGTTCTTTTTCATGATATTGAATTTTGTATTATCAGCAAGTGCACGAATGTATGTATATGAAACTATGAAACAATACACTATTTCAAGGTAATTTTCCAAAAGTGACATGCTGCAAATCTCTTGGTCCTTTATCACAACATTCATGCCATCTAAGCCATGTTCAGTCTGTACTATATATGCAAGGGCACGGTTGAATCGTTGTTGTTGTCAATTTTATGTTCGTGACTAGAAGCTTAGTTGCCTAATTTTTCTCCCCTGATGCTTATACACTTGAGTAAAAAAAAACACTTTTAGCTTTTTAAGCAAGAGTTCAAGTCCAATTTGGATCAATAAGGTCAAACGAGTTAGCTCCTGTCATCAATCAGGGCACTTGTTCCATTTGCTGGGGTCTTTGTTCTAGAAACTTGCTCTAGTCCCATTACGTGATTGGTTTTGAATATTTTAAGAGTACTGTCTACACTTACTTTTGGGTCACATCTCCCTCAGAAGGAGTTATGCAAAAATGATTGACAACTGACGAGTCAGACGAATTATATATCCCCTTTTTCTTTTGTTACCTTGTTTGCCCATTTATTTGAGAATGATATTGAGACTTTTTCTGTTACTTATTTCCATTACAGTGTATAAGCTCAAACAGTCTAATGTTGATGTTTGATAAGTTTCTGCACTGAAGGATATACAATTGACTTTTATTTCTTGTCATGCAGGTATCTGAGAAGGGAATATCCAATGTTGTTCAGAAGCAATGTAGTTCTTGCAGGACCAAAAGTTCCCGTAAGTGGGTTACTGATCCAGAAGGGAAGGTAACAATCATTGTCCATTATAATATTAATAATCTATGAGATTGGTCATGAAACAGACGTGCATATTTACCTAGCCATTCTTTTTGGTGATCTTTTCCAGTTACTGTGCAATGCTTGTGGATTTGGCGGAGTTGATGAAAATGAATCTCATCTGGTCTCAACCAAATGTGCTAATACAGGACAAGACGAGGTGAGAAGCGGATATCGACATTTACTGGCTCAACGATTTACTAATTTTGGATTTTTAGGTGGTTGTGCTAGTTTTGGAATTATTAGAATTACAAGATGCCCTTCTCAATTTCTTAGACCCTACTGCTCAATTGAACTCTAAATGCAAGTTGACCTTATTGAATACATTTAGCTCAATCTGTTACCACAATCATGCAGAATGTTCCTGTTGTCTACTGGGATTCAAAAGTGGTTCCTTGTAGTAAAATTAGAAACATCAGAGAAGAATAGTATGAATGGGAAGCAGTGATATTTTTGCATGTCCAAATTCCTGTTATTCAAGTCTGCAGAGGCTCTTGAATATGCATAGTCTGACATTGTATGTCTGTGATTCTTAAGGTATTGACTACTGAGGTGTGATTTTCTTTTTCTTTCCCTTCTTTCCAGACTGAAGATGATTTGCGGTTCCTTCTAGAAAATGATAGCTCGGTGGTGGAGGAGGCAGTGAAGAAACATTCTGATAATTTACTTGCAAGTGTAATTTTCTGATGACCTTTCACCTGAGGCCTATTATCGTGACCATGGTTGAGTATTGACAATTTTTGTGATACATACTGCTAAATTGAGGCTAGTTGCTTGTTTTTTTAGATTGGTCACATGGAAAAGCAGCTTGAAGAACTCCTTGATGCTGTGGTGTCTTCATGCAGGTATGTTATATTTAGGCTAATTTAACTGAGATACTTGCTTGCAACTATCCTCTTCAATTTTATTTTTTGATAAATGATATAAATTTTATTCATCAATCAAAACTAAGCATGAGAGCTGCAACTCTAGTTTCCTCATTAAATTCCTTGATATGTAGCACCATGCATGCGCTCTGAGTTTTTGATTCTCTGGACATGGATACATTACAACTCCATTCTGCAGGCCAATGAGCATTATTGAGAAGCAGCAGCTTCAAAATCGGATCAGGAAACTAGCTCCAAGGAATTTTGAGCGCATTGTTGCTATTGTCCAGCGTAAGAAGCCAGCCCAAACACAGTGCAATGATGAAATTGTTGTTGATTTGTTGCAAGAGGTAAAGTTACTGCTAGCTAGCTTATGGGTTCTTGGAGTGCCAAATGTCAATAATGTCTAATGCCATCTCTGTTTCCTTTCAGGATAATGTAACAGTTCAAAGGTTGCGATACTACGTTGAAGCAATTGAGGGAGCACAAAAACTCTCGTCCTAACTTCGACTTCCATGTCAATGTCTATACCCACAGTTTTTATGCACGCTGTCCACTCTATCGTGACGTTGATATAATTGTTGGCCTTCCACCTGTCAACAATAGTTGATCAGAAACATTTTGGCTGATTCTGCTAACGGTCAGTTGTTAATTTCGCCATCTCAGTTCGTTTTCCTGTGAATTCACAAAATTGAATGGTGGTCCAAACGGTATTTCGAGAATGTAGAACCACATCTTTTGAGGACTTCCAGAGTTCAAGGTGAAACAAGCTCCTGATGACTCCTGAAGTGATGTGGCAGAATGCTAATGCACTGCATTGAGAGCTTCTCCTTTTTCGCATTCCTTAGCATGTGTAATTAGCTTTTGTCTTCAAAATTTTGAGCAATTTTGATGTACAAGTTACTGACTTGCGAAAATATGCAGTACCAACAACCTCAGTGTATAGGTAAACACACAACAAGCCATGCAATTGTACATCCCTGTGCGTGAAATTTTTGCCGTCTAACATGAAATCTTGCCTTTGCATCTTCCTATAACTTTTGCCAATCATCAGTGACGCTTGCAATTTCAATTTGTTCAACCCAGTAAGGATCATTAGTGTTACAAAACCGTTGTCCGTGATCAGTTATGTAAACTCTAGTAATTATTCATGTAAGCAGGTGGTATGGATGATTGCTCCGAGGTCAGGAGTTCAAACTCATGTAAGAACGAAAGTAAAATTGATAGCTAAAAATTTCCTTTTTGAATATACTCAAAATGAATAAAGCATATTTCAAAGCATTTAACTTCCAAGACCTATTTTGACTTTTTTTTTTTCTTAGTATCATCATCAATTGGAACCAACCAACAAAAAGAAAACATCATCCAATAGGGAAAAATAAACATGATTCCAGTATCTCCTGTGTGAAGAGGATTATATCCAAGTAGAAGGATTGCATGAGGACTTGTGGATTACTGCCTTCATGTTCAGAAGCTACGCCTTCGTCGATCTTCAGCAACATTTACTCTGATTGCTCTGCCTTCCAAACTCTGCACCCAAACAGCACATGATTCAGGTTATTTGTTTGGAAACAATATCAACAGCAAGAAAAATTATTCATGAATGTAGGGGGAAAGAAAACCAATTGCTTTGCTTGGTATTCTCGGAAAGAAAATTGATCCGAATACCGATAAGTCCTGATGAAGTACGAACCCCATATACCATCCCCAGCATTTACAAAATGATCTACATTTTAGAAGCAACCATAGAGATTTCAAACATCTAAAAGAAGATATGCCTTACCTCTCCATCGAGAGCAGCAATGGCATCATTCAATTCTGTCTCACTAGCCATAGTTACAAAACCAAAACCACGTGACCGGCCTGTTTCTCGGTCAATAACCACCCTTGCATCCACAACCTTTCCATGCTCACTGCATACTTGCTCCAGACGAGCATCATCTACTTCCCATGGAAGGTTACCTACATAAATTCGGAGAGACTGTTCAGACACCTGTGGCCTTTCTGGACGTGATCCTCTGGGTGCAGCCTTGTTTACAGTCAAAAGTCTTCCACTTAAATCCTGTAACACAAAAGAAAAGGAATCATTAGTTGGTACTTTAGTTAAAATCATGAAATCTGGAACTCCAGTAATGAACAGAGGTTATAAGTTGAACAACAATAAATGATAAGAACTCTTCTGAAAAAGTGGTAGCATAACTGCATGTGACTATGTTCCTGAGGATATTTGCACAAACACCCACATACAGATTCAACATAACTCTCTCCTGTTACAGATACAAGCAACTTTATCATATCCCAATTCGCTATAAGCATTTACATAACAGAATCAGAAGGGCTCCACAAAGTATATTAGAGATGATGCCACTGTAAATCACACAAAGGGGCAGAATCTCTCCAGTGAGTTATCGACCATCTTCACAGAATACAGCTAACTTAGCTGGATGGCCTAATTTAACAAGGAGAGAGAATGGGGATGTCGCATTTCACTACCACATTTACCAGCCACTGATGAGTTAAGATGTATGTGGTACTCTAACGTCTATACTAAACAAGGATGCAAGGAAAATCACTCATCCGGTCATTACTTGAACTAACAACATGTGCAGGAAGTTCGCTAAATTCAGAGTGGCCACCTACTATCATGACAACCCAAACATGAAGAAAAAAATAAAAACTTTGACACGTACTTCAATGAATCTAACCAACATGGAATTACTAGACAGTCCTGAAAACACAAACAAAAATAGTAACTCACATATTGGTTGAACTTTTCAACAGCTTGCTCAGCTTCTTCAACAGTACTCATTGTAACAAATCCAAACCCCCTACTACGATCAGTCTCCCGATTGTAAACCACCTTCAACAACAAAAGACAAGCAAAACAACATGGTCCCACGTCAGAAAAAAGAACTCATCCTCCTAATTCCAATGATAAAGAAAATGCACAACAGAAATTAATACCTCAGCGACCTCAACAACACCAGCCTGGTTAAATAGCTGAGCAAGGGTTTCACTATCAGCATCGTAAGGCAAATTACCCACAAATAACTTGGCATCTTCAGATGGTTCTGGGTAAGACTCCTCGCCTCCATCTCCAAAACCCTCCTCCCCAACCACTTCCTCTGCTGTCTCTGTCTCTGTCTCTGCCGCAGCCTCGACTTGTTGGCCCCAATCTGAGGTTTGTGCCACTAAAGGAGTGATATTGAAAGGTGAAAACTTTGAGGTTTTGAGGGAGACCCGTGATGGGAAAGGAGTGAAAAACGATAGCTTTATGGGTTTTGAAAGACATGGGTACTTAGAAAGTGTCCTAGAAGAGTGTGCTTTTGTTGTTGCTATGGATACCGAGGTTAAACAGCAGGTCTCAGCCATGGATTTGCTGCTCGATAAAAATGTTGCAGCAGCTTCAAGAAACGTAGGAGGTTATGCAAGTGGAGACTTGAGGTGGGATAAGACTTATCGAAAGGGTTTTTTGAGGTCACGGGTTTAGCCAAGCAAGTGTTTAACTTTAAATGAACCGAAACAAAACTATACATTTGCCTGGGCCAGAGCCACGCATGGCGAAAAATACGACGTCGTTTAATTTTTAGAAATTGCAATGATTCCCTTCTTTTTTCCTCTAGTAATGACTCCTTTCATGCTCGACTCTTTGCATCACTTTATCACGCTACCATGAATTTATTTCACCGGAAAAGTAAGGAAGTTTATAAATGTGGAAAAAATGTCGTCGTTTCACTTTTGGAAACTGCAATAATTCTTCTTTTTTTTTCTTTTCTCTAGAGCAATAATTTCTTTTATGTCACGCTATGATGGTTTATGTACTCAGTTTATTTTGCATCAAATAAGTAATAAATTTTTGAAAAATTTATAAGTGGTGACGATGCTCACTCAATCATATACGTATTTTTTTAAGAAAAAGCAATGTTTTGTAATAAGTGATAACAGAGCCAACTTTAATAACTCATGCCAACCGCCCCGGTGATTGTGAGTAGGTAGGGTGGCCGAGGATAATGGGAGCATTGCCGGATCCGGATGGGGGGAAATGTCATGATCGAGCTACGGTGAGGTATAGTGGCCACTACTTTAGCACAATCAACTGCATGCAGCCTCACCTTTGTAACCATCGCCCAAGTACTTCGAATTGATGGTAAGATCACATGATCATTTGTAATAGGAAAAAAAATGCAATACTTATATATCATGACCTATCAGTTAGCTCAATCTCATCCATTCATTATAAATAAATAATTGAGATTTAATTAAATTTATTTAAAATGTAATAATTTTCAACTAATTAAATTACTTCCTTTTTTTCAGATACATAAATATATATATATATTACTCACCTTGAGAAAAAACTATCACTTTTTAATGGACAAAAAAAGCATTAAATCTCAACATTAAAAAAAAAATACCACTCTATTATATTTTTTAACATTTATCTTTTATCTTTTCGGTAGAAATTTCATCACCGTCACTCGTATATAATCATAATACACAACACAAGCCTTTGAATCAAATTATTTTAATGCGGTATAAACTAAAAAAATATAAACTATTTTAACTCAAACTCTCCTATAATTGATATTTTTTCCATTGGTTCACAATTTTTGTTTTAAAGTTTTCTGAAGATATTGAGATATTTTAATGATATTGAATATAGTTTTTATATTACATTATCTCCAATAGCATAATCGTATATTTATACGATTTTTAGTACAAAGATGGTAGGGATTTAATAGTTATCATTAGAATTTAACAAATTTGATATATAATGGAGTCCAAAAATAGAAATCAACTTAATTTCCGCTGCCTATTACTCCCTCTGTTTTTTAATAACAGACGTTTTAGAATAGTAAAAAATTGAAAACAATGATCTTTGATCTTATTTTATTCCACATTGTTTCATTTTTTCTCCTAATTTCCACTCAAATTATCACACCATCATCAAATGACAAAATTCGTAGAAAAGCGACAATTATTAAAAGACAGAGGGAGTAAAATTTAAGAAAACGTAATTAAATCTCAACCATCTATTTGTAATGAATGGATGAGATTGACATAACGTTATAGGTCATGTTTTAATGAGAGGAGCCGAATCCATGTAACTATACAAGTAAAGCTATAGTAAAAAACTTGTTATCACAATACTATCCTACCAGCCCAATCCTCAATGACTTAAATTCAATCATATATAGGCTTGAAATTCTTGTAAGCTATTACTACATAGAAAGGGTCTGATGATCCAGACAACAATCCAAGCAAACTCAAAATCCAACTTGTTAAATTATTACAGATAAATTCTTATGCTTGAAGCGTGCATCTTAATACGGATTGAGCTCTTCTAATTTTCTCTTGAACATGACCAATCATGTTAAAAAAATTTAAACCGTTCAATGAAATTGGACAGATGAGATTAAAAATTCAAGTCATTAATGAGTTCTTAATACCATTCAAACTCGCGTCATTGTCGAAACCTACAATTATTTTTACAAGAAATAATTTTAACCATTAAATTTATAATAAAATTATAATTATAAAAAAAATTATCTAAAAAAAATAGTAATAAATCTTGAAATTTTATTACTACTTTATTACCACAAAACTACTACTACTATTAGTTATCCCTCCATTTCATTGAGTAAATGTTTTTTTTAGTTTTTGACATAATAATTAAGAAAATAATTAGTCACAATTTTTTAGAATATTTTTAATATTAAATCATTATTTATCTCTTCTTTATTAAATAAATTAGCCAATAAATATTTATTTTTTTTCCAGTCATATCAAATAAATTAACCATAGGTCACCTAGAGAATTGCAAAACGACATTTAAATTGAAATAACTCCTTTTATATGAAAAGACATTTAATATGAAATGGATGAAGTATTCTCTAACAAATGACTTGATCCAAAACATTAATAAATACATGTTTGATGGCTACTCTCTTTGTCTCTATAAAATGACTCCCTAACAAAAATTATGGAGAAATGATTAATTGTTAGTACATTTTTAGAGTATTTTAACAATTAAATATATTTTAATTCTATCAATTCTGCAAAATAAGTTAATAAACATTAATCACAAATTCTAAAATGATGTTATTAATTTTTATTTTGTATTAAAAATGTAAAACGACATTTTATTTTATTAGTAATAATATTTTTTGACTAAAAAATTATTTTATTAATGATGGAGATACTATACAAAAAAGAATGAGAAAGGAGAAAAAAACTCTTGAGAAAAGAAAAGGAAAAGATTTATTTAAAACGTAGTGTACGGTGGGCCCATGGAAGTACTATTATAATTCTTTTTGCTAAAACCGATTACAGAAATTAAAAGAGCTATACATAGTACATGAAAAGTTAAAACCATCCATATCACGAATTTTAAAGTCTCTGGCTAGGAACAAGCGGGCGGGAGTAAGTTCGTTCAAGATTCAAGGTAATTAGAGCGGTGGCGCAGCCGCAGCCGCAGAGGACCACATCGGTGTTAATATGGCATAGCGACTAGTAGCGAGATGGATAATCAATCACAGCACAAGATCTTGTGATGTGATCATCAGTAGGAGGGGTTGGTCCACCTTCACGCAACCAAACCAAAGCATTAAATGAGAATGTAACCATTTGTTGGATGGTTTTGGGGGCATGCACACAATTCCACAGTACTATAAATGCACCGTATTATTACATAGGTGTATATTTACGACTCTAACTTAAATTTTTTAATTAAGCTAAAGAAATTTTACATCGATTGATCTATATAATTGTACGTTGTAATATAAAAAATTATTTTAACCAATTAAAAATTGCATCCATACATAAATTCGAGATGGAGGTTGGGATTTGGACTTGGATTAAGGAGGAGGAAGCATGGGCTAGTTTTGTTTTTTTAGTAGGGAATGGAAAATTGGAATTGGAAGAAGTATACTGCGAGTCTGCGATGTGCTCCACGGGACGACAGACGTCGACATAGAGGCATATTTTTAGAGTTTGGGGGAGATGACAGTGGGTGTGGCTCCCCAAGCAAATGTCTTCTTCCCCCCCAAAAAAATTGCGAGAAGAAAGAGAGAGTGCGTGTGCTGGGTTCCACCTTCCACATTGTACCCAGCATTTAATTTCTTATACCATATGGTTTCGCGCGAGTTACCACATTTTCCTATGTTAATTGTATGTTCTTAATGCTAAAATATGATAAAACAATAATCCCGGTCTAGAGGGGGTGAATAGGTAATAAAAAATCGCACAAAGAGTTAGGAAGAATAGCAAACACAAGATATATAGTGGTTCCAATTCTCAACAGAATTGTACTCCACTACCTAAGAGTCCTCCTCTTAGGATTTTCTAATGCAAACCACTTTGCTATTAGCTAGAACTTTTACTGGATCAGCTCTCAACCTTACACTTGGTTTTAACGGGCTCACCAACAACCTTACACGTGATTTTTCCGGGCTCAATCACAACCTAACACATTGGTTTTTGCGGGTTCAACCAATAAACCTTACACATTGGTTTTTGCGGGCTTAACCAATAAACCTTACACAATCCTCTTTCAAGGTAAGGATTGAAGCAACCTAGTTCTTTTACAAGGGACAAGAACTCTACCCAATAACCCGAAAGTGTTAGGTACACTTTAGGTACACTTTCCAAACCTTAACAAGATAAATTGAAGGATTTTGCAACAAACAAATTGGTGTACAAAAGAATATTTGTATGATTAAATCAACACCAATAAAATGAACAATATTACCTCAAGAAGAACTCCAAAAAGAAACAAGCTTGATAAATTGACGCAAGAAGGATTGACATCGTTGTGAACATGCTTGCGTTGTAAAAACTATTTTGCATAAGCTTGTAAAATATATTTTGGTATATGGGGGTTCTTCTTTTGGAATTGTATGATCTAAGTCTAACTCATGATTGTTGTTATTGTTAAGTTCTAACTCATCTAAGATGAGTATTTATAGATTAGAATGAGTAGAGGCTCATCCATGAAGGAAGGAGCCAAAAACTAGCCGTTTGCTACAGTAAAAAATATATTCGTTGCTGCAGTGAAAAACTATCCGTTGCTGCAGTGAGTCTATCCGTTGCTACAGTGAAACTATCCGTTGCTACAGTAAGTCTATCCATTGCTACGGTGAAACTATTCGTTCCCGTTGCTACAGTGAGTTTATCCGTTGCTACAGTGAAATCAAAAACTCTTTTTCCAAAAATTGTTTTTCGTGTAAAAAATCTTTTGACACTTTTCTTGAGGTATTATCGAACATAAATCAAGTGCTAATTAGAATCATACTTACACGTTTAATGCTCTAATATACACTTGATTCTTCGAGCTTGCGATAATTGATTCGTTGCTTCTTTTGTTGTCTCGTCGCAAACTACAAATACTTTAACTTAAAATTGCGTTAGTATATTAATTAATTTGTGTGTTCTTAATTCATCAAAACAAGATTTAATGAGTCCTTGGGCCAACAAAATAAAATTATTGTTTTCGCATATTTGCAGCTTATGCTTTCTTCGCCCTTCCTTGTATATAAAATGTCATTAAATCGCTTTGACCCATATTTTTAATATATATAATTATAGTTAAAATAATATTTTTTTAAGAAAAAAAAGAGTAGTTGCAAAAATTATATTCAACCTGTCGATTTGAATGATAGATTAGATTACTGATTATAAATCCGAACTAAATTTAATGACGGGTTAATTCAGTATGGTTTTAATCTTAACCCATAATTTTTATTTGATATATTCTATTTCAGTTATATTTTTTTAAAATTTATCATTAAATAATTTTATTAACTCAATAATTGAAGTCAATTAAATTATTGATTCATGACCAAAACAGTTCGATGTCCAATTCAATTTTAGCAATTTTAACCCAAAGTTCATAGCCCAAGTAGTTAAATTAAACACCTCTTTTATGGAATTAGAATTTCTACTTATATCTCAATAATCATTTAAATAACATATTGATTTTTTATTAAAAAATTAACTTTCAATTAAGGATGCATTGAAATAAATAATATTTTTTTACCAAAAAAAAGATAAATAATAATTTTTATCTCAATAAATTATCTATCAAAAGAGAATCTTTTGAGCTTGAAACGTATATACAAAGTTAAAATTTAACCATTCTCTCTAATGTTACAAGTATGGATTTAAGTAAACATGGAGTGACATGATTCGAGACCAATACATGTGAGGCCAATTGCACAGTAATAAGTGGTTAGCTCGTTGAGTAGTATTTTTGAAGTAATTATTGATTTCCCTTTTTCCGCCTCGGAATAATTGACGATCATACTAAGTTGATCAATTGAAAAAGAAGTAGGGCCGTTGATCACTTTGATACTCCTTGCTTCCCGGGCGGTGGATGATGATAGCACCGGACGTGACATGGCTATTTTGATAATTTCTCTCTGGAAAACGCTTTTTTATGATAATTAAAGGGATGAGAGAAGTTGAAGGATTCCAGTAATGGTATGGATTTAAAGCAAAGGAATTTTCTCTGCCATGAAGAAGTTAAAGTTTTCGTAATATATAAAACAAAGGACACATGGTTTTCGATTTTGTTAGTCATTCGTTAATATCTGCACTAAAATAGTGACAATGGATTGTAGTCGCAGTACTCATGAGTATGGCAGAATTTGATGTTTATTCTTTACTTATGTTCTACTAGTATTTGTTTAATTTAATTAAGGTGAGCTCGGCTATCCACACCATACCTACACCTAAAGTCATCATCCTCACCTCGCCGCTCATCACCACCATTTTTACATCATTATCAAATGAGGTCAATTGATCTAACTGGACAAGCAAAGATGTCATTTACATGTTGCTTAACACAAAAACTAAGTAATTAGAAGATTTTAAACGAACATAATTGAGAAAATTACTCCCTCCGAACTTAAAAGAATGACGTTATTGTTCATAGTACTTATTATTTTATCTTTTTCGAATCATATATTTTGTGCAAATAACAATTAATTTGATGATGGTGTAGTAATTTAAGTGAAAATTAGGAGTAAAAATGAAACAATGTGGGATAAAATAAGATCAAAAATTATTGTTTTATAAATTTTTACTATCTCAAAACGTCATTCTTTTAAGTTCGAAGTTCGGAGGGAGTATTTCCAACAAAAACATATATTTTTATGCTTCTGCCATAAATAATTTTGACCGCTAAATTTATGTTGAAAAAAAAAAACAAAATACGATTTTAATTAGACCCTAAGTACTAATTGTCACTTACTTTGTCACCCATTTAGTGAAAACTTTCCAGGAATTAGTGAGATCTGAAATGTAGTAATAAGAAGCTAGGAACTGGTAAATTGATAGCTGATGTATTGTATTTGTAGCAACTAAAGTGTTACTGTCACTCATCTACTCCAGCGAAAGTTTTGGACCCAAAAAGGAGATGAAAACTCCAACTCCAAGTCCAACTACAAAAAGTAAAAAGTAAAGTTACTGGGGCAAAAAAGCAGATAGAAAAAAAAAACGATTTGGTAAAAGACAACACTAGCTTTATTATTACTCGAATATCGCATCATTTTTTCGTATAATTTATACTACACCCTGTATCACTTCTATATCGCTTCTTTCGTGTTTTATACTCCCTCTGGTCCGAAATGTATGACTTCCTCGTATCCCAATATTCAGTAGGGAACGCATATTAAGGAGGCCGGATGACTCACTATTTGACCCCAAAAAAATCCGTACTTTTTTTCGAACGTACTTTAATCCCTAACGTACTTCCGAGAAAAAATTAGGGGCAAAATTATCTCAAATAGTGAGTCTGCCGACCACTTTAAGATACATGCCGAAACAGTAAAAGCAAATGCTAAAACGTCATACATTTCGGACCGGAGGGAGTACATATTTAAGTTTGTATTACCTGATACTATTGTTTTTTTTATTCTAATATACTTATTTTATTACTCCTGATAAATCTAACATCATTTAATTTGAGATAAATAAAAATCTCAAAACGTCCCGAAAATAGTATTTAAATTAAAGCCCCGATTGATAACTGAGGTGTCAAAACTTAGAATTGTCTTTCCCTAATCGATAATCAATCAATTTTAGTAAACGTTTTTACCAACAAAGTGCTAGTTGATTAGAAAACATCTTTAAGTGTATCTTGGATGGTTTTGAAATAGGAGGGAAGTAGGAGTCTCAAGCATACCTTAATTTTATAACAATTCTGTAAACTAAAAAGGAATATTTGTGCATCAATGATTGAATACTTATGAACCGTAACTTTTATCCGACTGTTCGTTCTTTACCAAGAATAATATTTTTGGCCTCGACTTTATTCTTGCTTTAATTGTTTTTCCATTCTTAGTTTTAAAACAAAAACCTCACATTCACCTAAGTGTTAAAATTTGATCTTTTATTTTGTTTTAAGTCTCCTCATTTTCTATGGATCGAACATCTTATCATTATTTGCAAGCTTTTGTATGTACTACTAATAAATTGTATTTTTTTTTACTGATTCGACACCCCATCACTAACATTTCTCCTAAATAATACTCCCTCTATTTCTGAATAATTGATACTTTACTATTCCAGCACGTATTTCAAGGCGGCCGGAATAGTAACTATATGATCTCGAAAAAATCCGAATTTTTTTTTCAACGTACGTGAAGGATTAATATACGTTGTGTAAAAATTTCGGACTTTTTCGAGATCATATAGTTACTATTCCGACCGTTTTACAAAGCGACATGAATAGTAACCAACGACAATTATTCGAAAACGGAAGGAGTAAAAGGTGAGTTAGAAAATTAAATAAAAAATCACCTAAAATATAGTAAAACGTCATTTAATTTAATATAATATAATTTTTTTGAAAAAGTTATTTAACTTGAAATAAAATATAATAAAAAAATATTATTTAATTTGAAATGAAATGAATATTATTTCGTGAGATATTAGTGCTTTTGCACCCCAAAGAAAACTTATTATTTGAAGATGATGCCTAAATTGTCCCTTAATTGTTGAGACTTGAGATTGTAAAAATTGTTCATCAATTTCAACCTCGTTGATTAAAATATTTTAATTGAAACCTTTTGGGAATATTTAGGGTGTAATAGGAGAAAAAGTGGTAGAACCAACTTATTACTCCCAAATAATTATTTTTTATCCAATTTTAGAATTCTTTAAATAGTTCGATATTGATATTAAACCAACTCACTTGGGAGTAATTGAGATGGAATTTTTTATCCACTAAACTTACCACTTCTCTTCTTCATTTTGATTCTTTTAACCATTAAGCTTTTCTTAAGTTGAAGCAAATTAAAAAAATGTCGGCATCGAAGACACCAAAAATAGCAAAGCAGAACCGTCAGAGCTCAAAAAAACGCAAATTACTTTTTGTGATTTATTCCACTTTAATCATCGCCTCATTGCCTCAGTCTTAGTCTTTCTTTACCTTTCCTGAGAAAAGAGTCGAGGGGCAATTTAGTCCACTAAATAGCAAAAATGATGACCATAATTAAAATAATCTAAGTAACTAATAAAAATAAGAATTTGTCTTCTAGTTGTCTTAGTGGGCCCACGAAGCAACACGAAGTCCATGGGCTAATGAGTAGTTTTATATTTTAAAATTTTATTTATTTATTTATAAGAATTTGAACCACAATCTTCTTACCACTTGAGTAATATACCTGGGGTTTTAGTTTTAGTAAAATCATTTTACTAAAAAAAAGAGTAGTAATCTTTACCGGAATCCTCATCACTGACAAGAAATTACCCACGTGGGCTCAAAATGGTCACGATCAAGTTGAACATAGATGGGCTTGAAGTCTAATGAAAGCACTAACTAAAATCTGGATAGCCCAATACGAAGCCCATCTCAAAACTACAAACTTCTTTTTCAAATCCACTTTTCTTCTCCGGCCGCTAACATTCGCCTGTCCCGCCGAAGCGCCGCCTAACTACTAAATTGACGCAACCATCAATGAAATCTTCAAACCCAACATTACAACTCTTACAAAAATGCAAAAGCTTGTACACTTTCAAACAAGTCCATGCTCAAATCATAGTCACTGGTCTAGCCCTCCATACATACCCTCTTAGCAGACTCCTCTTCTTCTCCTCCACCTTTTCCATAACCTATACTCTTTCCATCTTCAATCAAATCGCAAACCCAACAATTTTCCTCTACAACACTGTCATTTCCTCCCTCACCAATCACAAACACAGACACATCTCATTCTATCTATATAACCGGATTCTCACTCACACCAACCTAAAACCCAAATGTTTCACTTACCCATCTCTGTTCAAGGCTTGCGGCTTCCATCCATGGATCAAACATGGATTAATCCTCCATACCCATGTCATAAATTTCCTTGAACCTGAATGAGATGATTTTGTTCGGACCTCGTTGCTTAATTACTATGCAAATTGCGGAAAATTGAGTGCGGCTAGGTACTTGTTTGATCAACTTAGCAGACCTGATTTGGCTACTTGGAATTCGATTTTAGCTGCCTACGCGCGTGATTGTGATACTGCTCTGTCCCAACAGACATTGTGTTTGTTCAGTGATATGCAGAATTCAGGAGTTAGGCCTAATGAAATGACACTTGTTGCTCTGATTAGTGCTTGTGCTAATTTGGGAGCGTTTAGTCATGGCGTATGGGCACATGTGTATGTAGTAAAGAACAATCTTAGATTAAATTGATTTGTGGGTACTGCTTTGATTGAGACGTACTCAAAATGCGGGTGCCTAGATTTCGCTCGCCAATTGTTTGACAGAATGCCTCATAAAGACGTATTTTGCTATAATGCCATTATTGGGGGCTTAGCAATTCATGGGTTGGGGCATATGGCTCTTAATGTCGCGTTTATAAAAGGGCTGAAAAGAGACAGGTATTTTTCAGATTTTTTCCAAAAAGCCGTGAAACAATACGCAAGCTTTTATGCTTAGAAGATGATTGAAGGTCACTTAATGTCGCGGTAAAAACTTCCTGTTGCGTTGCATAAAATAAATCAACACTTAAAAACAAAAAAACAAAAAAACAAAAAAATCGGGTCAGACCAGAATTTAAATCAGGTCAATTTAGCCCGATCCGAATTTAAATCGGGTCAATCCGGACCAAGGGGTTGTGCCGGCCCGTTTTGACGCTATTTTTTTGCCTACACAAGATCAAAACGACACTATTTTGGTAGTTTTTGTTAAACTAAAACGACGCCGTTTGGTTAAATGGGTCAAACGGATCGGATACTGGTTGACCCGTCAACTGGTGGGTCAAAATGAACGAGTTATAAATTTTGGTTCTTTTTAAAATAGGTCACTCTAAATAGGTCTAGTCGACCCATTTTGCCACCTCTAATATACTATGTACATTGTACGATATGTATGATAAGTCTTATTCTAACTCAACAATTATTCCTACATGTATAAGATAATATCTTGGCAATTTATCAAGATAAATATAAAAGATAATCATGAACACACTAGGTAGGACTCCTATTGCTGCTGTGTTGTTGTTGTGCTGGTGTAGTGTTGTTCAACAGAAACATATAGGCACAAAAATCCTAATTTTTATCTCTATTTCCTTTCTTTTCAATATATTTGCTACCATTTTATAGCATTTTGTTTCTGTTTTAACCTTTCATTTAAGAATTTGGTGTAGGTTTTGAAATTGTTTATCACTGAAACACTTTTTCTTCCATTATTTAAAATTAGAGAGACAAAAGATTTAATTAAAGAGCATTATATTATAATACCAGTCGGCACAACTTTTTTATTTAAATTTTCGGGTATCATACTGGTTATACCGGGTATGAGTAATACTCAAAACATACCCAGTCAAACCGGGTATAGTTTATGAACCCTAAGATTATTAATTAGTCGTTAGTTTATTACCGTATCGAATTTAGATAATTTGAGATTTATTAGATTAAATAATTGAATTACAAACTAGCTTTATTTTATTTTATTTCAAAAACTTAAAGCTAATTATTAAATGCACTAGATGAAAGGAAATTAAAACAGTACGTGGCGAAAGAAATTACAAACGTGATTTTCATTTATAAAAAGAAAAACAGGGGATTAAGAATTCATCAAAATTAAAAAAACCACCGATTCCCATGCACCCAAAACAAACCACCCACCACGCCACGAGCTCTGATCTCTCTCTCTCCTCTGCAGCTAATTCATGGCTATTTTTCAGGTCTGATCATAGAAAAGACTGAACTGAATGGAATGGTGGTGGTGGTGGGTTTTAAAAGTACGGACTGCTCAAAAGTAGCTATGGGTATGAGTATGAGCCGGTATCCGGGTATGGATACAAATCCTTATAGCTGGGGAAGTTTATGATCTCTTCCGGTCCAAAGGGGCAGCTGATATCAAGTTCTGCTTTTTGGCACGGAATTATTTCCGTACCTGCGTCATTGACGCAAAACAGTACTTCTAATAGTACATAAATTCCTTCAACGTCTTTGCATCTTATGCTCGGTAGATTTTTCATTTTTTTAATTTTCTCTGACAATTCTAGGGCCAAATAATTGCTCCCCGGAGTAATTCCTGACACAAAATAATTAATTATTAACGTTGTTAATAAAATAATTAATTATTAATGTTGTTAATAAAATAAAGAATTACTAATCATTTACATATGTACCTTCGGCTTGCAGAATGTCCAAAGCGGTTTTATCGTTTATCATTCCGAGGAACAGTTGGATGGTTTTCTGAAAATATTCCTTCACTCCCATCAACGGCTGAGTGTAGATTCCGTGCTTTTTCCATTCATGTTCCCAAAATTTACTATCTGATAATCCTTTATTCAGTGATGGCCATATATTTTCCAAGTCCCTCTCAAGCCTCGGGTCCCCTCCCCCCGACCTATTTTTCAAATTCTTCAAATGGTTCGACTTCAGAGGAGGGAACATTAGATTTATCTGGCCAAAGACCGTGGATAGCAAAACCACCCGTCATACCAACACGTACCGTATTACATTCATCTTTAAACACTTTGCAAAAGGCCGGTGGCCATTGGAGTGCAAGCATGTTCACCTTTTCTTCCCCTTCCCCGGCCTCGATATAACATAGAATGATCAAGAACACTACTGCTAATCTCATATTTTTTTTTCTCTATTTGTGTGAGTAATCGTTCTTTTTTCTATTTGTGTGAGTAATCGTACTATCATATGCATGTATTTATACCTATGTAACTTTGAGTTTCATCTTCATCCAACTCATACCTACTCTCCCCTCCTATATTTCATGAACGTCCTCAATTCCATCCAATTCATACCTACAATCAACTTTCCACCCATGTCATGAATAATGGAATGTGGATGGCTCTTTTGACCGAACTTTGTAAATTATAGTAATGGTTAATTTTGCACATCTCATGTCATGAATAATTTGAGGAACAACAAAAATGAAAAAAATATAGAATAATTCGAGAATATTATGTCAATACTTTACTCTTTTTTTTTTACATAAATAATGGAGTCTATTATTTCGGTCTCATATAATTATAATAAAAAACCTCATTATTAGTGATGAATCTTACTATTTATATAAAAAATGACATGATAATTCCGAATTTGTAATAATCATTTAAGAAAAATGAACTCACCCATGTCACTTGGCCAATAGCCATCATATGTAAGTGCGTTAAGCTAAATAAATATCATATTGAGGACTAATTGGTAGAAGTAAAATTAAACAAAAACTTGGGCCTTATTTAAAGATGAAATATTTGTAAGGGCCCGTATTCGTATAAGAATTAAAGTACAGGATTTCGAGTTGGGCCTTGTTGAAAAATGAAATATTTTTTAGTTAATTGTAATGTTTCTCTTTTTTATATACTCCAATTGTCCCCCGTTGGCTCATTCATTAATCTTATTTCTTTCTTATTTGCAAACGATACCAATTGGTTTAAAACTAAAAAAAAATACCAATTAATAAATCTATTTAGGAGTACAATATTGATATCTTTCTTTCTTACATACTTGGATGCAGGTGCTCGATCCTACCTTCTTTTATGCGCTTAGCAATCTAGATCGGAACATTGTAGGTTGTCTTCTTGGCATTCAAATATTCACCTAGATTTCGGATATAATAGTTTTTTTTGCGCGGATATTTTAGAATATTCAATGGTATTTTTTGATTCGTTTTGTCTTCATTTCAAGATTGTTAGTCTATTTAGTATTTATATTATAATTATGATTATATTTTTTTTTCAAAAACTACATCCCATATAAAGAGGAATATTTTGTTTGTCTGAAAAGAAAAAGAAAACTAAAAAAGAACGTCCAGCCAGAGCCACTAGGGAACGGAGTGCAACAACAAGAAGTCTGGGTCCGTAACCGTTATCATGGTCGATCATTAACATACCATGCATGCATCATTTCCAATCGGGCCCGCACCCATCCTTTCGTTTGACCAAAAGTCCAAAAACTTCTACACTTCTCATTAATCTCCCAAGGGTATTCCAGTCATTTGTGAGTTAGATAAATCATTAAACGGCACAGTATATACTGACGTCTGACGACATACTACTGAAGTGGGCCCCAGCTATTTTGCACCGTATTGGGCAGGAGCTGGGCGGGCCCACCCTATAACTGAGACTGGGAGTTCAGTAATTAATAGGACTAGTGGGACCCATGTCATTTGGAGGATCTTACAGTTAATAGCCATGGGATTTGGATTTTGGAGTCCAAGGCTTTGATGAAAATGACGACGACGCCCATCATGATCATGCCACAGCCACACATTACAACAGTGCTGTCCGTCCGTGAACTGATCACCATGCGGTTTATGACCTTAGGTACCGTACCCGTACCCGAGGTGGGGATCCATCCATTAAAATTGGGTGGACCACCTCACCCAGCAAATATTAGTACTCCCTCCGGCACGAATTATATGATGTTTTGGGTGTTTGCACGTGGCTTAAGAAAATAATTGGTTTGGAGAAAATGAGGTACTTTATGACCAAAATGCCCCCACCCTCCCTACCTATTTTCAACTTGCCCAGGCTTGAAGCTGGGCTTTAGAATTGGGCCAATTGGGCATCGGCTGGGCTTCAATCAAAATTAGAGCTAGCTGGCTTTACAAAATCAGCACTGGCTTCGGCTCCAATTGTGCTTGCATACTCCCGCCAATCCCCAAATTCTCAGAATTTCATCAATTCCCCCAAATTTTGGGGCCAAAATTTGGATATCATTTGAAATTAGTTAAAATTCCCGCCATTAGCTCTGAAATAATGTGGAGAACGCAAGAATTACAAACATTTCAATCCCTGTCTCTGTCTGCAATCCCAAACCCTAACCCCTGTTCCGCCGACGGTTGAATAGAATCAATGGAGGACGGCGATTTTAATCCTTTCTCTGACCTTGCTGGCAACCCTTCTCTACCTCAATATCTAGAAAACATCAGCCAGTGCCACATCAACCAAATTCCTGAAGAGGACGCCATGGACGAGTTGTTGGAGCTCCAGAATTCACAGGCTGGAGAGCGTGGGGATATTCCAGACTTGAACTTCACCTATCAGTCGCAGAGTGGTGATGAAGGTAATTTGTCTCTTTTTGCTTTTCCATTATTGCGTCATTGCTAATTAATTAGGACACTTGTGTGAGTTGAAAGATTTTCTCAAGGCGAATGAAGTAATTCGCCTGATGGAATCCAGTAGTTCTAACTTGAGCGTAGTGCCATACAATGTGCTAGTTCATGGGCTTTGTAGGAACCAGAGAGTTTTGGAGGCTGTTGAGCTGAAGAATAGTTTGGTTCAAAAAGGATTGAAAGCCAATGTAGTTACTTATTGTACTTTAGTGCTTGGCCTGTGCGAAGTTCAAAAGTTTGAGGTTGGTGTGGAGATGATGAATGAAATGATGTGCTAATTCACTTTATAATCAAGAATTGAACTCTCACCTCTTAAGATATCTTCTAATTCTACACCAAATTATGCTCAAAAGTTGAATGTTATTGTGATAAATTAATATACAAGGCAAATAAATAATACTTACTAAATTTATGTGCCTATAAAAACAAAACAAAAACTTACTATGAATTGAAATGGCCTAAGAAGGCACAAAGGATCCGGATCCAATTGGGCTTTGTCATGACATGAAAGAAATGTAAAATAAGAAGAAATTTGCCTTGTCTACTAACCAACACGTGTTCTTTGTTTTTTTCAACATCTAACTTTGTTGCCATCATCGAGAGGGGGAGAGAGATCAGTTCTAATCCGCAAACTATAAAGATATCAACTTGCCCATCGATGAAAATCTATTATTTTTATGGAAAGAATAAAACTTTTGTTGATTACATGACGGCCAATTACCTCCTGCACCACACCATCATAAACCGATAAAGGAATGTAATAAATCCTTGCTTTGGTGTTGAATTTGTTGAGATATATGTGCCCATTTGTTGAGATAAACCGAGTGAAGCGGCTGTTTCTGGTCTTGTTGATGGTTTGAGAAGGAAGGGGAGGATTGGTGACGCTTTTGACTTGGTAAGCAATGTTGGGAAGCTTGGGGTCGTGCCTAATTTTTTTGTATATAATGAACTGATTAATTCTTTGTGCAAGGATGGAAAATTTGATGAAGGAGAGTCGCTTTTCAAGGAAATGGGAAGGAGAGGTTTATGTGCAAATGATATTACTTATTCCATTTTGATAGATTGACATTGTAGGAGGGGTAAACTAGATTCTGCTCTTATTTTTCTCCATGAAATGATTGATTCAGGTTTAAAACTTACAGTTTATCCCTACAATTCGTTGATAAATGGTCACTGCAAGTTTGGAAGTTTGAACATTGCAGAGTCTTTCCTTTACAAGATGTAGAATATGGTCTTCAAGAGGCAAAGCTGGCACTAAGTACTAACGCTAGTTGCTTTTAACGACAGTGACAGTATCAAAATTCTCCTAATATATTGAGCATTTCTTCATTTTTAATTCTACAGCATGATGAGGTCAAACCTATAGATTCCAACAGGTCAAACTTTTCATTGCTAATTAATTAGGACAATTGGCACAGATGCACATACAGGCAGTGGATAACATTATCTTCTTGGTAAAAAAGGGTGGTGTTAAAATGAGCTTGCAGGATCTCCTGAGTCAGCTCTCTGTTTAGTGTGCTTCAAAGTTTTACACTTTATCTAACATTATGCTTCAAAGTCAGCACTATATTTACTGTAATTCTACCTTCATTTCGCTAATTCTGTTTATTTTCGGTGGTTTAGGTGAACATATATCGAAGAAACAGCGGATGGAGTTGACCGCTGATGACAGGCTAGCGGCGTATGAGTGTCTATTGCAAAGGAGTACGGATGGGAAGCTTTCGAAGGGGTCAACCACTGCGGTTTCTCGCGCCTTCAACATACCGATTCGGACAGTCCAGCGGTTGTGGAAACAGGGGAAAGAGTCTGGGACTCATGACATTTCCCTCAATAGAGTCAATACTTGTGGGAGGAAAAGGGTTCGGGTTGATTGGGAGAGGATCCGCGATATTCCTCTCAGTAATTGGACCACTCAGAGGGGTCTATCCTCAGCATTGGGAGTGTCCAGGCGCACTGTGAGCTCGCTGTTGAAGGGTGGTGAAGTCAGGCGGCATTCGAATGCCATCAAACCTATTTTGACTGAACCTAACCGACAACAACGGATTAGACATTGTCTCTCGATGATTGATCCAGCTACAACCCCTTATAATCAGAGCTTCCAACATATGACCAATGTGATCCACATCGACGAGAAATGGTTCGAGATGACAAAGAAGACGCAAACGTATTATTTGTTGGCAGACGAGGATGACCCGGTAAGGAAAATCAAAAGTTCTAACTTCATTCCAAAGGTTATGTTTCTAGCAGCTGTAGCTAGACCTAGGTACGATTGTGATGGTAGTTGTATATTTGATGGCAAAATAGGAATCTTTCCTTTCGTCCATGAAGTTGCTGCTGCTAGGTCTTGTGTAAATAGATCGGCAGGTACATTAGAACTAAAGGTAATTGAAAAGATAGATAGGGAAGTGATTAGGAATTTCATGATTAATATGGTTTTACCTGTAATTAGGGACAAATGGCCTAGAGACAGCCTTGGAGACACAATCATAATCCAACAGGACAATGCCAAACCACACATCCTGCCTGATGATTTAGAATTTTCCATGGCAGCTAGCTCACTAGGCCTGAATGTAACATTGCAATTTCAACCACCTAATTCCCCTGACCTTAATGTCCTAGATCTTGGCTTTTTTAGGGCTATACAATCACTGCAGCAAAAACAGAGTGCTCGTTCTGTGCTTCAATTGGTAACAGCTGTAGAAAAGAGTTTCAATGAGTTTTCCCATATTAAATGTAATTACATATTTCTAACCCTCTAGTGCTGTATGGGAGAAATTCTAAAAATTCTAGGATCCAACACCTATAAAATTCCTCACATGAGTAAAGAGTATTTGGAAAGGCAAGGACTGCTTCCATCAAACATTTCATGTGACCCAATAATCATTGCCACAGCCAGGGCCAGTCTTCTCCCGTAAAACGTAAGTATTCCAGCTAAATTACTCTGCTTTTATAATTGTGTACTTATGGACCTGTGGTCATCAATTAGCCATTTCATGTTTCCATGATTGCATGGGGAGGTCACAATGTACGTTGGTGTGCATAGGAATTTGAATTTTGGTTGTGTATGCAGCCAACTCAGTAGGATATTTTTGTGGGAGGCAATGCAATGATGATTAATTAATCCACTTTTGTTAGTGCATATGCATTGATCATTATAGATCATTATTTTGGGTTGTAGATATTGTATAGGTGAACAAATACTCTATTAACTTTGGTGTATTGAGTTGTATAACGTGTAAATTAAATTTGGAGGTGTATGCTTCTTGGATGTGTGTTTTCAATGTAATCTTTGATTTGTTGATGCATCATTGAGTTGTCTGTATGTGCTGGGAATCTCTATTGATGTTGACTGCTTTATGAGCATCTTCGTGCATGTTTTCAGTTAATTTGTGTCTTCCCTATGTTCCTGTGTGTGCAGTGTCCGCCACAATGAAAATGGAGAAAGCTGGGATTATGTTGATGATGATGATATGTTGATGCTGTTCAAGCTATTGACTGCCTTGGGGTCTGCCTTCCGGCCTGTTCAAGCTATTGCTTATTGGTTGTTCATCCAATGACAAACTATGTTTTACTTTGTTTATGTGAATGGTTTTTTACATTCCTCATTGTTTATGCGATTGGTTGTTTACATTCCTGGATGCTTATTGGTTGTTCATCCAATGAAAAATAATGTTTTACTTTGTTTATGCGATTCTCAGTAGCTAGAATAAAGAATTCAGCCTTGTATTTATTTTAAATCAAGCTCACTTTTATTTTCCTATTCAATGAATACGCAATACAACATTCAGGTTCAATGCAAGTTGTTACAAGCAGTTACTTTTCCTAACTAAACTTCATTCATCATCCGCTGCGCTCTCCTTCTTTCCTCCATTGATAATCAACAAGCTATCTCCCACAATCATCCATCATCCTCCATTGAAATACCATCAGCTGTTCTTGAAGCAGCTTCATCATTTCTCAGCAGATCAGCTCCTCTGATCTGTTCTTCATCTTTTCTTCCTATTTTCGTGTGTTACAAGGCTTGGAGCTTTCCTTGGCCTGTGACACATGTGCTGATCAGCTCTGCACGTGTCTCAAGTTACAAATGTTCAGGAGAAATTCAGTGCATTACCAGAAAGGTTCATAAGTAAAACAATATAAAAAGTGTCAGCTCTGCAAGTGTCTCAAGAACGCTGACTCCTGCGAGCAATCCAGGCAAAATAACAGATCTACAAGCAATTCACAACTCCTATGGCTAGAAGAAAAATGAATTATTGTTGTCTGTCACCTTCTCTACATTCCCTGGTCTTGACACAGAATGTTGGCCTCTCTTACCGCCACCAGGATCCCTCATCTTGATTGATGAAACTAAGTAATCCTGTAACAAACAAAGTAATAATTTGATATTGGTTTCAAAGTCTATTACCGCACCTGCACATAGAATTGTGACCTTTTTATTTCACTAAACAAATTTGAAAATGCAACAACAGCTTCATTATTTCAGCAAGACTCTACGGAGAGCGCATAGACATGAAAAGTTGCTTGTGCATTAGAAAAAAAGTTGCAAATAGAAATGTCACTGCAAGGGACATGACCTTCATGGATGGGATCTATGATAAAAGTTAATAGGATGCTTTAGTAAACTATTTTGGCATCAAAATATAAGAAAACTTGCCTTATCCAATGAAATTCAGACTTCGTACATAGAAGTCAGAAATCAGAATGGCAAATTACTTTGGCAAAGGACAAAAGACCATCCCTAACTCATGAAATTGTGAAATATAAAGAAACCCAAAAGTCACTTCTTATTAGATATGTACATATATCTTATGGACCATCAATGAGAACTATTGCTTCCTAAGTCTACTCAAATGTGCACAGAATACAATCCTTGATAGTATGTGGAGAAAGAAATCTTGGATATAAGCAGCCCAAACCTTTTTAGAATTCACTTCAGGCTCTTCTTGTGGCTTATCACTCATCACCTTCCACTGCAGTTGCAACAACGCCCTTTGCTTTTCCTCCTACAGCATGCCACAATCAGCCAAATTCAGGGATAATACTGTCTAATAAAGAAGTTCAGAGAAACAAATACCTTGTACTTTTGAAGATTCAACTCCTCTTGAATCTTGCAGCCATAGGAGTCAGGTTGAGAAGGACCTCTCCCTGAGGAAAAGTAATCAACATAAATAAAACAATATAAAAAGAAATGAAGTTTTTAATTGAGTAAAGACCTTATCAAGAAATGAGTAAAGTATATAAACGAGAGAGCAGGACATCCCCAAGAGGTATGGCACAATTTACCCCAACTATCATAAATCCATGATTCACTACTGCTCAATCATTAGTAGAAAGAAATTGACATCAAAATGCAGAAGCTCATGCCAGTTAATTAGACAGCAAGATTTTCTTTTTTTCCGCAAATCATAGAAGATATAGCACAATTCCTCCCATGCATGCACAAAATAGAGCTACTTGTGAAGTCAACAAACCAGTTTTTATAAAACTAGAAATTTTCAACACTGCAGCATGTCAAATACTGATGGTAGAAGTTATTCATGGGGAGGTAGAAGAAAAAACTTCAGTGGCAGTATGCACAAACCTCTGCAGCACTCTCGTACAGCCTTGTATACAGGTATAGCACATTGAGCAGGGTCCTGAAAATTCTTATTTTTCACCATATTTGCATAAAATGACTTAACAAGCATAGGACTAAAATTCCTACGTAATCCACACAGATAACATTCTACACATCCACACAAATCCAATCATCTGGACAAAATGGATCAAACAATGACCCATGTCCTCCTAATTTTACCTCAATGTACGCAATAACATATTCATTCATTTTGTGGAAAACAATACAAGATGAGTTGCAATTCTACCACAGTGGCTTACAAACCCGCCCCCCCTAAAATACAACAGTAGTTGATGTACATCAAAGACCCAAAATACAACAGCAGTTTATGTACATCAAAGACCCAAAATACAACAGCTGTTTATGTACATCAAAGACCCTAATTCTCAGTAGTAATCTGGCGTAAGTATACGCAGCATTTGGATGAAACTCTCCTCATAGAATGGGTCGTTCTCACAGGCAAACATACCTTGAATAGGCAACTTGTTAAGGTCGAAATCTCTGTCAATCAACCTTTCCATTGTATGCACATCATCCCCACTTGCAGGCAGATTTAAGTCAGGAAGAAGGTATTTTGTGGGAGTAGACTCACATGGCAAGGTGGATGGCCGTGGCACATGCTGGAAATCTGGAATCTCATCTACAGCACCGGCGATGGGGAACAGATCTTCCACCGCTTCATGAACAGTTGAGGAAGGTGCATCATATTCAACAGACGCAGCGGCCATTTCTTCATCCACGATGGCCCCTTGCTTATTCTGGGTGTCTTCCACGATGGCCATTTCTTCAGCCGCGTCGTCATCACCTTCAGACCCTTCCACTTCAATTGAATCCGGGACAAACATGCCCATCGAATCATCAAACTGCACGCAGCTGTCAAACTGCGAATCCAACCAATAATCAACGCCCTCTATTTGTTAAATTTAGGAATAGAAAATCCTAATTTTACTCTGAAATAAAGTGAATTTAAGGATGCTTACCGAATTGATGGCGGTGGTATTAATAAAGAAAAATCTGTTGTTCCCCCATCTTTCCCAAATTTGATTTTCAAACCAACAGACAACGACGTGATTGTTGAGCCACGCCGAAGCCGCCATCGTCCACACCATCACGCCGAAGCCGCCATCGTCCACACACCAAGCAATGGCAGGGGCAGCATCGTCTTCGAGTGCCTGGGACGCCGAGAACGACATATAAATCGTGCCTGCTTTTGAGAGCCAGGACGACATATAAAACGGGCCAGAGGGAGTAGTATTTTTGTGTTTGGTAACTCATAGTATTTTATACTTTATTGATCGTATAAATGGTAAAGATTTATTAGGATTGAATAAAAACTTAACGTGGGTTATGAATATCACTAATAGTAGATGATTTTGGGTTTATTTGAGATTGTGTTTTATATTTTTTCTCACTACAATTCTAACTGTTAAAATTATTTTTGGTAAAAGTGTAATCATTTTTAGCCATTGAATCGGTTCACGATCTATCTAAGAAAAAATATTTTGATGATTTTTAAATAAAATTGATGCCATTGAAAATTCAACGAGGGACTAGGTCTAAGATGCAACCCAAGCTTTGTATCACTCCATTGAAAATTCATATTTTCATATTTTGGTCATTGTTCGTCCATTGCCTTATGCGCACTCGCCAGCGGCTACAAAAAGCTGATGCAAAATTGATTGCAACTTTTAAAAGAGAACTATAAACCAACCAGTGAGGCCCAGATCCAGGCCCAACACCTATTACTCCTGGCAGTCGTATGTCATTATATTTTATTTTTTGAAGTTTATAAATATAATGACATACAGTTATACTACTTCGTCCAACCCCAACAACAACGCAAACCCTAAACGGAACATCTCCATGGAGGTACCTGTTCCTACGATAACCCAATTTTCAGATCTGCCATCCTGTTTGGTTATGGAGATACTGTTAAGATTGCCCACACAGACTCTGTTGATTTGCAGATTCGTCTGCATAGATTGGTTTCGGTTATTCTGTAATCCATTCTTCACGTTGCCCATTCACTACACCTCTGTCTTGTTTAATAGAAGAACCAATTTCCGATGTGGGCGGATTCTGGATGATGGCGCTCATATTCGATCGGAAAGATTGGATTTTCCTTTGAAGCTTAACTTTCCTGGTGAGCTTGCTAATGATCTGTATTGGTGCACCAACTCTTGCAATGGATTGGTTTGCTTACAATCCGTAGGTTCACCCAGTGACGGAGCTAGGAATCGAAGTTTGGGGGGGCGATAGTGATAGATTTAGGATTTGTATTCAAGGGGTGCTCCGAATTTTTTTTTTGAGTATTTTAAAGGGAAGTTAAGCGAGCTAAACGAAAAATTGAAAAAAATGCTTAAAAGTATTTGTACTTTACCTTGCAAGTTGCACTTTAAAACTGTAACACACTAACTCGGTACAAATATTCTAAACGAACTAACAGGTAAATTTTTTTCTCTAATCTCTCTCTAAAGAACAAAAAGGAAACGAGGGAAAAAGAGAAAGCAATACGAAAAGAACAGAAGGAAAGGAAAAAAGAGGATTTAAATTGGGGATTTCGAATTTTTAGAAAATTTGGGTATTTTTTGAGTGAAATTGAAGGTTGGGTTTTGTTTAGAGAAGGATTAGGAGTTAAAGTTTCAATTTTGGGAGAATTTGGAAGTGATTAGAGTGGTTTAATGGAGGAAATTTGGTTGAGGGAGAGGGAGAGCACGGGTTGGAAATTTTGAGTGAACATATATATATATATTTTTTAATCACTAATATACTAATGACATATTAAAAGAAAATTAAAAAAAAAAAATTAAAAAAGTTAGGGGGGTGGCCATAGCCTCCCCTGGTCATACGGTAGCTCCGTCCCTGGGTTCACCGATAGGTGTTTTTGTGGCCAATCCAGTTTTAGGAGAGTTGGTTATCATCCCACTCCCTCCTAGAGTCCGTTCTGACGAGTCAAGCTTTGCAGCTCTTAGATTTGTTTTGGGATTCAGTGCCAAGACCAATCAGTACAAGGTGATATACGGCTTTCAAGCTGATTTTTTTGAGTTGGGAATATATACGCTTGGCAGTACTGGAGAGTGGAGAATCATTAATGATGATCAAACTCTAATATGGGACTCCCGTCCGTATTTCCCTCATCTGCATGGGTCACTACATTGGGCCAATAGTAAGAGACGCATGATGTACGCTTTTGATGTTGAGAATGAGAAGTTGAAGAGGTTTCCGCTACCTCGCCCTCGCTGGTTCAAACGAAAAAGCTTCGTTATGCAGTTAGGAATCATAAATGGTTATCTATGTGTGGTATTCTTTGAATGTTACAATGCGGAGATTTGGGCTATGAAGGAGTATGGCATCGAGAAATCGTGGACTCTGATGCTTGCCTGTATTAAGGATGGTTCTAAATACTTGTCGCCAGAGAATGTTGACAAGGATATTATAATATATGAGGAAGTTTGCTATCAACTTTTATTCCCATTAAACGAAGAGGAGATATTGATAGCTAGCGAATCAGTACATGGAGGAGGCAACAAGGCTGTTTCTTTAAATAACAGAAGAGCGAGACAGAGGAGTTGTCGTATGGATGGTGGTCATTCAATTGGATACAACCCAAGCTTTGTATCACTCCATGATGTTGCAAAGGGAGAACAAGTAATGGTATCAAGGTAATCACCATTTGCTATCTAATCAGTCAATAATTTGTCAGTTAATCTTGACCTTCTTTAATTTGATTACCCTCCCATGCAAGGAAAATGACTTGATATTTCTCTGTTTTCGTTGGATATTTGTTTTGTTTTGTTCATGGATGTAATATTGCTTGTCAATGTTGACTGAAAAGATGAATCTCTAACACATAGGTAGTTAATGACACATTGCTTGTCACCTGCTTGTCTACTACTCAGGTTGGCAGATAGTGGGTTGATAACAGAAGAAAGAAGCGAAGAAGAAAGTGAAAAGATAACAGAAAGAAGAAGAAGAAGAAGAAGAAGAAGGAGGAGTGGTCGCTTGTTGACATGACGAGCACACGTGGCATCAGTTGTTGGTTCTACCACGAGTAGAACAAGAAACAAATTTGTGTTTATAATATTTTCATAAGTAGAAATAAGATAGATATGTTTTTTTTCTTGTCTGCGATATTTTTTGTTTATTTAATTTTCAACAATCGGCATAGACTTTAACAACAGCCTGCTTGTCTACTAGTCAGGTTGGCAGATAATGGGTTGGTATTATGAGAAAGTGGTCGATCAGTCAATCTGTGCATCATCTTCCCAGTTTGCAATGATAGCTTAACTATCACTAGCCAAGGTCTTTAAGCAATTAAATCTATGACTATAAGCAAATCTAATTGTTTATATCTTCTGCACCTCTTTAACCAAGAGGTGCAAATCACAGCTTAGCGAGTCTCAGACTCTCAGCTCAACAAAATCTCATCAGATGCACCCTAAGTAATAGTACTAACTTGCGTAACTTGTCATTCCTTTTTTCCTTTTAATAAGGATTAATTGTTGGCCCAAGAAGCTCATTGATCCTGTTTTGATAAATTATAAACACACAAATTAATTAGAATACTAATGCAATTTGAATTAAAGTATTTATGTAGTTTGCAATCGAGATAATAAACGAGCAACGAATCAATTATCGCAAGCTAAAAGATCAAGTGTATTAGAGCTATAAACATGTAAGTATAATTCGAAGTAGCACTTGATTTATGTTCAATATACCTCATGTAAGTATGATTGGACATGTCGGAATAGCCTCATTCCGACATGTCCAATCAATTTACCCGACATGAGTAAAACTGCATCTTGGGTCGGAGAATTTTTGTTTGAGTTTCTTACGCACTCTCTTTACGTATGGAAGAATTGAAGAAGAAAGATCTTTCTCTTCTCTTCTCTTTTTTCTTTGCCGAAGGGAGAGAATAAGAAATATGAAATTGGTCAATGAGAGAAATTCATCCAAGCAAACGGGCCTGGTGGCACAAGGCTACCGGATAGCATGACGGTAGCACCAAATGAAAATAATGGAAACCGGGTGAGGGTTTATCTGTAATATGGCACCTGGACCAGACCGAGTTCGAGTCACATAGCTCCGTGTACGGTCGATTCATCGGTCCTTCTCGTCCCGTTCGATGGTACCTGAAAAGTCTGCCCAGCATATACACTCCGACGATCAAGTCAGTCGGCAGTCATTACGAATATATATCGAATATACTATTCGTACCTACCTTAAGGTACATACGAAGATGCCATTATAATCAATATGGCCATAATTACTGTTCACTGTCATAATAGTGAAATAAAGGTTGGTATATACCTGCATACCGTTACCTGTTACTGTATGTGTGCATCCGGTACCTTGCACCCGTTACTGTGTTCAGGGACGGATCCAGGATTGAAATTCAGGGGGGGCGGGGGTTCGGGGGCAGCGCCCCCGATTTATTTTTTTTTGAGTATTTGAAAGGGAAAACTAATGAGCTGAACTAAAAATTAGAAAAATACTTAAGAGTATTTGTATCCGTCACTAAATAACAAATATTTAGATAAACTTAACAAAAAAAATAAATAAGAAGACAATATAGAAAAAAATTAATTATACATTAGAATTCATACAATATACGTACTTTCAGATCTCGTGTGACATAGATAAATAAATTTCAAAGTACTAGAATTTATCATTTGAAAATAAATAAACCCCCTTCGTAATTTGACCTCCCATCAATTCAAAAAAGAAAATGTCAAATTAAAAGAACCGTTCTAGGTAAAAAAATTGACGTAATAAAATAAGAACAAAATCACATGACTAGATATATAGAAATCAAAATCGGGCTAATCACAAGTGCATTTAAAATACTAATACTTGACTCTTTTTTTAAAAAATTGAACTAAACTTTTTTAAATAAAATTTCAAGCGTTTCCGAGGTAGTGGGAAGGACTCAAAAGGCCAGGGATGAAAATTGGAGATTATAAAATGAAAGGACTAATATTGAATACTACTCCAACTTTAGGGACCAGGATATATTCTTTCCCAAAAGTTAATTAAAATGGAGTTAGCGTGGATTGAACCCGCAACCTTTAGACGTTCAGGTGCCGCCCAACCAACTGCGCCGTCCACACTTGTTGATTTGAGTTGAACAATATATTACAAATTTATTTTTGATTGGGTCAGGGTGGGCTTCGGCCCACCCTGGCCCTAGGCTGGATCCGTCCCTGACTGTGTTGTGCTTCCAGTACCTTGCATGCTCCTTCCAAGCCGTTATCTGCATGCTGGGATCCACACCCAAGCCGTTTGCCTTGTCCGGTATCATGCTATCCGTTGTTGGCATATATGATCCGGTGATCTGTTACTGTGTGCATGCTATCCGGTAGCCTTGTGCCACCAGGCCCGTTTGCTTTATCTCCGTTGCTTGCATTTCCGGTACCATGCAAGCCTTTACCGTGTCCGTTACTTGCCAAGCCGGTAGCTTGTCAAGCCCGTTTTGGCTCCTTTAAGCCCACTTGGCTATCTTGAGCCCATTTGCTTTATACCGTCAGCACCAACAATTAATTGGATTTTGTTGTCGTGTTGTGATGAAGGGTCATGAGATCATGTGGTGATGATCATGCGGTGGTGATCATGTGGCAGTGATGCACCCTTGGCCAAGTGAGCCTTTCTTCTGTCTTTCCATGCGCAATGACGATGATGATCAAGTGCAGAAGAAGCCCCCCTCTTTCTTTCTCTCTATGTGCAGTAGAGATGGTGACAAGGTGTCGAAAAGCTCTCTCTTTCTTTCACGCGGAAGCGGTATTTATATACTCGCTTCTGGCCGTTACTCAGGTACTGGACCGCAACAAATGCCATTAACGACGCATTTATGTCTTGCAACAGCTACTGTATTAACGAGGCATTAAACCCCATTGATTGCGTGTTCAATGTCTGGACGAAAATGCCCACCCCATATTTATTAGTATTATCACAACTAAATGGTGATTTGTCATCTTAATCACCATTAGCAGCAGCAGCAGGTAGTTTTCGGATGGTCTCAGGTTGTGTGAATCCCTTCACACATTGGAAATACTGCACAACTAATTGTACCCTACTGTATGCGGTGCCATCTCTCCAAGCAGTAACAGCTTTCTCGTAGAATAAACGATTGCTAAAGCTCACAATAAACAACACCCCCCCCCCCCCCCCGGTCTTAGTACACGAAACACCTCTGCAAATACCTGTAGATCACCAAGATTAAATACCAGAAGTCATTTCATTGTATACAAAGGGGGAAACTAGAAGCAGTTTTAAAGGTAAACACTTGGTTGGATGATTTAATAGTAGGTCCATGATATTCGGCCATCCATGGTGGCCAGCCATCTATGCACCTCTCTGCTAAGGATTCTATACACTTTCCTTTTGAAGGTCAAGGTTTAGTCATAATTCAACATCATGAACAGCTAAGATTAAACAATGGGTGGCTGGAAAGCCACCTGGTAAGGTTTACTGTTGTGAGACGTAATTCACCTTGCAGACACTGATGAGCACGCAAAAGGAATGGATGACTACGTTCACGGGTGCGACGTTATACAAAGTTCGCCGAATTCAAGCCAGCATCCAACATATACAGCACAAAATCTTGATAACAAGAAGGTATACAGAACAAAAGGGATGCATCCTAGTGTCAGTTTAAAGAAGTTATAGTTGCATGGAATTTCTGCTTCTATCTAATGAGAACTGGCATTCTGTTCATCTCACCAAATGCAATATATACGTGTATACAATTCCATCAAAGCTGCTTGGATTGAAGGTCTGGATCAAATACCAAAACCCGACAAACAATATTTTGAGGATCAAATAAGAGATCATTAGCTGGGACCAATATTCAAACAGCTTAAGGGCCTAAAAATCTGACCTTCTTTGGCTGCTCTAAATACTGCACACTAACAGTACACAGCACAAGACTACAACTTTCCATCTCAAGCTTCTGATCCACATTCAAATCTTTCACACAAAAAAAATCCAATCTTGGGTTCTTGGCAAGTTCTTGTGCATTAAGTCCATGACCCACCACTTTCTTGTACTCAACCTCTTTAGGTTGATGACTAACCCAAGAGCTCATCAGATCAAGAATTTCCATCTCAGGCCTTAACTTTTCTCTATACAAATTGGTCAAATTAGAGATGAATCCATCATCAACATGGGTCACAAACCTGGGATTGGCATAGAATTCTCTATCTGGGTATGTGTCTAGCTTGGTTCTTCCTTGGCTGGGCAGGACAAGTCTTCTAATTTTGCCTGCTGTGGACTGTTGTTATGTTTGATTGTTTTCATCTAATGCGTTTGCAATTTTTGGTGGAAGAAAAAAGTTAGGGTTTAGGTTTGTAATTGAAATTGGTTGGGGCCATTTTTTCCATGGCTTGGTGTTGGTGGTGTTTGGATGAATGGTGGTGAGCATTTTGGTGATGAAACCTCAAAAAAAAAAATGATGATAAGTTCTTGGTGTGCGCAAGAAACCAAGTAATGTTATAGTCCACAACATATTGGTTATTTATCTGGGCTCGTAAAAATGGGCCAAGTTCGTGTGATGAGCTAGGCCCATGCCCAATAGCGGAAGCTCATTTGTATAGGTTTTAGAGTAAGGTTAATTAATAATTTCTTCTAGTCAAATACACCCATCGGGTACAAATGCTTTGACTTTCTAGCCCCAAAAGAAGGGGTGTTGATTGAGATGTAACTCTTAAAACACCAAAAGAAAGACAAGAACAAGAATAATCATGATTTATCTACACAAACGTGCAATTTGGTATGTGTAGTTTTTACATATCAACATCAAACTAGATGTCATGCATTTTCAAAAGATTTCTTGTCTTGAATAATTGTGCTCTTTCATCACTAGCTATATAGTAGAGTAGCAAGCCCTTCTTGCAAATTAAAGAAGAAAAAAAGAGGATTTGTTTAATATAAGATAGATTAATTCTTAATTGGACCAGTCACTATGTAACTTTCGTTAAATGGTAAAATACTTTAAAATGTTAGAAATTCAAATAAATTTATGAAAAAAGAAGGGCGAGAATGAGACATATAACATGAATTAGCATCAAAAGCTAATTAAAGATAGTTTTAGTGCAAACAAATTAACATGAAACTACCCATCACCCACCCAATGAGTCAATGTAACACAAAAATGAAAATTAAGGGAATAATTCTAGATAGCAATCAACTTATTATTAATTCATTGCACGTGCACACGCATTTAAGGACATGACAAGAGTGAGACAAAACAAAACGCCTTGTCTTGCCTCCTTTTTGTCTCATTGGTAGGGTCGATAAAAGCTCTTGCAAATGATAAATTTTCACTATAATTAAAAACTATGAATGTGTTGAGAATGATTAATTTCAAACCATAAGTCTCCTTTTGTGCATTATTAATGCATGTAGTTTATTAATAGTTTGTTGGTATCAAGTGTACCTTTTAAAGATTGAAGTTTGAATCTCCAAGATTGAAATTACATAAATATGGAACTAAATTAATTATTCAAGGGTTTGATTAATTTTTTTTATGAATATGGGGACTAAATTAATCACCTAAGGATTTAATTGAAAAAATTCTGCGAATACATGAACTAAAACAACTAATAAATAAAAAAAATGAAAGAAGACAAAAAAATTGACTTAACCCTAAATCTACAATGATTTTCACTTTGGATTTGGGGATTTTGGTTTCTATATATATAGATAAATATATGGGGAGCTAGGTAAGATATAGCTAAGTTGTTGCCTTAATTACTAAGATGATAAATACTAGAGGAGAGAGTTCCTCATATATATATGTGAGCAAATCAATACTCATTGGTTTCTTTGTAGCAAAGAAGATATGTTTGAGTTTTCTTCCATTGTATTAGCCCTCATTTTAGGATTGGCATTGGCTTCTCTTCTACAACACTTTTTCTTCATAAGAAAAAAACCTACAAGTTCCCTCAATGGAAACATGGGATTGCCCTTTTTAGGAGAAACCATTTCCTTCCTCAAGCCTCATAGATCAACCTCCATGGGCAACTTCTTGCAAGAACATTGCTCTAGGTAATGTACCGTAAATTCGAGCATGCAAAAGACTGATACTGTTCGAACAAAACGTTCAATTATTATTTTTTAATGTTTTGCTTCTTATGTTTTGTAGGTATGGGAAGGTTTTCAAATCACATTTATTTGGTTCCCAAGCCATAGTGTCTTGTGACTGTGAGTTGAACATGTTTATCCTTCAAAATGAAGGGAAGTTGTTCAAAGCTAGCTACCCAAAAGCCATGCATGGAATTCTTGGGAAATATTCATTGCTCATTGCTTCTGGTGATCTCCATAAAAAGTTAAGAAATATTGTTGTGAATTTCACTGCTGTGAATAAATCAAATCCAAGCTTCCTTCATTGTGTAGAATTTTTTTCACTGTCCGTGATGGAAACCTGGAAAAATTGCAGAGAAATTCCCTTCCATAAAGAAGTTAAAAAGGTATCTATATGTATATTCTACTTCCATTTCCATTTAAAATAAATAAGTGAGATATTTTTACCTTAATTAATTAGATTTAGTTCCATATATAATTATATTAGAAAATGATTTTAAGTATTTCATGATTTATTACTATAATACCATGTTTTAATGATGTTCTTTATTTTTTTTATAATTTACAGTTTACATTAAACCTTATGGTGAAGACCCTTTTGAGTATTGAACCTGGAGGTCCAAAGGCATCAAAGATATTGGAAGATTATCTAACTTATATGAAAGGCTTTGTCTCTCTGCCAATAAACATTCCTGGATCCAATTATTCCAAAGCTGTAAAGGTATATAAACACCGATAAACATTTTCCCCTTTCCGGTTTAATAACATTTTTGGTTCTTAAAGTAGATTATTTTGTTTAATATGGTCTCTAACGTATGTATGCGTTTAATCTAATCCTTACAGTATAAACACTTTGTTTAATTCGACCGGTTAAATGTAACGTGACGTGCCAAATATAACTAATACTTTATTTTCTTATATCTTTTAGGCAAGAGCAAGGCTTTCCTCCACGGTTAAAGGGATCATGAAAGAGAGACAGAATATTAATGTAGATGAAATTGAGTCAGCAAAAGGAGACTTTCTAGACTCAATTTTGTCCAAAAGGCTAAGCGATGAAGAGACTGTAAGCATTGTGTTGGACATTTTGCTTGGAGGCTATGAGACAACGGCTACACTCACAGCGCTAATTGCTTACTTTCTAGCACATTCACCTCCCGCTCTTCAAACATTCAAGGTCCTTCTTCATCATTTAGTTCAATCTCCTCTTCTTCTTTTCGATCTATTTGGTATATCGTAAGTAAGAATGTCTATTGATGTGTATATACTATATAGTAATTATACGTTCAAAAGTACTTTACCTTTTGGTAAGCTGACGCTATGATAACTAGGTTAGTCCATCTGGACACGAAATAAAATTATTTAATAGGATTACTTTTGCTTCTCTAATTTTTTCTTTTTCTTCTAAGTATGAATGGCAGGAAGAGCACCAAGAAATAAGGAGAAGCAAAAAAGATGGAGAACCCTTGGACTTGCAAGATTACCAAAGAATGGAGTTCACTCTCAATGTAATGCATTAATTATTCTCACTAATTATGAATTAATTTCAATATTCCTTTTTCTTCAAAAGGGAATTTATATAAATTATTATAAAGAATATGTTATATATTAATAAATTGCACATATATATTGTAGGTGATATCCGAAGCTATGAGATGTGGGAACGTGGTTAAATTCTTGCACCGAAAAGCTCTTCAAGAAATCAAATACAAAGGTTTCTAAAAATTAATTATCATCTTAATTACATCTCTAATTATCTCTTGTTTATCACAGCGTCCGATCAATTAGATTGATAATTAGTGTACATTATTTATTAGTTTCTTTAATTAATTGTTTGTGCAGATTACACCATTCCTGCTGGATGGAATGTTCTTCCAGTCCTTATGGGGCCACATTTTGATCCAAATATTCATGAAAACCCTTTTGAGTTTAATCCTTGGAGATGGAATGTAAGTGCATATATGCATACATTTTATTTTATTTTTATTTTTTTTAGGTATACTTGCGTTGTGATTAGAAATTTTATTTCGTTCGAGAATTTATCGTATTTTAAACAAGAATAACTCTTTCAACGTGATTTGTTTCATTCTTCTAATCGGTACAATCAAACAATACCTTCCATTAATCTATTCATTATTATTATTATTATTACTTTCTTTACTTAATTTTTGGTGGTGTGGGTTTTGGTAAGCAGCAGGACAAAGGCATGGTGAGAAAAGTGATGCCATTTGGTGGTGGACCTCGGCTATGTCCGGGGGCTGAGCTTGCTAAAGTGGTGACCGCATTCTTTCTTCATCATTTTGTCCTTACTTATAGGTAATTAACACATCATTTTGTCCTTCTTTTATTAAATTGGGAAGAGCTACGCAAAAAGTATGTTAAAAGAAATTATAGTAAAAAGAGTTTCACAGCTCTTTTGAATCCTATTTGATTCGAATTCGAGATAGTTAACGTTTAGTATGGTGATCAGATACCGAATGATCTTAAGATTCACCTTAAATGTCAGCTTGTAGCGTAAAACATATGTTCCGAAATCCGAATACAATTAGTAGATTATTTCCTGATTTTGGTTTGATACACTAGATTTCAAAAAATAATTAATTCCTGATATGTTCTTGTTGCAGGTGGAACATAAAACCAGATGACTTCCCAGTTGCTTACCCTTTTGTGGAATTTCGTAAGGGCTTGCTAATGGAGATTGAGCCCACGAAATAAAGATCTGATGATATTAGTATTTGGGCTTATTTAGCTTATTGGGCTTATCGAGTTCTACTGCCAATGAGCCATGATCATGAGGATGTAACATTAATTAATAAAAAACAAACCACACATCAATTCTGGTAAAAAAAAAATTATCACAATTTTGGTTAAATTTTATTCTCCTTAGCTTAGGCCCTCTCTTTTTTACCATAAATGAAAAGTTACAGGTTAATTATGGGAGTAATAAAAATGTTCAATCGATTAAAAGTGGAGTTTATAAAATGTACATAGTGGTTCGACATTGTTATTTTAACACAATTTTTAGTTTAATTGTATTATTGTATTATAAAATTATTGTATGTCGTGAATAGTTAGTTTATCTTTAATGAACTCACAGAACAAGAACATAATTAATATATCCTAAATTTGATTTAATTAAAATTTATGCCAAATCAAATATTAAAATTTAAGTTCCTTTTTCGGAAAAAAAAATGAATGATATTTGGGACATTTACTTATTTATCGGGTTAAGTGGGACCCATTAATTTTTATAACTTTTTTTATAAGTCAAAATTTATTGTTTTGCATATGAGATTTGAGGTGGCATACACATCATTATTTTATGGACACGTCAAATTTGATTGATAGTTTGTTAAAGAAAAAAAATGATTGAAAAAATAAAATTTAAGAGCTCAATTTACTAACATGGTATAATCTTAGGACCAAAAAGTGGTTTTAGAAAACAATAAGGTCCTCCTTAAAATTAGAGAAAACTTAAGTGGTTGTTTGCTAATATAAACTGTACGAAGCCCTAATCAGAAAAAAACACTTTCAAGGGAGACCCACGTTAGCAAAAACGCAAAATAAAATAAATAAAACAAAAAACCTTTTCTTCTCGCCTAGGTCAGTCTCTCTAAAACCTGGAAGAAGTCGATCAATTTATTTATTTCACTCCAATCTCTCCTGCAAAATCCGTCATCTTCAACCTTTTTGTGTGAGATCTCATTATCAAGTTTTCAACAATGAAGAAAGCAGGCTATGAAGCACCTGCCAACTGTGGTTTCAGTTTCGATCTTTGTAAACGAAACGACATGCTCGCTAAAAAGGGCGCTCCTCCTCCTTCTTTCCGCAAAACTGGAACCACCATCGTTGGACTTATTTTTCAGGTATTTTAAGCTTTTACATTAGATTTGAAGCTGACCCAAGTAGGGAATTTTGTTGGGTCTTTTAGTTTGAACTCAATGTTGAATGCGTTGCTGTGGATTATTTGAGATTAGGACTATTTTTTGGTTGGCATGGAATACCTTAAATCTAGCTGTATTACACTTAGAAGTGAGCCTAATTTGAATTTTTTACTGGTTTACTGGTGTTGTCCATTTGTTTCCCTTGGGATTTGGCTCGATTTGAATGATTTACTGTGATGTGTGGAAGTATGGGATTATCATGCATTTGATAGGATTGTATACCTGGACTAGTTCTTCTGTGATTTAGTTAAGTAAGGGATGAAAGCTTAGGACCTTTTCAATAGTGTGAGCTTGGCATGGTTGTGTTTCCATGAGAGTTCGGTTTCTTTCTTAAGGGAGGGAAAGTATGTGTTTTGTGATTCAGTTTCCCATACTGGAGAGCATTGGAGTAAGCATATGATCTTCCTTCTTCTTGCATCGTATAGGGCTTCTGAAAAATTACTGTTCGGTGATGCATTATCTTTTATGTGAATCCATATACTTGTGAACTCACTGTCGCTAAGCCATTGTCGTTTTACTATTTGTATTGGTTATCCTTTCTGTTTTCTTCTTAACTTGAGGGTAGACATTAACATCTGCAAATCAAGCCTCATAATCATAGAGAAGTTATTTTCCCTTTGGGTTAATTGTACTTTCATTAGAGACAAGAACTACCTCAAGTTGTAGTGATAACCAAAGGAGTTATGGTTCATACTATCACAAAATGAATGTTAATCTAAATGCACATTGTTGTATTGGGTGATGCTCTATGCATGAAGTCTGATTTGTGTTAGTTTATTAATTGATTTGTATTTGTTTTATTCTTCTCTTCTCTTTACTGTATTATTTTCCATGTAGGATGGTGTGATTCTTGGTGCAGACACGAGAGCAACAGAAGGGCCCATAGTGTGTGATAAGAACTGTGAGAAAATCCACTATATGGCTCCCAACATATATTGCTGTGGAGCAGGAACTGCAGCTGATACAGAGGCAGTAACAGGTACTTTTCTGTTTTTGTTTACCATGCCATGTCCATTTACATGCTTTAGAGCTTTGTTTAACGTGCTCTATTCTAAGTTTTTCCTCACTTTTGTGTTGCTGGGGCCAATGCAATCATATGGTGTTTGTGTAGACATGGTCAGCTCACAGCTGCAGTTGCACCGCTACCACACTGGCCGAGAGTCAAGGGTTGTTACTGCTCTAACTCTTCTCAAGAGGCACCTTTTCAAGTTGAGTTCCTCCTGTTCATTTATTTTGATTCCCCATGTCTTTTTAAAGGCAATATATGTTCTGACTGTTTAATGTCTTGTCCAGCTACCAAGGTCATGTCTCAGCTGCTTTGGTCCTTGGCGGGGTTGATGTCACTGGGCCTCATTTACATACTGTGAGTTTTGGTCCCATTTCATGCATTTCTAAATATAACCTTCCTTCTGTCTTAGGCAAATCTGATGTCTTCTTAATGAACTGGTGGATTTTGCAGATATTTCCCCATGGGTCTACTGACACACTGCCATTTGCTACTATGGGTTCTGGTTCTCTTGCTGCTATGTCTGTTTTTGAGTCAAAGTACAAAGAAGGCCTCAGTGTAAGTAAGATTCCAATAGGGTTTAAGTGTTCGTTCTGGCTGTGAAATAGGAACAATTAAATTGTTCTAGAGCCTTTTTGAGATTTGAGGTTATGCCTCAATGCAACCTTACTTCTTAGAATTCAATCCTTATGCTTGATGTTTACTACTATACTTTAAAAACCACATTGCTTGAATATACAAGGTTTGAGTTCTATATATGCTTCCCTTACACCCTTTCTGTATGGCCTGCACGATGTTTCCATATTCAAATGCACAAAAAAATAACAGTCATCCTTCATCATTAATTGTAAATCCATAGGCCTGATTACAAGCTTAACATTCCTATGAATATTATGACTGACAAAGTTGAAGACAGAATAGGTTAATTATGTTGTCAAACAAATGTTTGAAAAAGGAAAGACGAAATTGATCCATATAGGCTAGTGACTATCCTTTTCTCCTTCCAAGAAAAGAACCCATGGATCTGGTTTGATGGTTTTGTTCTTTGCAGAGAGATGAAGGAGTTAATCTTGTGACGGAGGCAATCTGCTCTGGTATTTTTAACGATTTGGGGAGTGGAAGCAATGTTGATGTCTGTGTTATAACCAAGGTATGTTATTTGAACCAAGCCTTCTTTTTTTTCTGGCCCAATAACAGTTTGAACTCATACTGATGAAAGTTTTCTCTTTTAAATTGTGGTGTGTGCTGGTCAGGGAAACAAAGAATATTTGAGGAATCACTTATTGCCTAATCCCCGTACCTACGTCAGTCCACAGCCGTATACTTTCTCAAAGCCAACTGGTTAGTACCATTTCATGTTGCCCTTACATTGTAGTAGCATGATGTCTCTGTTTCAAGTATAAGATATTAAGAGCAACCCCCTACTACAGGCATGCATAGTTTTTTTGTGTGGTAGGCACAGAATGTCAACAGTATATGACCTTTCTTACCTTAATCATAGGCCTTTAACTTCTAAACATTGGGACTGGTGCAAGTATCCTTGTTCAATCAAGCAAGATAACATGCAATTTCTTTTAAAGCCACCCACATGAATCGATTTGTCATTTTTATGTCACTGCTTGCAGAGGTCCTCTTAACAAGGATTACTCCACTAAGGGAGAGGGTTCAAGTGATTGAAGTAGGCGCCGATGCAATGGAAGAGTAAACATGGTCATGCCTGAGATGATGTTTGTGACCTTTTGTGACCATTGAGCCGATTCAATACTTTTACAATGTCCAGTTTCAAAACCTGAATTATCTGAATACATTATGGTCACTAGAATGTTAGAAGAGCCATTTAGTTGGTTGATCATAACCATTTTATCTACTCCATTACATGCATCTCTGTTCAGTATTGCCCGTAAGAATTCTTGCAGCGAATTTCCAATTCCTCGTGTGGTTCTAGCCCTTCTTAAGTAGTTATGTTTGTTATTATTCTTTTCTGCAACTGCTGGAATCCTCTTCTAGAGTTACAAAAGAAGGATTCCCTTGGGATATAATTTTGAATAAGTGGCAGAGATAACTTGATGGGCATGCAACAGGGCAAGGTAACCTTGGAAATCTCATTCCTTAGGCCACCATGAACTGAACCTATGACTTGCTATCTTATAACCAGTTGTGCTATGGATTCATTTGTGCAAGTTTTAGGCTCGGCTTCTTCCTGTCGTTTTTGTTTTTAGTAGAATCAGCTTCTGTCACAAGGCAAGTATATATGCCTATGGATAAAACAAGTCAAGTCCTTTTGAATAAACTATCGGAAAAGCACCCTCAATAAGATATGACTACATACATACTAGTACTACTATTAAAGAAACAACATCAATGAGCTTGTATTTATACTAACAATACGTACATAGAAAAAACAATATGTATTCACTATATTTATTGTGTACTAAAATTCTAGTGCTTTGTATAAATAGAAACACGACATGGAAATCAAGAATTAAGGTAACTGTTAAATTATAAACTTATGTATTTGATTAATTTGAGCATTTTACATTTTCAACACTTAAATTATGTGGTTCTAACTTAATTACTAAAAAGATTATAGGAGGATTTAAATCATATTGAATCACCATGTGTTTGTTAATCAGATGTGTGATCCTTACCAAAAAGAACAAAAATTGTGGTTTTTCTACTGATAATTTTATAGCGTTAAATACACGCATCATTATAATTAATCTTATTCACACTACAAATAATTAAATCATTGTAGTGTAAATTTCTAATCCCCTTGCTTGCCTTAATCTATTCACTCCGTTCCCAAGTTATGTTTAGAGATTAGGATTTGGCTTAGGCACTAAGAAAAAAGAGTCGACAAAACAATATTTGGATGAAATTAGAAAAAAAGAATTTAAAGCCCAGACTATCTAATCGGATTCAAAATTATCACAACTTGGGGGACCAAAAATTCTGAAGGTATAATTTAATTTTAAATAATATCACCGTTCCCTTATACAGTACCTGTTGATTAATAATTAAACTTTATCACAGATGGCTTAATTTATTTGGATCAATCAATCAAAGGAGAGAACGCGACATACCGTGTCGGTGATTTTATGATTTTATCAATTCTTACTAGTGTTACTTAATCCTCTCCTCTTCCTCATTTCTCTCTCTAATCTCCATCTCTCCTTCCTTGCTTCTGTTAATCCTCAACTTCTCATTCCACAAAAGCTTCAATCGTTCTTCTGCTCAGCTCTCCCAACGACGTCGTACTTTCCGCCATGTCTTACGATTATCTCTTCAAGTACATAATCATCGGTGACACAGGTGCGGGAAAAATCCTCACCTCGGTGCTTCGCTTTTCTGATCAAAGTTTACAATTCCATAACTATTGTTTCTAATTATTGAAAGAAAATGAAAAAGTTTAAGACTTTGTTTGCGGGTTTCAGGTGTGGGGAAATCTTGCTTGCTATTGCAGTTCACTGACAAGAGGTTTCAGCCTGTTCATGATCTCACCATTGGTGTCGAATTTGGTGCTCGTATGGTCACCATTGATGGCCGTCCCATCAAGCTTCAAATTTGGGATACTGTATGCTCTACGATACTCTCGCTACTTTTATCTTTCTCGTTACCTCATTTACATTTCATAATTTTGGTGAAGATTCATTGTTTATTTTTTGAGTCTCTTAAAGAGGGTGTCTTTAGAGAGATTTTTATTGCTGTGGTGAACCAACAAGGCTGTTGTTGGAAATTTTGAGTTCTTATTTGAGTTAAATGTCGATGGTCCATATGAGTTTGGTCATTAGATTCCTGTGAAGGGGCCATGTTTGCAATTAGTTGATCATAACCCATTGGGCTGGTTTGTTGGCAAAGGAATGAGCTGAAGTAGCTAGGTTCAAGGAATCTCATCTTAAGGTCACCTGGATGCAAGGCTCTAAACGCTTTGAATTGCTCATGTTAAATAAAAAAATAGTTAACTCAATGTTTGGTCCTGGCAAGGTGCTGCTATCTCAAATAGTTGGAAACTGAGGTGAATAAGAAACAAGATAAATTGTTATTAGCTGGACCTTTTGTAGGAAGGTAACAGTTGTCCTTTTTAGGTTTTGTTTTTTTGGTCTTTCATTCCCATGGCATTCTGTCTTGCAAACTTGTGCGCTCTAAATTTTGGTTAAATTTCAGGCGGGGCAAGAATCCTTCAGGTCAATCACTAGATCCTACTACAGGGGAGCAGCTGGAGCACTTCTGGTTTATGACATTACCAGGTCAGTCGGCATACCTGTGTCTCATGTATACATAGCTGGAAACTGGCTTTACTCTTTTGTAAAAGTTACCTGTTGCTAGAAATGGAAGAGGTTTGCCTTCAAATTAATAATACAGTACTTAATGGTAACACATTAGTCCTTAAGTTGTATGATAGGTCAGTGGGCACTTGTTCATGAACTTTCAACTTTAGTCAAAATTTGCTAGTTACTGCTGGTAACTGTAGCTGCTGAGTCAAAACACTTGTTTGAATGTTGTTACAAAATTCTGTAGTCGAAGGTCCAATCCGATGACAATGTTTTGTTGTTCTTCCTAATGTCAAATTTGGAGTTGATAGATTTGTGGGCTCATGAGTGTCCTCATTTTTCCTTATATGGGTACACTTGTGTAGTTGTGGTCTGAATCTGGGGTCTTTTAACTTTTGAGAGGTCTTTAGCTCCTATTACTAGCTCTGCCCAACTTGCATATAGTTTCAACTGAATCTAGGAACTCATGCAGGAGAGAGACATTTAATCACCTAGCTAGCTGGTTAGAGGATGCACGTCAGCACGCAAATCCAAATATGACAATCATGCTCATCGGGAACAAGTGTGATCTTGCACATCGCAGAGCTGTCAGCAAAGAGGAAGGGGAACAATTTGCAAAGGAAAATGGGCTTTTATTCTTGGAGGCATCAGCAAGAACTGCTCAAAATGTCGAGGAGGTGAGAATCAGAGAAATGACTAATGACTCTAGTTCATTAGCATTTAATTTGGTCATGTGTCCCATTTTAATGCATTTCTTCACTCAAATAAGAAAGCCATACTGTAAAATGTAGATACTTATACAGTAGATTTTCTCACAGGCCTTCATAAAGACTGCTGGAAAGATTCTTCAAAATATACAAGAAGGCTTATTTGATGTATCAAACGAGGTAATTATTTCGTCTCTACTTACTGCTGGGATGCAATTTTCAATCAGGAGTTAGATATTGGCTATTTAGTCTCTTCTTACTCTAGTTGTTCTTATTAGACCTTTCATCAATGGATATAACACCAGCTAATTGCTCAGTACATGCACGATGTTAACACTGATTTGATTGGGAAGCCTGGATGAATTCTTAGGGTCTATTGTTGCACTTACTGCGCTTCTGCCATGAATAGTTTTGAACTGATTCTACCTTTGACGCGACCCTGCGTTTTTTCATTCATTAAAAGTTCATGGCTAGTAACTTGATGCATCTTGTTTGACCACCTCTGTGGTTGTGATTGTGCAGTCATCAGGCATCAAGGTTGGATACGGGCGCCCGTCGGGTCCATCAGGAGCAAGAGATGGAGCTGTTTCTCAGAGAGGAGGGTGCTGTGGCTAGTAGATGCTATAGTAGGACCGCAATTCGATCCTTTTGTGCAATTTCATTCAGCTTTTCCTCGTCCCACCTATGAATATATGTTTCAAACTCTCGTGACTTCAGGAAAACATTGAATGTATAGCTCCAACACCAGTTGTTTAAGAAACTGAATTTATTTGAATGATAGGGATTTACCTTTTCCTGTATTCCAAAGTTGCTCCATCCATGTTATGTTGTTTTCGTTGTCCCTCAATTTTTTGAGAGGAAAATTCAATGTATATTTGTAATGGACGACTGGTAACGATTGGTAACGATTAGAATGCCTACGAGTAATACTTGCCACAGGTTCAAATAGTATTAGTTCTGACCCATCGTGAGTTCTGGTCCTAATTTCGAGAATTCAACAACATGCGCAAACCATCCAGTTTCGTACAACAACTCCTTACCCAGTCCATATGAATCCACATCACAAGGGCTACAATGCTTATGCTTAGCATAACAAAATGAAAGATGAAAAGTTTACAATTTCTCTTTCGGTTCATTGTAAACTTCTCTTTCGGTTCATTGCCACATAGTATTAACAACGTCATATGAAAATTTGTGTAGATTCCAAAATTCACCTGTTCAGCTGAAACTATATCCGAGGCTAACTAAAAAAAACCCTTAAAAACAACATTTAGAAGAAACGGGGCTTATTTAACCCGCACTGAGCACAAGGAAACTAATACATAGGTCGTTGATAACTCTAGCTAGGTCCATGATATTATGCTAGCAAAGTAGACTAAGTTCACTCATTTGGCTGACAAATGTCAAAATTGTGGGTTGTTTCATTTGCTACGTGATAACCTTAGATAGTTGGCGAACTGCCAAGTAAAGCAGTGTGTAGTAGAATCTTGAACTCAGGAACGCAACTTGAAAAGTCTGGCTAAGAACGAGCAAAAATCTGCAGGGGCAACATGAATGAGCTTATGGACTGGATAAAATCTAAAGATATAAAGCTGTTCCCTATAAACAATAACTCACCCTGGCCAAGAAGTCTCCTGATAGTCGAGGCTTGCTTTCTTCTGATCTGTCTGGAACAGATTTCCTTTGGGGGATCTTGCGCATAACCTTGGGCATCTGCTGGTTAACAGAGGACTGAGTTTGTGGCCCTTCTTGTAGGTTTTGTTTCTGCAGAAGCAAGATGAACACGAATCAAGTGAAGAAGGTGGTTAGGGGTATAATCAACAGAAAACATGGGGAACCCCTTATGTGTAAAGGTAGTGGGGAAATGGAAGTGTGATGCACATGGCTAACTGCCATAAGTTCGATGAATGGCACCATAAGGTCCAACTAGAGGCACACAGTGCCAAATAGTAGTTACTCTCATATCAGAGCTATGCCCATGAAGACAGACTTAAAAAAAAATCACCACACTTGATAGTTGACACTACCCAACGATTGTGTGAAGCATATGCAGACCAGCACTAGAACCTAGTTGTGATGTGATGACAATCAGCCCTAAATCCCTGAATTGGAGTTTTAAGGCTTAACTAGACCTACCATATCCAACTCAGTTCTTTCAACCAGAGTGTCAAATATATAACTTATAAGTATTCTAAAAGAATAAGAATAGAATAATACCACATGGAAACACAAGAAGTAATCAGGCTTTAAGTAGAGAATTACATGCACTATTTACCTTCTTCATTCGTTCCTCTATTGCAGTTACAGCACGTGCTCGATCAAACTTATCCAAAACAAAATCGCGCTCCCTTTTTGCAGCAGACAATTCCAATGCCAATCTCTGCTCTCGAGCAGCTCTCTTGTAAGCTGCAGTAGAAACACTCAGGATGATAAGGCATTTAATGAACTGCTATGCAAAGCGAAAAGTAACACAATAGGAACGAGTTCTATACCAGTTTCTTCTGTAAGATCATCCCATTTGAATTTACTTAGATACTTGATATTCCAAATATCATAATAGAACTGCGACCTCTTCCTTCCACCTAAACATGAACCATCCAAATAAGAAAAATGAAAGACCAAAAAGCGATAACAAGAAGAAAACATAGTTCACATTAGCAACTCAAGAAACAGTAAATGCATAAGCAAAGCCAAGTTGCTCGTCTTATAACAAGAAAAGATAGAGGTAAATTTACGTAACCTAATGGACAATAATAATGTGGAAAAAAAAAACAGGTCCACAGGTTTCTATATTTATTTGAACAATCATCCCTGATCTACATGAGATTACCACACAAGTTCAAGTACCAAGAGCCCAACGTATACTCTACACGCATTAGAAGGAAAACAACCTACATCACACCTGAATTATATACCTATTGGTTCACCATTTAACATGTTCGCAACCTTTTTCGCAACTCTTTTATCAGCAAACTCAACCCACCTGCAGGGTGCAGACAAAAAGAACCATGTGGTTAATAGTTGCCATCACATTATCATGCATCAGTCAGGAGCAGGACAAGTTGAAGTCCGAGGATATAATCTCATGGTTGGTTTTCTGCTAGACAAAATGGGAAAACAGGTACTTCAAACAAGCAAGGCCCCTACTATTTAGTTATGCAAGTTCTGTATGAATCTTGGTCCAAAAAAATTAAGAGAACTTTGTCTTGAACAAACATACCCTTCAGAGAACACTTGAAAGTTATATTTGCGAGCTCTTTTTTCCTTTTTGCGCTGTACTTGAGAAGTAGAATCTACAGAGGAAATTAGCATGCCCATATAGCTAAGTACAATTGTCAGTACAATAAAAAGAAGTAAAAAGGAAAATGTTAAGAATTATTGATGAATCACCTTCAGGTGCAAGATAGATCCTTTTTATTTCTCCATAATTAGAGAGATTAAGACGAATTGTCCTATAATCCATACGGGGAGGAATGCGGCTCAAATAGCAAACCCCACAGTTATCAGCCGTAGCTGCTTCCTTTAGTCGCTGTTTCTTCATCTTTTTTCTCAAATTCTTTACTCTTTCATCAACAGATTCCGTATTTTCCTCTCTCAATCCCTTGACCACTTGCTCGTCCTCACTCATGACCTCCAACAATTCTTCCTCCTCTACATTTTCAGCAACTGGACTCCCCTCCTTTAGAGAAGCACCTGTATTATCCTCTTCATATTCCTCTGCTGCAGCAGTTTTCCCAGATAATGGTCTTTTTCTTTTCTTTTTTTCTCTTCTAGCGCTATCTACATTGCTGTCCTTTCTACTTTCCTCACCTTTAGTGGTTTCCATCAAAGTTTTCTTTCTTTTCTTCTTTATCCCACTTTCCACCTTCTTACCCGAAGTTCCAGCTCCTTCAGCCCCTTGTTCATCCTTCAAACTTCGGAGTGATTGCTTTTTCTTTTTCTTTTTCGGTCTTTTCTCTGAATCCCCAATAGACGTTGGATTTCCTTCTTGCAAGCTTGTTTCATTAACCTCATACTCTTCCTCAACCATTTAGGCAAACAGCACAAGTAAAAATTCAAACTTCCTGCAGAGCACAGAATGAGACTAAGTAATGACCATCCGTGCTAAATCTTCTGAAATTTCACTAATCACCCTGTAAAACCTTAAAATTTTCTTCCAAAATAACTGAATTGACGCTGGGAAAACACCGCAACAATTCTTCCACAGAGAAATAAGGCGAAATAATTCAAATACACACGCACACGAGCAGCTAAAAGATTATCAATCTTTTCTCAATATAACACCTTGACTACCCTTCAATTCACATCACTCCACAAACAATTAATAATCAAATACCCAGATGAGAAAAATCCTTAACACCATGACTACCCTTCAATTCACATGACTCCACTAACAAATATTAATCAAGTACCCAGATGACAAGAATCCACCCAAGTGTCAAAAACCACCATGAGTCCTAAATCAATAAGAAAGTCGAAAAAATTGAATTGCATAAGTATAAAGCAAAGTTTTTTTTGAAAGTGTTTAACATACAGATGGGCGTACCTGAATATGGTTAACAATGGCGACTGAGGCAAAAAAACGAGTGTGAATAGTGATTGAGTGGAGGCAGGGGAAGCTCTCTGCTCTGCTTCTGCTGTCAGTTTCGGCTATCTTCCAAATTCTCTTCAAATATGGAATTACTGGAGCTGGGAAGAGAAAACGAGGGAGGTTGCCTCTGCTGTGATGTTTTTGTTTTGAGGTTACCCAGTGAGAGGAAAACAACTGCGAAGGGTTAGGGAAGGATGATAAACGACGTCGGGATGAGGTTTTCTTTTTCTTCCTTAACAAAAAAAATTAAAGAGGAATGGGGTAAAATAAATAACAAAATAATTCATGATCAATTATAATCTGAGTAAATAAATAAATTGTATGTAAAAACAATTTTAGTACAAAAAAACAATTAAGTGCAATGCGTGGCTCGAATCTTAGCTTTTATTTCTTGTTATAAGTTCTTATAATTGAGCTAGTATTAATTGGGCAAATTAAGGTAGATATTACCCGAAATCACTTCATGTATTGCTCCAATGACATAACCAAAGCTAAAAGAGTTATCTTTTTTTTTTAGTACCCAACATTTCAAACCAAATTAATCTCGCCAATTTGAGAAAATGAAACACATAAACATTATCAAACTGAAGTGACCGGCGTGGTGGGCAGTTTCCTGATGGAGGAGGTGGTGCGCAGAGCACCGGAGCCTGAGGCGGCGGAGATGGGACTGGTGGTGGAGGACTTGGGTTGCAAAGGTTGTTGGAGCTCCGCTGATCTTAGAGAAGTCGTCACAATGGCAGTGAGTGAAACCTTCCAAACTCAACAGATGAGAAAGAGTATTTTTCAATAAATTTGGGTTTAATAATTTAATAAAATACACATATTTTGGTTCCAATGGATATTTATCTATTTTTATTCATTTAAAAATTAAATAAATTTATTTAATATTTGTACTCATTTAATTAATTGGGTATGAGTATATAATTGAGTATGAGTATAATCTCACACTCCTAACTACAAATATAAAAAGAAGAACATGACCGTTCAAAATTATCCAGAAACCTTACAACTAATAACATTTTTGCTTTCAGAAGGATGAACACAACAAACGAATAATCTTATTGAAATGCATTCCAGCATTTTGCACTATTACAAAGTATATAATCATGCATCATAGTATAGATAAAACTTAATCAAAACACAAATTAAAATGAAACAGACAACAGCTAAAACTCAATGATCTGTTGGAGTCCAGCTCATATTGACTGTAGGAAATTGTTGTAGGCCTAGTCCAATTGGAGCTGTTTGTTTTAGTTTGATTAGAAGTCTGATTAGAAAAAGAAAAAAGAAAAGATTGGAGTATGACTTGGAGTAAGATTGTGTAACCTAATTAATTAGGTTGCCCACTAATATATATATATGGTGGCTCAGGTTGTGAGTAGAAGCACAGAGAGAGAGAAATGTGAGGGGGAGATTTTTCTAGCGTGGTCTCCTCAATCTAGATGTGAGATTGAGTTGAGAAAGATTTGTTGCAACTGAGAGAGATTGTGTTAGGGTTGCTGTTGAGCATCCTGAGAGATTGTGTTATCCTAAGAGATTGTGAGAGGATTGCTGTTGAGCATCCTGAAAGATTGTGAGAGAGGGTTGCTGTTGAGCATCCTGTGAGAGAAAAGAGAGAAAATCGATTTTCGCCAAACTCTGTACAGTTGCGGGAGAATGGTCGCAGCGACTTCGTTCACCGTTGGATCTGGGTGAAATTTGGATACCAGGTGCGCGACTTCTGCTTCTTCAATTTGAACGGTTGGATCGGTGAGACGTTGTCAGAGGTAGTAGAAATCCTGTCCCTATTGAAGCAGTAACAATCTGGTTTTGGTTCTCTATTCTCACATCTCTTGTTTTTCTCGGATTGATTGATTAGATTGTTTGATTGGTACTATTGGTGATAGTGGTGTATGTCAGATTATTCCTATAGTTGAGATAGGGATTTTGCTTGGTTGTACACATTGATCATCATATAGTATAATTGAGATAGGGATTGACTGGCTTGGTCCCGTGTGGTTTTTTACCTGAGGTTTTCCACGTTAAAAATCTCTGTGTTATTTTGATTGCTTTTGATTGGTAGGGGTTATTGATTTTTGGGATAAGATTGTTTGCTACGCAAAATTGATTGTCGATTGAAATTAACCCCAACAACTGGTAGCGGAGCATAAGGTTTGAAAGATTGATGATGCTGCTGCAACTATTTAGGATGATGATGCTACATTTTTAGTAGTGCAGAAAAGAGAGGATTTGTGATTGTGATGGTGAATCCATGATTGTGATTGTGATTGTGATTGATGGAGGGTAAGTAAAGAAGCAGCTCTGTAATCATGAAGGGGGAGCTTGCTTCCAACAATGTTTACCGATTGATTGGAACCGCGGTTAAGAGTAAAGTACAAGGTACTTACAAAAGATTGAATGATGTTGATGGCTAGATAAAGTTACCTAGGAGAAGAGTTAGCTTTGCGGTGTTGACCGGTGAGAAAGCGAACTTGACTCCTACTCAGATTGCATGAAGATTGGTGATTCCCCCCTGATATGAGTTGGAGGGGGAGATTGTTGGATTCCAGCTCATATTGGCTGAAGGAGATTGTTGTGGGCCTAGCCCAATTGGAGCTGTTTGTTTTAGTTTGATTAGAAGTCTGATTAGAAAAAGAAAAGATTGGAGTATGATTTGGAGTAGGATTGTGTAACCTAATTAATTAGGTTGCCCACTAATATATATATATTAATGGGCAACCTAATTAATTAGGTTACACAATCCTGCTCCAAGTCATACTCGTGGCTCAGGTTGTGAGTAGAAGCACAGAGAGAGAAAAATATGATGGGGAGATTTTTCTAGCGTGGCCTCCTCAATCTAGATGTGAGATTGAGTTGAGAAAGATTGTAAAATCAGTTGCAACAAATAGCAGCTGAGAGAGATTGTGTTAGGGTTGCTGAGAGAGATTGTGTTAGGGTTGCTGTTGAGCATCCTGAGAGATTGTGAGAGGGTTGCTGTTAAGCATCCTGAGAGATTGTATTAGGGTTGCTGTTGAGCATCCTGAGAGATTGTGAGAGAGGGTTGCTGTTGAGCATCATGTGAGAGAAAAGAGAGAAAATAGATTTTCGCCAAACTCTGTACAGCTGCGGGAGAATCGTCGCAGCGACTTCGTTTACCGTTGGATCTGGGTGAAATTTGGACAGCAGGTGCGCGACTTCTGGTTCTTCAATCTGAACCGTTGGATCGTTGAGAAGTTGACCAAGGTAGTAGAAATCTTGTCCCGATTGAAGCAGTGACAATCTGGTTTTGGTTCTCTATTCTCACATCTCTTGTTTTTCTCGAATTGATTGATTAGATTGTTTGATTGGTACTATTGGTGATAGTGGTGTATGTCAGATTATTACTATAGTTGAGATAGGGATTTTGTTTGGTTGTACACATTGATCATCATATAATGGATTGACTGGTTTGGTCCCGTGGTTTTTTACCTGTTGAGGTTTTCCACGTTAAAAATCTCTGTGTTATTTTGATTTCTTTTGATTGGTAGGGGTTATTGATTCTTAGGATAAAATTGTTTGCTGCGCAAAATTGATTGTCGATTGAAATTAACCCCAATATGATCAGTGATCAATTCATCATCAGTTTGTTACCTCAGTAGGTACACTGTGCAACACAATAGTTTCAATAGTAAGTCCCGGTCCGAACCCGAACAGGACACCCCAATCCAGCCCTTCACCGGTAGTTACTTTCCCTTCTTCAGCAGACTTCCTCCTCATCTCATCCAAGATAAACAGAACACAAGCACTAGACAAGTTCCCGTACTCGCTAAAAACGTGCCTGGTCGATCTCAATTTCTCCTCTTTCAGCCCTAACTTCGCCTCAACCTTATCGAGAATCGCAGGTCCAACATGATGCGAAATCCAGAATATCGAGTTCCAGTCTTTAATCCCGACCGGATTGAATGCCTCAACCAGGCTTTTCTCAATGTTCTCAGAGATCAACCCAGGTAAATCTTTCTTCAAATGGAATGTCAACCCCACCTCGCGCAAATGTCCATCGATCACGCCATCAGTATCAGGCAGGATTGTCTGTGCAGCTGATAAGAGATGGAAAATCGGCCTTTCCACACTAAGATCAGGATCAGCACCAACAATTACAGCAGCAGCATCGTCCCCGAAGAGCGCCTGACCGACCATCGAATCCAAATGACTATCAGAAGGTCCCCAGAAGGTAATAGCAGTCAACTCAGAATAAACAACCAGAACTCTAGCTCCTCTATTGTTCTCCGCCAAATCTTTTGCCAATCGAAGCACCGTCCCACCAGCGAAACAACCCTGTTGGTACATCATCACTCTCTTGACAGAAAGGCTGAGGCCGAGGAGCTTGGTGAGCTGATAGTCTGCTCCAGGCATGTCTACACTTGAAGTTGTGCAGAACACAACATGTGTGATCTTGGATTTTGGTTGGCCCCACTCCTTGATTGTTTTTTTTGTAGCTTCTTTGCCTAGTTTCGGTACTTCAACCACAACAATGTCCTGGCGAACATCAAGAGATGGTGCCATGTATGCACACATGTTGGGGTTTTCTTTCAAGAATTCCTCAGTCAAGTGCATGTAACGTTTCTTGATCATGGAAATAGTTCGTCGGTAATCTCCAGTTTTTTTGTAGTGACTTTTTTTAACTCGCTACTTGCTTTAGATGTCGGCGAGATGGCATAGTTCAATTACTTGGATATTCGCTAAGTGACGTAGTTCGTTTCTTTGTAGTGAGAGCGATCACGCTCGCTTCGTCAGAGCGAGGTGGTTGTCATTCGACAAGTTGCTTTCTCTTTTGGTGAAGTGTTATCTTTCATTGTTTGGCGAGCTTGTTAAGCTTCGTTTTCGCTAGAAGAAAAAAAATTTATGATCCTCCTTATTATGACGTTCATGCTTTATGTGTTATAAACAATAGCTTTTAAGGAGAGAATTCCAGAGATGGACAGTTCTCTGAGGCGTTTCGTCGAACGGTTTGCGTGCGTGCGTGCGTGCGTGTGCCTCGCGTATAAAGTGTGGAGCTTTGTGGCGAAAAAAAATATCATGGAAAAAGCCGATTTAGTGACTTTGCTTCATGCAGCAATGCAAACAGATTTTCAAGCACTTCCCTTTTTGACATGCACGTAAGATGAAAAGTTTGAGGAGAAGATGATGAGTAAGATATGGGCTTTAGGGAAGAGGAATTGCAAATGTTTATTTAGTGGGCCAGCCCAAGCCCAACATCAAATGCAAAGTTTGTGAAGGGAAAAAGAAAAAAGATGTGCTTAGGGGATAGGAATTATTAAGGGTGCGTTTACCTGGGAGAATTTTCAATTTAAAAATTTGCTGTTTTTGAAAATTTGAAAATTTGCTGTTTATTTTCATTCTGAAAACTGGAAAACGCGTTTACTTCGCGCTTGTTTCCTGATTAGAAAAACTGGAGAACGCGTTTACTTCGCACTGAATGTAAGAATTTCCTGATCTGAAAACTGGAAAACGTGTTTACTTCGCGCGTTTTCATTTTTTGTGGAAAACCGAAAATATTTGTAATGAAAAGAAGAAATCATTTGAAAATTATTTTAATATATTCAATATGAAATAAATATGGAAAAAAGTTTTATTAATTTAAAAACTTAAAATAAAAATAGACATTTTAAAAAGGGAAAATTTATTAATATAACATCAATCTTCTAATATTGCATTTAAATATTGTAATTCATATTCCTACATGAAAATAAAAGCAATCTACTAATATAGTAATTGATTAAAAAATTACATAGCAAACGTACTCCACTTGACTCGTAATTCATATTCCTTATGTTTTAAGTGAACTTTTTATACGGCCGAAATGGATTTTAGACCCCTGCAGTCTAATTGATCGACTTATTTCACCCCTCTGACAGATTTTTGACTTATCACCTCCCTCCACTTCAGCCCAACAATTTATTTCATCCCTCATTCTGACGCCATCCACATTTTCCGTCAGTGAAATGCTGACGTGTCACGCCACGTCAATTCTTATTTTTTTCTTTCTTTTCCTTTTCTTTCTTTTCTTTTCTTTTTCTTTTCTTTTCTTTTTCTTTTTTCTTTTCCTTTTCTTTCTTTTTTCTTTACTTTTCTTTCTTTCTTCACTTTCCTCCGACCTCCCTCTGTCTCTTTCTTTCTTTTTTCCTTTCCTTTCTTTCTATTTTTTCTTTCTTTCCCTTTCTTTCTTTTCTCTTTTTCTTCCTTTTTTCTCTCAAACCCAGCCACCCGCATCCCTCTCTTCTCTCTTTCTTTTCTTATTTCCTCTTCTCTGCTCTTAGAGCAAATAAACACATAGCAGAGGCGGCGATGATGGGTTGTTTTGGGTGTGGCGGTGGTGTAGCGGGAGTGGGTTTTGGCCGGCGGTAATGGCAGATGATGGTGGCTGAGTGTACGATTGTCGGTTGTAGTGATCGAGTTTGGGCGATTGGTGGCTGGGTTTGGGCGATTGGTGGCTGCGGCGGTGGTGATGTGGTGCGGCGGTGATTCGGTGGTTGGTAGCGCTTGTGTGGCGGATCGGCGTTGATGTGGCTGGGTTTGGGCGATGGAGATTAGGTTTGATTGTGCTGATTTTGATTGGGAATTTGGTGGGTGATTTAATTACAGGGATGGTTGTTTTGATTTTTTATGGATTGGGTAATTGATTTTCTTTGTAGATTGAGATTGAAATTGGTTCTACGGATTGGGTAATTAATTTGCAGTGGGATTGAAATTGATTTTGTAGAGAGGAATTGAAATTGAATTCGGGAGAGGGAGATGGTGATCCGGATTCGTTCATCACGAACCCGGATTCGTTCATAACGACCCGGATCCGTTCGTTGACTTTGCAGAGGGTAAGAGTGAATTGAGTGTAGAGAGGAGGAGAAGGTTTAATTGAAAAAAAATGGAGTTGATGTTATACGGGCTGAGAAAATGGGTGAAAGGAAAGGAATGAAAAAATCGTGCCTGTGCTGAAGAAGAAGAAGAAAGAAAAGGAAAAGAAAAAAGAAAAAGAAAGAAAAGAAAAAGAAAAGAAAAGAAAAGAAAGAAAAAAAAATAAGAATTGACGTGGCGTGACACGTCAGCATTTCGTTGACGTGGCACGCCACGTCAGCACACTGACGGAAAATGTGGATGGCGTCAGAATGAGGGATGAAATAAATTGTTGGGCTGAAGTGGAGGGAGGTGATAAGTCAAAAATCTGTCAGAGGGGTGAAATAAGTCGATCAATTAGACTGCAGGGGTCTAAAATCCATTTCGGCCTTTTTATACTGATGAACTAAAAAAAATTAATTAGTTCACAGTGCCAATTAAATCCACAGAAAGTACTGCATTTTGGCCTTAAACCGCAAAATTTGATATCCTCTCATACAAAAACAACAAAGGAAGAATTCAAAAAAAACAGGAGGATTTATTTGATCAGTCCAGCACAGCCAACTTTTGATACTCTTCACCAGAGATTGCAGATTCCATAACAGCCTCAGGATTGATAACACCATCTCCATTCAAGAACAGGCACATGAATATTGGACAGTAGTATTATTCACTTTTTCATCAGGGAATCGAAGCTAACACAGCAATATGCCCCACATTTCATTTGTGCGTTAGCCCCAGAACTACAGATTAGATTTTTGTAAAAAAATTGATTCCAAAAGTGACATAATAATGGATAAAATTTAGAAGTCTACAGCTTTAGATAGGATAGATTCAAACTAAACAGCAAACAACATTAGTTCTTTGAAGATGAGGAAAAGGGCCAAAATCTTTAAGAGCGCTCTCATTCTATTTCCAAGACAACAATAAAAATCCTAAATTACGCTTCACTTTGCTCCCTCAACCTCCTAATTGTGCTCCTCACTGTAACAGCAGCAGCAGTGCTGTAAAACAACAAAACAGGAACAAGTTAGTTTCAAGAATGGAGATGATCAAACGTTTTTTTTTTAAAAAGACAAAACTTGAACAGCATGAAATTCTTACTTCAAAGTGTAGGCACCTCCTGCTTTGACTTTACCGCAGTACTTGCAGCCCCAGATCCCCACGGCCTTCCTCTTCACAGCAAACTGCAATGTTGTTCAAAGCTTAGAACATGCACTTTCCAGCAACATATTTATTTGCATACATGCATAACCACAATTGGAGTACATATGTATATTGCAAAAGCAACTCACCTTGCCGCAGAATTCACAGAAGTATTTGCTGTGCTGGGAAACCTCCATCTTCTTTATCTGCTTCCTCAAACTGGCACCATAACGGGTACCTGCATCAACACACAGGCAAGTATGATGGAAATGTTGAAACTAAAAACTTGTGAAACATTAAATCAGAAACAAACACAACATTAGCTTCAATGTCAAGCAAATGGTCTGTAATAGCCTTCTGTTCATAATGAACAAGATGCAGTTAAAAGAGGTATAGACCAAATAAGCACTGAAGATCATATATTTCTATAATACGGGGGATTTTTATTTAGGAAAAAAATCGTAGGGCAACAAAATAACTTCACACTTTCAATATCATTAGATCCAGGGATAAAAAAAACAGAAATAGAATCTGAGAAGATAATATCATTTTTATAATGCGGGGGCCTTTTCATGAGAAAAAAAAAGAGTGGCTACAGAAATGACTTCACACTCACTTTAGCTTTAGCAGATCCAGAGTTGATAAAACAGAAAGAGAATCTGAGATTGTAAAGATAACAGGGGGTCCTTACCTTATAATCAAAGTTTAACATAACATGAGACATATGAGGCTCACTTATAAGCTGCACAGAAAAGAATGAAATATAAGAAAGTTGACTTACAGGGCCAGTCATAAACTTTCCCACTCAAGAGAAAAGAGAAACAGCAGATGAGTGGAGGTAAAGATGGCTAAAAATAAATAAAACAAACATAACTTTACCTGAGCAGTAGTTTTCAAAGTAAGATCCTCGGTCAAATCACACTTCACTCTAGCGCTTAGCCTCCCATCAGTCATCACTCTCCCAACAAGCATCACCTAGCAAAACCTGATCAGTCCTCTTGCTTGTTTGGTTGACAATTATGAAGATATGATTACCCAGAGCAGCCAATTGCAGATAGGAATTAAACAGGAGCGACTACCTACCTTTGGGTCGAGAAAATTTGCCCCAAACTCATAATGAGCAGTAGGGATTTTAATGGTTTCAGAAGATTGAGAAGGAATTTCCATAGGTCCCATCATCACACTGATTAAATAGTTAACATGTAAGAAAAATGCTTGAGAAAAAGAAAAAGAAGCATGACAGTCTAGAAAGAATGAAGTAAACAAGAGGAAGCAAAGCCACCTGTGACTGAGGGAAAATTTCTGATTGAGTCCTTTGGTGAAATCAAAGCGCAACCCCTTCAAAATACAGCAATCCAGGGCATACATTGGACAAAACAAACAATGATGCAATTAGGGCCAAAATTTTGACCATATTTTACTATGTACATAATCTTATTCACAATTCATGGACGAGGAACCAAGAGACAGTTTATTTTCATAGAAGCAACAAACTAAACAGAACATCTGGTTTGGTTTCTCTCAATGCAACAATACAAAAGAACAGAATTATACTTCAATCCAAGAGAATGCATCAGCTATAGGCAGAGCTTTAATGCTTTTAAGCTTTGAAATAAGTCGCAACGCACCACCTTTTTTCCTTAAATCATTAATTCAAATAACGAAAATAAAGAAACCCTAATTCAACAAAACTATCCTAGGGTTTCACAAGTATATTTTAATTGAAAATTGGAAGTAAATCTCATACGGATAGGACAAGAGACATGTGGACAATATGAGGGAAAGAGAGATGAAGGACTAACTAAGAGCTTCCCGGTGGAGTTCTTCATACGGGACTTTCTTGGGTGCTTCATCGATGTTGTTTGCTGCAGCTGGTGCTGAGGCTTCGCCTAACAAACCCGTACCAGGAGGAGGTACCATCCCTGCCATTGCCAGTCGTTTGTGTTTTCAATCGCCGCCGAACAGGGAGGAGAGTCGAGAGCAGGTTCGGTCTTCTGTGTCCGCAGCGCTGGACTGAGGACGAGAGGTTGATGCCGGGTTGAGGACGAGAGCTTGATGCCGGGTTGAGGACGAGAGCTTGATGGGAGTGACAGAAAGCATTTCGCGAAGAGGAGGTAGAGATGAGTAAGGGGTAGAGTTGGTATTATGAAAGTTTCATTTAATTTTGCAAATGGAGAACCGAGTTTTGCAAATGGAGACATTGGTTTGTAAAATTTTGAAAATAGGTTTTTGTTGTTTTCAAAACTTACACATGAGTTTTTAATCCGAAAATTTTCGTTTTCATTTCGAAATGAAAACAACGCGAGGTAAATACATTTTCGGAAAAAAAAATCCAGTTTTTCTCCAAGGTAAACACAGCCTAAATGTCATAAAATACATGTTTTCCTTTTCTTTATTATTTGTTAAATTGCAGTTTCTAATATAAAATGCCCTTCATTTTCTTTTTCTATCCATAATTAAAAATATATCGGAAACAATAACAAGGGTTACATTGGAAACAAAGAGAATGGTAGAAGGTAGAAAATGTAAATTAATTATAGTGTTAATTATTATTTTGATTTTGATTTAATTATTTTTTATGATAATTATATTCGAATAAAAACTAATATTTATAAGGACCATGATTTTTCGCCTATTAAAGTAGCAATCTCATACCATAATTGGTCCATATCAATCTTATAATTTTGAATTTATTCGTTCATAGTGCTAAGTTTGCACCATATAGTTTGTTTTTTTTGTAAAAAAATGACTCATCTGCTCTCAATTAAGATATTAAGTTTTAGTTTATAAAATAAAGTAAATTAATAGTATTATCAATCCTGAATAAGTGTTCGAACATGATTAGTCTCGGAATGTAAATAAAATGCTCGGATGGTTGGACGAAACGAAAGATGAAGCATTGAATCATAATCAAGCACATGACAATGGTAAGTGGTAGCAACCAGTCAACCGAAACTACACTCCCAACTCTTACAATGTTCACACTGTGCAACACAACTGTTTCAAAATTATCCAGAGCTTTCTTCCCTCTTTCAGAAGGATGAAGACAACAAATTAACAGTCTTATTGAAATCTAAATGCATTCCAGCATTTTAAACTATTACAAAATATATAATCATCATACTATAGATAAAACTTAATCAAAACACAAAAGTGGAACAGATAACAGCTAAAACCCAATGATCAATCGCCAATCATCATCAGTTTGTTACCTCAGTAGGTACACTGTGCAACACAACTGTTTCAACAGTAAGCCCCGGTCCGAACCCGAACAGGACACCCCAATCCAGCCCTTCACCGGTAGTTGCTTTCCCTTCTTCAGCAGATTTCCTCCTCATCTCATCCAAGATAAACAGAACACAAGCACTAGACATGTTCCCGTACTCGCTCAGCACATGCCTAGTCGCTCTCAATTTCTCCTCTTTCAGCCCCAATTTCAATTCAACCTGATCGAGAATCGCAGGTCCACCAGGATGCGCGATCCAGAATATCGAGTTCCAGTCTTTAATCCCGATCGGATTGAATGCCTCAACCAGGCTTTTCTCAATGTTCTTAGAGATCAACCCGGGTACATCTTTCAGCAAATGGAATGTTAACCCCACTTCGCGCAAATGTCCATCAATGGCGCCTTCAGAATCAGGCAGGATTGTCTGTGCTGCTGATACAAGATGGAAAAGTGGTCTCTCCACACTAAGATCAGCATCAGCACCAATAATGACAGCAGCAGCACCATCTCCGAACAGCGCCTGACCGACCATCGAATCCAAATGACTATCAGAAGGTCCCCTGAAGGTAACAGCAGTGATCTCAGAACAAACAACAAGAACTCTAGCTCCTTTGTTGTTCTCCGCCAAATCTTTGGCCAATCGAAGCACTGTCCCACCAGCGAAGCAACCCTGTTGATACATCATCAATCTTTTCACAGACGGGCGGAGACCGAGGAGCTTGGTGAGCTGATAGTCAGCTCCAGGCATGTCTACACCTGAAGTTGTGCAGAAGACAACATGTGTGATCTTGGATTTCGGTTGGCCCCACTGCTTGATTGCTTTTGTTGCAGCTTCTTTGCCTAGTTTTGGTACCTCAACCACAACAATGTCCTGGCGAGCATCAAGAGATGGTGCCATGTATGCACACATGTTGGGGTTTTCTTTCAAGAAGTCCTCAGTCAAGTGCATGTAACGTTTCTTGATCATGGACTTGTCACCTGTGCAAGGCAAAGAGTGTGATTAACAAGAACAACCCATTTGATTAATTGTTTAATCGCAATTAGATATGGGAAATCGGAACTATAATTTTATAACATTAGCAGTTAAAAATTATATATCATGGATGGTGGTTGTGAGATTTAATAAAACGATTTAGGATTTAATTATTAAACAAGAACATAACAGTGGTAGAAGAAAGTATCAACAAGTCCTGTGAGCCACAGAAACACAACACTATTCATGAAAAGATTGCCACATATGACTGACAATTAATGTGCATTAATAATTCAACCAACTTGTCAATGATATTCCCGCGGAAAATCTTGTGAATAATTAAAACTCTTTTTATTTTTCTTCACTTAACAATTTGTTCCTACCTTAATGATACTTCCTGATTAGTACAAAGGTTAAACGGCTTCGTTTAGTTTATAATTTTAATAATCTAACGGACTTAAGTTTGTTCCATGATCAAAACCCTGTTTTTTTTTCTCCTCGATAATAGCTTGTAACTCACTAGCAGTTCCTGCAACGCATCCAACTCTACCATGTACGACGAAACAAACGTACTAGGAAAACTTTGCTAAAAATAGACAGATCTGCAAGAAAGGGAAATGTACTAATTCAATCCATATTTGGCCAGCAACAATATCTTCCACTAATTCCACCATTGCAAGAAAAGAAATCAACCAAACCATATCAAACAACAATTAGAACATGTGACAAATCAAAATCAAAATCAAAATGAAAAAAAGAAACTTACACATGCGCTGGAATTTTTCTTTAAGCTCAGTCATGTGTTCACTGTTAGTGATTTTAAAGTAGTAATCAGGATACTCAGCTTGAGTGACACAGTTTGGTGGCGTGGCAGTTCCAATGGCCAAGATGGAAGCAGGTCCCTTTGCTCTCTGTGCATTTCTGATCTCCTCTACCTTTTGAGAAACTGCTGCTGATGATGCCATTTCTTTTCTTTTCTCTTCTCTCGAAGGAAATGATTTTTTTCTTTTGGTGTGTAGAAGATTAGTTGTGAGTCGTGACAGAAAGAAACAGAAGGAAGGTTTATATACGAGGGGAGGTGGGGGTTTTAGTGTAAGGGTGGTAGGTTGGAATGACGGATAGATGGGTGGCCACGTGGACATTGGGTTAGGCTGCTACGTTTGGGAGATGTGTCCAAACCATACATTCAAAACCAAATTCAATGTTTTTATTAAATACTATTCTTATTTTTTTATAATAAACTCTTGTTTGCTCAGCTGTTGGATGATGATATTAAAGAATTCATCTTTTCGTGACAAAATAAATAAATTTATGTCGATTAATACTAAAAATCATTTTAACTAGTAAAAATACTACAAATGAATTTGGCCCACCCAATCGAAAAGCTTTAATGAATTTTCGTTTTTTAACATGAATCTGCGAGTAAAACTTGGGTAGATCATGATGTACCTAGATCATGATGTAGGATGATGACATGTGTATAAAAGTGTCAAAAATAGTGGTATTCTGGCACTATTTGGAGCACGTGTCATCATCCTACATCATGTTGTAGGTAGATCGTAAAGTTTTTTCCCGAATCTGCTACCTATGATGTTCGTACCTACCACTTGAGGCTGCTCCATAACTACTTCCATTCCAACTACTCTTACGTTTAATTTTTGCTCTATTTCAACTTTTTGTACCTCACTTGATATTTATGTTTTTTTTGCCGGGCTAATATGAGCTCTCACCGTAAGTGTGTCTTGCAGTTTCTTATTTAGACTCATTAAGAATTCGAGTGAATTGTATTATTGGGTATTTTAAAGTATTTGTTTTCCTTAAAATTCAAAACCAAAACCTTAAGAGAAGCTAATCGAGTATTCGTCATCTCGACTATGCCCTTTTAGTTGTTATATTTCATTTAATTCATCAATATTCTGGAGTAACAAATATATTCCCCACTGTTTATTAGAGAAACTAGTTTATTAATAATAGTAACACTTTTACTAATTTATATTATCGAAGTTTGTTTTGTTCTTTGTTTATTATACTACTTCATCCGGTGTAAAATAAATGACTTTTTAGAATAGTAAGTAAAATTAAGCTAATAATTAATTTACCAATTCTGCTCTTTGTTCATTCTCAAATTTACGAAAGGAGGAAGATGAGATGAGGATAGGGGTAAAACAAGTCAAATTGATGCAATTTATGCTTTGGAAAGTGTGAACGTCGTTTATTTTGGACCGATTTTTCAGTAGAAAAACGTCGTTTATTTTGCTCCGAATGGAGTATGTTTTACTTGAATAAATAAATACTAAATTAAAATAATGACAAAAAAAATTAGGCATTTAGGTAAAAAAAAGTATACTGTAATAAAAATGTGAATGTAACAATATTGCATATCAATTTTTAAAAAAAATAATACCTCAGATATAACTATTGTAATAATATTACATATCGATTCGATTTTTTTTCCATATATGAAGGTTAGATTCGAACATTTAAATTTTAAACTCTAAAAATTGGCTTTGGGACCATGCGATGACTTTTCAACTCTTTTGACGTAAAGCTTCACAAATGAAATCACAAGTAGAGCCTCGAGTGGCTCATACTTACCAAATAGAAATTGACAGTTTGTTCATTTTTTCCCCCATTTTTAAGTACTTGCACTCATCAACAAAATGTGTACTTGCGCTTCAAATAATTTAAATACATAATTGAACAAATTAATGAATTCGTATTTCAATGATATTTTTTATAATATAAAAAAGATAATATTTTAGTTCAAGTTTCTTTATATATATTCATGTAGTATTAAAATGTAATTCATTGGTTGTTGTGTTGCTGATAAAGGTAACAACAGAGAATCAGATCAATCTCAGTTGAAAGGACACCCGAAAAATTTAAAAATACCAAACATGAAGTTATTCCACCTAAAAAAAACATCACAAAGTGATCAATTGAACCGAACTAAGTAAATGGTAGCCACAAACAAAACCGGAAACAAATTAATGTGGAAGCCCTCACAACAATTGTCTAAGTACACCTCTGTGGGCTTATCTTTCTCGGACCGTCTTACCGTCACACTCGGACAAAAGGAGGAGGTAGCTGTCTTTTAATTTATAGGGGAAAAAGAACAACTTGGCATGAATGAGAGCAATGATAATGGACAACAATTCATTAGTCTTGAATGCAGAAACGTGGAACAAGATGAATTCACAAATCCTTTGGAGTTTTGGATACCTACCACTACCACTACCACCACCACCACCACCAGGCCAAATCACTCCAAAGTCTTTAACTCATAGTTCTTTTGAAAAAGTATCGGGTGCTACGTCACTTTACGCTCCATTCACATAATGGAGAGTGAAGATATTAGTGATAAACCTCCACCACTTACGCGAATGGAGTGTAAAACATGACGTGACATTCCAGGAGTACACGATTTCTGCTACTTTTGTATAAAAAAAAAAGGAAAATAAGAGAAATGTCATGGAAAAAGTGATATCAAATGATGCAATCTATGAGATGAAATGATTGCCATAGATGATTGAATATGGAATGGAATGTATCAAGTCAATCTGAATACCTCAAAACTTGTGAGAGTTATGAAGGGAGAGCTAAACACCAATCTATATGGGCATCACATATTTGGTGGAAGATTCTTGCTAATAGCTCTCTGAATTTATATATATTTCTATTCGGAAAGGGAACACTGGCTACAAAACGATAATGTAATAAAAGAAAATAAGTTTTGCATTGTCATTCGTCAGTTACCAGCTCCTGTCCGAGACTGTGCTGGTCGAGGTCCAGGTCCACCTCTCGGTCGGATGCGAAGGTTGTCGTAAGCACGTGACACTAACAACAATCTAGGATCATCTTCAGGTATGTTGAATCCCTGCGTTTCCATTACAAACACACGAAATGTAAGGAAAAAGTAGTAAATACTAGCTACATGCCAGTGCAACACTAACCTTTAAAAAAAATATCCTAATGAAAACATAGCCCACATATAAGGAAAGTTTTCTACAATTTTTACGAGTTCTCTCTCTACAACTCTCACTGTCACTGTAGATTCGTCATTCTTTGTTTAGCTTGATAGGACAATAGTCAAAGGCGACAAAAAACTAAACTCCGAAAACATCTTTTGTAGGCAAAAAGGCCACATCACTATACTCATGCTACATGAATCTTGAGCTGAAGTGAGAGGAGAATACGAAGGGTATAAATATAGATGGTGCTCGGGTCAGCAGAGTATTCAACTTAAGTTTTACTAACTAATATCACTACCATCCAGAATTAAATGATCTAAGAGAGGTCAGCTTCATGGATTCACGTGTGCAGTATATATACTGTTATAGGGAACAAAGCCATGTTAAGAACGAGGACCAATTCCATGAAATCTAGGCCCATGAAAAGGGCATGTAAGAAAGTTTAGACATACATGTGGCCAACCTAAAATCACTAAAATCCATTACAGGGGAAAGAAGACTCACTTTTAAACCATTATAATATGCTTCCACGGCAGGGAGTGAAAGTGGTACTCTACGGTTTTGCATCAGGTCCCATATATAATTTGCAGTTGCATAGCCACCCTCCTGCAAGGCAATATGGCAGTTCAGGTGAAAAATATTCATCTATAGAAAATCTTAGAACAGAATTATGAAAGTGCTATCTGGCACAAAGTGTTCACTCATTTTCTCACCGTTTCACCAGCTGCTATAAGGAGAAGATCGCTTCCTATTTTGGGGCTCAAGAAATGTTTTCTGCCCTCCATATCTTGCTGCATTGTTCAAAAAAACTCACATGATGAGAGCCATAACTATATACCAGAAATCCAGTAAGAATGACGGCTAGAGTTATATATCACGAAAGCAACGACGACCCATGATCAACCATACCAGTGTTTCACAAGCAAGTTGCATGCCCTTGGGAGTATATCCTATCATGGCTCCTTCTATCAGTGTCTACAAACACAAAAATTCAAAGGCAATTTAAGGATAACATGACCATAATAATCTCTCAGACATTGTAATAGTAAATAAATTAAGCAGAACACCATGAAAGCAGACAAAAGTAGAAACTCAATGGAGGCACAAATAATGGGAAAAAGAGAACAACCACCAGAGCAGAACCAATGTCAACACATTTTTTGGGCGCTTCAACTAGTTTTAAATTTTTTATCCAGAAATGCATAGAACTGAATCCCTTACAAAGTTTAAATGACTGAATCCCTTCCACTCTTGATTTCTTGCACAGTTCATTTTGCATACAACATTCGGTCAAAGTATGGAGGCTGAAGCATCTTTAAGAATGTTCTCATCAAGAGAAATATAAATAAATAAAACCATATTTTGCCACCTTAAAGAGACGCGAGTTAAATACCCATAACATCAGTGATAGACTAATCCAAGGATTAAAACAAAATGTTCTGTAAAAAGGACCTTCCGCTTATGGGATGTGGTAAAAATAATATAATAGTATCACATCACAGATATTATATGTACTGCCAAACTCACCACATATAGTTCTACCATTGGAGGCTTGCCGGAATTCATGTAGTCTAGAAAAAGTTTATGAGCCCGATCAAGGTCTCCAGCATGTAGATAGCACCTGCACAACAAATCAAAAGGCACTTTGAAGCATTTCAATTCATTCTGCAATTATATTTTCATGCTATTTCATTTTCATTTAAACAAATTAAAATCTGAACCATATCAAAGTCAATTACATTTTCCATACTGTCCATTGCCCAATAACCTTTGCAGAGGTCTATTTGCACAAATATATATAAAATATACATGAAGTTGCAATGAGATCTAGAGCCACATAGCTTTGGATAGACCACAAAGACATTTACATCTGTCAAATTTGTTTGTGTAATGGATTCTGACTTCTATGCTGACTTCAAATGCCAATTATCAACAATAGCATACCTGATAACTTGCATCAAAGTAAAGACATCAGGGTAATTTCCACCCTTTTCCAGCATCTCCAAAATAGTTTCCATAGCCTACCATAACAAAAAAAAAGTATCACATAAAAATCAACAGAAGACTAAATAAATGAAACAATGGCAGTTAAAAAGCTGGTAAAAATTGGTCGACAAATTAATGGCCCATGAAATTATAGATATCTGTAGATGTTGCATAATACCTCTACATTCTTCAGGTTTGCACAAGCATGAACTGCAACGTGGTAGATCGTCAGTTCCCTCATCAAAAACCCTCCACGCCGGTGAATATATTCAGCAGTTGGTAAATTGTACAATTCCTCTTCAGAAACACCCACCATCACGTTTTCAGCATTGTTAGTTGATGACTCAATTGATGACCACTCGTTTGATTTCTGGACAAATTCAATAATCTACCACCAAAAGAAGTATTAGACAAAGTTTTAAAGTTTGAAAAGAAGTCAAAACAGAGAAATTACTAATAATTACTTTGGCAGGTGTATCTTCTGGCATAGGTGTCTTGTTGACATATGCAGTTATAAGTCCTGCATAGCAAAACTTGTTCAAACCAGCACCAGCTGCAGTCATATCACGAACAATAGCATAGCTGTAACCGTTTAAAAGGCAGCGCTGATTAGATAAACTTGCTGATACAGACCACTTAATAGGCAAATATAGCTTGGCTCAATGCATGTCATGAGGCTTAGTATTGAAGGGTCAAAACAGTGTCTATGAGATTGGGGATGACTCAGCTCCCTAGCTGTATATGGGTGGCTAACAAGCAGTCAAAAGTGTATCATTACTCCTCAAATATTGCATTAAAACTGTACAACTTTGATTACTTTAGTTGACACAGATTCACCATATTAAACAGTTTTGCCCAATTATACTTCTAACTCAGTAGACCAATGACAACACAAAGCCTATGCTGATAATTTGAACACTGGACCAAGTGGTGATCAGACTGATGAATCCAAGCATAGCCATTGAAATGAAAAAGGACACCATGGAATAGATAGCGTACACTCGATCTAATCGACCAGCAGCCGCACATGCATTAAGTAGGCAAATATAGGTTTGTCCGTTTGGCTTCACTTCGAAGTTCTTCATTTCTTCCAAAATCTTCAATTAAAAGAGTAGAAATATTGGAAGCATTAAACTCAAGGATCAAAGATGGACAGCAAACCATCTAAAGGAAATATCCCAATCACAAATTAGTTGCATAAAATAAAAGAAGAAACATACCAGCATTGGCTGTTCAGAATTCTTGAATTTCCCACATACTGAGATCAAGAAGTTGTATAAAGCAACCTAGAATAAAAGTGCACAACTGAAGAAGTCACAACAAAATAGTAGGAGAAAAATTGACACCAGTAAATGATCTCTACACCTGATGAAACACCATGAAAAAACTTCACAGCCAACAAAAATAAAGAAAATGACAAAAAAAATCAATTATTATCTTTACTTCCCAGTTACAAAAGATAAAACCTACACTGGCTTATCAACCAATGTTTTCTAGTCACAACTTATTTCTAACTTATCTAACAACAAATCTTACTATAGTCACGTTTGGTTCACTTTTTAAACAGTGAGATACATGTACTGTTCCTACTCTAATGTTATTGTCACTTTAATTTAATCAAAACTCAATCCTCTAGACAGAGTCAAAACACAAATATAAGAAAGCATGCTATCCTTTTCCCACCTTAAGGCACTACTTAGTCATTTCTTTGTGGAATTTCAACTGTAAGATAAATAGAAGCTACACATTTCATTTCCAATTCCAGAGCTAATCACAGCAACAATTTGACATGCTTTAGACTTAACACAGCTCACGCAAAAGAATAGTTGATCAAATATAGCCCTTATATTGTGAGTAAGATAATACTGGAATTTAAACAGCTTCTACGACTGAACAGAATATTAAAAAAAGTGAACTCCAAGCACACTCAATTCTGCCAATGCAATCTAATTGAATTCCACCCAACCAAGCGACCCCATATTTACACTGAAGGAAGTAAAGAACGAAAACATACATCAGGAACCAATCCCATTGCCTTCATTTGATCTCTAAAAAAGAAGGCATCTTGCAAGCGCGCCCCTTTCATAGTCCCCACAATCAAGGAATGAAATGTATCCCTGCTTGGTTGCACTCCATCTAACATCATGTCATCAAACACGTCCCTCAACAAAAAATGCCTACAAAAAAACTCCCAAAAAAATGGAACAAAGCATCACTCCCCCTCCAAAAACAAACACACAAAGCTGGAAAAGACAGTCTTTAGTGGGCAAGCACTCACCTGCGTTGAGCTGTGAGGGAGGTAACAACAGTGTTGTATTCATCAAGATTGTTTGCGTAGTTCCGCTTGTCATACTCTTGAGTGTTGGCTGCAGCTGAGAACCAGCGGCGACCCAGATTGCAAAGTTGTGATCTTTGACGGCCTGCATAAACAAAAACTTACAAAGATGTGAGGTCTTTCAATAAAAAGACTTGATAGGCATAGATACATTAATGAACTGAAAATGGGAGTAGAATTCAGTACCTCGGATGAGGAACTTCATGTTTTGGTGAAATGGGAAGATGAGTAGGGTTTTAATGAAGTTTTTGGGTTTTGATTTGATTTGAGTTTTCGTTTTCGTTTTCGTTTTTCAGCTGTCAGCTGTCGTACAGTTATCTAAACCGCAACGGAGTCGTTTTATATTTTGGGCTGCTTGATAAACCGGGAGTGGTGGGCTGAACAAGCATGGGCCTCCTCCTCTCTCTCTCTCTCTCTCTCTCTCTCTCTCTCTCTCTCTCTCTAAACTTTTTTAATTTTTGTATCCATGGAGAAAACAGTCACATCATCATATTAATTTGGACCGATAAGTCCTTGTATGGATGTGGACTCTTCAAGAGTTGAGAGTCTTGTTTTCCATGAACACCAAGTAAGCTTCATGTGCACTAAAGATTTCTTTCCCTCATCTTCTTATCTTTTTATCTTTTTTGGCAATGTTTACCTAATTTTGTGAAGGGAAAGATAAAAGAAAAAAATTAGGCAAACTTTTCCACAACTTTCTCCAATTTCTCCATACGTTTGCTCATTTTGAATACTATACTTGCAAGTAATAATAATAAGTTTGTACGATAGTAAAAATATTAGTACGGATTCGAATTCAAGTTTGAATCTCTCGTACATTTATAAAAAAAGAAAGTGATAATAGACTTTTTATTGCCCATCTTCCAACTGCCACCATTACTCATTAACTCGTCAGAGCTATGTACTGTACTGCAGATGGATTTTAGTGTAGAACTTTGCATGAGTTGGAGTCGATAAAGGACACATGCTTCCATCTAAACACACCACATGTTTTCATATCTAATTGGTTTCTATTGTAAATTTAGATGTAATTAAAATTCAAGTTTTAAAAATAGAAAAAATTATATTGAGAAAATCATATTTTTAGTCATGCTCTGATCATACTCGAACCAGATTAATGTCTTATCGTAAATGAAAACTTAGAAAAACTAATCACTATAAAATGTAGCCAACTCAACAATTTATAGTGTCTTCTGGCTGGAACGATCATACATCAGATTTACTCAGAAAAAGATCATACATCAGATTAATTAAGAACATACAATTGGTTCCATATTGTATTAAATGCAACAAGAAAATTCAGTTTCATATGAAATCTAAGCTTACAACTTTATACGCTTCATTACAGAGAGATTATTAAGCTAACTATTAATAAGAAAAAGAGAGGGGAGGGGATGCCATTAAGCAATTCTTGGTAGAGGATAATTAGTTGAAGGGTAGCCTTTAACTTTAAGGGCAGCAGAGCCATGATGATTATAATTATATTTCTCATGATAATACTTGAGTGGAGTAGGATTGACCTGCATGAACAGATAATTCCCAGCAAAGAGATCATTGAAATGACCTTGACCATCCTTGAATCTCTTCACCACTTTACTATACGAAACCCTAATTGAAGACACCAACCTAATCCTCCTCCTCAAGAACTTGCTCAAGTTTGGAACTTTAAGCCTGAATCTCTTCCATCTCCTCCTTATGGGCACTTTCTTGAATTTGTACCAGATTCTTGATCTAACAATAGGCATCCTCCTCTCTCTAATTTCCCTAACATGATCATCACCATCTTCATCAAAAACGACTTCGTTTTTCAGTTTCTGGTATGAAAACATTTGTCTGCAGAATTGGTGATCTCTGTTTTCGAGGGAGTAGATTAGTAGTTTTGTAATGGAAGAATTGGGTTGTGTAGGTTGCTGGTTTTTCTATGGTCTAGTTGCAGAAGTTAGGTGATGAAATATGGGTGCATTAAATGTGCACAGCTAATCAGGCTGGCAGTTGAATTCCTTCCACATCATATTAAATATCACACACACTACAGGTTAAGCTACTTTTGGTTAGAAACTCATGCATGGCATGACATGACACTGTATGTTTATGTGTAAAATCTGTCACTATACAACTTTGCTGTTAAACTTTTCCCATTTCTGCTCTCCCAGCTGTCCTTTCTTGTCCTTACAAGACTTTCAAGAGATCTATAGTAGAAGAAAACCAGGATGAAGACAACCATTCTATCGACCTCAAATCCATACTTCGCCACCAGTAGACAACTTCCGAGGAGCTACATCCTTTGATAACTTGAAAACAAAGGGAAAAAAGAGAAGCAGAAGTGATAATTTTCTTAGTTTCAAGCAATTATTTTCAAGGTTGCTAATTACCAATGTTAATTATTATGTTACAAAAAGCTTTTGGGTTTTTGGTACACAAGTCAATTTCAATGTTATTAACATGGACCCTGAAGTTGTTGCAGCCTTAAATGTTCTAAACAAACCATTGGATGAGAATTCATTACCAAGGTACTATATGCATTATTACAGAAAGCAAAATCAAGGAGTAGACTCCATTTTCTGGTTTGCAAAGCTTTTCAAGCTGACAAATGACATTTCCCTGAGTAAACTTGAAGAAAATTGTCTACACTGCAAATATACAAGGCTGCAATTGAACCAAGCTACTATAACTTTTCGAATATACAAATGGAAAATATTTCATTTCTTTATATCCACATAAGGCATCTAAAGTTGCAGAATTTCAACAACAAATTGGAGAGAATAACCAAAAGAAATAAAGAACAAAGAAATTAATCAAATTAAAATGTTGATTAGTAGAGTTTGATTCTCGTTTGGATCGGACTTCGGCAGATGGGACAACTCTGAAGACTTTCTCCACATTCACAACATGTCTGCAGGACAGAAGCAGAGCATATACCAAATCAGAATGTACTCTCTTAATATTACCCCCTAAACATATATACCAGATACACGATGAATCTACCTGGTGCCCACAACCAAAAGCCATGTTCTTTGTGTTGCTGAGACAGATGCAGCAAAGCTGTACAACAACCAGAGAGTTATGTTTCGGAATTGCATTTCTCACCAACAAACCAATGCAGTATTTGAAAAACATGTATAAAGCCACAAACAGATGACAAGTATGTTCTCTAAGGAACTATTGGGTTGCACCAAATGGCAATCCACGGTATGTGCTCAAATACTAAAGGGGTTAATTAGATAAATGATGAGTTCTTGAAAGAATACTAACTTGACTATCGTCAGTTGAACTTGTAGATGGTGGAGCGGGAGGAGCAGAAATGACTGGTCGACTGTCTGGCTGGTAAGAAGGAACACTTGGACTGAAACTAGTAGATTGAGAAGGCTTAGAGCTAGCGAAAGATGTTGCACCATATACAGGTGGAGGGAGGGGAATCCTCTCGGGAACATTACCCTTCCGATGACTGTGAAATAAGATCAATGATAATGATTTAAAAATGAACTGGTTGAAGTAATTAACAACCTATACAAACAAGCAAGTGACTGGAAGGTTTTATTACCCCAGCAGATTAAGTTCTATTGTTGCTTTATACTGGGGTGGAATTTCCATCAGAGCAGCAAGCGCAAACTCTGTCTCCTTACGTGATATGTCCACATTCTTCGACATGATTTCCGTGAAATTAACAAACTACAAAACAAAATTACCCATTAAAAGCAACTCAGCATTTACAAAACCTTATTAAAAGCGACTGTATGAGAAACTAGGAATGATATTCAGTAATTATCTCAAACACCTACCTGAAAATTATCAAACTCTCTAGCAGGAATGTTATCGTCGAACTCCTTCATCATGTCCCAGGGCCCATCTCCGACCCCAACTAATACAATGGATAATGGAAGCTTGCTGTCCCAGATAACAGGCATTAGCAAATAACAAGAAAAAAAGAGTAACAATAATGCCAAGAGAAAGGAAGTCATGCAGAAGTTTTACCTCGCTTGTACAATTGCTTCAACAGTCTTCTGCTCTTGTGGACTCAATTGGCCTCGCTCAGTATCAACACTTCTAGTGACCTGAGATTAACCACCAGTATACTAAATGTCCAGGATACATAATAATGTAAGAGGACAAAAGAATTCCACATGTTTGCCCCTTTATTGTCTCTGAACTAAAATTATATCCAAAACAGGTGCGACGTACCTGCCCGTCAGCAATTATCAATAATACATGGTATTGGCCACCACTTTGCTCCACAATGGTTGTTGCCATTTCAATGACAGGCGCAAAAGATGTTGGTCCTACCACAAAATAGAAATAAAAATAAGCTATAAATCATACAGATTTCTTCAAGATTAGAAACAATAGTAGGATTATGTTCCAAACCTGCCAGTCGTAAATGGGGCACAATTTCCCTATACCGGCTTAAAACTTCTTCAAATCCATTACAACATCTATCTTCAGGATAGAAACTGAAGACATCTTGATCATGAGTTGATGCTGCCATAAGAAGTAATGTTTGTTAAGACTTGCCAATTTAATTCTGAACAACCAGGTGAGTTATCAGAACTTACCATCCCCAAATCCGAAACAAGGAATCAGATTATCTTCATCGAACGCAGCTAAAGTCTTTCCAATAATGGAAATTGCTTGTTCATAGGGATTAAACCCTTCTCCAGTGTGATGTAAGCTTTTCCTGTTGAATGATTGTTTACCTATTCATAGAAGTCAAAATTCCATGCATGATTCCACAATGGCTCGTAGCATATATTTTAAGCAACTTTAAGCAAGGGCAAAAATAATCTACCTGTCCACTCATTGCTCTTTGTAAAATCAATGCCAACTATGAGATTTGAAGATTCAAGGCCAGCACGGGCTAGAGCTTCAGTTACCTACAAATAAATACCACCTTTACAATGTTAAAAGCAATAAATATTGCCATTAGAGAATGTGAAATAAAAGATTCTGCAGCCGGTTAACTGTCTAAAGCTACAATATATGATTTGAAGACTTCTTTTCCTAACAATTTATCATACCTGATCTAAGGATTTGTAATCATCAGCAATTCTTGACCACCTCCTATCAAGCCTTCTTCTATCACCACCATAGTTTTGAGGTGCAGGATAATGCTGCTGTTGCGTTTCTTGGGGAGGTGCGTGACCATAGTTTTCTTTACTATAAGATGATGATTCTGGATATCCTTGAGGTACACCGCCCCAGGAAGTTGATGATTCTGGATATCCTTCAGGTAGAGCGCCCCAGGAAGTAGAATCTGACCTCCAACTATCCTCCCTCGAACTTTTTCCACCCATCAACTCAATTATCTGCACACAAACCAGAAAAGAATAGATTCTACAAAATATTAAACAATTCTCACCCTCTCTCTTTTGCTATTCAAGCCAATTGAAAGGAACAAAACAAGAACTCAAGAGCATAAAACCCAGATATATACGTATTTTCTTGATTCAGTTCAACTCAATACAATTCAATAAAAGCAGAGCAGAAAAAGAGGACCAAGTCACATTGAATGGCAAGGACTGACCAAGAAACTTCCAAAGTTGGCTTCCAACCAAATACAACAACCTAATAAGCGGCACAGTTAACCAATTCCCTCACGTAAGAGCTCTCCCAGACCGCTTTAGAACTGTATCTTATCCCTTACGAGTTAAGTTAGCATTCCTTGCACAATACACGGTTGTTCAATAAGACTCCAACTTTAGCAGATTTATAAGTACCAAACGACACCCCAATCGCTAAAAACACCAGATAAGCCTATGATTAACCCCAAAACTCCCAGAAAAACCAAAAAAAAAATAGTAAAAAGATGCAGGATTTAAGTACTACACAAACACACTAAAAATCAACTACGTTGCAAAACGATCCAAACAACAGACACAAAAACATTAAAAAAAAACCACCGAAACCTCCCCATGTTGCAAAAGGGTCAATGAGGGTACTCACCTAGCAGCACAAGCATGGCATCTCCAATGGTGGATCTTGAATTCTAAAGAAGAGTAGAAAGTTGAAAAACTTTTTTTTGTTATAAAGTATTCTTTTAAAAAAGAGAGAGATTGTGAGGTGTCACGTGGAAATTCCGTCCCTGGTAATGCGATGATGGGTTGGGTTGAGTGTTGTTTGTCCTTCGGAAAGTTACAATCTTTAATAGTGAGGAGGGGGATGAGAATGAGATGATAACATCTAAATTGGATCAATTTTTTTCTTAATTTTAAAGGAAAAAACACGTTTTTTTCTTTATTTTGCTAAGCAGCAAAAAGGAAACGTGTAGTCATGTTCTTTGTTCAGTTATTTGGGGTTGGATCGGATGAGTTTTGTGACTTCTTAATGTTTGGCTGCGATTGGGACAACATGGGAGAAAAACCAATTGCGCAGAGTCAACGAGTGTTTAGTTTCAACCGGTGATTTTGCGTTCAGGTCTCCGAACTTATAATTTCTATTTGTGGTGTAAAAGAAAGAATATAAATGAACAAAATTCATTGTATCAAGGAGAAAAAAAAGCAAGATTTATCGGTTAAAATCATGAGCGTTCTATGGTACTCCAATACTAACAAAAATGCTACTGTCTACTCCCTCCGGTGTTTATTAAACGTCGTTCTGGCTCTTTGCACGTGGCTTAAGAAAATGATTGGTGGGAAGAAAACGAGGTATTTTTTGACCATACTACCCCAGTCTCCCTAGTTATTTACAACTGGTGGGTAGCTCAATTCTAAGAGATGCTGGCTTGAAACCGACTGGGTTGATGCATGTTGATGGGTTGTCAAGTTGTGAATTTATTGGTTTGGGGAGATGGAAGACGGAGACTCAGCTTGGCTAGGTCACGAGCTTGGCGTAGCAGACTTGAGCATCAATGCAATTCCATATATAGTTGCTTCTCCTTTTACATTTCCTAACGAGTTTTTATTTGATAAATAATCAATACGGGTGAATAATTATAATATGCCATTAAGTATAGATTATACAGTTAAATAATGATGGTTTAAAATTTTACTTTCTATATTTATAAAAAATAATTAATAAAAAATTTCGATCAAACTCGAAATAATTAATTTATTTTTCATGATCTTTTTAAGTTTTTATTTATTGATAATATAGTATTTTTTATATTTTTATTTCGTATAATTTCTTTTATTCTATTTTATTTCACATTTTGGTATTTTTTGTTCGAGTTTTTATCAGTTTCGAGCAAGATTTCTCGTCCCAATTAGCTCGAATCGAATAAGTAAATAGAAAACTTTAATTTACCATTGTGCCATTATAATTAATTTGGTACAACTTTACTGTTCACCTTCTTCCTCCTCTCTGCCTCTCCTCCCCACAAATCCAACCAAATCAGCCCTGCAATCAATTAAACTCATCCAAACCTAAATTAATTCCAATTCCAATCAATTCCAAACCTCTCTGCCTCTCTTCCGCACCGATCGAGAAATTTAAAGTACAGATTTGCAATAAAATTAAAACTGAAATTGAAGATGGAAATTTGTGATTCTGACCTCATTCGTGCTTCGGGTATTAATAGGGAAAAACTTCCATTCCCCCCACAAATTTCATATTCAAACACAAAAAGAGGGAATCGATGTCAGTAGTCGAAACCGAAGCCGAAGTCGAAGTCGTCACCAGCCTCCGCAGGGGCACCCTCGTCTTCTCCAGCCTGGGGAACCGAGAACGACGTTTAATCGGCACCTATTTTTGGGAGCCAGAACGACATATAATAAGCACCAGAGGGAGTATAATACAATGTTTAAAAATAGTAATGTTATATAACTGACTTCATAAGCAAAATTTATATGGTTTTACATCATTGTGAATTCTAATCATGTATGATTAGTAGCCATATATACATATAAATATCTATACATATGATATGGGTAAGACAAAAAAAATGAGTTTATTCTTCTCGTATTTACTTAAATAGATATTTATCAAGTGAAATATAATTTTTTTTTTATCATCGGTGAAATATTATAACTTCATTATTGTATATGTCATGTTTTATATAAAGAGATACCGAGTGGTAAGTAGTCAATGTATTTTAGATTCTCTTGTAGGGTCATGCTTTTGGGAAAATGGTGTCAAAAAGAAATATTCTTCCAAAAAAAGCAAGTTTCCTTTTTCAGATTTGTCTACATAATAATACTAACAATGATAATGTATTATTTCACGCGCGTAAAGACTGTGACATGATTGAATGGGTTGCCTTTTTGAAAGGATTAATTAACTAATCACTAATTAATTAATAATCGCTAGTAATTAATTTATTTATTAGTGACAGTTTCTCTTATGAATTTATACTGTCAAACATAAAAGAAAACTGATGGGCTCAAAAGACTAGAAAAAAGGCCTAAACTTCCCTTACCTTGGCCCAATACGAGGAAGGCCCGCAAAACAAACAAACCAATTTATGAAATTTCTAGATATTTAATTATGAAATTTGAGTTTTAGAAAAAATATTTCGAATATTTCATGCTCATTGCAAAATTTAACTATGAATTGCTTCTTCTAATTTATTCTCTCATCTTTATTGTTTATTCATTATCATTCTTTCTCATCTCTCATTTTTTCTATTTCTTTTATTTTTTTCACTCTCTTACTTTTTCCTTTATATATTATTTATACACGTAGTTATACTAAATTTTAAAATATTTAATAACCTTAATTACGTCAAAAAAAATAGTTATCTAATTCTTTAAATATTATTATCCATTTGTACTGCTCTTTACTTAAAAAAAACAAAAAATATTTGCTTTTGCAACATTATTACTAACAAATTACTTACATTGTACAACGAACATGAATGAAAAAATATTATAAAAGTGAAAATGAATCGAATTAGAGCCTAATAAAAATGGAACAAATCGAACCAAATCATTCCCAAACGGTTTGGTTCAGCCTATAAATTTAAAAAATCTTAATATTACAGTTTGGTAAGGTTTGTAAAAATTGGACCAAATTGGATCTTGTGTATTCCTATATAATTGCTATTTATTGTGTCTGAGATGCTAAATATGCACCCAATTGCGTGTGAAGTTGTGGTTTAACTGATTATTGTATGTCGTCTTTATAACGTAGATTATGAGTTTCTAATTTTTTATTTTTAAAAAAATAAGCACCCAATTGATATTAATTATTTTTAACATAATTAAATAATATTGTTTTCATCTTATTATTTCTTTAATTATTCTCTTTTGTTATCATTATGTTTTAATTGGTATTGTTAAGCTATTACTTATTAGTATTTGTGTAATTACCCACACTTCACAAACTAATAATTCATGTTATTTTTTGACGATGTTTGAACGAAACTATTCTCCTACCCGAAATGAGTAAAAAATAATTCCAGCAGCTCAAGGAATGATTTGTTGATATTTTTTAGACAAAGTAAATGTTAATATTGTTTTTTTGTTTTTGAAAGGGAAAATGTTAATATTGTTATTAACAAATAAGAAAATATATTTTCTTTTGGGAATCGGAACTTGTCCCACTAAATATAATAAACATACGAGCACTGCATCGTCTTTTTCCGCACATTTTACAGTACACTTCGCTTACTTGCAACTTCTGCTAAACTCTGCTCCGCTCTCCGCTCTCCGCTCTCCGCTCACCGCTCACGATTCGGGTCGGGTTGTCCTGACTCCGAGAAATGAAGCAGAGAGGCGACAAGCTTCACACCACAAAGCTGGTAAACTACACCCTTCTCGGACTTATTGCAATTCTCGGGTTGCTTTGTCTGTACTATGGATCTTCCTTCGCTCCTGGGCTGTCCTCCAGAGAGGAAGAATCATATAAGCGTGATGGAACCGACCCAGTTCTTGGTGGGGTTACCCGGACCGGTGAGATGGATGGAATCTTTCAAGACCGAGGACACATCCTTGAAATCCCACCACGCAGCATTCCTGTGAGTTTCTCTGATTTTAGCCGCTCAAAAGCTCAAATGGGTTTGCAGCAAGTTTAATAGTTTTTACTGTTTCGTTTAGCTGTTATTCATTTATTTTTGTACTGTTTATGGTTCATATATGCTTCGTCTATGTGTATGTACTGCTCTTATTGCGCAAGTCATTATTCGTTTTTAGTAGAAACAATGCAAGCTGTAAACTAATGGTGATTTGTCTCCTGCATATTGTGATTTGTCTGGATTTATACACGTTATTGTTCGAAAGCGCTCGTTTTTTCTTCCGGAAATGCTGAAAGTACCCATTTTGATTGGTTTTTTGTGTCCTCCCTTGCTTTTCATTATATTAATGTGTGAGTCCATGTTGAGTAATCATTTAATTTTATCTTGTAATCACATCAACTGGTCCTTATTCTAGATTAGCATGCATGTCTGTATGTGTTGATGATGGGTTATTGCGTATTACAGATATGTGATAAGAATTACTCGGAGCTGATACCTTGTTTAGATAGAAATCTTATCTATCAAATGAGGTTGAAGCTAAATTTGGCATTGATGGAGCATTATGAACGGCATTGTCCACCACCAGAGCGTCGTTTTAATTGTCTCATTCCACCTCCCATTGGTTATAGGGTAAGTGAGTGCTGTTGATAATGTGAAGTTGGTATTAGTTCTGTTTCAGTTTGTTTTTATTCCAACAAATTTCTTGGTAGAATTCCAGATCCCTATTAGGTGGCCTGAGAGTAGAGATGAAGTGTGGAAGGCAAATATACCCCACACACACCTGGCACAAGAGAAGTCAGACCAGAACTGGATGGTGGTGAATGGAGATAAGATAAATTTTCCTGGTGGAGGAACCCATTTCCACTATGGAGCTGATAAGTACATTGTTTCTCTTGCTAGGGTATGATACTGCATCCACCCTTTGTCTAAGCTATTTGGTGTATTCTTGTATTTTGCTTTGCTGGTGTTTTTCTTATGAAACTTACACTTAAATTCTTGTGTTGGTATAGATGCTTAAATTTCCCAATGATAAACTTCATAATGGTGGGAATGTCCGAAATGTGCTTGATGTTGGCTGTGGTGTCGCAAGTTTTGGAGCCTATCTGCTTTCTCACAACATCTTAGCCATGTCTCTTGCTCCTAATGATGTACATGAGAATCAAATACAGTTTGCACTTGAGAGAGGAATTCCGTCTGCCCTTGGAGTCTTGGGAACTAAAAGGCTGCCTTATCCAAGTAGATCATTTGAATTGGCTCATTGTTCACGGTGTCGGATTGACTGGCTCCAGAGAGATGGAATTCTCTTATTAGAACTTGATAGACTACTCCGACCTGGAGGTTATTTTGCATACTCTTCTCCTGAAGCCTACGCTCATGATCCAGAAAACCGAAGGATATGGAATGCTATGCATGATCTTTTGGAAAGGATGTGTTGGAAGGTTGCTACAAAGAAAGATCAGACTGTTATTTGGGCAAAGCCATTGAGTAATAGCTGTTACTTAAAGAGACAACCTGGGACTCTACCCCCTTTATGCAATACTGATGATGACCCTGATGCAAATTGGAATGTACAAATGAAGGCATGCATCACGCCATATTCAGCAAGTAAGTACTTATATACACATTTGACAAAGATGAAAGTCTGCGGTCTATCCTTTCTAGGGATTGATGAAATTTTACATTTCTATTCTGACGCGTTATGATTAGGCAGACAATAATGCATGAGCAACATACATAGTTTTATGGTGCATTTATTGTGCTCTATATATATTTTTCTTTTCTGTTAGCATCACATGGACATTATTGACTCTCAACTTGTTTGCAATTTGGATCTGTAAACATGAATTGTACTTAGGTTTCATTTTTCATAGTTGGGCTCCCAGGCATGCCTTACCAGTGTATGAAAAAGTTTCAATTAATGATGCTTGGATTCCTTCATAGAAAACGTTTCAGAACTCATAACCATTGTATTGAATTGGGGTGTTGGTACATAGAAGAAAAAAGTCTGAAAATTGGGATAAGAAAATTAGAATGGCAAAGGATCCTTCAAGTATAAAGGAGAATTAAGGTTTTCCATATTTCTCGTGCTTATGGATTATACACCCTTTGGCTGGAACTACTCCCCGTCTTTGTTACACTTCAATAAATGATATGGTATGCTGGTTTACAACTTTCTTTAAGAGGAAAGCCATTGAAAATCTCCCTAAAAATAATGCTGGCAAAATATTCTGCAAGTAGGTGGTGTGGCTCTACCCCTTTAAATGGAGAACTTGCCTCTTTGAACAAGTATGGACTTGATACTTCTAGATCCCCTTTTCAGACCTTTTTTGCTGTTTACAGGGACGCACAAGGAAAAGGGGAGCGGACTAGTTCCCTGGCCCCAGAGGCTTACTTCAGCACCCCCTCGCTTGGAAGAAATTGGTATCAGGTCTGAAGAATTCCATGAAGACACTGTAAGTTTTTTTTACTTATCGTACTTCAGAAGTAATTATCTATGGCCATTTTGTCACCTAAATTCTCCCCCACACACACCATCTTCTGCAAAAGAAAATAAAAAAAAGCTAGAATTCTGTTCTACTGTGCCTGAAATTGCTTACACGCACTAAGAGATTTTGTATGTTGCAGAACATATGGCATTTTAGAGTGACCGAGTACTGGAAGCAAATGAAATCTGTTGTGCGGAGGAACTACTTCAGGAATGTCATGGATATGAACTCAAACCTTGGGGGTTTTGCTGCTGCCCTTAAAGACACAGATGTATGGGTGATGAATGTTGCTCCAGTCAACGCTTCTGCTAGAATGAAGATCATTTATGACCGTGGCTTAATTGGAACTGTTCATGACTGGTATTCATCTTTAACATTTGTTCAACAACCATGATGTGTACTCTTTGTTTATAGTAGTGTTCAGGCATCTTGGATGATACTTCGTTTTAAAGAAAAAACTATTTTCTAGTTATCCTAGATCTGTAGTGCAAGCATCTTTTGTTGTTCATAATGACCATTTTTTTTATTCTTGTTATTAAAGATGATGCCATGAACTATCAACAGCTTTGAATGAATTAGAAAACTACATGATTTTCATTTATTCACGATCTTTGATTAGGAAAGTCTATATTTTTTGTTGCTGCGTTTGTGGTGCAAACTGTAAACTGAGGAACTTAAACCTCTTATTTTGATTATGAAATTGATTTGTGAGGAGTGGTAGTTCCCTTTTTGTTTCTGAGATGAACCATATGTGTTGAGATTGTACATATCACCACTCTCTCTCTCTAAGCTTTGCTGTTCTACATTGTTTCCTGTAGTGTCTATGTTATGAATAGTGGTCTATTGCATTATTTCCAACTTCTTTGTTCTTTTGAGTGCCTTCAACTTTTTTTTTTGACTTCTGCACATTGTCTTTTACAGGTGTGAAGCATTTTCCACATACCCTCGGACATATGATCTTCTTCATGCCTGGGGCATATTTACGGAGATTCAAGAACGCGGTTGCAGTTTAGAGGATCTGCTGATTGAAATGGATCGAATATTAAGGCCACAGGGATTTGTCATCTTAAGGGACAAACCAGAAATTATAAACTATATCCGCAAATCTGTGACTGCCTTAAGGTGGGATCATTGGTTATCAGAAGTTGAACCAAGGAAGGATGCTCTCTCATCAGAAGATGAACGGGTTTTGATTGTAAGAAAGAAGTTGTGGAGTGAAGGATCGTCAACAATGTGAATACGATGAAAGGTATGTACCGGACCTAGTACCTAACACATTTCTTTAAGGGCGCAATTTTCCATCCAATATAGGACATCGTCTCCATGCTTTGCATATTCACTGTTAAACACTTGCATTAAATCCATAACCTAACTTGTATTTCGAACCTCATAAGTTGAGCTGCCCGAAACTGGGAAAACTGTTGGCATAGTAAGCATAAATAATAACAATTAGAATGGACAATTTGATTTAGAACATAGGTGATCCTTCTTTCTGTAAATGCAGAGTTACAGTTTGATGTTTGCCTGCGTCCTCGACGGACTAAAAGTTAGGGGCTTCGTCTTTGAAAAGGGATAACTGCACTTCTATGAGCCTTTGGCTACCCGTCAAATTTAGAAATCAGGGAGCATAACAGCAAGATTTTGTTTCCCCTGTGATGAAGATGAGGCTACATCATAGACAGACCATTACTTTGTGGAATGTGCTTTAGCACATAACAGAACATTATACAACTGTATTAACCTCTTTTGAAGAGAAAACAGAAACTTCCATTCACTGCTAGGGATGCTTTGTATTTATTTGGATGTAATTGTTTAGTTTATTCAGGTATTGGTTACATTGCTTAATCTTACAACTATCATTCTTTCCTATTGCATTCTTCTAAACCTTCATTTGTACAGTTTTGGTGCATGATATAGAGGCTTCTGTTTTCCAAACAAGTTAGTTAAATATTTTTGAAAAATAAAAAGGAAAAATATCGAAAACAATAAATTACTAGGAATTTACTGGGAAAAAAGTTTATTATGATGACAAGACTTGGACCAATAGGAGGTCTCCTTGGGTGTGCTCTCTGCCCTTTCGGTAAGAGGCTCATATCATTCGAGTATTATTGGCTAAACTCGCACTTAAAAATTAGGTTAAAAGTGAACAAGTTTTTTACTATTCGACTATAGCTAATGGGCCATCTAGCGATGCATGTAATTCGAAGCCCTAATGTAGTTTTGGAGCGTTTTTCAATGGCTCGTGCTATTTAATAGTTTTCCTGTCTAACAAAAATGGAAACAAGAGAAAACCTTTTTCTCAAACGGAAAGAGCAACAAACCTCCATATTTGGAACAAAAACTGCCAGAGATGAAGTATGCTAGGAAAATATATACGTGTTTCTTCCTGCGTGGTTGGCTCCTATCCAACCTGTAGTCAAAATAGGAATTCCAAACAGAATCCAAAAAAAAAAAAAAAAACTACTCATTCACTCTTCTTATTTCACACCACCACACACTGATGATTGTAACCCTAAAATCCTTTTAGGGCAGTTTTGATCACAGTTTAGGCCACTACCCTTTTGAGTGTACACATAATGGATTCCGAAGCGATGGATGGATTGACTAGCAGGATCACTAATCATATTTCTGTTCAATTAAACAGCTCTGCATCACCAAGGCCTCCTCCACAACCATTTGTGATAGGTAATGTAATATTCCTCGGGTGTTCTCTCTGCCTCTCCCGAGCATGAGACTAATCCGGTTCGACAACTGTAGGGTTTCGGAGGCGGGTGGCTCTCCTATCATCTATTTTCCTTTTTATGTGAACATGGTTTTGTATGTTAGCTAATTGATTGTGGAAACTGTTAGGTGTTGCTGGTGGGACTGCGTCTGGTAAAACAACTGTTTGTAATATGATTATTTCACAGCTCCGTGATCAGCGAGTTGTTCTCGTGAATCAGGTAACTAATTTCACTGAATCTGTGTATCTGCATTGATCTTTTTCTTTAAAGAACGATGATCTTTTGTTTGGTTTTTTACCAAACAGATGAGAAATGTTGGAAACATGAACTAACTCATACATTGTCAATGATACGCTTAAGACTTTGATGACACTTTTCATTGCAGGATTCATTTTATCATTCCCTTAGTGACAAGATGTTGGAAAAAATACAAGACTACAACTTTGATCATCCTGGTAAGCATATGATCTCGAGATTCTAACTTTCTTTTTATCAGAACTGTGTTGTTTGATTAATGTTTACTTCTATGGTTAAATACATTGTACTTGGTCTGCAGATGCCTTCAATACAGAGCTTCTCCTTTCATGCATGGAAATATTAAAAAGGGGCGAGGCCGTTACAATACCGCGATATGACTTCACTACCCATAAAAGCACAGCGCAGGGAAGTAAGGTATTGTTAATTTTGGTGTTCACTATTTCAAGGGTTAGGGTCTTTAAACTTATATAGGCATTATTTGATGGAATGAAATTCTTGGGGTTTAGTGTTGTACTGGTTTTCGTTCTTTTGGTTTAATGTTTCACTACTGGTTTTTCCTATCATAGGTTAACCCTGCAGATATCATAATTTTAGAAGGATTGCTGGTTCTTCATGATGCTCGTGTCCGAGATCTCATGAACCTGAAGATCTTTGTATCCACAGGTGTTTTTTGTTCATACAAGTTTGTTAAATTTCATTCGTTTTCGCATGGCATAGCTGTGCAATAAGCATCAGAAATAATTCGGCAGTGCAGATCCTGACCTGAGGCTTGCTCGGAGAATTCAGCGGGATACAGTAGAGAGAGGGAGAAGTGTTGAAAACGTGCTTCATCAAGTCTGTGGTGTTACCTTCTTTCCACAAACAATTTCAATCATTGTGTGATCTAATCTAATTTTATCATCATAACTAACCAAACTTACAATCAAAGCGTCTTTTATCCGGTTAATGTGTTATACTATTATGTTCTGATGAACAATCTCTTTCTCCTGAACATGCAGTATGCTAAATTTGTGAAGCCAAGCTTTGAAGAATATATACTTCCATCTAAAAAGTACGCAGACGTTATACTGCCTCGTGGTGGAGAGAATGCAGTTGCAGTGGACTTGATAGTACAGCATATCCAGACAAAGCTTGGGCAGCATGATTTATGTAAAATATATCCAAATGTTTTTGTTATACCCTCAACTTTCCAGGTAACCATGCTAATATTTGACTTGTTGATTGCATATTCCGTTTGTAACTTGTCACAACCCTGCTTTGCAGTGCATTTTTGAATGTTTCATAATATTTTGATCCATAAGGATAGGAACGCATAATCAACATTGTCTCTGAATTTCATCCAGATACGGGGAATGCACACACTAATACGCGATGCCAAGACCAGAAAGCACGATTTTGTGTTCTATGCAGATCGATTGATTCGCTTGGTTGGTAAAGTGGAATGCTAGAGAAGTTTCTGAATTCATGGCTTGGAACAGTTTTATCAGTTCTTACATCAATGTTTCAGGTCGTGGAGCACGGTCTAGGCCACCTTCCCTTTACTGAAAGGCAAATCGCAACCTGCACTGGTAACCTTACTAGTCTAGTCATTTTCTGCAAAAACTCAGTAAGCTAAGGCTTATTATATAATAAACATCAGCAACCATCCTTTACATCCAAGACCCATCAATGCCATCTTCAGAATTGAGTCAAACTCTCGTGTTCTGTAAACATATTTTTCGCTTCGTTCGTAACGTTAGCTTAATGTTACGCAGGATGTGTATACCCGGGAGTGGTTTTCGCTAAAAGATTATGTGGCGTGTCAGTCATTAGAAGGTATATGTATATTTATGTTTCCATTCTCTTTTGTTCAGAATAATGTCAGGATTCTTGCTTTGTTTGTTTCCCTATTCTGTGGTAACTTTTCCTGTTCTGCATAGTTTTTTTCCCCCTAACACTTCCTTTCTTGGTACTAAGTGGGGAGAGCATGGAAAATGCATTGCGAGCGTGTTGCAAAGGAATCAAAATCGGTAAAATTCTGATCCATGGAACTGGTGCTAATGGACGGCAGGTTCGTGTTCGTTGAGGCCATTGTTCCACATTGCCTTAATCCTCTGTTGTATAGGAAATTTACGATGATATGCTTTAATATGTTGCTGACTTTCTGCAGCTAATTTATGAGAAGCTACCATCAGACATCTCGAGCCGGCATATCTTACTCCTAGACCCAGTTCTAGCGTCAGGTTCATAACACAAAACCCTTCTATGTACTCAACTTAGCCCTCCTCAGCAAAAACCAAGATTGACCCATGTCAGATATAAATGAATGAACAGGAAACTCTGCAGTCAAAGCCATAAGCTTGCTTCTAAGCAAGGGGGTACCGGAATCGAACATCATCTTCCTTAATCTTATAGCGGTAAGCCATCCAAATTATACACTACTTTTCCTTAATCTCATAGCCGTTGCAGCAGAAGATTAATCCCGTTCGAGTCATTTTTGATGTGTTATTTTACACGTTTTGTCCTCATGATGATGTAGGCTCCTCAAGGAATACATGTAGTTTCCAAGAAATTTCCAAAGCTCAAGATTGTGACATCAGAAATTGATGTAACATTGGATGGGGAGATGCGTGTGATTCCTGGTATGGGCGAGTTTGGTGATCGTTACTTTGGCACAGATGATCTGCAGAAGAAGACATAGATATATATAATCTAATTAATTACAAAAATTCTTGAATTATATTTTGGTTTCAATTTTTCTAACATTATAACACCCAAGTGGTTCATCTATTTTGTTTTACTTTAGTTTGAGGCTTGAGATTAATCACAAGAATGAGTTCAACATTATTTAAAGTTGATGGTGTCCTTGCCTTCTTTTCTTTTTGTCAATAGATAATATTTTTTATCGGAATTAATACCTTAATTGGGACATTTGTCACATTTAAGTTGTATATTTTGAGATTTTGTAGGTTTTATTGAGACATTATATCTTCAAAATTTGAATGTAAATAAAAAAATACTCCATCTGTTTTTGAATAATTGACTCTTTAAAACAGTAACAAAAAGTACAACAAATACCAAAAAGTCAAGTAAAGTAAACAGTAACAAAAAGTACAAAAGTGACTTTTATTCGAAAATGGAGGGAGTAGTGAGTTTTAATTCAACTATATCTCTAAGTATAATAAAATTAAATTGTTATTTTTAAATTAATTTTAGTATTTTTAATATTTTTAATAATTATAATTTACATGAAATGTCTCTTTAATACTAATAGTTGTTCAGATAAAGAAAACTAGACAAAAGAAATGGTGAATCTAATATTTATTATATAGATATCTATTATTTACTGGTGTTAAAAATAAGTTTAATAAGTGACGTGATATAAAAAATTAAAAATGACGTATGCTTCCTTCTTTATTACCGACCATTCAAACAGTTAAAGAGACTAGTATTATTCTAACACAACGTGTCTTTGCATGCTCGTTACATTAATTACTAGTACTTTATTTTAAAAGGTGCGCTTTATCCTTAGACGGTATACTAATATTAGTTGTAATCGTGTGATAATTTTTGAAATAATATATAAGTTGTGTGGTGACGAGAGAGAATTGTTGACCCGTAATTATAATTTTAAATTTAAATTAGAAAAAATTATATTACAAGAATCATTCCAAAATATAGTTTAGGGACGATAGAGAGAGTATATATACAATGTCCCAGAAAAAGAAAATCTTATGGTCAAACTAATCTAGAGAATTTATATTTGTATCATTTGCTAGAATCCCCAAAATCTGGTGAAAATATTCTTCCAATCAGTACCCTGATTTTATTTGCATTTCCATTCAATTTCGATGTACATTTATATCATAATGCAATAATACTTTAATACTACAATTTAAAATTTACCAAAGTTCTATCCATTAAGATGGTGGTTAATATATCCAAATACTAGGGTACATGATAAGGCAAACTTTAGTTCAAACTAATGTTGAGTTAATATTGCTATCCTGTATGTGTATCCTTATAATTATTGAATTATAGCTAATTATGTTCACGTCAGGTTAGCTCAGTAAAAGATAAAGTATTCCCAACATGTAATTTCTCTTTATATACGTATCGAATCTAGTTATTATATATCTTATTTAAAGAATGAGAGTACGTATTGTTAAACCACTCACACCATGTTTGTCACAATAAGGGATTATTAAACAAAATAAATAAATTTAAACGAGTCGTTAAACAAATAAGAAGATGATAACTAAATAAAAAAAATAGAGGGGTTTATAACTTTATATATATAGTATTTTCCATAATTCTTTTTTCTAAACATGTGCTTTTCTTTCTGTTCTTAATTACCATTTTTTGTGTGGTTAATTAGTGCGTGGTTACCACACCAGCTTGTGCTTTACGCGGGAGCATAATTAATTACAAAACCATCGCTTTGATATGCTATCCATTAATCATGATGAGTTTTTGGAGGTTAGAAAATTAGAACCAATCATATTCACAAGGCTAAACTCATTAAAAAATAAAGTACTTTTATAATAATACAATTATGGATCGAGCATCTTCTTTCATTAAGAAGTGAAAGAATAAATACTTTTAATCCGGATAAGTGGGAATTTACCTAGAAAAGGAATTAGTTAGGTACGTTTACGTGTATAAATATGTAGTATACTCCAAACTATCTATAGCATACACAACCATATACCTAACTGATCAAAATACTAATATACTAGTTTGTAATAATAATATATAACACATGGCAAGTGATGCAACAAGGTGTTTTCCGGTGCCGTATACGGAGAATCAGGTGAGGAACATTTTCCGGGCATGCGGCAAGGACAGGGGGGACGGTCGCCTGAGCAAACTAGAGGTGGAGAAGGCTTTCATCTGTTTAGGGTCACGCGCTCCAAGTTGGCGTGCGTTTTGGGCTATGGTTCGTGCTGACCATAACAAAGATGGCTACGTCGCTAGCGAGGCGGAATTCGAAGAGTTGGTCAAATATGCTTTCAAACGAGGTTACATGATCCAGTGCAAATGAAAAAGAAAAAGAAAAAGAAAAAGGTTATATTATATGATCAAGTAGCTACTAATTTCCAGTAGTAATTATAATTACTATGCTACCGCGCCAATTTATGCATGTGTGTGTCTAAAAATTATTCACTAATTAGGGTTATATCCTGGGTCATTGCAACATCCCATACTCGCATGACGGTGAGTTTCTATATTGATTCAGAATAAAATAATAGCTCAAAAATAGTTAATAATTTTTCATAAATACGGTATATATTTACACACGTGTATAATTGGAGAGGAGTTGTCTCTATTTTCTTTTCTATGTTGTTTTATAATAAATTATGTGTAAACCTTATTATCTATCTAAATCGTAACTTTTTTATTTAAATTATGAATTATCATTTTTATAAGGGGAAATAGTTTTTACCACCCCTGAACTATCGTCGAAAATCAAAAACCTCCCCTGAACTTTATTTTTTGAAATTCGCCCCCTGGACTATTATTTTTGGGCAAAAAGCCCCTTCAATGCACATTTTTACAATTTTAAAAAAATTATAAAAAATCTAAAAAAAATGTAAAAATTCACGAAAAAATGTAATTAACCTAAAAATCAAGAAACATTGTCAAAAATTCCAAGAATTCACAAAAAAATTGATTTAATTATGGACAGAAGGGGCTTTTTGCCCGAAAATAATAGTTCAGGGGGGTGAATTTCAAAAAATGAAATTCAGGGGAGGTTTTTGATTTTCGACGATAGTTCAGGGGTTGTAAAAACTATTTCCCCTTTTTATAATTCACTTGTTAGTTATACTATAAAATTATGTCTAGTGGCTCAAACAAAAAAGATCATGTCACTAGTAGGGATAATAAAAGGTAGGGTACCCTTGTAAAATCGCATGCTCATACCCTACCTTATTTCTTTAACCTAACACCTATACCATATCCTTACTCTATTTTTTATAATTTCCCATGCCCATATCCTACCATTTTATTACTCTTTTATCAGGGTACTAACCAAATACCCTTATCATCGAGTTTACAAACTTTATATCATTAGAAAAAAATACAAAATTTTGAAGTTAATGGTAATAATAAGATCCTTAAAAAAAATCCATCAAAACAGTTTATAAACATTCTTTCAACATTAAAAGAATCTTACTTTTTACATAGAAGAGCCTAAGTTCGACATTAATACACCCTACGCGATTAGCAAATTCACCCGAGAAGCCCACAAGACCTCTCAGCAAGGTCCACGGACATGGGTATGAAATACTCGACACCAATCAGGCAACACAAACAACACAGCACCGAAACTACCCAAGCTAAAACTAGAACCCAAGCATACGGTATGCACATATTATCTCTCAACTAACTTGATCGTCGGAGTGTTTACGTTGAAAAAAATTCTTAGTGCTTTGCAGGTATACCGGCGGCCAAGATCATTGCTATATTCATCTACCGTACTCAAAATTCTAAGTACACAAGTTATTATTTGATGCTCTCGTTGAGAAAATGGTTGTTAAAGGATGCGGTTGGGGAAAGTGTTGTTAAAGGATGCGGATAATACTGGGAGGTTGTTGGTTGGTTTGCAGGATGTTGATTGTGGCCTTGGGAGAATAGAGGCAAAGAATCGTTACTCATCATGCTAGGATTGACAAGGAACAAGAACTACCTATGAATAGGTACTCACTATTTTTTCTAAATGACTTTCAACGAGAGCACCAAATAATAGTAACTCAAAACCTTAATTAATTAGTCTGTAATAAAATATACTACTACGTACTATGTCAAATGACGTCGCAAAAAGATGTTTCCCGGTGCCGTATATGGAGGCTCAAGTAAGGGCCACTTTCCGGTTCTACGACAGCAATGGAGACGGTCGCCTGAGCAGACAAGAGGTGGAGAAAGCTTTCGCCAACTTAGGGTCAAGAGCTCCACATTGGCGTGCTTTTAGGGCACTGGCCAGTGCCGATCATGACGGAGATGGCTGGGTTAGCGAGGCCGAATTCGAAGAGTTGGTCAAATATGCTTTCAAACAAAGTTACGAGATCACGTAGTGTTGATTTTTAGAAGAAAGAAAAAAGTTTACATAATCAAACAAGTATGTGTATGTATATTGCATGCATGTGTAAAAAATATTCACTCACTAATTTGGGTTCTATAATCTGAGTGCATTGTTGGCTCACTTACATGATTGGTTAAAATAATGGTTAATTTATATATTGATTTAATGTATTTATTTATAGAGCGAATGGTACCTTTGTATATATGTATGTATAATTTGGGGAAGAATCTAATAAATTATGAATTAGCTAGCCAATAATCTCATCATCTTGAATTTTTCAAATCGGAAAATTAGCTTAAATTTCGCAGAATCTAAAAAATTAAGAAAACAATTTACCTGAGAAAGGTAAACTCTTTAAATACAAAATCGGCCCTTTATCTCCTTGGATTGAATTTTTAAAGTTGGATGATACATTTTTTACTGCGCGAGGATGCTTTATTAATTGAAATTAGATTAGAAATCACATTAGATCCTTAGAATTAGACAATTAGACTCTTTAAACTCTCTAACGGACGACGTGTTTATTTTTTTACCGCACGATAATGCTGTAGTACTTGCAAGTTACAGCTAGATTAAAAATCACTTGAGAGTCCAAAAATTATGAAATTCGTACCAAAAGAAACTAAACTAACTCTTCAATCAGCGTAATGATGTAAAATTGATTATTTAATTTTGAGAATTTTTAAAATTGTACTAGCTTTACTTAAAATTCGATCACTCCAGATTCTTAAAATTATGAAATTCATATCTAATGAAACTACTGGAAAGAGTAAATTAAGATGATACTTGAATATATATATATATATATATATATGATCTCTAGAATCTTTGTTAGATGTTTTTAACAAAGTACTCTATATTAACTTCTCTTTTTTATGTACTCCATAAATTATGCTTTTGCTAGCTTTCGTACGTGTGGCAAAGTCCTCTTTGCATTATTACCATATTCAATTGAGTAAATATTAAAGATATAATTACTATATATTCTTCTCTTTTTTTTAGTCGAGACTTAACCGTTTCGAGTATTATCGGATCTAAAACGAAAATTTTCTCAGTAAATTTTTTCTATTCCCCAAATTTAAATATTAAATTTAAATTAAAAGTGAATAAATTATTTATCCTTGACTATAATCAATATTGATTGTTGATATTATATAGCTGATTATGCTCCACCATGTAGATCGTAGAGAATCCATTCATGCGTGCTTTATCCTGGCACAAGACTTGTGAAAGGGTTTAACTATAATAAAAACAACAAACTATATATAACAGCATAGATTAGTCACAAAATCATCATAATTCAGGACCAAACTGAACAAACAATTGTACTACAGGGACTAGAAATGTCATCTAACCTTCTACTAATCCGGTAAGTGGGAATATAGAAAAGTAGTTAGGTTTACGTATATAAATAAATATGATTAATTACTCCAAGCTAGCACACACAAGCCAAACACACGTATAGCTAGCATAGCCAATTAGATCAAATATAAATTAATTAATTATAATTAAATTAGTTTGTCCGTAATAATAACATAATTAAGATATGTCGCCGGCTGATCCAAAGTATATAGCTCTGCTGCCGCCGCCGACGGAGGGTCCAGTAATCAGGGTCATCAGGGACATTCTCCGGTCCTGAGCAAAACGACGGTCGCCTGAGCAGAGAAGAGGTGAAGGAAGCTTTCAACAGGTTTGGGTCAAGTGCACCATGGTGGCGTGCTTTTGGGGCAATGCCGACAGAAACCGAGATGGCTACATTAGCGACGGTGAGGAATTCCAAGAGCTGGTCAATTATGTCTCGAGACGTGGTTATTATGACATCAAGCAGCTTTATTGCACGAGTAATTCTTAAATAATTCCGCTCAGTCATTTCATATTTTACCCCGTACTCATATTCATTAGACATATCGTACTTATAAACCTCATTTGTGATGGATTATACCATTTACATAAGCGGAGTATAAAGTGTGTGTTTGATAGAAGAAACTGTAATTAATTTCTACATGTTCTCCTGTAATAAAGTATATATGCTGTAGATCTTTCGGTTGTATACATCGTTTCATAACTTTTTTGTCTTCTTGATCTCCTTTTTCCCCCTCCAAATTAGGGCTTATTTGACCTTGTAGTTGTGGTGAAAAATCAATCTTTTAGCAAAAAAAAAATCAGCACATTGAAGGTGCTTGACTATATGATTAATTTCCAACCGCGAAATACTATCGAGGAAAAATTGTATAAAAAATTAATTTTATTTTCTAAGTTTACAAAACCTTTCACTTCTTCCTATATAATTTTAAAATTTGCAATTTAAACTTTATATAGTTTTAAAAAATGTAATTTGAACATTTTTAATAATATATAGTTAAAAAATTCAAATAAAATAGTAAAAAATTGCGGGGAAAATAAAACAATAGAAAAAAAAAATAGTTTGAATTTTGCTTTTCAATAATTTTTTATATTTTTTAAGTGAAGTGGACTTTATGGTACATTTTTCTTCAATTTTCAATTTTTTTTTGGCAATGTTTACCTCCTACAAAACTGTAATGTTGCTAACCATACAACAACACAGGAGACAAGCAATAAGGCCATGCAGATAAGTCTACGTTTATGATGGCACCTGAAGTATAGACAGTAATTGTATAAGTGGCTCAACAAGAAAATCATGTAATTATTAGCACCAAGGAATCATCATTCAGTAATTCTGTTGGTGTTTTTAGTGTCTTAAAGAAAAGAGGAGGAAAAAAATGACAGAAATTGTTCAATAACCATTGTATACATAAACTAAAGCAATAAAAACAACTACTATAGTCTATAGTAATTAACTTGTGGCATTCTTTTTACTCTTCTTCCTCCTGGAGGCAAAGCTGCTGGGCCCAATTTCAATTGACATTCTTTTCGTCCTGCAAATCAAGATCAAGTGTAAGTACAGTTTCCACCTCAACGTGAAACGAACGCTACGATTAACCCTCAAAGCGAGTATTGCTCGAGATGGGAAACAACATTGTAAAGCAACGTACCGATTAGAGAGTTCTTCTGACTCCTTGCCAGTATCTTCAACTGCATCACCTGATACGATATAATATAACATAGCGAAACCAAAAAAGATACATATTCAGTACAGTGTAGTTCTGAAAACTAAACAACGAATGGACTTTTATTCTAAACAAGACTATATGCTTCACAGCCCTTAAAGCAAATCTATCAGAGAACTTAAGGAAGGCCACAATACAGAGAAACACAAAAGTTCAAATGGCAGGCGTTGCACTAAAATTCAGATGCAACAGCAAGTCTACTTCATGGAACAAACTTATACCCATGCCAATATATCCATACAAGAACTACTATCAGATCTTGCAGAAAGAATCAAACCTTGGCCCATATATCGAGGACAACATCACAGTTCGACATAGCATGAAGATGCCATTAGAATTACCCATCACTATCTAGCCATGCCACAACTATTTTCCTATACTACCACATCTGATCATTAACTTCATTTTCTACATTTCTCTCTAAACATGCTAATGGTCTTTGTAGTAAGTAGAATATGAATTCCAATTGGACAATCGATACAATTGGGAAGAAAAAAAGAGTAGCATATGAAATAGAATTAATTGTGCCTTTATTCGTGATAGAGAAAAACATCAAGGTAAAAGCGCACCTGCTTCATTTTCTTCCTCATCTTCTGGTCCTGACTCCACATCAGAACCCCATCGATCCTTTCCGTCGTCAAAGTCCCAGCGTTCTCCCACAGGGGGCATCCAAAAACCATCATCAAATTCACTATCCTTATCTGAAGAATCCCTCACCTCAGTTATGATTTCCTCAACCCTCTTTTCCTTCTTCTGCTTCTTTTTCTTCTTCACGCCTTTGGATTCTTTTTGAAGCTCACCCCCCACATCCTCTGATTCCATTCCATTAGAATCTAATTTCTTCATTTCTTTTTGTTCTGTTCACAGTAATCCACGAACTAACATCATTAAAACAGCTTCTGAAAATTTTGGTATTTTTTAAAAAACAAACAAAACTTGAGAATCAGCCAAACCTAATTTGTAGAGGAACCGTCTGCCATTGATGTGCTTCCAGATGTGTTCCTCGGATTTATTGACAGTATCCCCAGTTAATTTACATATCAACTTTGAACTAAAAACACCAACACGAAAACAAACTTAGTCACCAATAAACACTCACATAGTTATAACATTGATAAGCTCATAAGCTCAATCTAGTGAGCCTCTGCAACTTTTAAACAACATAAATAGCAAGAATCAAATAAACTAAACAGCTGGGTATTCAAATCTCATTCTTAGAAAGCTGAGGACAAAGGGGGGGAAATCAGAAACTACTTCAATTTACAATGTTAAGACAACAAAGTGAGCCCAAAGATTTCAACTTTTCTATAGGAAAAGCAAGTTAACACTTCCAGCACACAATTCACATAAATTAAGCAACTAGAGATTATCTAACCAGACTCTCAATTTTCATTCTTATCCTGGAAAACTAAACACAGGAAGCAAAGATTCAAACTTTATGAAGACCCCAACTTTTCAACTTACAATATTACAGTTGCAAATTCCATTCTTACAACAAAGCGATCCCAAAGATTCCAACTTTTCTATAGGGGAAGCAAGTTAACACCTTCAGTACACAATTCCCATAAAGCCAAGCAACCAGGTACTATCTAACCAGACTCTCAATTTTCATTCCTATCCTCAAAACCTCAACACCGGAAGCAAAGATTCCAACTTTACAACATAGTAGAGCCCAAACACCTCAACTTTTCAACTTGGGGAGAAAATTTTCAACCCTAAAACCACAACTCACATAACTAAGCAACTCGCCCAATTCATAATAAATGTGATTACTATTAACAGAAAAGGCTAACACAAGGAGAGAAACTGGTACGTTTAGGATGTTACCGTGAAAGAGGGTCTTGTTTGAACAAGTTGAGAGGGGTTTTTTTGTGGGCTAGAGCATAGTCCAGGAGACCCAAACGACACCGCTTGCTCTGAGAGTAGGATTCTTTGTCTTTGCTGACCATTTCGTGCCCTGTTTCAACGCACTTGAGCCTCCCGTTTGGGAGCTCTGTGAAAGTGGGTTGACCCAGCAAATCGTTCCCTTCCTTCTCACCTTTCTTCTTGTCATTGTCGTTCACTGCCGCCATGGCTGCTGCTGCTGCCGCCATGGTTTTGGTTTTTGGGTATCGGTGTTAAGAAGCAGCTTCCGAACGACAAGCAGTTTCTTGGTAAATGAGAGAGACATGTCGTCCAATTTTGCCACAGGAGGATCAACCATTAGGAGGCAAAATGAGACCATATTTCAGTATGGTATTAGGCTATTAGCCCGTTTGCTCTTGACATGCAGATTGTGCAGTTTGACCAATTCAAAGCAAGAACTGCAGATCTCTACAATCAAGGTTGTAAATTTAGTTTCTAATTTTACCCCTACAATCTAAATTGCTCTTTTGTTATGCCATTGATTCTAAAGTTGGTGTCTTTTTCTCTTTTAATGTCTGTGTTGTTTAGTGAGGAATACAGCTGAGGCAGATAAACTCCCTAGGCCTGAGAATTCTCCAAAGCTCTTTACACATTTGATTTAGGCCAAAATGATCTATCTGTCGGTTTTAGAAAGCTTAGTACTGATCAACTTCGCGCAGCATTGCCAGACATAGTTAACCAATTAGCCTCAGCAATCCAAGTAAGTGATTTATGGTTGTAATCACTGATCAAAATTGACAGTGTAATACGTTACTAAGCTTTGGAGCGCTGTTTTTGTGCATGTGTGTGTTTTAAGCATTTGTATCAACAAGGAGGGAGGGCATTCTGGATACACAATACAGGGCCTTTTGGTTGTTTGCCCGTGAACCTATTTTACGTATCGAACCCTGCGCCTGGTTATCTTGATGAGCATGGCTGTGTCAAGGCTCAAAATGACATGTCTGTTGAGTTTAACAGCAAGCTTAAGGAAAGACTTGTTAAACTAAGGGCAGAGCTACCAGAAGCTGCAATTACTTACGTGGATGTCTATGCTGCTAAGTATGGACTTATCAGCAATGCAAATAAGCTAGGTAATGTTCATCGCTTTTTAACTAGCCAATCAATTCTCTTGTGGAGATCATCTCTGGACATACGATGTTCTTCTAGATCATGAACTTTGCATCTGGTCGTGATAATTCATTGAAAAGAGTTGCTAACACCAAAATGCAACGATATGCTGAAAATCTATCGTATAATAGTAGCATTGTCTTAATTTTACAGGATATGCTGATCCGATAAAGCCCTGCTGTGGGTATCATGTGAAGTTTGATCATATATGGTGTGGAAACAAGGGAATGGTTAACAACACTGAGGTCTATGGCGGCGTGTGTAAAGACCCGGCAGCATCTATTAAGCTGGGATGGTGCGCACTACTCTCAGGCTGCAAGCAAATGGGTTGCTGATCATACACAATGGTTTGTTGACAGACCCACCAACTCCTATTACTCAAGCATGCCATAGGCAGTGAGTAGAATAATAATGATGTTAAAAGCTGGAGCATTAGCTTTGAAAATGCATAGCTAGAGTAGCTTTATGGTTCGCCAGTGAAGTGATTGTTGTCGAGGTTGATTTTCGTGACTTTGAGATTATAGTTATATCACCGTGAAGAAAGTAGGATGAAGAAGCAATAAATGATGCATTTTCCATTCATATTTCTAGAGCAAGGCCCTAGCACGTTTCTCCTATTATGTAGCATCTTCAAACAAAGAATATTCATGGAGTTAAGAGATACTTCTCGCGGTCTTGAATACTTGTAGTCACAAGGCAGAGTTGAAGAATGAAACGTCAAATGACTGCATTTTGTTGCGCATTTAACCGTGTCTTTTTATCTTTTGTTTTGTGTTCTAGGATTACTTCAAGTATGGATTCATGCAACTAAAGCTGCCAAATCTAGTTCTCATTTCTCAACAGTCAATACCGTTTTTGATGGAATGGTTGAATTAGAAGGGGAAGAGAAAATCCACTTCACTATTTCATTACTAAACACTGGCACCTCTCTGTCTAACAACACAGATGTAAAACTCTGCTGTAATACTACTACACGAACTCTAATTATGGTCTTACCCTGCTGTACTACTACATCACGAACTTCAATCATAGTCTTATAGACAACTATAAACACATATTCACTGGCGATGCCCATCCGGTAAGGCAACCACCTTGTGGAATGGTACTGTCCTCTGCGGCAATGCTCCGTCTTCTTCGTCATCGTCAAATTCTAGCAAATAACTAATCAATGAAAACATGAACTTGTCATGAGGCTACAATCCAGAAGTTTATGTGAAACAATTTAAGCATTTTGAAATAGAAAAAGGATATATATCATCCCATCAGGAGCTCATCAATATGTATCGTTTATGTTGGTTTGTTGATGAATACCAATATCCTTTTTCTAAGTAATCGTAAGATGAACAAATTAGCAAGAGGATGAGGAAGTAACTTACTCATCTGACTTCCTCTGAGAACACGCAGATGAGGTTGGTTGAAGGCACCCATAGCACGCACAAAACAATTAGTAGTCAGTTTCAAAATTCAAGCCAGAGTGGAAAAGCATGTATTCAATTTATGTGATGAAAAAACTGAAAACTAAGAACCAATAGGCAAGGCAGGATCATTCTAGCTTTAGTACAAGCAGATAAAATGTTGTGGAGTAAAATAACTACCTTCCGAGGTGGACTGACGACAGTTGCCTTATAAAGTGCTGTTGTTCCTGGATAAACAGCCAAAACATGTCTTCCAGCAGGAAAATCTGGGACACTAGAAAGATCGTTTCGCTTGGGAAAAGGTATAATGCATGATACGGGCAGCTTGTACTTTCTATAAGAAACAGAAACATAAAGAAATGTTAAGTAACAAGCACACACAGAAAAAAGGATGCCTTGGAAAGAAAAGCTAATATACACGGCATACCTCTGGCCGCCACCCTCTTCATCGTCACCTGGCTCCTCATCAAGTACTTCAAATCTGCAAATATAGAAAAAAATTACAGAGAGCAAGAGAAGATACCAAATAGATTTGACAAGCCCCATTGACTAGGATTTCCCCCACATTTTACTCCTTTCACCACCTATTGAAGAGAGAATCTATTTATTTGAAAAACTAAACTTACTCTTTCGTTTCCCTATCAAAATGGGTCACTTTTACAACGAACCACTCATCCTTTTCAGCATTATCTCCAGTTACCCTAGCTGCCACCTGAACATAACAGAATATATCATTGGAAAAAAAAACAGCAAATATTCATGAACTTGTCAGAAGATAAATAGACAAATTACGTTGTTTCTGAAAAACCATAAGATCACGGAAACAGAATTCAGAATTGACCATCACTTATGAGCTATATGTATACCTGTTCGCCCTTTAAATTAGCCCAGGTCTCAAGTTGAGTTCTCAGTGCAGGAGAAATCCTCGTGATTTCTGGGTCATTCTTCATTCTTTTCCTTTTTTGCTCATTACCTTCTGCAATTAATATAACAGTCTCAGGAACATGAATTTCTCCAAACAAAGTTGCAATTGGGCCAGAGACAAAAGAGCATTCCTATTTTTGGCATTATTAATTTTTTAGCTCATGATCCAAGTTTACAAAGCATACTCCTATTCTACGTTTAATATTGTCACTCCATGGTAGGTAGAACCCCGTTCATCCTATGTTAACTAGCATGACACTTTTGAAACCATAATACTCCAATTCCTATTTTCTAAAGGTCCCGGGTAGCTCAGTTAAGATTAACGCATACACACCACCAATATATGAATCAGGCAATCAGCAATTCAATTTCTTGGGAAACAACAGATGCCTAGCAATCACTCACCACTCATTTGGCACTTGTGCCACTGTGGTTGTCCACCCTCAACATACATATACGGTCAAATTCTCACAGGACACAGATTGAGGATTGAATAACTAATAATCATGTGGTGACGGGTGGTGACAGCAAAACTTACACCATGAGAACATGTTCAGAAACTTAATCACACACAAATATCTTCATATGCACGTATAGGAATACCCACAACCCATAGCACCCACCTATCCTTCTTCGTGGTTGCCCAGGAGGTCCAGATGGCAGCAGAGCATCCAGTTGAGCCAACAAGAGATTGGAAATACTGCATCACATAACAGATAAAGTACGTAAGTGACTGCTATTCAAGTTTACTCGGAATCAAGCAAGATCTGGGGAGTTCAATCTAAGTGGGTAACCAAATACAGTAAATGTCATCCATTTTACTTAAGATACTGATAGACATACGTTACTTCACTCTCTGAAAGATCTTTCGCCTGCGTATATAAACTTCTGAGTCTGGATAAAGAATTATCGCCAGGCTTCTCAACAACCTCTGGAGCTGGATGTATATGCAAAAAGTTGGAGTTAATAAAAGGCAGCTATAATAGGCATTAGCCATCCCAAAATATGGATTATAGCACGAGGAACACAAAAAGTTATAGAAGCAAGTTCAATAATTGGCACTCTAACAAGACCTATGGGAAAAGTAGATCAACAAGGTTTACTTTGTACCATAATTAATTGAATGAAATGTATCTTCACATGCATAATGACAGGAAACATAAGAACTAATAATTGGCTGTGGCCTTCTACATTCTGGATCTGAAGCACATCAGCCTTAGATTTCATGCTTTCCGCCACAGAAGGCCAACACTACTTTTCTGTCTTGCGCATGAAATAAGGATGGCAAAATTGACTGATGCCATGTATCTCAAGGTACTCAATGAAAATTGTGATTCATATGAGATAACATGAGTAGGTGAGGCCCGTGATTAATTCACCTAGGACCCTGTGTATTCAGGACACAAATAAGAACTATATAGCAAATTCCTTCACGAACTACTTTTATATTTTAGACTTCATTTTTAGTAGATACTTTTACCATTTACTTTTCTTTCTATTAAGATGGCTTTGTCATCAGCTTTTGAACAATTTTGCAGACCACTCAAAAATAGGATCCCTGATAGTACTGCCAAACATGATCCCTATATGGTTCAACTCTTCACTTCTACCAGCTTCCTTTAATTCAACAGAGAAATGAATATGATTTAATACGGGCCACGTGATAGTTTAAAGGATTCTACAAATTTTTAATGCTGAGTAGGTAGCACAAAGATCACAAAATCATCATAATATGCACTAAACACTTTCCGACACCATAGTAACCGATAAATATGGCTGTGCATTCCAAAGAAGGAAGAATCAAAGAGCATAATTGGGAAAACAATAATTTTTCTTTCGTACAGAAGCATCTTGATTTTTGTTAATTCTGATAAGTTGCCTTATCTGTCAATCCCCAGGCAAACCGCACCCAGTCGTTACACCTAGGATTACATAGACAACACAATTCCTTCTCATATTAAACAATATCCATCTCCTGCTTGCTAATCCTAAATTACATAGACAGATGTTCTTGCCTGGCAAATTAAACACCAACTTAGATAATTTACTTCACACCATAGTCAAACATAAAAAAACTCTCGGTAGTTACAGCAAAGCTCCATGTGACTGTGACCCTCCTTCCCGTAATCATAATGACAAATGCAATTCGATTAACAAACTCAGGCTTCACTTATACTCATTTCCGTTTAGAACAAATGAGATGTACTCACAACTGAAAAACCCCGCATGAATAAGAGCAGACATAAAATTGTGGTCATTACAGAACAGCCCATCAACAATAACCTCAAATGTAAACCAATTCTGTTGAAATTTAAGCTACAACACAATCATAAACGAAAGAAGACGCTACATTCATTAATTTAAGGAAAACCCATTAATCCTAAACTGAAAAAAATCATTAAATCATCAGATAAATCACCCAAAACATTCTTAACAAACCACACACAAATTCGTAAAGATGCATACTTTAACATCAAACTTACTAGCTTGAAGCTTCTTGTGCATCTTGTTGATCTCTAACAACACTTCCTCTTGCTCTTTCCTTAACCGATCAAGCTCCCGCGAGTGGTCTAAGATTCCAGGTATGTCAGGAGACGACATCGTTTCGCTTCGGAATCAGAATCACAGTCACAAAATCCCAATGTGGTTCGCTGTTATTACAACAAACAACACAGAATAATCAAAATTTTAAGCATTTGATCATGTCTTTGGTTGTTGTTGGTGGTGGTGGTGCTTCTGCTGTTTGATGTCGTCAAAAGGTTGGATTTTTTTTTTTATGGTTATTTTTTTTTTTCTTACAAAAGAGCAAGTTCAGATTCTTTTCCCCGGTTATCGTTGAGTTGAGTTGGGTTTGATTATTATTGTTACTTTATTATTATTTTTATTTTTTGGTCAAAATTGTTGCTGTTATTATTAATGTTATTTAATTGTATTTTGAAAAAAAGAAAGGATTAAGGGATAATTAATCCGTTAACTGTCTTGTTTCCTAACCAGATAATCTTCGATTCATTTTACCATTTATTTTGATTTATTTAACCAATAAAAAAATTAAAATTAGAATTTTAAAAAAATTATAAGATTTAAATTAAAATTTTAAACTATTGGTAGTTAAATAGAACAATTTATAAATTATATTTTTTTATAGATAATTTAGCTAAAGAAATAAGCCCAAATGTCTCATATGGCATGAGGATAAGCTTTATTTTATGATCCAAGGATCCGGACAGGCCCATTTCTACCCAACGTGCATAAGAGAAAACTCTTCTATGACACTGTTGTGGGAAAATTTTCACCACAAATTTAATAACCAAATTTACTTCTCGTAGATGGAAAAAATAAAAATTAATTAATTATATATATATATATATTTTTTTGATGGGAGTAATTTATTTTTTAATAAAACTAAACTCGAACAAAATTAATACTCGCCGAATAGACAAAAATAATATATATAGTTTGAAAAAAAAAAAAAATAAATAAATATATATATGGTGTGCCTAACTAATTAATTTAATTTATGCTTGTATACCTAACTAATTAATTGTATACCTTGTGACTTTAAATGCTTTCTTAGCTACATTTTCAACATGCTAGTTATTTTAATTATGTTATAGACTTGTACGTAAACTTCAAACATACTTTTCCTTTTCTTTCGTTTTTTATAGTTTTTAAATCAGATGTAACCAAATCAATTTAACCGATAACCTAAGTCATAAAATCAGTACGATTCAAGTTGAAAGACCAAAAAAAATGCTCTAAACCTAATGATAATGTACTCACTCAAGATACGGACCTGCCCCGGCCAGTTATCGGGTGAATCAATAGAGGGCATTGTTGATTGCTCAACCGGGTCCGTATATGCATAGTAAATTATTAATTTTACACTAATAAAATTTATTCTATATGGGTGAATCAATATAATTAGTCTGTCAAGGAAATTTGTTTATATTTACAATTTCTTGCATTTTTAAAAAAAATTATCTATCCGGCTATTTGATTGCTTGCTAGTTTTATTTTTCTCTCTTTCTTATACTTTCTCCGGTATAAAATAAATGACTCTTTAGGATAGTAAAAATCTGTTTCACCATGATCATTGATCTTATTTTATTCCATATTGTTTCACTTTTACTTTTAATTTCCACTCAAATTAAAATACCATCATCAAATTGGGTTGATGCATAATTTTTTTTTGTCATTTGCACAAAATATTGGCTTCGAAAAAGATAAAATGACAAGTAAGAATCCGTAGAAAAACGTCATTTATTTTGCACCGGAGGGAGTAAAACATAAAAAAATAAATTTATCTGATTATTAGAACCCGATTTAAAACATGAACAAAAAAAGATTGAAGTAATCAAAATCGAGCCTAAATCGGTCATTGTTATTTATATTTTTCTATATACTTGTTCGATAATTATTAATCTATAAATTTATTGATTTACATATAATTTGTTATTATTGTTTTTTTTTAATTTTAATTTATTATTATTGTTGTCATGAATTGTAAATTGGTTTCTCAAAATATAAAAGAAAAAATTGAAGACTCGAATTCAGGATCTAACCTCGTTGAGAAAACGTAACATTTTATATTTTCTCCAATTCCATACGATTGGCTTGGTCCGACCAAAGAAAAAGTATTTTGTTTCATGAGAAATAGGTGACTTTGGGTTCGAGAGCAGTCCATAAAACCTGTCTAACCTGCAAGCGAGCGATAGAGCAATACAAGGAATAAAATCCCGCATAGGAAACGTATCTGTATCTAAGGTAGAAAACTGTAAACCCCATTTAATTAAATTCCCAACTGGCATTGGGTTTTCCATTTTTTTCCCTAACTTTCCTTTGATAGAGATTGTTATTATTTTTTCAGTTCTATATATACATACCATCGTACACAGCACCAAGAAAGAATTCCAACACAGCCATATAAATTGACAAAACAGGAAGAAAAAAGAAAATCTGGCATTACCATCTTAGGCTGTATTTGGTTTTGCCAGGAACCGATTCACGTTCTGTATTTGATTAAGAATCCTAATTTTTTAATCCAAGTATGTTAGTTTCTCTTTGTTCTCTTGTATTTAAGCTCTGTTTCCTCTGTTTTACTCTTTGTTCTTACAACCTGAGATAGAATTCTGGTGAATCTTTTTTTATAAAAGGTGATGTCTTTATGCGAGTTCTTTGTGGTACAGGTCGTGTTTGATTGATTGCGTGTAAGGAAGTCATGTTTTTGTTAACTGGGTCGTTGTGGGATTTGGCTTGAGGGCAGAAATCAGTTGGGAATTTTGGGTCTTGAGTTTGTGGTATATATGACGAAAAAAAAACAAAAAAATATTTGTTTGAGATGATTATGATGAGAAAGGCTTAGTCTTGGAATACTCGAAATATTATTAATTTAGTTCATTGCTTGTCAGGTCTTCTTCGGTTTGGACATTTAAGAGCTGGTTATCTTGCTGGTCAATTTCAGTTTGTTACAAATTAAGCAGCGAAACATTGCGGATTCGACAACTGTTTCGAGCAGTCGTTACTGACTGGATTTTCGCTTTGCATATCTGGGTATGATGAGATACCTCAACCGGAGGTATGGAACCTGTATTTCATTTTTCTATGCTGAAAGGGTTCTTTTGAAGTGGGACCTTACAAGTTTGAAGTTTCAATGACAATGATTCTCATTATGACTGGCAGAAGTGTTTCAAACTACAGTGGAAATTTCAGAAAACCGAGCGAGAGGATGAAACTTTTTCTGGGAATTTTCGTGGGCTCCATTTTTGGCTTCTTTTTAGGAATATCAACTCCAACGCTCTCACTATCTAAGGTTAATGTTTAATTTTTATCCTTTTCAAGATCTATTTAAATGTTGGTGTTGTTCATTTGATTTGTTTCTAATGCGGTTTAGCACGATATGAAAAACTTACTGTATTATGTTTAAATTTCAACAGATGTATCTTCCATCCAGTCTGTGTCCTTCTGTTGACCTCAGAAATGTTCATAGCAAGTACTCTCGTCTATCCACTCAATCACTATTCTATGCCTGGTCTTCTCTAAAACGTAACAAATTGAACTATCGTCAACCTGAAGAATATGTTGATAAAAAGGTTTGTACTCTCTTTTCTTCATTTAAATCATACTCATATACGTAAATCCAATAATCTGTTGTATCGTACATTAGAATTATAAGCAAACTTGGTCATTTACTTAAGCGAATGTAAGTTCTGGTTCTCTGTGTACGATGACCTCAAAATTCGGACGCGTTTGTGAGCTTGGATTGTTTTTGGGGAAATGGAAGTGCAATTCAGTGTAGGGTGGGATGAAGGGAAAAAAAATAAAATCATAGTAAGAAGAGGGCTTTTCTTTTTCTTCTTTTTAAACAAAAGAATTAGAGTTCTAGTTCATACTTGGTTAGAGAAGATTCTAGGTTTTTTCACCTTTGAATTGGCCTTCTGTTATTGTGTCATTGATTAGGAAGCAAGGGTGAAAGCACCTTTTTTTCTGATTTCTAACTTTTGCATGTCAGGATTATCCTGTTTAAAGTTTTTATCTCCTGAGAAACAAGAATACTTATCATTCTTGGCCATCTTTATCTGCACAAACTCTTAACCCTTTGCTTCTGTTTTAGATTTGGGCTCCAACAAATCCGCGAGGAGCTGAAAAACTACCCCCCGGCATAGTTGAACCAGAATCAGATCTCTACCTCCGTCGACTGTGGGGTCTGCCTAAAGAGGTATGCAAGACCCAAAAGCTAGTAAATACAGGAGATCATATAGTTATAATGTGAGTTTTGAAGTCCATGACTTCGATGCAATTGTAAAGTTGTTGGTAATGGAGGAGTTGAGAAAGTTATCCAAGTGCTTCTTCATGATGATTAGTGCTGTTATTTTCTTCCCAAATTGATTCTTTGGTTGTTGGAGGTGACAATTGCAGGACTTAGCGGTCATACCGAAGTATCTCTTAACGTTTACTGTTGGTTATGATCAGAGATACAACATTGACGTAGCAGTTAAAAAGGTCATCATTTTCTCTTACTTAGAAAGTTAAGATGTATATTTTTTTCCTCAGCTCCCAGTAAACTGCTGCATTGTATTGTTGTTACCCTACAATGGTCGCCTGGTATATTTTTCACTTAGGAAATAAAAATATTCTTTCAGTTTTCAGAAAACTTCACCATCTTGTTGTTTCACTACGATAGCCGGGTAACTGAATGGGATGAATTTGAGTGGTCGAAGAGAGCTATCCACGTGAGTGCTCCGAAGCAAACCAAGTGGTTAGATACTAGCCCTATCCTTAACTTTGAGATGATACTTTTGGTTTCATGTTTACAATTTTTCATCTCATAATCTCCTGAAATTTGGTGAAGGTGGTACGCCAAACGTTTTCTTCATCCTGACATTGTCGCGGCCTATGACTATATTTTTGTCTGGGACGAGGATCTTGGAGTGGAAAATTTTAATGGAGAGGAGTGAGTGGTGAAAACATAAGCTCCTGCTTCAATTTTGGTTCTTTTTTCCAAAAGTGAAAGGATTCCAATGATTAAGGCCTCTCTATTTCAGATACATTAAGCTGGTGAGAAAATATGGTTTGGAGATATCGCAGCCTGCTTTAGATCCTCGAAAAGCTACAATGTGGGCAATGACAAGGAAAAGAGATGATACTGAGGTTCACTGGTAAGAAGATGGAACTACCTTATCTGCTTCGTACCTGAATTTTCATCATCCTGATCGAATCCTTTTTCTATCGTCCTCACATCCTTCAGGTTAGCTGATGAGAAGCAGGGTTGGTGTGCAAATCCAAAATTACCACCATGCGGAGCGTATGTAAAAAATAACAATACAATTGGATGATCTTGGCACTGTTTTTCATTATATCTTACGGTGAATATGCACTCTAATCGCAGATTTGTTGAGATCATGGCAACTGTGTTTTCGCGGGACGCATGGCGTTGCGTTTGGCACTTGGTTCAGGTTAATTTGAAGATCTCAAAATCTTTTTTTTTTCTTGCTGTTGCTGTTACTGTTCTGTAAAGCTCCTTTCATTACTTTATCTTTAAATTTTGCTGTCCCTTGTCAGAATGACTTGGTTCATGGTTGGGGTATAGATTTTCTTCTGAGGAACTGTGTTGAGGTAAGCAACCACTACTTACGCTCTTCCACCTTGTTCAACTTCATCTTTCTGCCGCGCGGAATCATCGATCATTTTTGTTTTTTTTTTGGCTAACAGCCGGCAGAAGAGAAAATAGGAGTTGTTGATGCACAGTGGATTTCTCATCTAAGTGTTCCTTCACTTGGGAACCAGGTATTTTTTTCAGTCTCTTCGGTTGTCCTCTCTATCCTTCCGGAAAGAGACTGATCCGAAACATTATCCACAAACGTTTTTGTTTCATCTCAAAATGCAGTTGACTCATTCGTTCTTTTACCTCTTTTCCTTGAACAGGGCCAACCGGAGAACGGCAGAGCACCATGGGAAGGGGTATCTGAAAACGATTTCCCTTCTATTTCCTTCTAAACCCTAAACCATAAACCTTTAATCCGATGACCGTTGCGGTTCTGAACATACGTGTATTTTTTGTTTCTTTTTGTTGGGTCAGGTGAGGGAGAGGTGTCTCAACGAATGGAGCATTTTAAGAGAGAGGATGGAAGATGCAGAGAAAGCTTATTATAAGGCAATGGGTTCTGATTCTGCCAATTCAACAGCTCTTTAGGTAGTAGCAGGAAAAAGGCTAGCTAAATGATGTTACTGCAATTTTTTTTTGCAACATTTGCAACAACAGTAGAAATTATTCAGCCAAGATTCAGCTCAATGAAATGTTCATCACTATTTAGCAATGCAGTGAAATTGAAAATTCTCCCAAAGTTCTCTTAATTTTGCCAGAGTTACATTTGCCTAAAACCAGCGAATCAATCTGAACCGAATAATCATTTAATTTCTAAAAATCTTTTAGCATGACATATTACATTATGTAAACAACAGGCCTCTATCTTCTTTTATTTATTTATTTTGAATAATTTGCTTTCTTTTACAATGCCCATGTTTAAGGGTGAAAAAAAAATGGATCAATGAATTGAACTAAGCAGAGGATTTCCAGCTTGTTAGTACTCAAAACAGCAGCAACTAACCACATTCCTTGGTATATAACATCTTCAAATCTAGGGGAACTGACAAGGTGGGGAAAAGGTGTTATCACTTGAAAAATGGATTCTCCTCTGTTATTGTGGCTCTGTAACTTCTCAGCCGGCACGGGCAGATTTACATCAGATGGCAATGAGCAGCAGTTAGAAGTAATTTTTGGTTATTGCCTCTTCCAGTTCTTTGAATTCCCACGCATCATCTGCCAAATATTCTCCTGTAATGCCAGGGAAAAAGAAAACAGTGAACCCTAATCCCTTCTTCTTCTTAGGCAAATTTCAATCTCAAGATTCTTTCGGATCCATTTCAAGTTCAACTACTCTACCAAGAATCAAACTTCTCAACTTCTAATCATTCTTTTCATAATTATAAACAAAAAAATACTGAACTTTTTTGTCGGCAAATGCTTTTTTAAAACTTTGCAGCACAGCTATCCTTCTCTTTCTCTCTTATCATTGATGGATAATTAAGCTAAATTACCAAATTGATGACTACTGTAAGCAAGCTACTAAGCAAGAAGAGGCCCTTACCAATTGAATCTCTTCGTAGAGCAGTTAAGTGAGCACAACTGAAAGTGAAAGAGTCACGTTAGAATGCATCGATGAAAATATGGAAAAAGAAAACCAACAGAAGTTTCATGGTGAACATATTTCTCAAGCTACTTTCTCTACAACATATTTTATGTTTCATCCACCTTTCTACATTTCCTAACCCTTTCCAATTTCTAACTCATAACTTCGGGTCATGGGACAAATTAACGAAACAGAAACACCACTTGACCGAGGTGAAATCCTGAACTGGGAGATGAACCAATTCGAAGTGTCTACCTGCCAAGAGCCTTTGCAAAATCTGAACACAGAGACCGAATGTATGTTCCTTTGGAGCATGTCACCCGGAAAATCAAATTTTGTCTGCAACAACCAGACAGCAATCAAGATGCATAGATGTCTACGCAAATATTGAATAGAAACACTAACGAACCTGTCCTCTAAGCTTCGCTCTATGTCAAACTGAAAAATTGAAATCCTTCTTGGTGAAAGCTCAACACTTTCTCCTCTTCTTGCTTTTTCATACATTTTTTCACCTCCAACCTATCACAAGGCAACAGAACCTTCAGCAAAGAGAGTCTCCACTGGTAACTACTCAACAAACTCACGAAATCTAACCAAGCGAGAATTTCTAAAAGAACATGCCAATTATAGTGTGTTCTGAGAACATGTTGAGCAATCCAAGCTTTGAATCACAAACTAGTGGTTGGCTATATGAACCATTCTCCTCCTTTACACTCTATCTACCATATTCTAGTTCCTTCCATTTCCAGATTCTCTGCATAATAATCTTAGTGTCTCATTCCTTTTGAATCTTGTTTGAATGCATAAAATTCTTACGAAAGCAAACAGGAGTAAAGGATCTGTCAGCATGCACAGGTATATATATATAGGGGTACTCATCCATCAGAGAGCCATTACTTGATAGCACATTGATTCTTACTTTGATTGCAGAGAACATTGGAGGAACTTGCCATATCTCCCCACAAAAGGATGCAGCAGTTTTCTTTATGGCCGCATCCTTAATGTGCTCAAATGGTTCACGCTGAATAACCTGCAAGAGAATAGTTTTAAGAGTAAAGGACAGAGAGTGATAAATATTGTAAACTAGGCATGTCACAATCACATATCATAAGGTAATATTTTTCATCCCACTGGATCGTGGTATGAAACTTGAGTCCAGAATGTCTTAGTTATCAAGGCTTCATAAAAAAAATGAACGAACATGCACAATTATTTATACAACATAAAACCAGAAATACAAAGAATGAACTACTTTTGAAAATATAAAACGAACCGGGGAATCAGCATCCCAAGTTGAAGTAGCCTCACCCAGACGAAAAACACCACTATAACCCTTAACCATTCCTTGATAGCTGCAATGAAATAAGAAACAGGGCCCTGAGGGAAAGTCCTATGGAGTATATCAGGTGAGGTGTGCAGGGGAAGCATGATTTAAATTTACATTACCTATCTACCACCTTTGTGGCTTTACCAACACATACAATCAATAAACCAGTTGCCATAGGATCAAGTGTTCCAGCATGCCCCACCTTAGAACAAATCAAAGGTTAGATAAAAATATGCATGTACAAATAAGAGATAATGGCCAAACAAAAAAAAGGGGCACCTTTTTCACTTTAACAAGACGACGCAGCTTCCCGCAAACTGTAAATGAAGTCCACCCTGTTTTACAATGTCGTAGCAATACTATCTCATTAGAGGCTATACAATTTGAAGTTATTTTTTAAATTTCAAGAAAATATCAACTACAGACATGTGAAGACACTCCAGAACTTACAACTAACCAAGCAATAGTTTGGAACGACTGTAGGGTGCATCAGATATCAGTAAACTTAACGGAAGTCTATACAATGTGCACCTTATAAGCCTGTCTTAGCTAAGAACTTAACCTCTCTAGCTAACAAATTTACTAAATAATAATCATCAGTCAAGTCAAATTCAACAGGCATTAACTATTATAATACCAAACCCAGAGACAAGCTCTAAGGAAAAACATAATTTGTCCAAACAAAACAATAAAATTCATAACCGCAAACAAGCATCTACTCACCTTTAGGCTTATTCACCAAAACCACAGTCCCATGAGGACCATCCCACCTCGGTGGAAGTCCAGTACTTCTTGTAGATAGATATGGCTCTCCACTCCCTACTTCAGTATCCTTGTTGGGGACTTTCTTCAAACACTTGAAAAAGTCCTCCACTCTCTTTGGAGTGACATCCTTACTCAAATCACTACCACTCTCATCCCCCTTCCCCTCCTCAAAAAACACCAATCTTTTATCCTCACCCCCCTCTCCTTTTCCTTCCCCAACTCCACTTTCCTTCCTCTCTTCTTTCATTGCACCAACCTTCATACTCCTCCTTCCCTTCCCACTTTGATTGAAGTTGGCATCTTTAGGATCCAGAAAAGCCTTATCAAGGCATTGGTCAGGGAAAAACTTCTTTTCCAACTTATAAACCATCTTGTAATGCGTATCTTTCTCCCATGGATAAGCAAATGCATCGTAAAAATACAACTCTTCCTCCCTCTTATGCAACCTAGGAAACTCCACAACTTCAGGCTGCAGCTCCACAAAACCCTCTTCACTCCTCCTCCTATCCTCTTCCTCGTCGGAATCCGGTCCATACATCCTCTTCCTCCTCTTGCTATAGTATTTCCTCTTAGATTTATCCATTCCATCTTCTACAGATAGCTTCTTATCGACCCATGTGTGAAGACCCGGTTCCTGGTCCGGGTCCGAGTCAGACGAGTCAGTTCTGGCGACTCGGGATGGTTTGGACCGAGATTTCGAAGGTGGGGGATAGACTGGATTGTGGATAATGAGGTCATATTGAAGAGGGTAGGGAGTGGATGTGGTGGAAAAGAAGTGATTGGACAGTGATGACCAAAAGATGGGTTTTTTGGGATTGAAGATTGATGACGAGAAAGGAAAAATTGTTGCTTTTGGTGTTGAACAAGAAAAGGGTAAGATGGGTCTTGGCCAAATGAAGAAGATTGAAGAGAGTGATTTAGCCATCGGTGATTAGGTAATTCTGGTTGCCGGCGTTAGGGGTTTTAGCATGGTTTTAGGCTGTTGTAAAGCGCATCGGTTTTTGTTTCAGTTCAGTTGTGTTCTACATCTACACAAGATTAGACTGAAACTTTAAACCTTTTTTTTTTTTTTTTAATTTTTATTTTTGTGTGTGGTTATACTGAAACTTTAATTTAAAACATCTTAATTATAATTGTTTTAGCCACTGAAATTCGAAAAGTAGACAAAGATTTTTTGGTCTCACAAAGATTATTATTAATTCAGCTATTTATTGTAAAAATCTCTATAAAAAGTTATAATATTCATTTATTTATTTATTTTTATAAATTGAATTGAGATTCAATCTTTAGCTTTTTCTAGTGCTTTGCGATAGTATCACTTATTAAATCAAAATTATGAATGTAAATCAAAGTACACTTATTTGAGAAAGATTTTTTAAAATTTTATTTATTGACCCGAACTGAAAAAAATTATATGAGAAATTCAGTATTTTAATTAAAAAAATCAAAATTTTCTAATCAACCCTAACAAGTAATAACAAAATTTTGCAATTTTTTTCTCATTTTAATGTAATTTTTTAGTTATTTTGGTTGGTTACAAAAATACAAATAGGGTCATTTATCGAAAAAAGAAAATCAAAATTTCCTAATCAACCCAATTACCCAAATACTGTGTCCAAAAAAGAAATGCAAGTAACAAAATTTGCAATTATAATACAGCTGTGGCCCACTTAGCTCAGCCCACAATCACTTCGCTCCTACCAGATCTATCATTTGACTCCGCGCGCTCCCTCTTCTTTTCCTCCCTGCATCGCATAACTTTTGAATTTCGGTGTTTTTCATTTCCCACCACTCCGTCTTCAAAAACCCAACCCCTTCCCTCCAAAACCCATTTCTCATCCAACTCTCCATGGCTTTATCTCTTAACCCTTCTGAATTGGCTCCGGGAGACGAATGGGAACTTCGCCACGAAGACGATGGGTTCATCTACAAAATTCTCAAGCGTCAGCGCCTCCTCTCCGACCCATCATCGGAATCACAGCCCTCCGCCGTCACAGATCTCAAGGCAGAAGAGAACCGCCGGAGAAAACGCAAACACAACACCCTTTGCAAGCTGAGAAAGCAGTACCAAGCCGAATTGAGTCAGTGGGAAGTTTTGTCGAACAGCTTACGTGCAATGCAGCAGAAGACGGTCCAACACCAGCAAGAATCTCAGAGACGACACCAAGAGACACCCCAAGAACCTTCGTGTTCGGATCAGAGCGAATCGGCATCTGGGTCCTTAATTGATGAGCTCATATTGCAGGTAAAACAAGTAAAAATTGATTCTTTTTGAGAGATTGGGTTTTTTTCTTCACTTATGAAGTTGTGTTTAATTATTTTCGTTTTGTTTGGGTGCAGGCTGAGGCACAAGAAGCCATAATAAACGACGTGGGAAACTTATGTGATATGGTGGAGGCAATGTGCAACGCACAACAAGATAAGGTAGTGAAATCATTTATGGATTTGCCTATTTGGGCGTCGCCGCGGGAGCTAATGGCATCCCTTTGTGATGATTAGTGAATTTAAGTTTAGTGTTGTTGTTAGTGTTAATGTTTTGTATAACAGGGTTTATTCTAATGTGTGAAAGGGTTTTTAGGTTATCAAGCAATGTAAAGTGTTAGTACAAGAAATGTCATCTAGTAAACTCTTTGATGAATGAAGCTAGCTACAATGTGTATATTATCACTACTTGAATTTGAGTAACGTTTTGTTTTACTTATGAGTAATAGAAATTACACTATGACTTTTTGGGTCTGTTGCATGGAGAAGAGAATTTGGGTAAGAAGTTGAAGAGAATAAAATGTATTGAGTAGATAACAGTTGAGGACGGTGAATTAGGGTTAGATTTTGAGTATAGTTTAAGTGTTGTATTCTTTCTTTGCAAATGTGATGTTAGTTTTTTAAGTGACTGATAAGCTGTGGCTTGCCATTAACCATAAGGTGTGTTGTTACTATCTGCCTATTGCTTTTTGTTGCTTGAGATATGAATTTGTGCTAGTTGTGATATCTGCTCTGTAGTTGAACTTATTCTTTGGCAAGTTTGGTTGATGGAAGTTGATTGATTGATGAAAACTTTTGTCGATATGTTCATGAAAACAGAGAATCGCTCAGTGTGCTTGCTGGAGCCTTTGCCTTTTTAGCTATGTAAAGCGAAATAACTATCCAATGGGTATGTAACTCATCGGCTGTTCTCATTAGTTGTTTATTGGTAGCAAAGTATTAGCATTGAGTGGAACAAAAGGATGCATATTTGACTTCCAAAACACTAGAATGTACTTATCCTCTCTTTCCTGATGACTGCGAAAGGCTAGGAAGCCTAATTACATCTTGCCTGTACATCTCTGCACATTCTAGTGTTCCATAAATATATCACATCCAACAGGCATTTCACACCCTAACTTCCTAACTTCATAACTTCAGTGCAGGAGAAGGTTAATTTGTTGAAACGATTTTAATCACTAAAAACGAATACAAGTTAGGAATCCCCTTGATATTTATCACAACAAACTTTATTGCTCGAACCCATATGCAGCGTGGATTGAAAAATTGAACAAAAACACGAAGGTTATAATCAACCAGACATTTAAGTTGTGACAGTTTATTAAAGGGGAAGGAAAAAAAAACCTAAATCGCTAAGAACCTTGCTCGGGTTGAGACAGGGTTTTAAGATCTTCATCAGTAAGACGTGAAGAAATGACTTCCACTGGTAGAAGAGCAAAACCAGCTTTCTTACATGCATCCTCTAGAAGCTCCACTTGTGAAGATCTATCAGGGCAGAACACGACCACTGCTCCTCCACTACCAGTAAACTTTGAAGCAGCACCCACCCTTCGAGCAACCTCCACCATCTCTAGATTTAAAGCACCAAGAGCATCATCCCCAAACATGCACCTGTACAGAATTCCCGTATCAAATAATATTCATCATCCACCTATTTTCACTCACTAAAGCAATAGACACAGGTGCCAGTCATTTCTACACTAGACAACACTGAGCATTTCAATTCTCACCTGATAACTTCAGTCATAGACGCATACACCTATACTGTTTGTTTTTCCTAATTTTTATTTCTATCTGTTTAACAATAACGATTTAGAAATATGCCGCTATCACACTGCCAGTTACCTATTCAGCAACGAGAAACAAATCATCACCTTGTACATAAGAAAACAGAGAATTATAGGATTCCATTAGCATGGCAACACCAGACAAGAAATTTAACTGGAATGCTTGAAAGTGTTAACCAGTTTAACTCTTACCATCTTCAGACTATTCTTTCATTACTTTTCAAAGTGCAACCCAAATGGGATCCAGAAACAGAAATAGATCTTATTCTTTCAAATGAGATCTCTTACCTTCGGAGATCAAAATTACGGTTCATCAATCTTGCAAGTTCAGAATAATTTTTTTCTAGGATTGCAGTTCGTCCTTGGAATGCAATATCTGCAACTTCCTCCATAGTTGAGACAATAAACTGGTCACCATTAAGCCAACTTTGTCGAACTGTACTATGTACCTGAAGTTAAATGGAAAACTCACTTGTAAAATGAGGCCGACATGCTAACGAAAACATAAAATGTCAAAATTAGAGTTTATGACAGGGTGTCAGAAATTGGCACTATAAAAGTTGGGGGAAATACAAAAAAATGTCTTCAGACAAGTCATTAACTATAAACAACCTTTCATTATATGTAAATTGTAAATTATTCACCCTTGGCACAGTTCAAACAGAGATTACTGTTTCCAGACAATCGCTCCATTCTTCGGCATAAAAGAAAAGGATGTAAACCAAATTGTGCATTCACATATGAGTAGGGGTGCTGTTTGGAATCTGGATGCAGATATACACTTGGAGAATAATAAAAAGAGGAACAAATTGCAGAAATGGGACGAGAAAGTGAAAAAAAACACTAAAAAGGTCTGTGGTTTGATGCTAACCTTTCCAGAATCACTAGGATTCTCAGCATAGATTAGATAGAGAGGAGGAAGAAGACTAATATTCATGGGAGTATAGATGCCATGCCCCAATGTGTCCATGTATTTCTTGGTAAAATCCTGCACAAGAGTGCATAATGCGTATGAGGCAACAAATTTATAATAAGGTGCGTATGAACAAGATCCCCTACCATGTAAACAAGACCCCCATAAATTTGTGCCACACGATCTTGAAGGCCAGCAACAATTCCAAGTTCTTTTTCAGCGTCAAGGACAAGATTAGGCCTGATTTCCACTTTGATCAAATGCCTGACTTTGTAGAAGTCAAGAAGGCAGTTTAAGGCTGCGCTTACGATGGCACTAGAACCTGAAAGTCCTGTCTGATCAAAATCATAACTTAAGTTGTATGTTTGAATAAAACTAAACTAATCCCAAAAGCATAATGAGAAGTAACAGGCAAAAGAATAAAGTGCGACACACAATCAAAATGACAAATGCAATTCCTCTGCGGTCAGTATTTGTGTCTACCACCATTCTCAACAATATAGTCTACTCTTCCTTATAATGGCTATTGCAGGATAAGAACTGGATGCTTGCCCTGAAACTAAGGCCAAAGCATAATAAAATCATCTAATGTGGATTATGACATAATGAGCTATTCTAAACTAAAAGGAACTTTCTCAGATGGAGAAAATTGAAAGCTTAAGCGTATTTTTAGGGGGAAAAAGGCATAATCATGAGGTCCTCCCAAAATAAAATACTTTTTCCTATCTGGAAAAAACAGACTTCTCAGAATTTTTGTTTGATAATTGGGTGTCTAATCCCCGAAACAAAACCTTAACCGTTACCACAAGCATACCTATATAACTCCAACACATTATTTCATAGAATTATCACACCAATACAAGGAATAAACTGCAGCGGCCTAATATTATTCATGTGTAAGAAGAAAATTCACAAAAGGCAAAGCGTAGAAACAAATAAGAGAGAAACAAGAACGAAGACTACAGAATTTACATTAGGATTTAGAGGCCTCTACCTGGCGAGGAATATTAGTGTCATATGACAGAGTGAAGTTTCCGCCATGAAGTTCAATTTTGTTCTCTTTGCAATGGTTAAAGAAAACTTTACATATTGCCATAAGCAATCGTACACCTCCATAATAACCTTCACTTTGCACTCGATTCACCTTCAAGTAAAACAATATGTATTTCAACCCTCACAATGTAGTATCATATGCATAAGTTACATTATGAACAAAATAAAAGAAATGCCACAACTAGATTTTGATTCCACTAAATCAGTTGCTCTGAATATTCGAACTCACGCGTTGTTTCAGACCCAAGACGGTCACTTTTGCATCAACCAATGGCTCCTTCACAATTATCTCTCAAGAATCCAAAAAAATTAAAAGTTATTCTAAAAACTCCAAGTTTGCTGACCAAAAGTTCAGTGGAACCCAACGAGGACTTAAATATACATACCATCTTAGCCAATAAAATTGGTCTCCGGTTGAAGATTAGAGAGAGGTCCATGAACATAAATCGAAGAAAAGAAAAAGTTCGCTACTGACCGACAAAGTCCTAAGCTCCATTGTTAGTGTTTCTTCACAACTCAATTATATTTGAGAAATACAAAAACACCACAAGCACCAAAGATAAGACCCCATTATACAACCCAGATTGCACATTAACATCACCATAGTCTAAAACAAATTTCACACAGCTCATCTCCTAAATAATTTAAGACTTGCAGGATCCACACAGCGAAATCAAAAAACAACAGAAAGAGAGCTACCAGTCCACAATGTTAGCAATGCAACAAATCAATCGAATCTCAAACAAACAAAATGAATCAATGTAGCGAGACGCAAATGTCAAATCAGTAAGAATACATAAAAAAGGGTTACCAGGTGGTCAAGTGAAGAGAACTGGATAAGATCATGCTTGGGATGAGGCATGAAGATCAGATCAGCAGAGGGCTGCAACTTAACGGTAGCCCAGAAATTCCCAAGGCTGAAAGATATGGTCTTTCCATAGTAAACATCACTTGGGTTCCCTAAAAGACCCACACGAGCATATGATTTGTGCTCAATGCACCCATCCTGATCCATCTCCTTCCGCAATTTCTATGACAGATTTTCTTCAAGCTTATGAGAGCAGTAATTGGAGATGAAAAGGATCTGGTTTCGTAGAATGGAAGAGGAGGCAGCAAACGAAATATGACAATTTGCCAGATTGTTGTCGTGTCTTTGGATGAAGATTCAGTGGAGAAAGGGGAAGTATTTTTATATTTTAAATTTAGAGAAATTGATTAGATTTGATTTGGTCATTATCCAGCTGAGTGGATCTATTGTCCTTATCCACGCGTAACCGTCGCGTTACCGTGACTCAAATGATGATGTAGCCGTTTGGCGTTCCGGTTCTACTCGGGAAAGTCATTTCCCGATTAGAAAATCAGAGGAGTAGGTGTTTGGTAACACCTACTCGAAAATGACTTTTTCAAGGCAAGGCCAAATTGGCCTTGCCAATGCTCCAGTGGGCAACTGGGAAGTCCAAAAGGACTTCCCTCTCTTCTATATTTTTTTTTTCAATTCATTTTAGTTTTTTTACTTTATATAATCAATAAAATAAATTAAAAACTACCACAAAAAAATCTCTATCTCAAGATATCCATTTTTCCTATTTTTATTAATTTTTTAAAAATGGGTTTTATACCCTTTATGGTCATTTTACATCCAAACCATAGTTTTAAAAAACTGTTTTACCAAACACCTCAAATATCTAACTTTTCCATTTACCAAAAGTCATTTTCCCACGGAACTTTTCCCACATAACTTTTCCAACTAGAACCGGAACGCCAAACAGACCCGATATATAGGATTAAGTCATTTTTTGATAACTGTACATTATTTGGTTGATTCATTTAGCACCCGTTTTGGTCAAACGATTTAAAAGATACCTTCACTTAAAAAATGACACATATCCATCCTCCACCGTTAACTGATGACGTGGCATGTGGCATGACACGTCACCAATATGATGACGTGGCATGCCACATCAGCAAACGTTAATTAAATTATTCTTTCTTTTTCTTTATTTCTTTCTTCCTCCTCTCTTCTTCTTCCACGGCAACCACTACTCTCCTTCACCTAGTCATCTTTTTCAACCCTCCATCTCCTCCATCTCAACCCCTTGGCCTCACTCTGCATCACACCCAAAGCCAGTCGAAACCCTTAACCTCCATAACTCAACCAAAAATCAACTCGCCAAATTAAAACCGAAACAGCAGCCACCAAATACCAAATCCAAATCCTTTCCAAACCAATTAAATCATCCCAATTAACCAAATCCAAATTCAATTAATCAACTGCCCAATTAATTAACACTCTCTCAGTTAATCAACAACCCCGCATCCACTCAAACCGCCTCCGTCAGTCACCATCACCAAACCTGAGTCCGCATCTACTCTCCTTAACCAAACCCGAATCCGCACCCACAATCCTCAACCAAACCCGAAACAAATCTAGCCACACAACCAAGAATCACAAATCCCAGTCCAAAACCCCATCCTCAAACACCAAATCACCTAAACCAAACCACCCAAAACCGCCAACTACGCTACAACCCATCACCGCCGCCACTACAACAGCCAAAGAAAGGAGAAAAGAAATAGAAAAGAAGGAGAATAGGAAAGAAAGGAAAAAAAGAGAGATTTGATTTTGTTGTTTGTTGTGGTGGAAGAAGAAAGGAAGAAGAAGAGAAAAAAGAAAGAAAAAAGAAAGAAAGAAAAAGAAAGAAAGAAAAAGAAAAAAGAAAGAAAGAAAAAGAAAAAATAATTTAATTAATATTTGTTGATGTGGCATACCACGTCATCATGTTGATGACATGTCATGCCACATGGCATGTCACGCCAGCATTTAACGGTGGACGATGGACGGCGTCAACGACGAGTGCCAAATGAGTCATATCTTTCAAGTGGAGGTGCCTTTTAAACCGTTTGACCGAAACAGGTGCCAAATGAGTCAGTCAAATAATGTACAGGTGCCAAAAAATGACTTAACCCATGATATATATGAATCTTAGGACTGTTCATCGGTTTCTGTTAACCGAACTTCACTCGCTTGTTTAGTTTTAGAATTTCGGAATTTAAAAGTTCAGTTTCGAAAATTTCGAAACCAAACTTTTATACGGAATGGAAGTTGGTAAGAAAATTTCAGTTAACCGAAATAACCGAACTTTTCGGTTCTTTTTTTCCTGACCTAAGGCTCTTTCTTTTCTCTCGCCCTCGTTCTTTCATTTTCTTTCGGCTTTCTTTTCCTTCTCGTTTTGGACCTTCGGCGAGCTCCTGTTCTTGTTCCTCTCTCCGAGTCGCGCATCGGTCTCATACCGACAACATGGAGAGGGGAAGCTCTTTTCTTTTCGGTTTAATTGGTGTGGAATCTAGTTTGATTTTATGGGTTTAGTGTAATTATTATGGCTGGTTTGATCCTATGGGTTTAGTTTAATTGTTATGGCTGGTTTGGTTTGATGGTTGGAGTTGCCGGCAGTGCCGGTGGCTGTAGGTTGAAGATGATGTTTTAGGGCTTGGTTGGGTTGTTGTTGGGTTAGTCTTTTAGGCTTAGGTTTGGGCTGTTGTTTGGAAAAATAAATAAAAAAGTATTTCAAATGAAAGGTGAACTTCCGTTCCGAAATTTTGGAATTTCGATTTCTGAATTTGGAAGTTCGGTTTCGGTTTTAGTTTTGAATTTTAGGAATTTTGGAAAATTAAAAATCGAATTTCGAAATTTCAGAATGTAGCCGAAATTTCGATGAACAACTCTATATGATGGTAAAATTCTTCGACTAAAATAATGTAATGTCCGTTATGTGTGTGCTAAATAAGGTAGTTACTGTTACACTTATCATATCGACCCTGCGAAATCCATTGCAACTTTGCAAGGATGTGTTTTTTTTTTATCTATACACCCGAATCGAAACCTTACACTCTCTCTACTTTATAAGAAAGATTATTAAATTATTAGTTTTTTTTTTTTTAAGAATCTTTGTCGCCTAAAAAGTTAGAATAATTTAGTTTTGTAAATTTATAATTTGATGGTATTTTCCCATGTGAAATTCTTCCATGTCATGTATATACAAAGATCGAATAAATAATCTTTTACTGATTAAGTGAGAGTTTCGAACTATTCATATTCACTATGTCATTTATACGATCCTAATTATGTACTATCGATGATAATCTTCCAAATATAATTACTTATAATTTTTTATTAGTAAAATGTGAGACTCTCAAGGAGATCTAAGATGACAATGAAATATTTTTTAATAAATATTTGGATAACATTTTTAATATTTTATAAAAAAATCTAGAAAAACTTTAAAATTGTAAAAACCAAAGTTAAAAGTTTAGTAAAATTGCGGACCACTAGATTTAGTCAAAATTAACGTTAAAATTGTACGGTTTGACCTATGAATCTAACTTTAAAAAATTTGATGAACAAATCATCCTAAAAAAAATTTGGATGATAAAATTGTCCTAAATTAAGTCGCGAAAACCTATTTTTCTTTTTATGTTTTTCAGTTTAATCAATTATTGAATTATTTTTAAAAAGTAATTTTTTACAATTTTTCTTACAAAAAGTAAAAAATAAAAGAAATTGTAAAAATTAGACAAAAAATATAGCACATATGGTAGAGCTCTTTTTTTTAGCTTAAGATTAAGATAATAATAAAATTGGTTTAATTTCTTCAAAATTGTTTTTTCTTTTTAAAAAAAAGAAATTCATTAGTTTCTTCAATTTTCTTTGGTGACTTGGACTTCACCATATTTGTTAATTTTCCTTCATTTTTTTCTGCGGTGTGGTAAAGCATCACGGACTCAAGTTCAGTCTCACTCCCGCCTTTAAAAATAAAAATCCACCTTTGAGAAACTTCAATCCACCAAAACAAAACCCCAGGTGATGGATATAATAATTCAAGAACAGATAAAACTAAAACTAATCAACAATTAGAAACGACCAAGAATCAACTCATTTTGCGGACATCTATTGGAATATACTACATAAAAACAACACAACTTTCAGTCAACTGAGCCAACAGCTCATGATCACATGCATAATCATTGAGAGAATGAAATTGAAACGGAGAAGGTGTTTTACTAATGGAAAACATCACACGTCCCATGTGCCCAAATTCTGCTAAGCGGGAAAGAGGGGAAGCATTTTGAGTTTTTTCCAATCATGGAAAGAAACAATAAGCTGGGCTATGATTGCATTCTTGGTCCTAAAAAAATAATTTTCTACCTGGCTTGGATCGATCCGATCTAGCTATAAGATGATGTCTTTATTAAAGGTTTGGTCTCTTCATAAAGCTGCGCACATATCTTCAAAAACAACACTTACATTTCCCCTTTCTTGCACCCGAATTCTCCTCAAGGATCGATGGGGCAGAATTCCGTCATAATTCATTGTTTTGCAATGCTCGTTTTCGTTACTCTGCCGATTTTCTACCCAACCACGTCGTCTGCAGCTGCAGCTGCTGGCATTAGTGGTAAGAGTAATGAGACTGACCTCCAAGCCTTGCTTCAATTCAAATCCAAAATAACCAAGGACCCTTTTGGTGTCTTGAGCTCCTGGAACAGTTCGATCCACTTCTGCCAATGGCAAGGTGTCAGGTGCGGCCGTCGGCACCAAAGGGTCACCGCACTTAACCTGATGTCCTTGAAATTTGCAGGGACACTATCACCCTACATTGGAAATTTGAGCTTCTTGAGAGTATTAGACCTTGAAGACAACACATTGAGCCGCGAAATCCCTCGAGAAATAGCTCAGCTTCACAGGTTAGAGATACTATACTTGAACAACAACACAATAAGTGGAGAAATCCCTTCCAATTTATCCAATCTCTTCAATCTTGTTAAACTTGATTTAAGTCAGAACCAGCTGGTTGGAAGTATACCTCCTGTTCTTGGTTCCTTGTCCAATCTGCAAATTGTTTTATTACAGAATAATAATCTAACAGAAACCATCCCTCATTCTCTTGGGAACTTATCGCATCTTGTGGCACTGGACCTTGGCCAAAATCTTCTCACTGGGAGCATACCTGATTCGTTTGGCCAGTTAGCCAATCTTCTCTTCTTAGGTCTTTTTTCAAACAAGCTATCAGGTAATATACCTGCCTCGATTTTCAATCTTTCCTCTATCGACACGATAGAATTTGGAGTGAATGATCTCTCAGGTAATCTTGCCCAAGGCTCATTTATCTCTTTCCAAAGAATCACATGGCTCGCCCTTTCCTTTAACCGGTTCACCGGTTCAATTCCATCTTCCTTATCTAATTTGTCAAGCTTAGTAAATCTTCAACTTCAGAGAAACCAGTTTACAGGAGGAGTGCCCTCTCTTCATAAGGTTCAAAAGCTTCAATTGTTTAATATCAAAAGCAACAATCTCGGCAATGGGGAGGCAAATGACTTGAATTTTCTCACCTCTCTCACAAATGCCACCATGTTAGATGGTTTGTACATAGGTAACAATTTATTCCGAGGGGTTTTACCGGAACAAATTGGGAACTTCTCAGCGACGCTTAGAACTTTCGTGCTGGGGGGAAATCAACTGCAAGTAGGGGTGTAACCGGGCCGGTTCGGTCCGGTTCTAGGGCTAGAACCGGACCGAACCGGAAATTTCCGGTTCTGGGATACCAGAACCGGACCCGGACCGGAAAATTCCGGTTCTGGTATGCCAGAACCGGACCGAACCGGATTTTCCGGATCGGTTCGGTTCGGTTCCCGGTTTTTGTATTTTTTTTTTTTAAATCAAGAAAAAGGCCCAGCCCGCCCAGCCCAGCCCGCCCAGCCCGCCCAGCCCAGCCCAGCCCGCCAGCCCCTCAGCCAATGAAGGAAAAAAATAAAGAAATTTGAGGGGAAGGGGGTTCGAACCCCTACCCTTTTGAAGGGGAGTCAATGGCTTAACCACTGTGGCAAAGCTGAACTTTTGTTAATTCATGCATCATATATATATTTATATATATACAAATTTCCAGTTTTTTTCACATAACGCACGTCGTTTAGTTGTTAAACACACCTTACACCGTTTATTATTTAATTTTGATACTTGTTTATAACTTGCTCACAAATTTTAAAATACTACAAACGAGACATTGAATATCAAGGATGAGCACCAGGCGTAAAAAGGTTTACAAAAATAAATGCCTTATGTTTTTGGTGACAAAGTCGAGCACAACTCTTGGCTATGCTATATGATAGTTTTATCAACCATAACTTTTTCCGATTAAATTATATTTTAATTATGTAGTGAGCTTGAATAACAAGCACATTAGCTAGCAAACAATCCAAAATATTTTTATTTAAGTTTAAATGAAAAAAAAATTTAATGCTAAACCTCTTAACAATTAACTCAAGTAAATAATGATATTAAAATATAGATACCATAAATCTAAATCATAAATGTCCATTAACCATTATGCAAATTCATTATTTTAGTTGTCATCTAATTAGTAATTACATTTTTTATGACAATTGATATCATTCTTTCTTACAACAAATAATTCTCTTTTTATTAAGTAAAATATTGAACAATAAACATATATTCACGACATATCTTAATAATTATGTAATTGAGTAAGTATTAATAAAAATATTACTACTATATGTCGTATCATTAATAATCAATGGTTTTAATTTATACATATAGTTGACTAATGACATGACTATTATTTTATTTTTTCTATTTATTTTTTGTTACGTGTTAATAATCTAATATACTAATTAATTAGATACGTGTTTATAATGAGATCAATTGATTATAATTAAAATGTATTGATACAATTATAAAATTGGTAGTTGGATGATTTATTTCTAAATAAAAAAAAGTGGATTTTTCAAAAAAAAATTAAATCAAGAAACGGGCCCGGCCCAGCCCAGCTCCAGCACCATCCCGCCCGGCCCAGCCCAGCTCCAGCCCCATCCCGCCCGGCCCAGCCCAGCCCCAGCCTCAGCCCAGCGCCATCCCCAGCCCGCCCAGCCCAGCCAGGAAAAACATAAAGAAAATTAAGGGGAAGGGGATTCGAACCCCTCCCCCCTTGAAAGGAAGGGTAAGATTTTACCACTGGAGCAATGCTGAACTTTTGATAATTAATGCATATATATATATTTATATATATAAAACTTTCCGGTTCAAACGGTTCTACGGTTCGGTTCCGGATTTTTTTTTTTACAGACCCGGACCCGAACCGGAAATTTCCGGTTCTAGTAAAATAGAACCGGACCGAACCGAAATGTTACGGTCCGGATCGGTCCGGGCCAAAATTTCCCGGTTCCGGTTCGGTTCCGGTTCCGGTCCGGTTTCTTACACCCCTAACTGCAAGGGAGCATCCCATTATCAATCACTAATTTCATCAACCTGGAAATCTTCTTCGCGGACCAGAACCAATTGTCAGGTATCATTCCCTACAATATTGGGAATCTTCAAAATCTAAAACTCTTGTCCTTGAATACAAATATGTTGTTTGGAAATATTCCACCATCTCTTGGAAATATAAGTGGGATGATGCATCTCTCAATAGGAGGAAATGATCTTCGTGGTAGCATCCCCTCAAGCTTGGGGAAGTGCCAAAATATGTTACTTATGGATCTATCTCGAAACAATCTAACCGGTCCCATACCTCCACAAGTTATTGGCATCCCATCATTAGCTGTAGCGCTCGACTTGTCTGGTAACCATTTGAGTGGTGTTCTTCCCATGGAGGTAGGAAACATGAGGAATTTAGGATACTTGGATCTTTCTAGGAACAAATTGTCAGGTGTGGTTCCTAGCACTCTAAGCAAATGCATGAGCCTTGAATCCTTATCTTTGGGCCACAATTTCTTTGAAGGCTATATTCCTTCCTCTTTGAGCTCGTTGAAGGGTCTTGAATCTTTAAATTTGTCTCACAACAGATTTTCAGGAGAAATTCCAGAATTTTTATCTCATCTTAAGGCGTTGCGGTATTTAAACTTGTCATTCAATAATTTGGAAGGCAGTTTGCCTACGAGTGGCATCTTTGAAAATGCGAGTGCAACTTCAGTTGCAGGAAACAACAAGCTTTGCGGAGGCATACCTGAATTCAAATTGCCAATGTGCAGAAGTCCGAATAGGCCACACAAGAAGGGACTGGGGAAGACGCTGAAATTAGTAATCGGCATTGTTTCTTTGACTTTAGGACTACTCGTCGCGGTGCTATCTGTTATATTTTGTTTTTGGCTGCGGCTACGAAGAAGAACACCCATCTTAAATAATCAAGCCATCACAATGATGAAATTATCTTATCACAATTTGTATACAGCTACTGAAGGATTCTCTGCGTCTAATGTGATTGGTAAGGGTAGTTTCGGGTCTGTGTATAAGGGAGCACTTGATAGCGAAGGATCTTCCGTCGCTATCAAGGTGCTTAATCTTGTGCACCGTGGAGCTTTAAAGAGCTTTATCGCTGAATGTGAAACTTTGAAGAACATTAGACACCGGAATCTTGTAAAGGTGCTTACTGTATGCTCAAGCATTGATCACCAGGGGAATGATTTTAAAGCTTTGGTTTACGAGTTCATGGTCAACGGGAGTCTCGAGGAGTGGTTGCATCATCAACCTATTCGCACAAATGATCAATCAGTTGAAGCAGCTCAAAGGAAACTGAATCTGCTTCAAAGACTAAGTATTGCGATCGATGTTGCTTGCGCGCTTGATTATCTCCATCATCAAAATGAAACACCTATTGTTCACTGTGATCTCAAACCAAGCAATATACTTCTCGATGATGAAATGACAGCGCATGTAGGTGACTTTGGATTGGCTAAATTCCTTCTTGAAGCACCTGATGATTCTAATGTGAATCAATCAAGTTCGATCGGAGTAAGAGGAACTGTTGGCTATGCTCCTCCAGGTAATTCTGTATTTATTTTTTTAACTCAACCATCTCCATACATTTATGCAGATAAAAGAAGTTTATCACGGATTCTCTCTGTTTTGGATGTATGACAGAGTATGGCATGGGAAATGAGGTGGCAATATGTGGTGATGTGTATAGTTATGGAATTCTTCTATTGGAAATGTTCACCGGAAGAAAACCTGTAGATGACATATTCAATGCAGGCTTAAATCTTCACAAATTCGTCCAGTCTTTTTTGCCTCTACAAGTTTTAGAGATTTTGGATCCTGTTCTTCTTCAGGAATTAGAGTTACAAGATCAAACAAATTCGACGAACCTTGATCGAAATCAAAGAAGAATTCGAAATAGTATAGGAAGAGTGCAAGAATTGGTGGTTTCGGTATTCAAGATTGGAGTTGCTTGTTCTATTGAAACTCCAGGAGAAAGGATGAGAATGGATGAGGTTGCGGCTCAATTGATATCAATTAGAGGCAAACTTCTTGAAACTGGAGGAAGGAGGGCTGTCGTGAGAACTTAAAAGTACCATTCAGATGACAATTTTTTATCAACGGATGAGTTGTAAAGTATTAGCAAGGTCCGAGTAAAAAATAATGGTTTTTAGATTTGATCGTAGTGGTTTGGATTTTTTGGCTTGTATCTGTGTTTGTGGTGAGGAATGAGGAATGCTTTGTTTCTATTATGCTTTTTACAAATAAATTCCCACTTATTTTTGTATACCTATACGAAAGAAAAGTAGCAAAATTTTACAAATCTGAGTATTGGAACGAACAACAATGTAAATTTCAACTGCAAAAGGGTATCATCAACAATAATTTTAGTTATCTGTACAATGCAACCAGAAATGTACATAAGTGAAAATTCAACTGAATGAAGGAAATTGCAGTAACTACAAACGTCGATATAAGCTCCATCAGTCTTCCTCCTCCTCATCATCTTCAGGCAGCCCCACGTCATCGCCGATCCCTTCAAGCAGTGTATCCACATCCTCTCCGAGCTCCAACAACCTTGCACTTAGCTTTTCTACTTTACTCTGCTCCTGGCCAAGGCATACTAGCAAATCACTCAGTTCTGCCTCACTCTCCTTCTGTGCTTCTTCCCGAGCTTCTGCTTTTATTGCCTCGAGATCTGGAGGTGTAGAAGCACCTCCACTCTTTAAAGATTTCACTTCCTTCTCGAGGTGGTAATTTGCCTGTTCGAGACTGTTGTAGGCATCGGATAAGCTTTTCAGATCAGACTCCATCTTACTAGCCAGATTCTGGTACATGGATGCATCAGATTCGATTCTGGCCTTATCTGCCTTGAGCATCTCTATCCGCTGAGATGCTTCATGGAGATCTCTTCGGAGCGCCTCGAACTGGACTCTCTCAAGACCACCACTTGCCCTTTGCTTAGATTGAGAAGAACCACCCCCACCTGACTTGGCTAGGTCCTCAGCTAACATTGCATTCCGACCTAAAAGGCTCTAAGATAAAAGAAAAATAAATAACCAAATCAAATACTGTCTTGAGAATCCTTGTCATGTACCAAATGAAATATAAAGTTGTTATAGTAAATGACTTGAGGAATAAAATAACAGTTCAACAGGTTGGGATTCGCACAATGACAATGATCAGTTCTATGACCAATCAAAGCATCACACAGTTTGTTCTGCCAACAGTAGCACAATTACATGTGTTAGGTGAAGCTTCTGCAATTCAATCCAGAGTATCTCTTTATAGAAAAAATATATCCACCATGTCCATTTTCAATTGGCAGCAGCACTTAGGCTCCACATTATCTCATGGACTAATAATTCTCAGTTTTTAATTTCTGGTAACAGATGCTACCAGAACCAGTGGCAAGATCCAACTTACCTAAAAGTTCGGAAACTTTCTCCTAAACAAGGCATTCAGTGCTAGGCCATTTTATTTCATCGTAAAGAAGAATAAATGATGTTAAGATAGAGATGGGAAAAAGATGGAGATATCGTAGTACCTGTATCTCAGAGCACTGTTTCTCCACAAATAATTTCAACCGCTGAATGTAGTCTTTGTCACTTTCTCCACTCTTTTGCTCCAGCTCTGCAGGCACAACTGCCACCTCACTCTTTGGACGACCATACACATCTACGATTTTCTCTCTGATACTTGCATCCAACTGCTTGACAAAGCTAACGAATTGAGTATCAATTATTGATGAGAGTATAGGGTGATCCTCATTCTTGTGATCAGATGAATCCTGCTTATCAATATCTTCAATCTCAGTCATACTAGCAGCTGCAGATCTTGTCAGTGGTTTCTGAGTCTGTGCTGGCTTTATTGAGGAGAAAGGGAAGCTTTTTGTCATGTCATCAAACTTTAGAAAGAAAGATGACAGTCCAATTTTCTGGCTTATGGCATCAACTACTGCAAAAGCATCCTTTCCACTCTCACTCAACTTGTTGTAAATAACACACTCACCCAATAGAACTGCTGCCAATCCCCTTATGCATGCGGTTACAGATGGATTCGACACCAACTCAAGTAGATAAGTTAGATGGGGGCGTGAATCTAGGAAACACTGGATTGCAATCGGGCAGTCCGCTAACCAGGTCACCAGCAACTTCAAAATAATCGGCTCAACATACGAGTTCTCTGGTGTACTTGACTTATCTTTATTTCTCATGTTGGATGCAAGAGCCAAGTATTTCACCATGCGGTGCATTAGTGGCTCTGGAGCTCCTAGGGACGGTGTGCGTGACTCGAGTTCAATCCGTAGAACCTGAAATTTTTATTCATTACTAGGTGTGAAATCTTGTACTATTATATTTGAGAAGGAAACAAGGAAACACGTAAACTTCCTGAAGCATTTCATTCCTGAATTTTGCTCATCTTAATGATCATTTTTGTCCTATTTCCCTGTAAAACAGAATAGAGAAATCAAGAATTTGCATACCCTTTCCTTGCACTGATGGTTGCCCTTGAGAACATGAGAAAGTACACTAGCAGCCCTGCAACAAGTCTGCAATTTAAGAAATTAGCTAGATGCTCCAAGTTGCAGAAACTTCAAGAGGTGAAACTTATGTTCTACAGTTTTCACACTAATCACTATAAACTATGATGAGATAATAAAACTACTTAAGAAATTCCATAATGCATTCTTTTTCCAGATTCAAACATCGGTTTACCTCTAAATCACCAACACTTTCGCCCAAGGTAAGACCATGCAGAAGCATGCTGCATACAAAATTAACATAGTAACTATCAAAATTCAATCTTCAGGGAAAAGAAACTCAAAAGCAGCACATAACACACTTCATGCATGGTACAAAATAGGCAAACTAGTAGACAAAGAGCAGCAATAAATGCAGTTGAAACCTTCCAAATGACATGTTGACATCCTCCTCAATGGGTGCATGAGTCATTGACTGCGGTTGGGGTATTAATGTAGATCCTAACATTGTTTGGCCATCAGGGTTTCTCTGAGCAAATATACAGCTGTTAATTTTGATTCCCAAACAGTCAATCAAGAACAATGGAGTGCATAATAATAGATCATAGAATATTACAAACAGTATACGGATGTGCATGGGCAATGACTGCTCTATAAAGAATACTATTCTCGAGGAAAACTCATGAACCAACCTCACAAAAACTCTTAAAAACATAGTCAGCTGCAATGAACTCTTGGACACTGGATGTCCGCAAAATGATTCGCAGAACAGAATTCAATGCAAGTTCTACTTGTGGCTCCTCACCAAGAACTTTGCTAGCAAGGGTATCAAGATTCTTGGGGTGTCCCACAACTACATCACCAATGCAACGCAGTGCCTGTCATAGTCAATAATCTGAAGTAAATAGGCAGACCTCTGTAACTATTCATGTTCAAATGGCAAAACATGTGCACAAACAATTCAGTACAAGTTGATCATCCGGTAATTACAGACAGCAAAGCGCTCCCACATGATACACACCAAATGAAAGATTCACTGAGTTTACAGACTATTCAAGAGTTCCAAAATTCAAGGCTAAGTTGCTTTTTTTACAGTGATAATACTAGTAAGAATGTCCAACAAAGATATCATACCGTGCAACGTACAGCAACAGGGGCCCATTTGCTCTCAACACCCAACATAAGAAGGCAATCCAACACCTTTTTCTGCACTCAAATAAAATAGATTTAGAATTAATAATCGCTCTAGCCTCAAGAATCATGTGTGCAAGAAGAGTGGTAATCACAAACCTGAACCAGGACTGTTTTATTTGTCAGCTTATTTGAATCTCTTCCAGCATCAGCATCTGAACCTCCCATCATTAACAAATTAATGGTATCTAAGGCAGCAAGTAGATTTATTGTCTACTGAGGCAGCATGTTTATTCCCACAAGGACAAAAATCACGAGTAAGGTTTGTGAAGCCTATCAATCAGCTACAGCAGTAAAACTACAGAAAAATGATAAAAAAAATATGAACATTTGAGCATCTATTATCTAACCTTCTGTTGGGTAAACTTGTAAGAACTTCCCCGTAGCTTCAAGATTGATATTATGGAATCAAACCCCATTGTCTCCCTTAGCAATACCTAAAGAACACAGAATCAATTTAGTAGCTGGATAAGAATGTAATAATCTAACATCAATACCAGAAACTACAAACCTGATTAGATACATTGCTACGAAGAAGATTGTTCAACAATTCAAGACAGTCCTGCACAATTACCAGCATAAGAGTATCTTAGCAGCATGGTCTATCCAATGACAATAACTTAGAACAGATTCCAAAACAGCTGAGCGATTTCTTTCTTTTCGCACCAGAACATAGTTTATTCATATCTCTTGGGCATATAGGGAAAGAGAAAATTCAATACCTTTGAGCACATATTTCAATCTAATGGTTAAAACTTCCTCAACATAGAAAGCCAGCCATTTTAGAAAGTTACTCATCATTTACTAATGATATATTCTGACTGAGAATAGAGTCAGCTAAGGTGACCAATCAAGGTGCAAAATAGTCTGCCAGTCTGCCTAACATGCCCTGTCCTTCCCTGGTTTCAAAAGGACAGGCTGAAGTTCATAATCTCCCTCTCTAGATGCGTAGAAAACTAAGCCATGGATTGGGCAAGTGGTGCAAAGTGAGGTAGACTCAATATTAGTCATTGAGTCCAAATCTTTCCAACACTGAAAAGGATTGTACAAAACTATGAAACCACTAAAGGCTGGAAATGTGGGAAAGATAAATACTAATAGAGTCTCAGATCAGAGTGAAGGGGGAAAACCCATTTTATGCAAAGGGTTTAGGGAAAAGCCATCTCTTTCTTTTTATTATAATTTTATTAGTTCTTGACCTTGCAAAAAGCCATCTACGACCAAGCCAATACAAACAAGCTCTATAATTTAGTTGAAAAGGTGAATTACCTGCACAACAACACCACCTTCTGAACCTCCTTCCTCTTTGATAATGCTAAAAATTTTCTCAAATGCACCTTCGAAGACCACTATTTTTTGAATCTCCTAATCACGTCAGGTTACATCAGCCAGCAGAAAATCATATGCATATCCAGAATAAGTAAAGCAGTAAATTTGAGAAAGAAAACCAAAATAAAGTGAAGAGATGACAAATGAAAAAGAAAATCTGACCTCAGCTTCCCGGGTCAGGTAAGTAAGAAGCAGCAAAGCCTCATTTCGTATAACCTACCAAAGTAGACCATTAAATTTTCAGGAAGACTAGTACAAAACCAAAACCAAACACTTCATACAGCTATGGCACAGTTCATTCATCTAAAATCAGTGGTATTGCGAAAGAGTTTGGACCTCACGATCCATGAGCATATCCATGAGCCGTGTTATACCACGAGGAATGGTCAGAATGGCTTCCTGTAACCTGAAGATGAACTAATTAAAAAGTCTTTCCAGCATAGTGAGACAGCATAGGGAAGTTGTAAATTTTCATACCTATTTTGAGAATTACTGAGGAGTGCAGTCAAAATTTGAAGTGTGTAGTATCGCACATAGAAATCTTCTTCTGACTATCATAGCACAAAAAACAAATTAAAAAAAGAAAATGCTGCTAGCTAGAAGATTCAAATCAAGATAAAGAAGTATAATTTCTAAAGAAGAAATCTCACCAACAAACTTAGAAGAAGAGAAACATTTTCTACTTCACGAGAAAGCAGATCAGTATTCATTAAAGCTGGCTGGACTTCATTCTTGGGGCCCCTTGCATGATCAATAGGTGTTAAAGAACTTACAATAGTCTCAAGGGAACCTCGAATCTGCATCAGGGACAATTACTTTTAAGAGAGAATGAAGTGGGTTTATGTAGTCCAACAAAGAATTTTTTTGCAATAATCAGCATAAGTGAATGTGCTTAAGAAATGGCCATATATGCTAGATAGAGACCATGCAACATCACTTTAAAAAATAAATATCTTATGAATTTTATTCAGTTTCAGGAAGAAACATCAAATGTCCAAATTTTAAAAGAAACATAGTAGGATAGAGTCGATAGACAAAATGCCAGACCCAACAGTTGTACAGCATTACACAAATTTCAGTGAAGAGGCTGCTATTATCTATATTATTATTTATGAAAACTTAAGGAAAGAGAGAGGTTGGTTGGATACCATTTCAACATCATCTCGCTCCTCCTTTAACACACTCATAAGTACAGGGAATCCTGCAAGAAAATTAAATCCAACAGAGTAAAACAATGACAATGATGAGACACTCACCAACTTATTTATACAAGAAAAATACCCATTGCTCCAAATGCTAGCTGTGCAGCACGACTTTCAGCAACAATAGCCTGAAGCTCAGCCATGGCAGTCCTCCTGTCCTCTGCCAGGACACCATTGCTTATTCGATCAAGCAGCCGTTCAACATAGCTGGAGGTACAGAAGACATAAATAACACAAATTGACTTCCGTTAAGAAACACAAATAAACAAAATATAAGCAAAAAAGTACAGACCAATCTTCCATAAACTTAAAAGTAACTTCGTTTTTATGCTAAAAAAATGTTCAACCACAAACACAATGTTGAACCTCAGAAAGGTATAAACGAAACAAAGAGTGTGAATTGACCTATCTTCATTCGACGAAGAATTCTCATTTCCAAAAACAAGCCCAACCATTCCCTGAACACATTCATACACCAAGAATGGAAGTTAGATACAATACATTATCAGTGTAAGCAAAGCATCCCACTTTCCACTATATGCTCACGCAATCACAAACTCAATAGTACCAAAACGCTATGACTCGTCTAACATGCGATCAAATTTACACTTAGTACCTCAATAACTTGTCAGAATTAGAAGGAGATGGTGATTGATTACCTTGTAACCAGACACCAAATCCATGGTGCTCCCTCAGCTTAATATCCAATAACAATAACCTACAACAAACCAGATAGCGAATAACACAAAGTTTGCAGCTTTAAACCAAATTTAAGGTACCCATTACAGGATCATACCTCAAAACGATACAGAAAGTGAGAAGAGATCGAGCGAGAAGGAGAAGGACTGATTGCAACTGGATCTGTGGCTCACGTGGACAATTATTGGGTTTTTTTTTTTTTTTTGTTTTTCCACCAAAGAAAAGCACAAATTGGATGATACGAAAGACCCACCACTTTAGACTGAAAGATGAAGATTGAAAGATAAGATGTGTCTAAAAGTCTACAAAGCTTGAAAACTCTTACAAACTGACGATGAATCTCTCTCACCCGTCCGTTTGTTTTGGTCATTAGGACTCAGGAGTCAGGAGAGAAGTGTTGGATGGACCGATTGGCCCAAAATACTTTTGGGCTTAAAATGTAAAAACTAAATTGGGCTTCACGTTGAGGTCCAACCTGAGTATCGATGGAGTCTATTTCTGTGATTAAGAAGAGTTGATGAACAAATTTAATTTTTGGATTTTAATTTTATTTTTAAGAATAGAACAAATTTAATTTTGCTGAGCGAAAAAATGAACAAATAAATCATATTTGGATATTCATTCTCCTTTGGAATCAAATAGAGTAATGGGATGAGATTAATCTCCTGCTGAAAATACCGAGAAAAAATACAAATAAAAATGATATTATATATTTTATTTCTATTTTTTAAAATTATTTCTTTCTACTGATGTGGATTTAAAGTCGATAGTATTTTTCACTTTAAAAAAAAAAGGTACACTCACCCAATCTAGAGTTTGCCATAGGTTGACTTGTAAAGACTAATATACAGTGCATAATTGACAAATATGTACACTGTTTTTTTCTGTTTCTAGGTGGGTTTTTCTTTAGACAGAACCTTGCATGCTATGGAGTTTGTCTCCTATGCCAAATTAGTTGATAATTAGGGTGATGATCGAGGATTAGAAATTTAGAATCTGTAGTTTTCTTTTTTCCTGCTTGTTATTTAGCACACGAAAACTCTAGGTACATGGAATGTTTTGCTAGGTGATGGAAACAAATGTGTTAAGTAATGATGATAATAAATTAATTACTCCCTCCGGTTTGTTTTAAACGATTCTTACTATTTGTGCACGCATATTAAGGAAACCGGATGACTTACTATTTGAGATAATTTTACCCCGAATTTTTCTCGGACATACGTTAAGAATTAACGTACGCTTGAAAAAAAGTACGGAATTTTTTTGGGTTAAATAGTGAGTCATCCGACCTCCTTAATATACGTGCCTAAATAATAAGAATCGTTTAATAAAAACCGGAGGGAGTAGTAATTAATCATACATATTATTTTCTATCACTGTATAGCTTATTGTTTTATACTCCTTCCGTCCTCAAATAACTGTTGCTTTTGGAATAGTAGCAAATTTAAAACGATGATATTTGATCTTATTTTATTCTACGTTGTTTCATTTTTACTCCTAATTTCCACTTAAATTACCACACCATCATTAAATTGGGTTCATGTATAAAAAAGATTGTCATTTGCACAAAATATATATTTCGGAAAAGATAAAATGACAAGTATTATAAACAGTAAAAATTTATAGGACAACGACAATTATTTAAAAAAGTTTATATCAGATATAAATAGTAAAAATGTGTAGGACAATGAGAATTCTATATCACAAAGTCAAAATATAAGCAAGATTCATGGCACATATGGCTGAAATATGATAGAGTTTCAAAGGTGGGTCCTTCACTATTTTTATATATTTAGAAGTAGACGTTAATATCAATTTCGCATCATATCTAAATAATAATAACACGAACCATATTTTTGAAATATCGACTCACACTAAATACATAATTTATATATAATTATAAGAATTTAGGAATAAATTTCATCATTTATATAAATAAATATAAAATACAAGTAAAAACTCAACGAATTACTCTATAATTTCTTTCAAAGACAATATATGAAGGAGAATGCATAATAAATGTCTTTTTTCAACAAAAAAAGAAAAGAAAAGGTTTACTAAAAACAAATTACGGCCACCTAATATAAACCAAAAAGGCTATTGTTATCTTTTCCTTATCCATAAAAATTGGCTTAACAAGAAAAGAACAAGGCTGTTTCACGTACCTTGTAATAATTGGTGGTTTGTAATAATTCCACACTATTATTACACGTTAATCCCGATTGAGTTCTTAAAATACAGCACGAGTCTTTAAGAATTACTCCCTCCAGGTCAAAACAATAGTCGTTTTATGATTTATTTTTACTGTTCCGGCACATATTTTAAAGCGGCCGGAACAGTCACTATTTGAGACATTTTTGCCCATAATTTTTTCTCGGAAGTACGTTAAGGATTAACGTATGTTCGAAAAAAAGTACGGAATTTTTTGGGGTCAAATAGTAAGTCATCCGGCCTCCTTAATATGCGTTCCCTACTGAATATTGGAATGTGAGGAAGTCATTTATTTTGGCATAGAGGATTACTATGAATTGTTCTGTTTTGGTTGTTTAACACCAAAATACAAAACGGTTTTCCTCGACCATGTCAAACAAGAAGAGTACGAAGAATGAAAAAAAAATATTTTTTTTAGACCCGATAATGCTTAAAAATAAAAATTTTAATTTTATATTTGTATAAGATACGACAAACATTATTTGGTTTTTTTTTCCATAGCATCTAAAAGAATTCATAATTGTGGCTCTGAAATATCTAATATTCTCAAATATTCCCTTTAGTTTTTTTTAACTATCGTTTTGACTTTGGGCAGGCATATAACTTGGAAACCGGATGACTCACTATTTGAGACAATTTTACCTTAAATTTTTTCTCGAATTATATGAATGGTACGCTCTAAGTTCGAGAAAAATTTCGGAGTAAAATTGTCTCAAATAGTGAATCATTCGATTTTTTTAATATACGTACTCAACATTAAAATGACAGTTAAAAAAAACTAGAGGGAGTATAAAAAAGAAAAGAAAATTGGTCGTGAAACATTAGATATATCAATTTTGTCATCTAACAATAATTATGGGATTAAACAAATTCTAGTAAAACAAAGAATTCTGAGAAAGGAAAGAAAAAGGAAAAGCAGTTAAATGCCAGATCACACATTAGCATCCCAGGTACTGTCCAAAAATATTCCGGTGCACCCAGTCCAAATTAACTAATATTATCAGACAATCACAGCCGTTAAATGAAAACATTGTAAATATCTCCAACCACTAGATCACCGCTTATTATTACCAGTTCAAAAACATCCAAGAATTCGTCTTCTAAACATCAGTAGTGGAGTATTATTTATCCACCCATGACCCGGGCCATCATACCTTTTCTCTTTCTAGATTCATTCTTGTGTGTATGTTTCCTTTCTCTCTCTAGATTTATTTATTAATTTCTTTTTGCTTTGCTGATTTTTTAAGAGCGCCGTGGAGTTTTTATCTGGTGAATAAGCCAAAAAATACCACACACCAAACGGCTATAATTGACGATGCAAGGTTGTGGCGTGCTTGTTTAAGAGAGGAGGAGGAGGAGAGAAAAGGGGAAGAGACAGAGAGAGAGAAAGAGGAAGTACCCATTTTAGATTTTGGGTATTTTTGTCGATTGGTTTTTCCAGATTTTTCATTCCTCCCTCGTTCCAGAGAAAATTTAGTCAAGTTTTTTATTTGAGAGAAAGGAGAGACCTTTGCGACATATTTCTTCTAATTTTGTGAGAATTTGAAGTTTTGGTTTGGTTCGATAGTTATTAATAGTAATCATGTCCGATGGGTATTATAGTTCTAAGAAGACAGATGACATATGTGAGGATGTTTGGGGCGAGGTAATTTCTTCTTTCTTTTGAAGTTTCGATTTTTACATTTCAGTTTTGGGGTTTGTCTTAATTGGTTCGCATTTGTGTGTTTTGTTTGTGTGCTCCAAATTGTGTGTTGTCTATGATTCCAGGATAATATAAAGTGTGAGTTACTTTTCTGCCCCTTAAAAAGTTCAAAACTTTTGACAGGAGTATTTGAACTTTTGGGTGATAAATTTCTGTGTTTTTCCTTCTTTTCCCCATCTTTCTGCTTAAATTCTTTTTGTGGTTGTTCTCCTTTGGTGTTGCTATATTTTGAAGTTTCAAATTATGCCAGAAATGAATATTGAAGGTAATAGTTTTGGGTTTTCACCTTGAGGTTGTAGACTTCTGCCTATAAATTGTTAATGGTATGAGGAGGTTCCATTTCCATGTCCTGTTATCTCAATGTTTATATAGTTTGTATGTTCATGATTGGTCATGGTATTTGCTTGTTTTTCTTCATCTTCTGGTAAACATATTTCTATCAATTGGGATTTCTTTTGTTTGAATTCAGTCTTTAATCCTTCGTCTACTGGGCGAGACCACAGCATATTTGGCAATTTGGTATTATATTCTAATGGTGGTTCTCTGTTTAAACTACTTCAGGGGGGCCGTGCTGCTTTGAGTATGTCGAGATTGAAGTGTGTCTTGCGGGGTTTGGATATCAGGACATATATTCTCTTATTTATTCTTGTCCCAATTGGAGTATTTGGCATATATGTACATGGCCAGAAGCTCACATACTTCCTGAGACCGTTATGGGAATCTCCTCCAAAGCCTTTCCAAATAATTCCTCACTATTATCATGAGAATGTGTCAATGGAGCATCTTTGCGGACTTCATGGGTGGGGAGTTCGTGAGTCACCTAGACGAGTCTATGATGCCGTGCTATTCAGTAATGAGGTAGACATTCTTACAATTCGATGGAATGAATTGAATCCATACATAACACAGTTTGTACTGCTTGAATCGAACTCAACATTTACTGGCCTTAACAAACCACTGGTCTTTGCTGCTAATCGAGACAAGTTCAAATTTGTAGAGCCACGGTTAACTTATGGGACAATTGGAGGTAGGTTTAGGAAAGGCGAAAACCCATTTGTTGAAGAGGCATATCAGAGAGTTGCTCTGGACCAGCTTATTAAGATAGCAGGGATAGAAGATGATGACTTATTGATAATGTCTGACGTTGATGAGATACCTAGTGCTCACACTATTAATCTTCTAAGATGGTGTGATGGCATCCCACCCATACTTCATCTCCAGTTCAAGGACTACTTGTACTCTTTTGAGTACTATATAGATAACAATAGCTGGCGAGCCTCAGTTCACACATACAAGAGAGGGACAACTAGGTATGCACATTTTCGTCAGGCAGATATCCTCCTGTCAGATTCAGGTTGGCATTGTAGCTTTTGCTTCCGCCATATCAACGAGTTCATTTTTAAGATGAAAGCTTACAGCCATTATGATCGAGTGAGGTTCTCTCATTACTTGAACCCCAAGAGGATTCAGGACGTGATTTGTAAAGGAGCTGACCTATTTGACATGCTTCCTGAGGAGTACACATTTAAGGAGATTATAGGGAAGCTGGGTCCTGTCCCACGCTCTTATTCTGCAGTTCATCTTCCTGGATATTTGTTGAATAATGCTAAGAAATACAAATATCTCTTGCCGGGTAATTGCAAGAGGGATAGTGGCTGAATGGCTGAAATTTCTTGGGAAAATGAGGTAATCATTGTAAATGTTGGAGATCATACTGTGCTTGACACCAGTAGAGTATTAGAAGTTAGAGTGTAATGTAGTGTGGCTTTGGTGTCTATATACCTTGTATCCAACAAATCTCTGTCATTCTCTTGGGAGGTGTTGGATTGAACTTGAGTGGTTCTTGGAGTATGAAGGAGATTCTTCATATTCGATTTTTCGAGAGGGTAGCTCATTGTCAGAGGAGTAGCTCTTATCGCATTGGCTAGTACAAACACCACCTCTTTGTTGGTATGGCATAGCCCTTCCTGAATTGCATGATGAGAGAATAGAAATGACATTTTTTCCCAATTTTTTATGTGGTGGGAATTTCAGCCTTTTTAACAAATTTATTGATGTATTCTTGTCTATTACTAGGGATTTGTATCATTCACATCTCTGTTTGCTGTTTTATATATCCAAAAATCTTATTAATTCATTTATGATACCATTGTAGATTATGCTGTCAATCTTTCTGTTTTGCCATTCTGTTTTCCTTAAACTTTGTTCCTATGAGGTTGGATAGGCTTTTTCAGTGTTTTAAGGTGGATTGTGTCATCCCTGTGTGGTTGGTATGTGGTATATTGGTCAAGTCTTTTCCACTTACCAATGAACTCGTGGTTCAGCAAGAAGGAGATAAACCTCGAGTTTGTGTTCACTGGCAAGATTTTGACCTAGTCACAAGGATACATGTTTGTGTACTTTTCTTGATGTGGACTGCTCCACTCAAAGATGAAAGAGTTAAGTCTTAAATTTTCCAAGAAGATTCCCCTCGAAAAACTCTTCTTAGATGAATTTTCTGGGAAATTGCCTGCTGGTCAATACTCAAATTCTTCTGGTCCCATTCCTCCATTATGAAATCTGTAAATTTAGTAGTAATTATTCACTACTTCCTCCGGTTTTCTTTAAATAATTCTTATTTGGATGCGCATATCGAAAAAATCGGATGATTCATTATTTGATTCTAAAAAATTCCGTACTTTTTTTCGAACGTACGTCCGAGAAAAAATTCGGGGCAAAATTATCTCAAATAGTGAATCATCCGACATCCTTAATATGCGTGCCCAAATAGTAAAAGTCGTTTAAAGAAAACCGAAACAACTTACAATGTTTCCCTATTTGGGTGCTGACCTGAGTCCTTGTTTTCTTCATCTCAGTTTCCTTTTTCCTGAAAGAACTATTTATATTCTGAGTTGATCATATACATGGGTATAACTGTATTTGTCATATTCATAAGTGGAGAGTTATCGTTCTTAATGGCTCTGATAATGTTCGAATGAGATCAGACAAAAAAGATAGTCGGAGAGAGAAGAACATATTTATCTTGAAATAGCGAACCAATAAAATCTAAAAGTTCCCGGTTCATTCCGAGTCTTGGAGATTCATGGTTGGTTGTGCATCATTTTCTTGTAATCCCAATTCCAGCTCACAACTGCAATCTTGGTAAAGTATTTTAAAATTAAAAATCATTTCCTCATGGCTCGTTAGGACTAGGGAGTTATAATCATACAATCTTTTTTTTTAAACAAAATTTAATTCAGTATCTTATTCTTTTAAATATTTTAACCAAACATTTTAATAACTATTGCAAATTAAATAATTTTATCAACCGTACAACCAGCAACTAACATTCCTTAGTCAATTGTACAGCAACGCCCAACAACATATAAGAAAGCCAAACAGAGTTATAGGAGATTATCGGAAAAAGAAAAAAAAACCAAACGTAACCTTACTCCTAATTGTTAGTTTAATTAACACAACTCAGAACTTTAAGAACGAACACCTAACAACCAACATGCACAGAATAACATTCTTTGTTGAATAGTTTTGAACTCTAAATGATAAAACCTTCAAAATTTTAAACGTGAGCAAAAGAATCTAAAAAGGTTATCTTTTTAAATGCTAGTAAAACTCGAGTTTGTGGTAAGAATTGTGATAAAAAAGAGTGTCGTAAAATTATTTCTATACATACATTAAGGTTTTTTAACTACTAGTTAATGTTTTAATTATCTTTATTACAACGTTAAAACTAGACTCGTTTTTTCTTCTTCTTTCAAATCAACTCGTAATTATTGTGGATAGTTTACCTCTTCAATTAAGCGTTTGTGTATATTGGACCATAATTTATTTATTTTTGGAAAAAAACATCAATTTTTGCCGTGGAAAATTGTGTTTGAGAAGGACTTTCAATGCAATTTAATGCAAGTGTCTCTCATTCTCTTATCCACTTGTATTATATTGGCAAGAAATTGAATGGAATCAATGATTTCTCACCAAGAACTTGCATTATAAATAGCACAAAATAGTTGTGGAGCATTGACTTGCCTCACCCACCAAAAAAAAAATTCATCTAGTCTCCTCCTAAAGTAACCTATGTTTTCATAATAGTTTCACTACTGAAGAAAAGAAAGCAATTTGTTCGGTAGAAGTGGTTTGATATTTTTGTTTTTAGTAATCATCAATCAATCGCTAGAATTTTACACTTTACATATTTACTTGGTGTGAACGAAATCAGTCCGAACTAACATAATATGAATAAATTAATCATAACTCAGTAAGTTGATTAAACGATTCAGAAGGCTTCCCATGACTAAAAAAAAGGTTAATTCTTGATTAGTAATTAATGGAGTTTTCAAACCAAAACCCTGATTTGAACTCCCCATTTGTGGCCAAGAACTCAAAAACAAAATGGTGGGCGTACATTTCATAAGTTGCTCAACACACATGATGCTTACTAGTCTCTTTCTTCACAACTTCTGTTGAAAAGTCTGGTCTGTCTTTCCTACACAGTCGAGGGAAAGAATGCCAAGACTTTCTTCCTTAATTATACTAGGAACGATATTATTGGTTAACTAATTATTAATTAGCCAATAGTAATCAATGGACAAAAACATGGTTTTGGAATTAATATTGGTCTAATCGGTAAACGACTATACTCCACTTTTCAAATCCAACTTGAGACTTGATCTACCATGAGAGAATTTCTTGTTAACTTCTTTTCTTAATTAACTATACTCTACTTAGTGTAAAAATTGTACTAGTTTTTCTTTCTTTCATTCTTTCATATGGAGTAAATTATTTAACAATGGTCCCTTTTGAATGCTTCCTCATGGTGTTAGAAAGTCGGACTTCTAATCTCCATCAGAAACTTAGTTTTCTGATGAATAGACCATACTATATAGCTAGTCTTCGTCAACAAAGACTGATACAGAAAAATCATTTTGAATTGATAACAACATTTCTATTGTCTTTATTTGAAACCTTCCTTTATTTTTCAATGCAAATTGCTTTCCACACGGTAAAAAAATAAAATTATAAATTAGAGTTTCGAACTCGTATCCTAATTTATTCTTGTATAGAGAAAGTACCTTTAAACTACAACGTTATACTACGGGAATATGAAATTAACTCATAATTTAATATATAAAATTGGATCGGCTAGTTCCATTTTAAAAAAAAAATCTTATTGTAAATACATTGTTATTCTGAGTATTTACGGGCCGGAATTGATGATATATATTCGAATGAAATGAATCTCATTGTAATAAAAATATACGGTCAGAACAAACCAAAAAAAATAATAATAATCACCATCGGTGATGTGATTATAGTGTCAAATGGTGACGAAATGAAACAAAAGAAGGCAAAGAGGACTAGAAGAGTCTATAAGGATTTATGGTTTTTGTTTGGAAAGTTTTGAAGAGGTTCTACGCTGATTAACGCGTGGACCCTCCTTTTAAAGTGAGTGATGCCAATGACCAGTTCTTTCTTGGTTCAGACTTCAATTTATTATTGCTTACTAGTATTTTTGAAACACTAATATACTTATACTCGGTATATTAGTTAACAGTTCATCTAAATTAATAAGAAAGTTAGATATAATAAAAACAATAATATTTATTTTATAAATTAATGTCTAATGCTGTTTATATTTTTGTATAAAAATGATTATTTTTTTATGAACAACACTTTTATAGTTTTATTGCTTATGAAAAAAATATAGATCTTTTATTAATTTTAGTAAAGTATGAATATATATTATTATTTAGATTTTCAGAAAAATGAATAAAAAAGACTTATTTAACAAATTTGGACTAGACTCAGCTTGGTCCAGTAACTTAGTAGAGCCCAACTGAGGGCCCAAAATGTAGGCCCAATTCAGGCCCCAAGTTATGCTACATAAACACTGTCCCTAGTTACACACTGTCAAGTGTCAAATTGATGCAAGTGTGCACACGAGATAATACTCGATGTCATCAGTCTATTACGGAAAGGGCAGAGAGAAACCGACAGAATACTAGAGAGATCGAAAAAGTTAAAATGCATGACAAAATCTTAAAATACTCCCAAGAAAAAACAAATAAAATCAATTAGCTAATAGATACCAATGTTTAACATTTTTCTTTTTCAAAGTCGCCAAAGATTGAATTGTTGCTTCCATGGCATTTTTCACATCCAAAGAACTTCTGATAAGATTCCTACAGCCATGGAAGTAACAATTATAATCCTGAGGACAACAGCTCTGCAGAAATATTCTCCTTTAGTATCAGTCAACATAGAAGCTGAGGTAGTAACATTAAAACCATCAAATTTGAACACCAACATAGAAGCCGAGGTAGAGGTAGTAGGAGCATAAAAACCATTACAATTTCTACTACTACATTATAGTAGCGGAAGAGCCGTGTGAAGCTGTTGGGGTTGATCTAGCGACGAGGGAATTTGGTATATATAATGATAGTTGTGAGTTCAACTCTACTTATTTATAACCCAAAAGCCTTCTTCAACCCCATATGATCGATTCTTCAAGTCTCGTAACAGCCTTCGCGAACCAAAAACACAGTAGTATCTATTGCCGTCGAAGTAGTAAAAGCAGCCGAATCTGGTGAAGAAAATGCTGGAGAGATCAGACAGCTTCTGCCTGAAATCTGGGATGGGACAAAACTAGGGAGGTATTGCTCCCATGTATAATACATGTTCAAATTCTGTCGAACCAACCGAGAATGCTGTCCTGAGAAGAAAATTGTAGATCCTGCAGAAGATTTATTAAGTTAAATTAGAATTACAGAATTGGTTTAGTAAAGTTAGCTCTTAACCTAAAGCTGTATTGGTTCGAGTGAGAACTATGAGTAGCTGATGAATGCATGCTCAGAGGTACATCTTGAAAAGCAGGGAGGGCTAGGTCTCGAGTTAGCTGCATTGTTACGTATAACAAAAAAGATGTAAGCTCAGTGGTACGTCCTGCAAAGCAAGGAAGGCTAGGTCTCAAGTCAGTCTCCTAGGTGCTCAATTCTACGAAAAATGGTCAATTTGTTCATTCCTTTTACGAAGATGTAACATGAACAAAAAGCTCATAAAACCTATACGACAGCATGCATTGACAGGAACATAACACCAACAAATTGATGAAGAGAATAAGAGGGGAAATCTTACAGTAAGTTGGAAATCTGGTGGAGTGTCGAGCTCTAGGTTCTCGAGATCAGCAATTCCACAGGGTACATTGTTTTTATTTATAGTTACTTCATTTGTATTTCCACAGGGTACATTGTTGTTATTTCCAGTTACTTCATTTGTATTGTTAGCGACACAAGTGTATGAGACATGGTTCAGTCCCGAATAATTATTGCCGACGATTTCCTTGCGCAGCAGAGTCTCATCTATGCCACTGAAATCAGTATCATCAACAGCCTGAGATTCACCAGGCAACCATTCAGGGTATCCCACATCATCATCAAGCAGAGCAGTAGGTGCAGGGACATAACATGCTTCGTTAATAATCTTCCATTCCTACTCCAAAGAAACAAGTTCAGTAAAGATCATATTTACCTGTAAGTAGCTCATTGATCCAAGGTTTGAAGAACAAGGTTCAAATCCTAGAGCAACCATTATGGGGAGGGCTAGCCACAAAGGCGGAAGGGGATTAGTCTCGCACCCAAAAGAGGGTGTACATTATACAATGGAAAACCGAAAAGTAAGGATCGAATGAAAAAAGAAATCTATAAATAAAAAGAAAAGGTCTAAATGAGAAAGTAATTCTTGTTTTATGAATATCAACATGAAAAGAACATAAGCTAGCCAAAACTACAAAAATAGAAGTTTACCTCCAAATGCCACTGCATTATGCTATCATCAGCAAAGTCATCATACATGACAGACTTCCCTGCTCGCGGGGGATTCGGAGGATTCGGGTTGGGTGTCCTAGGAGTAGTTTCAATAGCCATAATCTCCTTATCCTCAATGATTGGATTGTTATAAGTATTTGCAGTAATCTCTTCATCCTTAATGATTGGATTGTTATCATTCTTTATATTTTGCTTCTGCTGGTAGAAAATTTTGGAGACTACGTACTTTCCCTCCTTTTCATCATCTTCAGTCCCCAAATGGTATTGATGCATCACCCAGTTGGACTTAACTGGCTTGGTCCCTTTCTTCGAACGCTTATAAAGAACCATAATTTTCTTACATCCCTTCTGAACCCCGTTCTCCATCACAGATTTGGTCTTTCCAGTCTTGTGCCAGCGAACACTCTCCTCATTCGAACTGAGATCGGAATGGACTCTGCGCCGCTTCCTTTGGCCAGTAGCATAAGCATTCATTGTTCTGTGAAAGAAATGAACACTGTCCCCATCTTTCTTAGAGCCTGAAACGAAAAAATGTAATCAGAATAGCACATTAGTCCAACCAAACCACCATTTCTTATAAATGTACTTAAAAGAAGTCTTTTGAGTTTCCAGCAGCAGAAGATATCAATCAATCAGTGGTCAAGATGTCGCATTGTATCTCACCAGGAAGTTTTCCGGGATGGGTATAGCATATTCCTTTGTCATCAGAAAGTGTTGGAATAAACTCATCAATGAACAAGTGTGGTTTCAAGTTTCCAACACCACATTTAGCAGCTAAATGTTCTACAAGTTGCAAATCGGACGGATCAAATTTCACACCAGCAGGCAAGCCAGGCCATTCTTGGGCAACCTGCGCGAAAAAAATCTCAAGATTAGACAATAATCAGAGGATAGGAGTCATCATAGGAATCTAAAGGCAGAGTTTTAAGACATTTCAAAAACTGGAAAGCTACATTCCCTTGGAGAAGAGAATTACTCACTATAAACTAAGTCTTCCAGGCTAAAATCTTGTGAAAGCAATGTAGTTTTAATAAAACATAAAGAAAGAATAAAAGAGAGAGAAATAATGTAAAAGCACAAAGAAATTTGAAGCTTACATCACTGTTATCAATAAGATGATTGCAATGTGGGCACTCGCGAGTAGCCCCACAGTCTTCGATTTGATGAGCACAAGAGCGACTAACGCCACTCACTTTCTTTGCAATTGATCTACCATCAATAATCCAAGCCCTGCAACAGCAAACAACAAAATGCTATCATCTTCAATTCTAATGCACCAACACTTTCTTAAGGAAGAGAGACAAGAGCCAAAATCTATCCGCAAATGTATAAAAATGTAAGAGAATTGAAGCATGCACCCATATGTTAAAAGATGGGTACATTGTTGGGTGACAGACGTCAACATATCAATCACAAGCTGTCTTTAGCAGATGCAAAACATTGGTCCAAAACTACAGAGGACTGGACACAGAGCATTATAGAGCAGTTTATCTAAACACGCATCATCAAAATTGGCCAATAAGCCGTCTGCTTCACAAGAAGAACACTCATTTATAATGCAAATTGGGGGACTTTTCACACACCTCAACTTTGAACAAGAAACTAATCTGAAACTAGCAATCTAAACTCATCATCTGACCCTCCATTTCCCAATTCCCTAAAATGCATATTACCCAACCCCTTCTAAACCAGGAAAAGATCGTAATTTACCCAAAATTTCCCCAGACAAGCACAATGAACAGTAAATGAGCCCCCCCTTGTTTCAAAATCAAAATTCGGGGCTAAACCTTAAAAACATTGCATTTAGCTATCAAATGGTATCTTTCATGATCATCTTCACTCAATCATAGCTCTCTAAACAAACCCCATTGATCCTCACCCACGAAACGAAAAAGAAAAAAAGAAGCTTCCCTCGTACTCTAACTGCAAATCTCAGTATCTATAAACTTAACTTGGAAAAAACACAAACACTGAACACTATCCAACCTAAACCCATCACCCAAAACCACAAAAACACACATAAAAGAAAAAACTTTCAAGCACCCATCAAATGAGATTGCTACTTTCTTCAAGAATCAACCCATTTCATCCCATCCAAAACCAATCTCCACACCAAACTCAATCTCACCTTGCCATTTCCAGAAGGAGAGATTTTGGGTGTGAACAAGCTAAAATCTTTGTATTTTTGCCTTTTCTCCACTAGAGTAAGCAAGCTACCTTAGCTGAAACAGAGAGAATGAAAAATGAAGAAAATGAGTAAGCTACGGATTGACTTGTGTTCCGTTCCTCTTATTTATTGAGCGGGAAAACTTAGTTATTAGACGTTTGGAATCCGAACCTGAGGTTTGGGGTCAAGAATCTTTGACCTAACGAGGTAAAGACCTGGAATTTTGTGGGTCCAATGTTGACAGAACCTGGTTCCGAAGCTGCTGATTTGGACACGAAGCTAAAAAATGTCCAGCGGTGAGCTGCTTCGGTAAGCGAGTCGCAGTGTCAGTTCTGTAAATATGTCGAACTCTGTCTTGTTTCCCAAGCTATATTTGGAAACTGTTGCTACTTGCAAACAAAAAATCACTTGCTTCTTTTTTTCCATTTTCTTCTCTTTTTTTCTCCTTCATTTTTTTTTTCATTTTCTCTCTCTTTTTTTTTTTACTTCTTAAAAAAAGACAAAGTGGAGTAACGTTGGTAAGTACTTGATGTCACATCATAAACTTTTTTGAATGGTAAGGATCTAATGTAGGTACTCTTATCTCATAAACTTAAATTTCCTTTTTTGGTAATTTGTACTTTTAAGTCCTTTGTACTATATATAAACAATGATACATTTAGTCCTCTGGTTTTAAATTTATTTATTTACACCTTTGTGTCAACAATAACAATAATGTACTTTGATCCTTAAATTATAAAGTTATTCATAGAAGCCCTTTTCACCATAACATACATATATTCATTTATTTAACTATAAAATTATGCATTACCTCCTGAGCACCATAACGTAATACATTCAAGTTTTCTTATCGGAAATTAAATGTTCTCGTGGATTTTTTTCTAGTCCTGGTAAGAATTTCCAAGCAGAAAGGGAGTGGAGTGGTGTACCCTCCCACCCTATAACTAACCTTTTCCCATCAGAGTCAAGGGTGCAAAAGCTCCAATTTGGAGATCTCTTAAGTGTCAATTTTGCAGCACACAAGCATGATGAGCTCAGTTCCGTCTCCTCCATCGCGAATCACGCGAAGAATTTCCTCCAGGCATCCAGATTCACGTTCCGAATCATCCTTTCCTCTCCCTCCGTGGCCAAAACACTCTTGATTCCTTGAGCAAAGTACACTGATTCGGTAATCCTCCTAGCATAACTATCCTTTTCCATACAGGTATTAAGGCAATCGAAATAAGCACTGTAGGAGAAAAGGGTCTTGACGAAACGATGCACCAAGGACGATGAATTCTGATTGGACTCAACTTCAGCAACCACCATTATACAAGGACATATATCTGAAAAAGCTTTCATGATAGAATACAACCTATCAGGCATTGCAATCACGCTCCGAGGTAGAAATGCAGAGTATATAGCAACTGTTTCTTCACCATCTAGCTCTAAAAGCTCGTGCTTAATGGTCAACCAATTCAGATTCCATAACCCTCTTAAAAGAAAATGGCAACTTCAAGGATTCTGCAGAACAGGTTAGCCACTTACCTGTGTCCTCAAAATAATCCTTCGATGTAGTTCGGAGGGCAGTTATCTTGAGATGCTCAACAGGGTTTTCGCTCCGTGCCGCTAAAGGTTGCTTCAGGATTGTCCATTGCACTCCATTCATGATTATGAGATCAATTATATGGATCCTCTTTGCCTCCTTCACGTTCTCCACAATGGCTTGAATTCCTGCAAAGTGTGAAACCTGACAAATTGGCAAAGCTTCTCTGGAGGGCAAGAGTATTTCTGTGCCTGTATTTACCATTGCATCATCCATATCAAATGGCTGCTTCTTCTCCTTCTTCTGTAAACCATCCGGCTCGAGTTTTTCTTTTTCCGCATCAATTCTGTCCTGAAGAGCTTCAGAAAAATAGTAACCTATTCTCTCAACAGGATTTCCAGTGCTTGAAGATAATTCCTGACAATGTTTCAGCAACCTGTTCGCGCTCTCGAATTGTTCATTTCCTACTTTCTCAGCAACAACCATTAGGGTTTCAGAAAGTTCCACTTTTTTCGCGTATTTGCCAGGAACACCACCCAAAGAAAGATCTAGCATAGAATGTGGAGTGTCAAGAAGCTTTTCTGCAGAGCAGAACTGAACAAACTTAGCTGCAGCGATTCGCAGGATTTCTACTGTTGACAATTCATCATCTACCGAATCCATTATTGGTACTTCAACATTCGTCGGCTCAATTATCCTTTCACTCTTGAATCTCTTCACACTACTTCCAAAATCTTTAATCAGCTCGAGCGAAGCTGCAGGACTCCTGATTTGTTCCTTTTTGGGTTCATTTTCTTTGGAATTCATCAAAATTACATGTCAGGATTGATGAGAATATGTAATCAGGTTGTAGATCATTGAAAGCTCCGCAACCCGAAAAGAGTTGCTGCCGCTGCGGTAGCTGCTGCTGTTGATCATTGTTGCAGAAAACTAATTCCTGCAAGCACACATCCTGAAGCAATCCTTCACCACCAGAATGAAAAGAATGAACCAGTGAAGACTCTGCCATTCCATCCGACCGGACTGACCCATCAAAACTACATTTTTTTCCTGCATACCCTCCACCATCAGATTGAACCACTCCATATTCCGTCATTCCATCCTGTCGGACCAATCCATCATAATTACATTGTTTTCCCTTCACCTGCAATCACAGAACTTGTATCTGTGGAACTCCATTGTTCTTCAAGTACTCCATCAGAGGAAAACATTGCATTTTCCATCTCAGCCTGGAAAATATCTCAGTTTTGATTGTGAATACTCTCCTGATTCTGAAAGTAAAACAATTGCAGATACATATATATAGATGGATTGGACAGAATGGGTTTTGGTTATGGAATAAAAAAAGTGATCTTGGTGATGAAAGATAGGCAAAATATTCTTACAACACTAACTCTGACGAGTAAAATTAAACCAAATCTCAATTTGACGATGGCTGGCTGATGATTCTAACGAGGTTGTCTGCATAAGCAATGAAATGACAAATTTTATGTATTATGCATGCAAGAAAAACAAATCATCTAAAACAAAAACTTCCATGGGAAGAATATAAAGACGGACTTAATATAATACTATCATCTAACAAATGTGTGCTATAGGCAGGGATCAGCCGTAAGAAAATCGGAGAAGGTAATCTTTACGGAAATAATCCCACTTTCACTAACAAATATAGCTAAGAAATAATTGAAGTTTATCTTTAATTAGTACCGAGAACATGAATATATAAAAACAAAGTGTTATGGCATGATTACTTTAATTTTGGGATTATTAACATCAAGTCGTTGTAGTATAGTGGTAAGTATTCCCGCCTGTCACGCAGGTGACCCGGGTTCGATCCCTGGCAACGGCATTTTAATCCTTCCTATTTACCCGGTTTCGATCCCCGCGGGAACCAAATTTGGGTTGCCCGCCATTTTGACGAATATTTATCAACACAACATGTCCACAATTCCATATATATCAATGCAATTCCATATATAGTTGCTTCTGTTTTACATTTTTATTTCTCATGTTCTTTTTAAGTTTTTATTTATTGATAATATAGTACTTTTTATATTTTTATTTCGTATCATTTTTTTTATTCTATTTTATTTCACATTTTGATATTTTCTGTTCGATTTTTTATCAATTTTGAGTAAAATTTCTCGTCCCGATTAGCTCGAATAGAATAAATAAATAGAGAATTCTAATTTACCATTGTGCCATTATTAATTAATTTGGTACAACCGTTCACCTTCTTCCTCCTCTCCTCCACATAAATCCAACCAAATCATCCCACCACCAATTCTCTCCCTCAATTAAATCCAATTTCAAGTCCCCTCCCAAATTAATTCCAATTCCAACCCCTGCAATCAATTAAATTCATCCAAACCACCATAAAAAATCACCCCAGCCGCACCAGATTCACCCAAACCAAACATGCACCTAAACCAAAATTGAAAATGAGAGGGGGAAAATGAAAATTGAAAAAGAAAAAGGTTCCGTTCCCCCTCAAATTTTTAGATTCAAACACAAATTTGAGGGAATCTGTCAGAAGCCGAAGCCGACCTCCAAGCCGTTGTCGTCGTAAAGTATCGCAGGCAATGGGCACCCTCGTCTTCTCCAGCCTGGGGAGTCGCCCACGACATTTGTTGGGGACATGCTTTTGGGGCGTAGAACGACTTTTGTTCCGCCCCAGAGGGAGTAAGTTCTAACACAACTCCAACTCCGTTGCTATTTTTGTACATCCTATAATAATGTCATGTTGATTCTAACACATGATCAAAATCAATTGGAGTCTTTGATTATATGAACAGGAGTAAAAAAAGGTCTTATTTTATTTTTTTGAGTTTTTACAACAATTGACTCTGAAAATATACATCACAGCAGCCCCAAACTCCAAGAACTCTAAAACACCATCCATCACCAGTCAGAACAAACTAATAGTTCATGTAATTGAAGGAGTATGGAAAGTTAACTGAACATATGAGATACTAAGGTGGTAGGATCCTACTGTAACTGAACTAAGAGAACTACCATTTCTTTTTTGAAGATGTTTATCTTAAACCTACTATTTGAGGCTGTTGTTTATTGACCTGTCCCTAAACTCCTCGTCAAGGTGATTTTTGATCCTTTGGAGGGGTCAGTAACAGTGGTTAAAGCAGAAAAAGAAACCACTTGGCTGGTGGTCTTCGATGGGGGCTTTCAGGGTTTCACCGCAGTCACCTGAGTCATCTCTTATAGGCATTAAAGAGCTCGTACCAGGCGAGTCAGGTGAAAATACGGCATTCTCTGAAGTGAATATTCGAGCTGGGATGACAGGATGTGGAGGCCTGACGACGGAAAGATAGTGCAGGAGCATCTGTATGATTTGGGTGAAGTTTGGGCGCGCATTTGGATCCTCTTTCCAACACGAAGTCACGATCAAAGCTAAGTCCTCTGGTAGATCATCAGCACTGGGTCTCACGTTCTGAAACAACAAAACTGTGGATTGTGATTGCCCAAAAATGCAGCCGTACTATCAATTAATAAGTTAAAACAACAACAGCAACGAGGTGGCAGTTCATAGTATTCTCTCACTTCCCAGCCACGGCAATTTAGAAAACATCTATTTGTTTAGCAATTGTAAGCAGTTATATGCCTCCATCAATGAGAATTTACCCAAGTTTTTCTGCACTTATTTAAGCTATTAAACCCGATTTCTCTAAGTCAGTCACTTATTCCACAAGCCAGATTCATGGTTCAAATCCATCTGGCACACTAAACTCATTTCAGAACATGTGACTTCTATACGTTCTAGTCGTCTACTAGGTGATTTTTCATACAACCCTAAAAGGCCAGTTCATCATCAAAACATCAGAACACTTTCCACTTAGGTTATTGGCTCTTGAGAATATGAATCTTGAATCTCAAGACTTTCAAGCTAGAGGTATGTTATGATTAAGGAATAATGAAAAAGGCATCACTCACCTTAAAAGCAGCCGCGTACGCTGCCTGTAGATTTGACATGCCTTCAAAAGGCAACTTATTAAGGATGAGCTCCCATAAGACAATCGCAAAGCTGTAAGCATCTACCTTGTGATTATAATGTTTCTTCTCACCGTGCCTTAATGTGACTGTACTGTAAAGCTGCCATCAAATAGAAAGGGGAATGACCAAAATTTGCTAGCCAAACTGTCGATAAGCATAATTTAAAGCTTCTTAACCACATAATATAGTAGTACCTCTGGAGCCATCCAACGGTATGTCCCTGTTTCTGCAGTCATCATCTCAGTTAATGACTCTTCTCTGGCTAAACCAAAGTCTGCAAGTTTAACTGTTTTATGGTCACCAGTCAAGATCAGGTTCTCTGCAAAAGAAAAAGGGTAATGAATTCATCAAAAAATGCTTAGTGTTTAACTCCGAAAAGAGCTACACATTACATTTCACAATGTGTTTTGGATAAAAGAGATTGAAGAAAACATGTGATTTGGAGTTGGTACTTGGTCGTGATGACTGATGACTGACAACAAGCTAAAATTAACATGACAGTCACATCGCGCATAATGGGATATAAGAAAATGTCTATGGAATTAGCATGTAACTTCCAACATGTTCATAGTGCCATTCCTTTCATGTCTTTTATTTTAAATAAAAGAAAGTTTCTCAACGCTAAAGTTCATTTCAGTACTAAACAAGAAAGTCTGCGTGAAGAAGCAGCCCATGAAGCCAGGTAAGTAACTAGAAATCTAGAACCAGTCATATATCAATCATGGAGATTAGAGAGTAGGAACCTTCCACCATGTCTAATCTTGACAGCTTGTTGTCACTAACCAATATTCCCACTAGAAACTGATATTAGGACACATTCGGACGTAATAACCCCCAAAGACCAATCTCTATTGGCAGGGAAATCGGACTAAAAGCACGAGGTAAGAAAGTAACTTGAGAATCTAACTATTTAACTTCTTTGGTAGCAGTCAGTTCTCCTGAGAAAGGTTGAGGAATGGGTTCAAGTACACTAATCAAAAGCACCATAAAATATCAAATAAAAGGAATAACAATAGGATGGTCATGTTAGCATGCAGCCTATGAAATTCCAAATCTCAGACAAACACATTGCCCCATCAAACTGCAGTTGGACTTGTAAGTTAGTTTGGAGACCTCCACAACAAAAATAATTGCTCAAGTCTACAATCCTTAGACACCCTATGAGCCTTAACTGAGATTTTGATATTCACACCTACCAGGTTTTAGGTCGCGATGAATGATTCCATGGGAGTGCAGACATTCCATCGCACGAGCAATATCAAGTGCAAACCCAATTGCAACATGTGTTTCCAAGCACCTCGGTCGCATGTTCAGCAAGTATTTACGCAATGTTCCACCTAGTAGAAGCTCAGTTACTATCACCATAACAGGCTCCTTGCAAGCACCAATAAACTGGCAAAATTGAAAATCCCATGTTACTGTGTGTAAATTATCAAGTCAGAAATTGATGGATATTACAGAATAACCAATTGATAACAACTAATTTATGCTCTAATCAAAAGCAGTGAGAAGGAAAGCATCTAGAAACAGAAATGAAGTCGTTCCTTATCCACTAATAAACCAACCTTTACAAGATTTTTGTGCTGAACTCTAGATAACATGGCAACCTCTCTGGCAAACCGTCCTTCTCTCTTGGCAATTTCTTCCGGCGTCTCTCCTCTATGAACAACTTTAATAGCAACAGTTTGATTCTTATACCTAGAAGAAAAGAGGAAACAGACAATAAATTGAAAAATCAGATTCAAAAACCAAATTTGGAACAACCCTAGGATTCTTATCTGCAAACAACATGCTGCAGAAACAGCAACACAGAATTCTCTCTAACGATCTGATTATCATTCAAATTGTTACTACAACCAACCACTTTTCTCAATTAGTAGCTTAAAAAATGCTGGTAAATCATAGAAACCTAAAGCAATACAGTAAATCAAAGCTCAAGATCAGCTGCAAATTCAGAAAAAACAAGAACAAAGAAGTTAGAAGTTTGACTTACTTTCCCTCATATACTTTGGCATGAGCTCCTTCTCCAATCTTTGGCCCAACAAAGAGTTGCTTAGGATCAATCAACCACTTAGAATCCAAATTGAACTCACTAGAATAAAACCCATCACTAGATCCCATCTTTTCCACTATTTAAGCAAATGGATCAATACCATGTATTGACTAAACAAAAGCCAAATTGTACGAAAACCCTTTTTTTGTACCAATCTTTTTGAAGTAAAATAACAAGGAGCTGATTCAAGTTAAAGAAATCATGACTATAATATGATACACACAAAAAAGATAGAACCTATAAATAAGCATACCCCATACTGTACCCCAAAATCAAAACTTCAGATCCAAAGAGATGAGCATTTGCCTTAATTTAGGAGGCAAAGAATAAAATCCCACATGTTTTAGGGGCAGTCACCAACAAAACAAGAATTAAAAACAATGGGAGATAATATTTTAAAAAAGAAACGAGGGCACACAGCAACCCAACAAGTTCTGTCAAAATCAGAGTTGTAGCAGATGGAAACTACACGAGGGAGTGAGGAAAGAAGCAAACTTTATAAGGGAACACGAATGGAGGGAGGACTGAAGTAGTAGAGGCTAAAAAAGAAAGACCCAGATGGAGATTTGATTGTTTTTTGATACTATTGAACTTAAAATAAGAAGGAAACTAGTTTTAAAAACTTAAAAAGCCCCTCTACGCGTTATGGTGCTGGTGTGTGTTTACTTTCATGATCCAGGACTTGAGTCTTTGTCAGACAACAGTAAGTGTAGTGGGTTTTAAAAAAGATTAGATCTTTCACATCAGAAAATATAAAACAAGAGAGACTATCTTGATTCATTAGATTGTCTTTTGTTTCATAGTTTTGCTGTTGAAGAAGTGAAATACTAGTGAGAGGAAGAAGGGTTTTAAACTAAGAGGGGAGAGAGAAGAAAGGCGTCTGATTTATATCACATGGATTTGTGGAGAATGGAAATGGATTGTTAACATTTGGACAAAGCCTTTTGTAATAGAGGCATGCGGTCCTTTATGGGTGTCTCATGGCCATAACTCATAATTTGTCATTTGGTACTAAGTTGTTGCCACATTAGCCCAAGTGTGAGTGTGTGTTGTCCTGAGGAACAACGGATGTTTTGTGCATTCTTTTTTACACAATAGTTATTTTTTTATATAGAAGAAATTTAAAATCTAGAAGTCTCATTTCTCACCGAACTTATAACATACATTTCATAAAAAAGCCATGTATTAATCAATTATGTTTAATTATCTCGAGGTAACAATCTTAAATTGGTTATTTTAAATAAATAAAAATATGAAAGGGGTAGAAAGGAGGCAACAATTAATGATTCTTTTCCCTCATAAGATTCATGCTAGATGGGTATTTTTTTATAATATTAAAATAGAAATTGCCAATTAATGAAACTGGAAACTCAATTTTTCTTTATTTAGCAAAATTACTACTTGTGAAATTAGAAAAGAAATCTTTAATTGTGACACCAAAGAAACATAAGTTGAGATGAAATGTTTGTTGATGCCCGCCGTTGACTTTTTCAACCATTTAAAGTAACCTTCCTTTTGCGTCAGGTATGATGCGAATCGAAGCATGGCGGTGCCATTTCATCTCATGCATGGTCCAAGCACAAAAGAGGACCCTTTCGTAATTTCACATTTTGACTCTTTTCCCTCTTTTTTTCTAAATAAGGATTTGTTTGGAAGATGAAAAAAAAAAGTAGATGATTAGGAGACTAATCTTTCCCTCCTATGCGCTATTCTAGAATTGGTTGGACCAATCAAAGAATGTACGAACTTATTTATTTTTAACTCAAATTTCAAGTTTAAGTATGAAAAATGATTTTTTTTTTTACAAATAGTCATAAAACTCGATCATATTTAAATATAATTAGAATCCTATTAAAAAAAGAAGAAGAGACTTAGTCAATTAAAATATCAATTCAGCTAATCAAAATCAATTGTTTTGTCATTGTTATTTTGTTTTGTTATGAGTTTGATTTTTGGTGAGTATATGAAATTCCACTGTGGGCAGTGTGGATTTATATATTGACTTTTAAATGTCAACACCAAATATGAGTTGATTATATAACCTACAATGTTTAATTATGATTTGTTTCATACCTGAAAGAGTAGACTAGAGAGAACGATTATATAACCTACAATGTTTAATCTTATATGTATGGGGTCATCGCTAAAAGAAGTGAGTGTAATTTTCTGTCCCGGCAATATTACTTTTCTTGCTTGTAAGACGGTGAGTTTCTTATCCGCCCTCCGCCGCCCTCCGCCCTCCAGTTTTGACTTGAACCCCATGTCGTCCGGATCCCACCCACCCACCATTACCTAATACTAAAAAACAAGATCAATGTTTTCTGCTCCCTTCATTTTTCCTCCAAAATAATTGGCACATTACATTAATTAAAGGTAACCGAAATAACTTCGGCATAGATTATGTCTACATTCGAAGAGGTACTTATTATTTAGTATTTTTGTATATAAAAAATTAATATCCGATAATGATTTAGTCATACTTTACTTGATAATTATCTATTTAAATAAAAATATATGATATATATAATATGAAAAAATAAACTTAAAATATTTTCTGTTATATTAATTAAAAATAGACACGTGACGATTTTTTGTATGAAAAAATATTGAGTGATAGACGTTCCTAATATATTTAAGTTTTTTTTTTCCGAATACCTCTGTCAATCAATCCCTACCTGACATGTAAGAAAAATGATTCTTAAAAGTGCCATAGCGATTTGATTTTATCAACGGATTGCCTAAACAAACCTTTTAGTACATTTTTTATTATAAAAGAGGTTTTACGTTTCGTACTAATTAGTTGTGCTACAACTTCATATTTTGAAAAGTATTGTTTAGCCTATTGAATTATGTATTATTATTATTTTTGAACAATTTGTTTTTTTTTTCTGGGACTTTTGCTGGGCTCAATGGATTTTGGCTCTCACCCACACTGACTAAGGTCGAGCTTGGTGGACTCGGGCTTTTATCAAAATAAGTGATACAATACAAGCTATGAAAATAAATAAACAACTAGAATGACACGAATGTTTTAAAAGACATTGGGTGTAGTTTGCCGTGTAATTATACTTCAATTAGAAAGGTTGAAATTGTTAACTTCAGGAAACTTTTAGGTTGGAATTGCTATTTTTCTAATTATAAAGCCCAAAGTGAAATATTTAGAAAATAAAGGTGTAACTGGTAAAAAAAAAAATTCATATCATACAAATATGGATCAGCAAGTACTACAACAACAGCTACAAAATCAAATTAAAGGAAAAGTAGACAGACAGTAAGATAATTTCCTCCAAAAAATCAAAATTGATGCTTAAGTTTGTGGGTAATTTCATCGACGCTTGTACAAGCAAGGTTTCAACTCCGGCCATTCAATTTCTTTCTGCTTCGAACGTTGCTCCTCCTGTAATGGAATGATGGAGAGAATTTCCACATTCGTATCAAAGTTCCAACACGTATTCTACTACCGGTCGAGTACATTATAAATAACCGTAATTGACAAACGTAACTAACCTTTTTCCGGAAGTGTAATAAAATAAACATTTTATTCGAGAAATCCTGCAATCAAGACCGGGACTGTAAATACATATTCAGGAATCACAATATCAAAGCAACAGAAGGAACAAACATCTACCTTTAACGATGAGTTGAATCCTAGATCAGAAATTGCCTTCGAGAACTCTTTCGGGTTTGCTCCTCCGTTACTTGGATCAAATCTGCTTCTTACTTCAGCTATCAAAAGCCACCCACTGTAAGGAACCACCCTGAGTTATTAACAATCTCAACTTTCTAAACGGAATTCCTTTTCATTTGGAGAAAAAGGACGGAAAAGATATTAATGAAGGTGTACAGAAGAAGAAGACAAGCAATATATGGTGCTAACCTTGGCTTCAGAACTCTGTACGCTTCCCAGATGTAACTTGAGAAGTTAGTCCCCATCAATGACAAGCAAAAGACAGCAACATCTACAGAAGAATCCTCAAGTGGTGTCTGACAGTAACAATAAGCAGATTGTGAGGTTTCTTATAACTGGTATATAAACATTCTCAAGAGAAGATTTTAATTCCACCGCATTTGTTTGTTACAAATCTCAAAATTCAAACAACAAAGGCAACTTAAATAAAGCACTCACATTAGACATGTCACAAGCAATAACTCTAGGATCATTCGCAACAAGATCAAATGAGTAAACTTTATTCTTCACATTTTTCGCAAGCCGTGCATCCCCTATAACAGGAAGGAGCAAGAAGGCACAGACAAAATAAGCAACGGTTGCACATCACAAAATGGGTGCAGCTATTTTCTGTACAAACCATGGATAAAAATTCAACTTTTGCAAAAACTCACCACAGCCAAAATCAGCGACAACCAAAGATGGGCTGTGATCTTTCAGCCATTTTATGATTATATTTACAGGTTGCTCAGGCCAATGTAACATTTGCTCTTGATATCCTGCATGATACTAGACAGAAGTGAATATGAAGTCAAGACTGAGAATCTCATCATAAAGTAAATAAAATCATCACAATAAGTGAACTGCATCTGCTGTCTACTTGACAACACAGAGAAGAGGAATCTAAAAATGGGATAACAACCAATACATGCTTTCAATATATTTTCTGTCCATCACCAGTGTTAAAACACAGTATAATAATTCAGTTCAACCACTATACAACCCCCTCAAAACTAGCCAGGTCGGCTAGTTGGCTATACACCTCATGGGTATGCCAGTGATCTCAGGTTCAATACCATACGGACCATTCCAAACATTCCTTCCACCCGTATAACACCTAGCAGCATCTAACCAAACACCACCACGTGCATGGTCTAAGTTTCTAATTCAAATATAATGGGAATTGTTACATTCCAAAAAGATAGCTGTCAGGTGAAGTTAAAAACTTGCTTGTTGTCAAATAAAAATTTGAGACCGCAAACTTAACCAAATTTGTCTTCTCCTAAGTTTTGAAACATAAGTGCTTCCTTTTGGCTCAAGTGTCCATTGCCTTACATGCACGTGTATCTCTCTAATAATGTGCTTTTAGCATGTGCAATTTGCATTTTCCCATGTGTGCTGTTAACATAAATTTGACAAATGCATTTAATCAAGTCACCGATAGTTTGCACTACCACTGCATATCTTTTGGTGAACCATTTTCTCTTACCACAAACAATTTGGTAAATCCAAAAATTATCAGGAGAACATAGACAAAAACAGTGATGTTACAACAATAGTTTCAACTCCAACTGGAAATAAGAGAGCTATAGCTAGGAAAATCACTAGGTGCAATGTTGAAAAGGAACAATGAATTATGGAAACCTAATTAGATGTTTAAACGAAACAGAGCCACAGGAAGGGAAAAAAACACAAAAGTAGGATGCTTGCAGTAAATCTTACCATATTAAATAATGAGGGGTCTTCTTTAAAATAGTTGAATGCCGCTTCACCCCTGAGAAACAAGGGAAAAAATAAAGCATTAAGAAAACAGCCATCCTAAGTTCATAAGCTGCGAGTTTTATACTATCCATCACTGGAGAGAACAATACAAACTCATAACACAGGAGATGATAAATGACCCGAAAACACAACAACAAACTAAAAATAGAAAAGAGAAATGAAAGTATAAATTACGTGCAAGTGTAGAGCTTTTCGTTAATCATCCTGAAATGTCCGCCAGATAACTTTGCTTTCATCTGCATATGAAACAATACGCCATCACGATCCAATCAAATTTCCAATTCAATTGCAAATGAAAGACGGGAATCATAAAGGAGAGACCTTTTCAAGGAAAGACGATTGCTTTGGCTTTTTTGAAGAAGTGGGTCGTCGAGCTTCAGCTTGTGCTTCATGGGTTTGATTGGTGTCGTTTTGTTGGTTTTGAGTCTTGCTTTGCTTTGCTCTCTTTCGTTTTCTGCTCCTCTTTGCTTCCTTCATTGCTTCGCTTTCTTTACCTTCGGTTCCTAAATCTAAAATTACTTTTTAATTTTTTTGGAACTATTAAAGTTTGTACACACAGCAAGTTAGAGAGACGGAAGAGCAACCGCGCGCCGCTGCTGTTCTCTGGTTTTTGCGGCTGGTTACTCAATCGGACCTAAGAGGTAAGGGGTAAGGATGAAGGAAGTAAAACAAATGGACTCGAACGCAGCCCATTGGAATTTGTGGGCCGGATCAGGCCCAGTAGTTTCTCCAATGGCATCATCAACAATTAAACGCTATTTTCTTTTTTTAAATTGATTATACTGTTAATAATTTAAATGTTCCTTGTGCAATTCGGATAATGCAACTCTTACTGCGACATTTGCTTCGCCACCCAAAGGATGCCATGGACGCTGTCTGGATGTTTGCCACAATGATACGCAGCCCTTTGACAGAGCTCCTTGAAAAACACTGATGTCCTCACCAGTGATTCATATTGTTCCTGGAAGAATGATTGAATGTCTGTTCTTACCATCAACCGAGGAATCTTGAGCAGTCATTGGCACTTAATTTTGTCCATTTTATTATATCAAGCATTATTTATATTTTAGTGCAGCCTACCCAATGAAGACGAAGTGCTTTGTTTTTCCACTCGGAATGAATCATTCCTAAGAGTACTAATTGAAAGAGAGGACAACTAGAAGAAGACTAACTAGCTAGAGTCGATGAATGGATGATTGTTCTGCATAATCTTATGTTTAATTCCTTTTCCACAACACTTGGTCAATATTAATAATTGGAGTCAACCAATCTTGGTTGTTGTTGAATAAGTTATATCTCGAGTTCAAATTTTGAAAATGGAACCGGATGAGCTATCCTTTCAAGTGCTCGAGTCTTATGTCCAAAATAAAATGGTGGGAAGGAAAAAAAGAAACAAAAAAGAGTTTTGAATGGAACTCCCACCGTATATACCATAAGTCTAGTTAGTGTGGTCCACGAGGTCAGTGGAAATTCTGAGCAGGGCCAATGGTAGTGTTTTGTTTTTTCAGTACTGTGGTGCACACTTTTATAAATAGCAGACTCCATAGCCAGAGTTTGTATAGCATGCACTACGCAGTACACACAACAACTTATATAGCTTTGGCAGAACTGTACGAACAAAATGAGTACTGTTACTACTCTGTTTCTATGGCTGTTTGAGCAGTAGCTGTTGTTAATCTTGGCTTCTGCTATGGTACTACTGGGCGGTGGACTAATGGCACGACCCATCAAACCAAGTGCATCAGGAGTGAGAGGGAAGCTCTTTTGGAGTTCAAGAAACATCTCAAAGATCCATCAGACTATCTCGCGACCTGGGCTGCAGGTGATGCAGATTGTTGCAGTTGGTATGGAGTTAGCTGTAATCATCATGATTCAACCGCGCAATATGTCACTGGTCTCCATCTTAGAAGTCTATGCTTGGATGATGTCTGGGTCCGTATGAGAGGTCAGTATTTGGAGGTAAAATCAGTTCTGCATTGCTGAATTTGAAGCATCTACGGTACATGGACCTAAGTTGCAATAATTTTGGAGGGGTCCGTATCCCCTCATTTCTTGGGTCAATGGGGAATTTAAGATACCTTAACCTCTCTAATTCCTGGTTTGGAGGAATGATTCCTCATCAACTAGGGAATCTCTCAAATCTACAAAACCTTGATCTCCACAATGATTATCATTATGATTATCATTACTATCCCTCATTTGTTGAGAATTTGCATTGGCTGTTTGGCGTTTCTTCTCTAAAGTTTTTTGATTTGAGCCGTGTCAATCTTAGCAAAGTCGTGAATTGGGTGAATGAGGTACTAACCGTACTCCCGTCTTTGATAGAATTACACTTGTCCGACTGTCAACTTGCCTCTCCACAACCACCTCTACTCAGCAACATTAACGCGTCTAGTCTTAAAGCTTTGATTTCTCTAAATCTTGAGCGTAATGATCTCGAAGGTCTAATCCCTAGAGAACTTCAAAACATGAGCTCACTTAGTGAGTTGTATCTTGGTGTGAATGGTTTTAACTTCTCGATACCTAATTGGTTATATGGTTTGACCCGTCTTGAGCACCTCGACCTTGATTACAATCACTTGGAAGGTAAGATTTCAAGTGCAATCGGGAACCTGACTTTTCTTATCACTCTTGGTGCCTGTTTGGGAAACAGGTTTGGTTTGTAGAAGTTGGTTTCAAAACCAAGAAGCTGGAAAGTGGTGTTTGGTAACACCTTTGGAAACCAACTTTCTACAAAGCTCTACTCAACTTTTGCCTTGGTCCTCCTCCTTTCCTCACTGCAGAAATTTGCACCAGTGGCAAACGCAGTTGCTGCGTTTGCACCCTCTCTCTCCTTTTTTTTCTCCATTTTTTTACTTTATATAATAGAACAAAATAAATTAAAAACTACCACAATAAAATCTCCATCTCAAGATAAATAATTCTAGATCCACTTTTTCTATTTTTATTAATTTTTTAAAAATGAGTTTTATACTCTAACTATTTCATTTTTATAGTTTTACCAAACACCAAAAACAACTTCTCGTTTCCCACAGCACTTTTAAGAAATGTTTACCAAACAGCATACTAACTTTTCCAGAAGTACTTTTGCCACGACACTTTTGCTACAACACTTTTCGGATTAGAACCGGAACGCCAAACAGACCCTTGACCTGTCTGGATTGTTGGGAAAAGAATTAGAACTTGAAGGAGGGATTCCAATGCCATTCAGAAATCTTTGCAATTTGAAGGAACTCATTTTGTCAGGCGTAAGCTTGAAGCAAGACATGGATCAAGTCTTTGAAATTCTATCATCGTTGTCGTCATCATCATCATCTCCTCATTCCAGGCTAGAAGTGTTACGTTTGTATCCCTGTCAGCTACTCGGTGATCTCGCTTCCATCAATCAGCATCTGGGTCGGATGATTTCCTTGGAAAGTCTAGACATTTCTGACAACTCATTGAATGGAACTCTTCCCGTTAGTCTTGGAGGGCTTAAGAATTTGTGGAACTTAGATATTTCTCTCAACTCATTAGATGGTGAAATCTCGGAAGCTCACTTTGAAAATCATACAAACTTGTGGTTTTTTGGCTAGATACGGAAACCCATTAAAGTTAAGAGTTCGTCCTAACAGGATTCCTCCCTTTGTTGCTCAAATGTTCGACTTGGATATAGGATCTTTGCATGTCGGGCCTCAATTCCCGATATGGCTTCGCTCATTCAAGTCCTTAGAATATCTCGATTTGTCAAATTCTAGGATCTCAAGTACCATTCCTGTTTGGTTCTGGAATATTTCCTCTAATCTCGGGACGTTATTTCTCTCCAACAATCAAATCCATGGAGTCATTCCAAATACACAACCTCTGTTTACTTCATCCAACTCAGTTATTGACTTGAGTTCGAATCGTTTCCATGGTCCGCTACCTCCTGTTTCTTTGATTGCGTTGGATCTTTCAAACAATTCATTCTCAGGCTCCATCTCCAACTTCTTATGCTCTGACAGCATGCATGATCATCCTGGAGAGATGCAACTTCTTAACTTGGCCCAAAATCTTTTATCTGGGGAGATGCCAAATTGTTTGGCAGCTTGGTCTTCCATGATGGTCATAAAGTTGAGCAACAACGAATTGAACGGTACCATTCCTGAGTCCATTGGCACTTTAAGCTTGCTCGAGTCGTTACACCTCCGCAACAACAATCTATCAGGAGAACTTCCACGGTCACTTAACAAGTGTACAAATTTGATCACAATTGACGTTGGAGAAAACGCACTAGTGGGAAACATCAGTGAACAGGCACTTTCGGGTATGGAGATTCTTAATTTTCGTTCGAACAAACTTAGTGGTCCAATTCCAGATGAGCTTTGTCATGCAACTTCTCTGCGTGTTTTGGACCTTGCTGATAATTTCTTCTCTGGGACCATACCACCATGCCTTAATAACTTAACTGCAATGGCCAAAATGAACGACTCTACTAGGAACCTTGAAGTTGGAGGTTTTAGAAATGCTTTAATTTTCACTTATGATGAAACTGCTTGGCTTCAAATGAAAGGAAGAATCCTAGAGTATACCTCTAATCTTGGATTCGTTAGAAGCTTGGATCTGTCCAATAACAGATTATCAGGGGAGATCCCGAATGAAATAACAAGTCTTAGTGTTTTGCTATCTTTGAACTTGTCAAGCAATGCTTTGAGTGGAGGAATTCCAGAGAACGTAGGTTCCATGAAAGAAGTGGAATCCCTTGATCTTTCTGCCAACCAACTTTCAGGTGAAATCCCTCAAAGCATATCGACCTTGACATGCCTTAGTCAATTGAACCTGTCCCTCAACAGATTGTCAGGAAGAATTCCTTCTAGCACCCAAATACAAGGCTTTGATGCTTCCAGTTTCTTGATGGATTGTGGAACAGAATTTGGTGGCGATTACATAGGATTGGTCTGTTTTAGACTCTTTTACACTGTTTTCTTGCCCAGACTTATTTTCACGTCTGTAACTCATGTGTTTCATTTGGAATCACTACGTATTGTCCTTGAAAAAAATGATTTCACTTTTGATGGGAGGTAGTTAATCAAACGTAACAACCTACTTGTACACACAGCGTGCGAGAGAGACGGAGGACAGCCTCAGTTGAATGGCTGCTGTTCTCTGGTTTATGCGGCACGGAATTCAGTCAGTCCTAGGTCCTAAGTCCTCAGCCCATTAGAATGTTTGGGCCACATCAGGCCCGACATTAGTACTTAACTAATCTATCCCTAAACTATCCATCAACTAGCAAAAAGAACCCTTAATTAATCTTTTGAGCATTGCTAATATTTGTGTATTTGTCTGATTATGTTTATGCCTAATTATTAAATAATACTCCCTCCGGTGTGAATTAAACGTCGTTTTAGGATTTGTTTTTACTGTAACTTTTACTTGTATTTTTAGTGTTAAACCTACTGAATATTGGGATGCGAGAAAGACATTTAATTTGCACCGGAGGGAATAGTTATTTCACATATTTAACATAATTCCTTCACACTATATATTAATCAAGATGAGAAGAAGAACATTCAAGACAAACCATATGATAACATTTACATACTCTACCAATTATACGTTTATTAGAATTATTAGCATATTATTTGTCACTACTACATATGTGTCTTTTGTGTGGATTAAAAGAGGAGATAAGTTCACCGATGGATCATCCAAAAATATAAATTGGATTATATATCATTGAAAAAATCCAATTTAGGAAAGAAAAAAAAAATCATTGATAGTAGAAATACTTAATTGTATTTGGAAGACTAAACTTTTATTTTATGCACCAAATTGGAATCTTTATTTATATTAACCAAAAAACTGCATTATTCCACCATTATTGATTACAAAGATTGAGCAATTCAAAGTTTTTTATCCAAAGTGATGAATTGGTACCTTTCAACTGAGACAGGTCAGGGTAAGTTCTTGATATGTGTGATTAAAAACTAGGGTGTGTAGCTACTACAGCCAACCCCTGAACTGTCACTAATTTGCAAAAAGATCCCTTAATTAATTTTTCATTTATTTGAATCCTTACATCATTTGTTAGTAGCAATGTGAGGATTTCGGTGTTTAAATAACATAGCACGTGACTCTAATGATTTATACCTATTTAACAACTTATTTAAGCAGTTGGATATCCACATTTATGATGAAGCTAACATGAAGGACGGTACGACAATCCACTATTTTTGATATCGATTTTTTTCCGTGTTAATCTCCTTGAAAATATCTCAGGCGCTTCATTCGCTAGCTGAATGCATATCCAATTTGTCTTACTATTGCGTCTGTTAATATATTGAAGAAAAATTATTTAAAAACTAAGGTTCATTCAAACAACCTATTAGAATCTATATAAACACTAAAAATCCTCACATTACGATTGAAGATAATATAGGGTTCAAATTCAAGTTTTTTTTAGTTGAAGGGTCTTTTTATAATTTGCCGTGGCTACTTATTACTCTGGAAACAATGCTCCCCCCTTCCAGAAAGATTCATACTTTGACAAGCTAAGCATCAGCAAATTTTCAGCAATGCTTATTAGCAACATGGACACATGGCCTTTAATTACCTAATGCACTAACCAAGAAAGGCCAATGCCATAAATGCCTCTTTTATCTTTTTCCTCACTTTCTTTTCCTATATAAATCCATGCAATTCTCGCACAACTGCCAACCAACACAAAACAATTAACATCATTTCTTTCTTAGTTTCTTCTGCAACTTACACAGCTGAAAATGGCAACCACTACTGCTGAAAATGTCATCACCACTCAAGCTCAGACACCAATGGAGGAGGAGAAGATGAATGGCACTCATGATGAGCAGAAGAGTACTACTAATCGTGTGAGCTGTGAAAATGGAACAAAAGTTTCTGCAGAAGTAACAGAAGAGAAAGTTCAAGAAGCAAAGGAAATAGCTGGAAAACAAGCTGAAGATGGTGTTCCGAAAGAAGAGGTACCAGTCGAGGTTGAACCCAAGACTGGTGTCTCTTTTCCTGTTAAGTTGGGTGATGGGAAGAAGCTGATGAGTATTGGGCTGAGGAAGAAATCCATGCTTGGCATGGGCATCAAGATCTATAGCTTTGGTAATAAACCTCTCATTCTCTTTTTTTGGGTTTTTCCCGGTGTCCTTTCTGCTGTTATGGCAGGAGACTACTTTCTTTCAAAATGACCCTGAAATTCATTTTTTTTTTAATTTGCAGGGATGTATACAGACAATGAGAAACTGAGTGATCTGATGAAGACAAAGATCGGAAAGGCACCAGGAAAACCTACAAAGGAGATGTATCAAGAAGTGATTGACAGTGATGTGAGTATGATGGTGAGGTTGGTAATTGTATTCTCTAGCCTAACCATGAACATGGTACGAAAGAATTTTGATGAAGGTCTTGGATCATCCATCAAGAAACTAATGGGTGGGAAGAAGAATGATGAGCTAGCAAACAAGTAAAAAAATTCATTCTCATTGTTACAGCTACAAATGATGTCTACTTAGTTACTGTGAAATGGAAGAACTTAAAAATCTATAATTCATGTTAACAACAGGGTCATGGGTCAAGCTTCAGATGACATAAAGCTATCATCTGGGTCAGTGATCGAGATTACCAAGCTTCCGGGTTACGTTCTCGAAACCAAAGGTGAAACTCTTGAAAGATTTGGGTATTCACATCTTATGCAGAAACCTAATGTGAGGACTGTGTTTTGATTTGTGCAGTGAAGGATGAGGTGGTGAGCAAAGTTGAGAGTGAACTTCTCTGCAGGGCATTCATCCACATGTATTTGGGAGACGATCCATTTGACAAAGATGCCAGGGAAAAGTTTGGAATGTCTTTGCTTTCTCTGTTCTAAAACATGACCAAAGTTCCAAACCAGTATCTAAGGCTAGAAGAATAAGGCTCGAGTCCAGTTCCTAGAGTCCGAGCAACCACTCAATAAGAACTAAGAAGAATGATGGTGGGATCGTAGCTGATTCTACGATAGAATCAAAGTGTTATGATCCCCAATCCTCGATGTTATTTACAAAATTTTCATGAATGCAACAGTTATGGTTTTTATGTTATTCACAAGATTTCATGCAATAGTTAGGAGAAAAAACAATAAGAACGCTATTTGGCTGATTCCTATGACTTTATTAAGTTTAACATGGACACATGGCCTTTAATTACTTACCTAATACACTAAGCAAGAAAGGCCCAATGCCATAAATGCTATAAATCCATCCATTCTAAGTAACACAACTACCAACCAACACAAACAATTAACATTATTTATTTCTCTGTTTCTTCTGCAACTTACACAGCTAAGAATGGCAAACACTGCTTTGAATGTCATCACCATTCAAGCTCAGACACAAATGGAGGAGAAGATGAATGACACTCATGAGCAGAAGAGCACTACTAATGGTGTGAGCTGTGAAAAAGGAACAAAAGTTTCTGCAGAAGTAACAGAAGAGAAAGTACCTGTTCCAGAAGAAGAGGTACCAGTTGAGGTTGAACCCAAGACTGGTGTCTATTTCCCTGTTAAGTAACTTAAGTTGGATGATGGGAAGCAGCTGATGAGTATTGGAGTGAGGAAGAAATCCATGCTTGGAATCGGCATCAAGATCTATAGCTTTGGTGATCGATCAATTTCTCAACGTGTTTTTTTTTCTCGGTCTCTATTGGTGTCCTCTCTGCTCGCTCATCCATAAAGAAACTAATGGGTGGGAAGAAGAATGATGAGCTAGCAAACAAGTAAATTAGTTTTCCACTCTCATATGTTACAGCTACAAATTGTCTACTTAGTTAAACTTAAATCTATAATTCATGTTAACAACAGGATCATGGGTCAAGCTTCAGATGGCATGAAGCTAACATCCGGTTCGGTAATCGAGGTTACCCAGCTTCCGGGATATGTTCTCCAAACCAAAGGTGAAACTCTTGACAATTTTGGATAATCACATGTTATGTTATGCTATGTTGTGAACTTGGTAGATGCAGAAACCTAAAGTGAGGATTGTGTTTTGATGTGTGCAGTGAAGGATGAGGTGGTTAGCAAAGTTGAGAGTGAAGTTCTCTGCAGGGCATTCATCGACATGTATTTAGGAGACGGATCCATTCGACAAAGATGCCAAGGAAAAGTTTGGGATGTCCTTGCTTTCTCTGTTCTAAAACATGACCAGAGCAAACCAAACCAGCAATCTGAATCCGGTTCCTAGAGACCCGAGCAACCACTCAATAAGAACTAAGAAGAATCACAGTGAGATCGTAGCTGGTTCTACGATAGAATTGAAGTGTTATCGATCTCCACTCCTGTATGCTATTTACAAAACTTTTATGAATGCAATAGTTATGCTTTTGATGTTTTCATAAGATTTCAAGCAATTTCTTCCAATATCAGCAGCTATAGTTCAGATTCAGTTCAAACAAATAAATCAAAAGTAAAACAGCTGGGGATTATAGAATCATACGTTAAAATATGTATGTTCGATACACATGAGATACACCTCACCTCACTATCACGCGAGCAACATAAAAATATCTTGTTGCTCGACAATGTGGCAGCATCTCAATGGCAAACTATCACAAGCAGCTGGCTCAATCTCAGTATAGAGATCCTAAATAGCATTCACAAAGATAATATACAGACAAGTGAGTGCATAAGTTATTATTATGCATTAAATAAGATATAGCTAACAGGAAAAAAAACCTCCATTTATTCGCCAGATACGATCAATGAAAGCCATAAAGAACCTTCCGAGGATCCAGCTGCCCACTACAGTAGCTTGATGACACAGTAGATATTTCTTGGTAGCCCTTCCACTCTTCGTAAGGTTTCAAGGCTATCGGAGTTTCAACAGTAGCAGAGTCCACACATAACATGGTTTTATAATCCTCATCACCCAGATCTGTGAGCGCCTTGGCCCTTTTGTCCCAAGGATTCCACGTAACTGCATGCCAATGACACAAAAGGTCAGCCAACAACTTGAAAAAGATTTGGGTCGTAGAACAAAGAAACATTTTAAAACCTGCATCTGGCATGCCATCCTTTCGTAACACGAAGGTTCTCTTCTTCTCGTGATCTATAATGGCTATCTTTGACGGGGTGCTTAAATATGTCCTGTCAATCTAAAATGATAGTTCTTAATCAGTGGCATCCACAGAAAATGATATTGCCAATGCACATCAGAAGAAGCTAAAAGTAATCAAAAATTTAGAACTCATGAAAATCTGTGTAATTAGATTTCAGTGTTTTCTGAAAGAATTTTCCATCTAGATTGAAATGCAGAAGCGGGGGCAAATCTAGTACCTCGCCATCAAATGTAATTGCATCTGCTTGCTCAGTGTTCCGTTCTCTGTTCATCAGATTATCAAAGAAATCGAGAGTTTCCAAGCCCTCCACGCGCACCTCACTGCAAATTAAACAAGCATCATGCAACGGCCGAAAAGGATAACAAGTATCTCACAAGCTCAGCTACTAACAAGAGGCGCTTCCCATAAACTTTCATTTCAAGTATGAAACTAACAGAAGACCTTCTTATCAGTTCAAGGACAGTATACGAGTTTGGGTTCAAGAAGGTAGAACAGTAAGAATAACAACTACTTCTCAAAAAGAGGGGAAAAACAATTGCTTTTAAGTCCATAAGACAAACCTGATATCTGATACAGAAAAGTAGTTACGCAGTGCAAATGTAAAAGAGAAGGGCTTGTTATCAGTGTTTCTCACACGAGGGATTAGAGCGAGCTTTCCTGCACTGAGAGAGACACGAAGCCGCAGCTCAAAGCTGCATAAAACCAAGTAGCAAAGACTCACAAGATTAACCAGATGAAATAAAACCTCTTCCAGATATATTCTTCTGTCACACTGGTTATAAATTTGCAGGCATACCTACGTGGCCAGGTCTTTAAATCCTCTTCTGTGGACTTCAGTATCAAATCTACTGATGAATGATTTTTTGGCGGAGGCAATGGTGAAGGATCTCTATCAAGTGACCATAATCTGTTCCTTGCAAAGCCATGTTGCTCCAATAACCCAAGATTTCCAAACTGAAATGGCAGTACCAGCTAAGAAGATATAACATCAAAAAGACAAAATGAAACATACTCTTCTCATTCCGTAGCACTCAAACCTGTGGAAAGCAGACAGGTATACCCCCTCTGATGGCCTTTGGTGGCTTCCAGATAGCCTGAGGAGAACAAGAAACCCATATTAGGTTGAAAGTGAAGGTCAACAACCAAATCAATGATCATCGCTCTGTTCATGAATCAAGTAACTACTATAGAAATGCGTGAAAGGGAAATTTGGCATTTCTGCGCGTAAAGAAGGTTCTTTTGTGGGAGATATAATACATTCATATTCACAGAACTCACATACATAGGAACAAACATCTCACCTTGCTGCTCATAAAAAGTAGTTCTTCTCTTCGCTCATTCTTCCAGGAGACAACCTGCCCACCATACAGAAGCACCTGAAAGCATTGGCGAACGGCTATCAATGACTTTGGTGATACCCTGATGTGCAAACATCGTAAAAGGAAGATAAAGATCTCTGCTTTTATTACATACTAATCTATCTATTTTACCCAATTAACTTAAAACACTATCAGCATCCAATTCTGCAAGACTTAGACAGTTCTGATGAACACCCTCTAAGAAAGCTAGGGTCTCTTGACCATGGAGAGAAATTATAACCGAATCGAATTATCAGAATCATGACCCCAAAGGTCTAACTCCTTCAAATATCTCAACCTCATTTCCTATCCCTTAAACAACAATAGTCACCATATCCTCTGCGTCATCGCTGTAAAAAATTGATTAAATTTCCCCTCAAGATTATAACTTTCTCCAACTCTACAACTTGAACAATTTTTTTCAACAACCAGTAACAAATTCTCTCTTATACAACAACATCACCATCTACAAACAACAAGTAGAAACAATTTTCTCCAAATTCAAACCACCCACAACATAAAGCATCAAAATCATTTCATGTTAGATTGACAAAAAGAATCGACAGAACTGAAAGTAATTGAAAAAAAGAAAAGGAAGGGAAGGGAATAACTAGAATCACTCACGTCAGCTGAAGAACCAGTAGGTTCAGTCAAGATAATCCTCTGCATCCCATCAGCATCATGAACCATATTCAAGGGCATTGGTTTTAACCTCAATTTTGATCTTACACTGCTCACTAATGGGCTAACTTTCCCTTTCCTCGGTTCCTCCACTCCAGCTACACACACCCACCGCAGAAAAACCAAAACAAAAACCAACCCAAAAGTCAAATTTCCCACAAACACAATCCGTAGCCAAAAAAACCCAAGTCACCTCAAATAAGATTGCAAAACA